>NC_069409.1:37099330-37105352 GCF_026875155.1 Cherax quadricarinatus
GTGGTGACTGTGGTAGAGTTGCTAGCAGAGTCTGGACTGTCACTAAGGCGGGGGGCTGAGCCTGAGTCAGCATGGGGCTGGGGGCTGAGCCTGGGCCAGCACAATTGCTGTAGACAGTAGTGCTAGGATCAAAGGGGGGTGTTAACTGACGTATTTGTTTCCTGCATTTTTTCAGTAGGTGAGTATATTGTTTCGAGTTATCTGTTGTGGTATGGGCTGTGGTATGGGCATTCTGCATTTTTTGGTTCACTCCTCCTATCTCATCCTACCATGTTTTATATATCTTTTGTCAACTGTACAAGAGGTCATATTTATTTTCTCACTTATTTTTATTACTTATTACCCTCCTTAGTACCTTTCTAATACCTGTCCAAAGTTCTATATCTCTATTGCACAACCAGAAGCACCTCATTTTTTGAGGCAGTGTTTATTTTTGCACAAGAGATATGATGTTTGGAAAAGCACCGGTTGCATATGATCCTGGATTTTCTTCCAAGGACTTTTTTACTTGTCTCACAGGTATACTGTACTGACATCCTGCCAGCATCCTACTTCACTCTGTATGCCAAAAAAAAACTGATTTCCACTTTACCTTTCTCTGCATTAGTGACAGTAATATGCGAGATGTATTTATAGAAACCCAGGTTTGCGGCATGTGAGTAGTGGGTGATTTTTTTTTTTTTGGGGGGGGGGAGGAGGTGAGTATATTATGGCTATATTATGGTATTTAATTTTTTGTTTACTGTAAGCTCCTTCCAGACTCATTCATCACTGATCACTCATATATATTTTAATTTACTGATCTTTCTGAGTTCATCACACTGATCTAGATTGGGTTATTTGCTATGGGTATATGGTTGCATATGGTAGTCCTGGTAGCACTGCCAGACGTATGGCTGTAACACATCACCCCAGGGTACATGACACTTATTGCATGGGATGCCATTTTTTAATTTAAAACACTTCGTAATTTGTAAATTAGGAGGAGGTGCGGGATTACCAAAACTATTATCCAGAGGATTGAGGAGGGGTTGTTGAGGTGGTTCGGACATGTAGAGAGAATGGAACGAAACAGAATGACTTCGAGAGTGTATAAATCTGTAGTGGAGGGAAGGTGGGGTAGGGGTCGGCCTGTGAAAGGTTGGAGAGAGGGATAAAGGAAGTTTTGCATGCGAGGGGCTTGGACTTCCAGCAAGCATACGTGAGAGTGTTAGATAGGAGCGAATGGAGACAAATAGTTTTTAGGACTTGACGTGCTGTTGGAGTGTGAGCAAAGTAACATTTATGAAGGGATTCAGGGAAACCTGCAGGCCGGACTTGAGTCCTGGAGATGGGAAGTACAGTGCCTGCACTCTGAAGGAGGGGTGTTAATGTTGTAGTTTTATAACTGTAGTGTAAGCGCACCTCTGGCAAGAAAGTGATGGAGTGAATGATAATGAAAGTTTTTCTTTTTCGGTCCACCCTGCCATGGTGGGAGACGGCCGATGTGTTAATAATAATAAAAAAAACAGAATGAAACATCACAATTCAAAGCAAGCTCAAATAATTGCATTTAACAACACAAACACTGCCTCCAATATTAACCTCTTCGTCGTAAGCTAAAAGCTGCATCAAACATCATCATCCAGCATTACAGACAATGCTGATTTAAACATGTTATTGAAAATCACAAAGCAGTGATGTCTATAACTTCAGTATCAAACCTTTACTTATCACTACCTCAAAAAATATAGATTCTTTTTTTGGTTAGTGATTCACTGAGATATTTTTATCTATTTTTTTGTGAAATTTATACTAAAAGTTATTTAATTTATTTAATCTGTAAACCTTATACGGAAGTTTTCTTTACTTTTGGACAGTATATTGAAGTGTGAGACACCGGGAAGGTTCCCACATCCAGAGGACTGCGGCAGCTATGTGCACTGTATACCAGGTGTCGATGGTCAGCTCACTGCGAGGGTAAAACATTGTTTCGGTTTTCCCTATTCCCCGGACGAGCGTCGCTGTGTTTCCCATGATCAGCAGCCAGGTTGCACCACCATTGGATTAAAGGACAAAGTTCCAGTTCCAGTTCTTCAGTTCCTATGTGAAGAAGGCAAACCCAACGCTGGCTGCTACAACTGTAAGACAGCTTACGAATGCATTAATGGCATCCCCTATGTCGACATCTGTGCAGATACTGAAGCGTGTACCGATAATATTAATTTTGGTGGAGGGGCGTGTCTGCCGTATCTCCTTGTAGAAGTTTATGGATCATGCGAGTGTGAGAATACAGGATTAATGGCCGATAGTTACAACGAAACGTTTTACATTTATTGTGATGTAACTACCGATCATACAACTATGGATCTGTATCAGTGCGATAACGGGAAGTTGTTCTCATCTACTAGTCTTACTTGCGAGGAGCCTCAACCCCCTGTAGTCCCGGACATTCCTCCTTGCGACGGATCTACTGACACCAGAGTCAACCCCAACGACTGCAGTTACTCCTACACCTGTCTCCCTGACAACTCCACTAGAGTTTCACAATGCGGGTCCAATGAATACTTTGACCAAGATTTAGACTCTTGCGAAAGTGCATGTTCTTTTGTCACCACAACACTTTCTAGAGCTGAAAAATGTCCACAAGTAGGATATAACCCAGACCCTACTGACTGCACCAAATATTATGTGTGTTTAACCCAATATGCGGAGCCTTATAAACACGAAACATGCCCACTTGGATATTTTGACCCTAGTGAAAAGATCTGTGTAACAGGACCCTTACCTAATGATTGTACCCCCTTCGATTATTCTCAGTGTCCCGGATATGACAAGCTGATGTGTTAGACGAACCTTGCGAGTTATTATGAAATTCAACGTTGATGTGAGAAACAGGCATTGGATTTGCCAAAAAAAAAAAAATACACGCTCACAAACACACAAACACACACACGCACGTACGCACACACACACACACACACACACACACACACACACACACACACACACACACGGAAGGGTTAGACTCAGAAGTGTCCCTGTTTGCAGATGATGTGAAGTTAATGAGGAGAATTAAATCTGATGAGGACCAGGCAGGACTTCAAAGAGACCTGGACAGACTGGACACCTGGTCCAGCAAATGGCTTCTCGAATTTAATCCTGCCAAATGCAAAGTCATGAAGATAGGGGAAGGGCACAGAAGACCACAGACAGAGTATAGGCTAGGTGGCCAAAGACTGCAAACCTCACTCAAGGAGAAAGATCTTGGGGTGAGTATAACACCGAGCATGTCTCCGGAAGCACACATCAATCAGATAACTGCTGCAGCATATGGGCGCCTGGCAAACCTGAGAACAGCATTCCGATACCTTAGTAAGGAATCATTCAAGACACTGTACACCGTGTATGTCAGGCCCATACTGGAGTATGCAGCACCTGTTTGGAACCCGCACTTGATAAAGCACGTCAAGAAACTAGAGAAAGTACAAAGGTTTGCAACAAGGTTAGTTCCAGAGCTAAGGGGAATGTCCTATGAAGAAAGATTAAGGGAAATCGGCCTGACGACACTGGAGGACAGGAGTGTCAGGGGAGACATGATAACGACATATAAAATACTGCGTGGAATAGACAAGGTGGACAAGGACAGGATGTTCCAGGGAGGGGACACAGAAACAAGAGGCCACAATTGGAAGTTGAAGACACAAATGAGTCAGAGAGATAGTAGGAAGTATTTCTTCAGTCATAGAGTTGTAAGGCAGTGGAATAGCCTAGAAAATGACGTAGTGGAGGCAGGAACCATACACAGTTTTAAGACGAGGTTTGATAAAGCTCATGGAGCGGGGAGAGAGAGGGCCTAGTAGCAACCGGTGAAGAGGCGGGGCCAGGAGCTAGGACTCGACCCCTGCAACCACAAATAGGTGAGTACAAATAGGTGAGTACACACACACACACACACACCAGTTTGGAACCCACACCTAGCCAAGCACGTAAAGAAACTAGAGAAAGTGCAAAGGTTTGCAACAAGACTAGTCCCAGAGCTAAGAGGTATTTTATTTATTTACAAATTAATTTTTATAACCTACAATATAGGCCATCAATTTACATATAAAACACACTGTATTTTTGGGGAAAAATATGCATTTATTTTCCCATTTTGGGGGTGGGGCGGATTTCTTTGAAAAACCCGACCCAAATTACTTCTTCCTTTAGGAGATGATTCCAGCTGGTTCTGGCTTGAGTGGCTGTTCTTCTAGTAGGGCTTACTACGATTTCATTTTCTGGCATCACTTGGTCAGCGTTATCTTCCATATCACTCATGTCACTTTCCCTCAGATTTTCATTTACATTTGATTGAACACCATTTAATTCCAAGGGAATCAATTTATTAATTGTGCATAAACTTTCCTGGCCATGACACAACACTTTGACATTCCGGACAACACCTTGTGCATCTGGGTACAATGTCAATACTTTGCCCAGAGGCCACAATGTTCGATGTTGTTCAGTATCAATGTCACCTGGTTGAATGTTCTGTCGATTTACTGCCTCTGTTGCACCATAAAAGTGTTCACGTAGTGTAAGAAGATATTCCTTATGCCACACATTAGACCAATGATCAATTACTTTATTTAACATTTTAAATTTATTACACAACACTGCCGCATCATTGTAATCTTCATCACTTTCTTCAGGGTTATCTCTATAGACAGGGGCAGTTTCCAACTTCATTCCACATATTAGGTGAGAAGGTGTTAATACATCTGCATCAGGTGTATCACTCATGTACGAGAGAGGCCTATTATTTATACGATTTTCTGCCTCCACTAACACTGCATGGAATTCTTCCAAATTAATTCTCTTCCGATGTAGTACTTTACGGAGACACCTGATCACTGTGCCTATCAGTTTTTCGTACAACCCCCCCTGCCAAGGGGCTCTAGGAGTAATAAATTTCCAGGTACACCCTTGTTGGGTTAACAGAGATTGAAAATCGTTACTATTATTTAATTCTATCAAGTGCTGAGTGCCTGCTAAAAAATTAGTGGCATTATCCGAAATAATCAATCTCGGACAGGATTTCCTAGCTGCAAATTTTCGAAACAGCTGTATAAACTGTTCTGCAGACAAGGCCTGAGTTACTTTTAAATGAACTGCCCTAGTAGCAGTACAAGTAAACAAGCATACATACACTTTCAGTGGAACACCATCTGAAGTACCTGTTAAAATGATTGGACCACTATAGTCTACACCTGTTACATCAAATGGTTTCACTAATTGTACACGCTCCTTTGGCAATGGTGGAGGACCTGGGTACATATAGGATCTGGTATCCAACGGGCAACATTTTTACACAAGATTTAATCACCTTTTTACATTTGTCGTCCTTGTGGAATCCCGAAAGTTTCCCCAATACAATTTAAGGTATCTTGTACCCCACCATGCATTACATTTTTATGGGCATTTAAAACAATTAAATTTGTTGATGATGAGTTTTGGGCAGTAAGATAGGGGTGTTTAGCATAATCACCCAATTCAGCATTTTGCAACCTACCTCTGCACCTAATTACATTGTTCTCTAAATACAGCCCCAATTTCTCTATTATGGAAACCTTCCACAATTTTTCTTTTCATCTTTATTTTAATCTCATTTCCATTTGATTTCCTCCTGTACCCTCTTTATCCAATATTCAGAGGATGTGAAAACTTATATGAGATATTCATCTTGTTTAGAAATTTAAACCCAACTTAGTTACATTGATTAGTTTGGGTTTAAAGAAGAATACCCATTTTTTATCAATGGCTAAGGAAGGACAAACTATTGGAGCGGTGGTCTCAGTAATTTCAAAAAGGAGCCATATATGCCTTTTGCACAGGCCAATTACCTTTATTTACCAACCAGCTCGGTCCTTTAAACCATGATACAGATTTACAAATTTAGCATAAGGTAAACCTCGAGACAAGAAATCAGCTGGATTCTCCTCACCAGGTTATGATTAAAAGTTAAAATATGCTACCCAAACTATTATACTTCTCTTGCATC
>NC_069409.1:37105852-37225852 GCF_026875155.1 Cherax quadricarinatus
TTCGATCTCCGCGACAGCATTAAGAGGGTTTGCAATATCTGCAACCTGAAGAAAGAGTCAGGTCTGGAGAGTAATTGCCTCTCAATTTCCGTACTTTTTTCCAAACTGTACTCCTACAGGAAACCGAAGTAACTCTGTAAACAATCCTGCCAACAAGTGCATTTAGCTTCACGGATGACATATTGGGCGACCGCTCTCGCCCGTTTAAAATCAAGGAGACGCTCTGTGGTCCTATTGTAATGATATCGATCCCATGGAACACATTTCAAACGAACTGCAAGAGCACAAGCAGGAGACGACCAAGTCACTTACTTCTGTGTATACCTGCTCGAAGTTTGAGAATAGAATGTGAAGCAGCAGTTAAAACTGAGGTCGTAATACCTCATCAGAAGAGGACGAAGAAGTGTCCTAGTCACTAAAAAGCAGTTTGGTGAGAGTACAGGTCCCAGTTCGCTCGTTCACACTGCCAATGTGGGCTTTGAGGAGGGTGAGAATACAAATGGGAAGGAAAAAAAATAGGAAAACGATTGTTATGTAAATCTGGGAACACAGACGAGGAGCAAACTGAGATCAGTGTGAGGGTCAAAATGTTTGGTAGTACCCATATTTAAAACAAAGGGGAAGAGATGTGAGAAGAGCCTCTCACTGATCGCTGTAAGAGTCACAGTGAGAACCCCAGAAGGAAATAAGCATTAAAAATAATCTAATAACATAATAGGTGGCAGTAGGAAAGAAACCAGAAATGCAACATCTGCGAGAGAAAATGCCCGAGAAGGAGACAAAGACTATATACCACTTTTTCAAGTAGATGCAGGTTCCAGTGTAATGCAGCGAAGTATGAACAGAGATCTGATGGTATAGTATACCGGTGCATATAAGAAGTGCACCTTCATTAAAAGTTCCATTGGGAAAAGAATCTGATAAATGCAATAAAATATAGGCCGAGATGGGATGGATAACAGCGGAGCATAATTTAGGTTCTTGTAAACAGACACAAACAGGGAAAAACTGGGAGGGCACTACCTGAAGCTCACCCCGATTACCCCTGAAGCATCGAATATTTCCCTGTAAATAAGTCATTTTTTGCGAGAAGTATACCGGTAACATGAAGCAGTGGGTGTCTACCGACTAGTTGGGTTAAAGTCTACGTATGGAGGTAGTGGGAATTATTATTATTATTATAATCAAAAGGAAGCGCTAAGCCACAAGGGCTAGGTAGTGGGAAACGAGTAAGCAGCGAAGGACTGGTACGTTGCGAAGTACAGAGTTGCGTAGATGGTTTAGACAAGTGAGGAGGAGGAGCGAAGGGAAGTGGATTAATGACCATCAATGGTTTTGTCTCTACAGTATATTCTGAAACAGCTTCCAGTGTTTCGGAGGGCAATAAAGTTACAGATAGTTCGATATTAGAGACAGAAGGAGGAGGGTTAGTAAAGATCACGGAGACGATGGAATTTACCAAAGAGGGGGAGGATGAGAGGTTAGGGTTAACTTGGGAAGAAACATGGTAGGGAGAGGAGAGGAAAGAACTTGGGAGACAGTAAGATGTAAAGTACTAGACACAGACTGGAAACTATAAATGTTTAGGAAGGTAAAGTAAAGCAGGGGTTAAAGAAGATTTGAACTTTGGAGAAGTAGAGGCGCGAACGGATGGTGTAGTTGTATGAGGTCTTGTAGACAGATACATTCGAACGAGAAGACGACTCAAGGGCAGGTCGAGACGACGAGGTAGGGACCTCAGAGGCCAGGGCTGCAAAAGAGTTAGAAATGGAATTGACTGCGGAAGCTGTGACCACAGTGGAGATTGTGGGAGTAGGCACTTATCAATACTGGTTTGCAGTATCTCACTCCAGATGTCAAAGGATATATGAGGAGTCGCCTCGCTATATCCCACTATGTCCCACTAAGTCCCTTCGTCTGGTTTCTAACTCCAAAGATATCTAGCGTCTACTGTGGATAACCAACCCATCAGCAGAGATGCTAGTGGGAAAAAAACTAGTTACAAGATGGTTAAGTATAACACTGAAGAAAGGCAAATGGTGGTAATTGTACTCTAATTTCATTACTGATAACAGGTTAAATACAAATATAACTGAAACAATATTCCTGGTAGATCATCTTACCTGATCAGGAGAAGAGTGGAGTTGAAGTGATTTCCCAAACTCCAAGCCACAACAGGTAAGATTAATGCTAGCAGGAGTAGAAACTAAGGAAACTCAGATCCGAGAAAATCTGGAGTTTTACAGCGACCCGCTAGATGGCAGTGCGGGCGGTGACACACTGTGACAGTCCCTCGAAGTCTGAACTACCATGTGCCCAGTTTACTGACTTTTCCCTCATAAATGCAATAAAAGCAAAGTTTTGTTCCAATAACACATCATCAGTGTGACGTTAGACCGATACATTCAAAGAGAAAACTGAATCCAAGAATCATTCTTGACTTACATTAAAATAAAACTATCTAGCTCTGTAATTAACCATCTGAAATTGCTAATCAAATCCGATTATTCGCGACCTAACTGCCAGGGAGTGTGGACGTGCCTCGCACCTCTCTACTGACAGTCTAGCAAGGTATCCAGTGACGTCATGGCATTTAGCATGAGGAGGCTGGTGAATACCGTTGGTATAGAGCTTATTCGGGGGGCGATTACGCCTGAGACTGCACAGGTATTGCTACCCAAGATTATCCGTGACACTTATGGTATTGAGGATGAGGATTTGTATGGTGTGGCTTTAAATGGAGCCTATCGGATATTTGTGAAACTATTCAAGGGGCCAGTGTATGAGGAGCTGGTTGAGCAATTCCAAGATATCTGCGTAGATGTGTCTCCTGTAGTGCGTATGCGTGTGGTGGATGTCTCACGTCAATACACGTGGGTGAAACTACGCAATGTGCCCTTTGAGGCCGACACAGTGGATCTCACAAGTGCTTTCAGAAGATACGGAGTGGTACACATGGCAAAACAAGGCAAGTGGGTGGCTGGGGCATATGCTGGTCTACTCGAAGGTATGTTTACCCTCAAGATGTCTCTACGCCAGGGCTTACCGTCGTATGTGTACCTTGATAATTTCCCCACGCAGGTCATGGTGTCGTATGCTGGTCAACGACAGACGTGCCATTCATCGCTCAACCTCTGGGACGAGCGGACGTGAGCTGAGCCTGCCCTCTGCTGTCAGCCGTGACAACATGGTTTTCACAAAATGGCGCGCAGGCAAAAAAGAAGGTAAACACTGTCGGCATAGAAGTCTATTTACTAGGCGTTTCCATCACTTTGCAAACTGCACTGGTAAGAGCAATGGGACGATAGTGGGAGGTTTCATGCCCCGTAGTGCCTGGTTTGCGGAAAGGGAGAACAATGGCGGATTTCCACAGCTGTGGAAGAACTCCTTGTGACCAAATAAGATTGTAAAGGCGTAATAGGACTGCAAGGGCTGACTGATGTAAATGTTGTAGCATACGAATATGAATGTCGTCGGGCCCAGCTGCCGATGATCGGCAAGCTGAGAGTGTTGCCTCCAGTTCTTGAAGTGTAAAAGGCACATTATACTGTTCTCTCTGAGAGGAGAAAGTCCAAGGGTGCTAACTCTCTGGCAGACTTTGAGGAAAATGGGGCATAGATGGAGTCCCTGAGAAATACGGACCAGATGATTGCCAATTTCATTGGCAACATCTAGTGGGTTTGCTATATCAACACCGGCAACCCGCAGAACAGGAGCCGGGTCAGGAGAATATTTACCACTCAGTTCTCGTACTTTTTTCCAGACTGCACTCATAGAGGAAGCAGAGGTGATGGTGGAGACATAATCTCGCCAGCAAGTGCGTTTAGCGTCACGGATGACACGGTGAGCGATCGCACACTTCTGCTTAAATTCAAGAAGTCTCTCTGTGGTTCTATTGTACCGGTACCTGCCCCATGCAGTGCGTTTCAAACGTACTGCACGAGCACAAGCAGGAGACCACCAAGGCACGCATTTCTGAGAATGCCTGCCCGAAGTTTGGGTTATAGAATGAGAAGCTGCGGTTAAAACGGAGGACGAGAAGAGGTGTAAAAGCTCAACGATGGAGGACGAAGAAGGAACCTCTCTAAAAACAGTTAGGTGTGAGTAAAGGTTCCAATTTGCCTGATCAAATTGCCAGCATGGGATGCGAAGAGGTGGTGAATATGAAGGGGAAGTAGAATGATTGGGAAATGATCGCTGTCATGTAAGTCCGGAAGAACAGACCAAGTAAAGTCTAATGCGGCGGAGGAAAAGCAGACTGAGAGATCGAAGCAAGAGAGAGTGTGAGTCAGAGGATCAAAATGGGTGTGATACCTGTATTTAAAACATGGAGGGGGTGGGTGGCAAGAAAAGCCTCTAACTGAATGCCCGGGAATCACAGTGAGACCCCCCAGAGGAAATGGTGGGCATTAAAATCACCAAGTAACAGAATCGTGGTGGTAATGACGAACAAGAAAGGCAATATCCGGAACAATAATGCCCGGAAGGAGAGAAGATATAAAGAACAGAGCGTATACCACCTATGCAAGTGGATATGGCCTGCTGTGTAATGCAGCGAAGTACGAACAAATAGCTGATGGTATGGAATATCAGTGAGTAGAAGAAGGGCACTTTCATTAAAGGTCCCAATCAGGAAAAGGATCTGAAGAAATACAATAAATTATAGCCTGAGATGGGAGAGATAACAGCAGAGTGTAATTTTGGTTCCTGTAAGCAAACACCAACAGGAGAAAACTTGGAGAGTAACATCTGAAGCTCACCCTGATTACCCTTGAGGCCGCGTATATTCCACTGTAAATAGGCCATGATTGGCAATGATAAAGATACCTGAAATCTGCAGGTAAGGGTTCCTATGGACTAGAGGGGTTAGAAAAGTCCACATGCAGAGGCAGTGGAAAACGTTCAAGCAGCGAAGGAATGGTGCGCTGTGAAGAAAGCAGTTGCGCAGATGGAGTAGAGGAGAGAGAAGGAGCGGAGGGTGGATCAGTGTCCATTGATGGTTTGGTCTCTGCAATATATTCAGAGATTGCTTCAAGTGTTTCAGAATTCAGAGACGTCGTATGGGAGACAATATTGGAAATGGTAGGGGGAGGATGAGTAAAGATTGGAACTGTAATGGATTGTACCAAGGTAGGGGGGGACGGAAGGGTGGAGGGAACTGGAGAAGCATGGAAGGGGACAGAAGAGGCAGAAACCTGGGAGGTGGCAGAAGAGGAAGAAACTTGGGAGGGAAAAGGGGAGGAAGGTACAGTACGAGGAGGAGGGTGAACCTCTACACTTGTAACAGAGCCAGTGAGAGGGGGAGAACCAGGTACAGAGACAGGGAAAGGAAAATGAGGAGGTGGAAGATGGGTAGGAGGTGTTAACGGACCTTTTTTTGACTTTTGAGAAGTAGAGGGACGATTGGGAGGAGGTGTCATACAAGATCTCGTCGCTACTGAGGCTTGTGAGAGAGAACACGAAGAAGCAAGATCAGACTGAGACGTTGAAGTAGGGACGTCTGAGCCGAGGACAGCAAAAGAATTAGCTACAGGAGTGACTATGGGAGAGGTAACCACAGAGGTGGGTGCAGAAGATGGGATACCAGAAGTGGGGGAACGTTTTGAAACACGGGAATAAGAAACACGAGGTAGTCTCCCTTGGAGGCGGAGATGAGAAACTGCCATGGCATAAGGGAGACCTTCTGCCTCTTTGAGGTAACGGATTTCCCGCTCGTTTAAGTAGACTTGACAACGGCGAGAGTACGAAGGGTGAGCCTCATGACAATTAAGGCAAGAGGGAGGTCGATTGCAAGATGTATTAGAATGGTCATCGGCACCACAGACTGGGCATTAGGCGATAGATCTGCAATATTTCGCTGGATGGCCAAATCGCCAGCAATTTCTACACTGTTGCAGTGTAGGGATCACCTTTCGAACTTGTAACCGATGTCCTGCTACATAAACTGAGGATGGGAGTTCTCGGCTGTCAAAAGTTAAACGAGCCACATTGCTAGGGTATCGTCTCCGCCCACGGGCAAGAAGAACGTAAGTGTCTACCTTGAGGATTGGGAGATCTTGGAGTTCCAGCTGTTCAAGAATGTCAGTGCCACATGTCTGGAAATTTTGTTGAACTATGGTATGGGGCAGAATGATGGTACTACTACAAGAATTGAGGGAATGATGCTTTTCAATAGTTACAGGAACAGTATCGATATGGGAAAGACGAGAAAGCTCATGAGCCTGGGTAGCATTCTGTACGGTGACAATGCGCGTACCGCTCTTAAGAGCATGAAAAGAAATATCTTTACCAACATGGCGTAGGAGTGCCTTGCCAATACTGTGGTCAGAAAGATAGGCAGTAGAGGAAGTCGGTCGTAAAGTGAAGAATTTAGTCCATTGTGCAGTCTGAAACTGAGCATGGAAAGGTAGTGAAGGACGTGTCAATCTTTTCTGAGAAGAACGAGAAGGTGGAGAAGTATCATCAGCAGGTAATTGTCGTTGTCGTTTAGGCATGGGACCAGAGTTGGTCCGACATGGAACGGGCCGGCGATTCGAAAATTGCCGCACTGTAGAGGGAGAGGCCGGAAGCATAGTCAGAGGAGAGCGAAGGTCAGATAAATCGAAGGAGTCAGTCGAGGCCTCAGTACCTGAAGTGGGTGAGGAAACAGCACCGGCAAGAGGTACAGAGGCATGAGGAGTGTCCGAAGAGTGGTCCAAAGATGAGGCGGGGTCAGAACGGGGTGCGGTATCAAGAAGGGGCCCGGGGGTAGCAGGTTCATGGACTAGGGCTGCCATGGTTAGGTTACTTCTTTCTTTTTGTTTTTAAGAAAAAAAAAGAAAGAAGAAAATAAAATAAAAATAAAAAAAGAATAAAAAAAGGGGGGACTGGGGAGGGATAGTTCCTAGGAGGAATGAAAGGGCCAGAAATCTCCCTCTGCGCCCAAGAGGACCTCAGCACCACAAGTAGCGCAGATGCAGCATGGAACCCGTGCCATACCCTACCCATCATGCCAGTAAACCGGCAATCCGGGATAGCAACCTCACATCTGCCGAGCTACCTCGGTGGACAAAAGAGAGGGCGGCCGGAAATCCGCCACAAAGCATACCTCCTTCGGCCACCACCCCCGGAATCTGAAAGGTGGCTTCCAGAGATACACCCGTCGCCCGAGAGACACCCAAAGCCACCCTCCGGGATACCGGAGAGGGATCAGGACATCCCCAGGCAATCCAGATTCCATGGCAAACTACGCCACCGCCAAGAACCTCAACGGAATGGGATAGACCCCAGTACCCTTTCCCCTACCTAGGAACTAGCGTGCCTGTGGGAAAAAAAAAAAAAAAAAAAAAAAAAAAAGGCCAAAAAGGAAGGGCAAAAGGGAGGGGTGGGGAGGAGGAGGAGGAAAGGAAAAAGGGGAGGATGGGGAGGATGGGATAGGGAATGGGGGACTGGGGGGTAATTAGGTTCGGTCAAGGAGCCCCCCTTGAAGAGGTTCATTTCCTAAAAAGAGTTGCATAGGTGCATATCAAGTAACAGGAATCAGAAATAATGATTCTCCACAAGGTAAGAAGGGTAAGTACCCTCCTAAGAGTAGCCCAGTTAATAAGAAATCAGTCAGAGAAAAGAGAGATTGTCTTTTCTGCAAAGGTACTCATTTTTCTAAGTATTGCAATGCTTACAATTCATTGAATGATAAAGTTGAAAGATTGGAGGAACTTGACAGATGTGTCAGGTGTTTAGGTAATCACAATGTAAAGGATTGTCATGCCAAATTAAACAACTGTTATCAATGTCACAACGAAAGACACCATATAGTCATGTGTAAGGGTTCATATGATAATGTTGATAATAATGATAATGTTGACAATCCTGACACAACAGTAGCTAATGTAAAAATTGCTGCTAATGTTAATAATGATGGTTTTGCTGAAGTAGCCTTACCTGTGTTACAGGTAAAAATTGATGATAAAAGGCATAAATCAAAAAATGTAAATGCATTATTGGACCAAGGATCCCAGCATACTTTCATAAAACGTAAATGTCTTGATGGTATGAAAGTACAGATGGGAGATCCCACAACTTTAAAATTATCTGGTTTTCTCTCAGATAAAAGGTCTCAATTGTATGACACTGTTTATGTAACTGTCAGGTTGGGCAATGAGAGAAAACGTGTTAATGCAGTAATTGTAGATAGACTTCCAGAGAAAATAACTACAGTAGGACTTATTAAAGCTACAGAAAGACTTTCACACAATGTAAATTTAGCACCTTCTGGTGTAAATGATGATTATGTAGGCCCAATAAATATTTTGATAAGTAGTGACTATTATGCCTCCTTTGTAAAGGGTATGGTAAAGAAATGCGGTGTCTTTCTTTTGAAGACTGCAGGAGGCCATGTAATGTATGGTAGGATTCCTCGTAATAATAATTCATGACTAGAGGAAACTACAAATACCATAACTGTGTGTCTTACTCGTGAAATCGTACCCCAGTATAATTCTTCCATAGAGGATGGTGTTGAGCCAGTGCATAAATTGTGGGAATTAGACAGCACTGGAATAAATGTAAATGAAGAAAGTCCAGACGATTCTTTTACTCAGGAGCAATACCTGAGAGATGTAAAATTTGAATCTGGACAATACTGGGTGCGACTTCCGTGGAGACTGAACCATCCAGAATTGCCCACTAATTACAGAATGGCATATGGGCAGTTAAAGGCTCAGCTCCGAGAACTGAGTAAGACACCAGAATTGTTAACTGCCTATAATGATATAATTGCTGAGCAATTAATTAATAAATTTATAGAAAAGGTACCTCCTGAGCAAGCCAAAATTTATGGTCACTATTTGCCCCATCACGGAGTGAAGAAGGATTCTAAGACCACTCCTTTGAGGATTGTGTTTAATTGTAGTGCCAGGAGTAACAAAAGTGTACCTAGTTTAAATAACTGTTTGATGACAGGTCCGTCGTTGACGGAAAAATTAGGAGATATCTTATTAAATTTCAGAGTGAAGCATTATGCCTTTACGGCTGACATAAGTAAAACTTTCCTAAGAGTGGGTTTACAAGAGGCTGACCGGGATTTTACCCACTTCTTATGGCTTGAGAATCCTAGTGACCCACTTAGCCCTCTGAAAACCTTTCGCTTTAGGAGCGTATTATTTGGTGCTACATCCAGTCCGTTCCTACTTCAAGCGACGATAAATGCACACCTTAAACATATGGAAAGTCCATTGAGTAAAGTAATGAGCAAACAATTTTATGTGGACAATTTCCTGGGTGTGACGTCAACTGAAGAGGAACTGTTAATGATTTATGGAGAGGCTAATAAAATAATGCAAAGTGCAAATATGCCTCTGAGGGAATGGAATAATAATTCGTCGAAATTAAAGGTCAAAATAAGTAAAGATTACCCTGGAGATGAAGTGCCAAAATGTAGTAATGTATTAGGTTTAACTTGGGATACTGAGAGAGATTTGTTAATGTTAAAACTTAATAATTACAGTATGCCCAATAAATTAACTAAGAGAGTTTTGCTTGCTGAAGTTTCCAAACGTTTTGATCCACTAGGTTTAGTGTCACCCCTTACTGTAAGAGGGAAATTATTAATTCAGGAAGCATGGAAACTTAAATGTGCTTGGGATGAAATTCTACCTGAGGAATTCATTAACAGGTGGGATGAATTAATTGGTGATTATGAAAAAATTCCAATGTAGGAGTTCCCACGTCAGGTGGCCAATCCAAATGGGAAAAATGTACTCCACATTTTTTGTGATGCTTCAAAATTGGCATATGGAGCAGTTGCTTATCTTCAATATAATAGTGTTATTTCTCTTGTTATGTCTAAGGCTAAAGTGTCTCCAATTAAATCATGTACCTTACCTCAGTTGGAATTAACAGCCATTTATGTAGGTGTCAAATTAGCTAATTTTATAAGAAATAAGTTGCAGGAGATAAATATTAGCGACACTGTAATTTGGTCTGATAATGAGGTATCCTTACAATGGGTTCGTAATGGAAACAGTAAAATTGTGTACATACAAAACAGAGTCGCTGAAATTAATCAGATGCAAGAGAAGTATAATAGTTTGGGTCAGCACATGTTAACATTTAATCATATACCTGGTGAGGAGAATCCAGCTGATTTCTTGTCTCGAGGTTTACCTTATGCTAAATTTGTAAATACTGTATCATGGTTTGAAGGACCGAGCTAGTTGGTAAATAAAGGTAATTGGCCTGTGCAAAAGGCATATATGGCTCCTGTTGAAATTACTGTGACCACCACTCCAATAGTTTGTCCTTCCTTAGCCATTGATATAAATAGGTATTCTTCTTTACCCAAACTAATCAATGTGTCTAAGTTAGTGTTTAAATTTCTAAACAAGATGAATATTTCATATAAGTTTTCACATCCTCTTGAATATTGGATAAAGAAGGTACAGGAGGAAATCTATGGAAATGAGATTAAATTGATGATGGAAAGAAAAATTGTGAAAGGTTCCATAAAAGAGTAATTGGGGCTGTATTTAGAGAACAATGTAATTAGGTGCAGAGGTAGGTTACAAAATGCTGAATTGGGTGATTATGCTAAACACCCTATCTTACTGCCCAAAACTCATCATCTAACAAATTTAATTGTTCTAAATGCCCATAAAAATGTAATGCATGGTGGGGTACAAGATCCTTAAATTGTAAATTTGGGAAACTTTCTGGATTCCACAAGGACGGCAAAGTGTAAAAAGGGTGATTAAATCTTGTGTAATATGTTGCCGTGTGGATGCCAGATTCTATATGTACCCAGGTCCTCCACTATTGCCAAAGGAGCGTGTACAATTAGTGAAACCATTTGATGTAACAGGTGTAGACTATAGTGGTCCAATAATTTTAACAGGTTCTTCAGATGGTGTTCCACTGAAAGTGTATGTTTGTTTGTTCACCTGTACTGCTACTAGGGCAGTTCATTTAGAAGTGGCACAGGACTTGTCTGCAGAACAGTTTATACAGCTGTATCGAAAATTTGCAGCTAGGAGATCCTGTCCGAGATTGATGATTTCGGATAATGCCACAAATTTTTTAGCAGGGGCTCAACACTTGATAGAATTAAATTAAAGTAACGATGTTCAATCTCTGTTAACCCAGTAAGGGTGTACCTGGAAATTTATTACTCCTAGAGCCCCTTGGCAGGGGGGGGCTGTACGAAAGACTGATAGGCACAGTGAAGAGGTGTCTCCGCAAAGTACTACACCGGAAGAGAATTAATTTGGAAGAATTCCATGCAGTGTTAGTGGAGCCAGAAAATCGTATAAATAATAGGCCTCTCTCGTACATGAGTGATACACCTGATGCAGATGTATTAACACCTTCTCACCTAATATGTGGAAGGAAATTGGAAGCTGCCCCTGTCTATGGAGATAATGCAGAAGAAAGTGATGAAGATTACAATGATGCGGCAGTGTTGTGTAATAAATTTAAAATGTTAAATAAAGTAATTGATCATTGGTCTAATGTGTGGTGTAAGGAATATCTTCTAACACTACGTGAACACTTTTATGGTGCGACAGAGGCAGTAAATCGACAGACCATTCAACCAGGTAACATTGTGTTAATTGACACTGAACAACATCGAACATTGTGGCCTCTGGGCAAAGTATTGACATTGTACCCAGATGCACAAGGTTTTGTCAGGAATGTCAAAGTGTTGTGTCGTGGCCAGGAAAGTTTACGCACAATTAATAAATTGATTCCCTTGGAATTAGGTGATCAATCAAACGTAAATGAAAATCTGAGGGAAAGTGACACGAGTGATATGGAAGATAATGCAGACCAAGTGATGCCGGAAGATGAAATTGTAGTAAGACCTACTAGGAGAACAGCCACTCAAGCCAGAACTGGCTGGAATCGTCTCCTAAAGGAAGGAGTAATTTGAGTCGTTTAGCAACGAACTCCGCTCGGCCGCAGTGTGGAAAATACTGTATATATTTAGCAGAAATACAGTAGTTATATGTAAATAGATGGCCATACTGCATTTAATAATATTTATGTCATAGAAAATGGGAAACTGAGCCTGCATCTGCGCAGAAGACTCGCCATTTTGGTTTTGAATTGAGAGTAACAGACGTTAGTAATGGGAAGAATTTTTCGTGCTCTAGATGTTAAAATTGGGTTGACACCTCTCAAATAGGAGGCGAAATTGTTGGATGTGTATTCCTGCATAACTTGAGATATCAGGCGACTGGACAAGACAGCTCCAGGAACCTCAGATAAGTCTTATGTTGTAACCTGGCCAGTGCTATTTTCATAGACAGTGAGGTTTTCTGAGTATAATACACCTTGATTTCCAGTCAAATTGGTGACTGATATTAAGATATTCTCCTTCTGTTATGTAAATGTGTATATATACAATTCTTTATTAATTTAATATACAGTCCACAAATTTATATATTTACCAGCATTCCTGGTGATGTATTTTTCATTTATAATTAATAGGTCCAGAGCAACTTGTGGATATGACAGTATTAGGTATCGAAGGGGGACATTTTTTGCGACCTAGGTGTCCCAAATTCCTACTTGTCTAACTGATAAATAATAATTATCTATGTTCATTTATTGTTATGTACATAATGATACATTCATATGAATGCAATTTTCCACAAATATTTCTTAATTGGCATTTATACTGTGTAAAATGCTAATGAATTATGTTATTTCAGCAAAGGTATTATATTAACAAAGCACCAAACTGGAAAGATTATCTGCTTTGAAAACATTGTAAAAAAATTCTATATTCTATACGATACTGACAACATGGATCAAAGGACACAAGTGCGTCCACTTAGGACGTCTTTATTGAATATATTTTTATCCTTGTACCTCGGTCACTAACTTGGAGTAGCCAAAGTCCAAGAATCGTTCATCCATTCAGTATTTTGTTTACAATTTTTTTCTTATATTGCGCTTAATCAGTTTTATTATTATTATTATTATTATTATTATTATTATTATTATTATTATTATTATTATTATTATTATTATTATTATTATTATTAGTTAAATGGGTACCTGGGTGTTAGTCGACTGGTGTGGGTCGCATCCTGGGACAAAACTGACCAATTTGACCGAAATACTTTACATAACAAGGGGCTTTCTATATAGTAGTATGTCATTGATGTCTGTTAGGCCTTTATACCTTGTACATGTACTTGTAGTAAATAAAGATATTATATTTTAGTATTAACAGTGTATGCGTAAAAACTCATGCTCTCAGAAGAAGAGTTAACCTTAAAATACATCCGTTTTCTGTTAAGGTTGTTAAAGAGAGAACTAACTTATACTTTTTAAGGTTAACTATTAAAAAGACTCAATATTTTGTTTCCCTCACAAAATGTTAAATTTTTGTTGAGGTAATCTACATATACGTCTACAGACAATATTATACATTTATACAAAGTTGCATTAGACATTATTAAATAATTCTGTAATTGTGGCGAAGTGGTAATGTTGTCGGAATGCATTCAAAATAACCTTAGCAACTAAGAAAGCAAGTTTATTTAGGAACTAGTTCGTATAAGTACAACTATCATGCACGGTGTAAATTACTTAGGATAACCAAAAAATCCAGAAAAAGTAACTTATTTCCATTGAGGTCCTTATAATGTCTGTTAATTTAAACCTTTGAAGCTAGACCTCATCTTCAATAACAATGATGATCTGATGCGAAATATCACAATATCAAACACAATATACTCAGATCACAACATAATCCAGGTTCAGACATGTATGCGCGGAGCCCCAGACCGACAAAATGAGATCAGTCACGAGGGAGCCTTCAGCAAATTCAAACTCAATAACAAGAATATAAAGTGGAACCAAGTAAACCAAGTCCTAAACGATATAAGCTGGGAAGATGACTAGGCAACACAGACCCCAACTTATGCCTAGAACAGATTAACTCTGTGGCACTCGATGTATGCTCAAGGCTTATTCCTCTAAGAAAAAGGAGGAGTAGATGTAAAATAGAAAGAGACAGGCACTCCCTTTACAGGCGATGGAAAAGAATAACAGAGCGGCTAAAAGAGGCCACTATATCTGAAATGCGTAGGGAGCACACTGGTCAGAGAAATAGCAAACATCGAACAAAAGCTAAAGGAATTTTATAGGAGTCAGGAATCGCGGGAAAAAACTAAAAGCCATAAATGAACTCGAAAGAAACCCAAAGTATTTCTTTTTTTATGCAAATCAAAGTCGAGAACAACATCCAGTACTGGGCTCCTACTTAAACAGATGGATCCTACACCGATAACAGCAAGGAAATGAGTGAAGATGTAAATTAATTTTTTTATGAGAGAGCCACAGAATTTGGTAAACACAAGCCTATCTGATGTTATCCTGACACCAAATGACTTCGAACGGGCGATAAATGACTGCCAATGCACTCTGCCTCAGGCCAGAGTCATGGAACTCCGTGTTCATCAAGAACTGCAAGAAGCCCCTATCACGTGCTTGTACCATCCTATGGAGAGGGAGCATGGACACGGGGTCATCCCACAGTTACTAAAAACAACAGACATAGCCCGCTCCACAAAGGGGGCAGTAAAGCAATAGCGAAGAACTACAGACCGATAGCACTATCATCCCAATCATAAAAGTCTTTGAAAGGGTCCTAAGAAGCAAGATCGCCAACCATCTAGATACCCATCAATTACACAACCCAGGGCAACATGGGTTTAGAGCAGGTCGCTCCTGTCTGTCTCAGCTACTGGATCACTACGACAAGATCCTAGATGCACTAGAAGACAAAAAGAATGCAGATGTAATATATACAGACTTTGCAAAAGCCTTCGACAAGTGTGACCATGGCGTAATAGTGCACAAAATGCGTGCTAAAGGAATAACAGGAAAAGTTGGTAGATGGATCTATAATTTCCTCACAAACAGAACACAAAGAGTAGTAGTCAACAGAGTAAAGTCTGAGGCGGCTACAGTGAAAAGCTCTGTTCCACAAGGCACAGTACTCGCTCCCATCTTGTTTCTCATCCTCATATCTGACATAGACAAGGATGTCAGCCACAGCACCGTGTCTTCCTTTTGCAGATGACACCCGAATCTGCATGACAGTGTCTTCCATTGCAGACACTGCAAGGCTCCAAGCGGACATCAAAACAAATCTTTCAGTGGGGTGCAGAAAACAATATGAAGTTCAACGATAGAAATTTCAATAATTCCGATATGGTAAACATGAGGAAATTAAAATTTCTTCAGAGTCCAAAACAAATTCCTTCCACAAAATAAAGCTAAAAACCAACGTCAAAGACCTGAGAGTGATCATGTCGGAGGATCTCACCTTCAAGGACCATAACATTGTATCAATCGCATCTGCTAGAAAATGACAGGATGGATAATGAGAACCTTCAAAACTAGGGATGCCAAGCCCATGATCACACTCTTCAGTCGTTTGTTCTATCTAGGCTGGAATATTGCTGCACACTAACAGCACCTTTCATGGCAGGTGAAATTGCTGACCTAGAAAATGTACAGAGAACCTTCACGGCACGCATAACGGAGATAAAACACCTCAGTTACTGGGAGCACTTGAAGTTCCTGAACCTGTACTCCCTATAACTCAGGCGGCAGAGATACATGATTATATACACCTGGAAAATCCTAGAGGGACTAGTACCGAACTTGCACACGAAAATCACTCACAACGAAAGCAAAAGACTCGGTAGACGATGCAACATCCCCCCAATGAAAAGCAGGGGTGTCACTAGCACGTTAAGAGACAATACAATAAGTGTCAGGGGCCCGAGGCTGTTCAACTGCCTCCCAGCATACATAAGGGGGATTACCAATAGACCTCTGGCTGTCTTCAAGCAGGCACTGGACAAGCACCTAAAGTCAGTTCCTGACCAGCCGGGCTGTGGCTCGTACATTGGATTCCGTGCAGCCTGGTTGATCAGGTTCTGATCTACCATGAGGCCTGGTCACAGACCGGGCCGCGGGGGCGTTGATCCCCGGAATTCTCTCCAGGTAAACTCCAGGTAAACATCGAATGGCAAAATGAACTCGAAACATACACAGATATGAATGAATGTATAAATAATTTTCTAAAAAAAAAGCCCAATGCCTCTACATCAAACATTGCCCCAAAAAACTAAACAGATCACAGCAAAGAGACTGAATAATCCCTGGCTAACACCCAGCATCCTCAAATCCATTAACACAAAGCACAAATATGAAAAACAGTATAGAATGGGTCAAATAACCAGAGAACAGTCTAAACGTTACTCGTCAACTCTTTCCAGCCTGATAAGAAGATCTAAAAAATTGTATTATGAAAATAGATTACATAACATCATAGGTGATATGAAAAAACCTGGAAAACTCTATCCGAAATTCTTGGAACTAAAAAGTTATCCAAAAACAAAATAATCAAACTAAGAAAATCAGACAAAACCCCAAACTCACACCAACTGAAACAGCAAATAGACTCAATGTTTTCTTCCCACCATAGGAAAAAAGTCTAGCTAACAAAATACCAAGCTCAGATTTAACACATAGGTACCTACCCAAATACGCTATTCCTAGCTCCAACCAACCCTTTAGAAGTCTCGCTCATCATAAACCCCCCTTAAAAACAAGGCAGGAGACATAAACAACTTTCCTGCTTTTATGTACAAAAGCTTCTCAAGTATCGTCACCAATTATTGCAACACTCTTTAACAAATCCATGAATCATCTACCTTCCCAACAATCCTCAAAAAAGCAAAACCATAAAGGGTGACCAAGCTGACCTGAATAACTATAGACCAATATCTAATTTACCATTGCTCTCTAAAATCTTTGAAAAATTAATTCATAGACCGATCTATTCTAACCTCGTCTCACACAACATATTAAACCCTTGTCAGTTTGGATTCAGGAATAATAAAAGCACAAATGATGCTATCATACACATGCTAGAACTAATATGTACCGCACTCGAAAAGAAAGAAGTCCCGCTGGGCATTTTCATTGATTTACGTAAAGCTTTTCATGCAGTCGACCATGAACTGCTCTACTCCAGATTAATGCACTCTGGTATCAGAGACCGCTCTCTCAACTACCTAAAGTCATACCTTAGTAACAGAACTCAATATGTGTATGCAAATGGTGCAAACTCTTCCACCCAACCAATCACAGTAGGAGTCCCACAAGGAAGTGTCCTTGGACCACTCCTCTTTCTCATCTACATCAATGATCTACCGAATGCATCACAGCTACTCAAACCCATATTATTTGTAGATGACACTACATATGTCTTTTCCCACTCAAACACAGTCATACTAGCAAACACAGTCAATGCCGAATTGCAGGAAATATCTGCCTGGATGATGACTAATAAACTTACCCTGAATACTGATAAAACCTATTTCATTCAGTTTGGAAACAAAGCTACAAATGATCCAATTAACATAACGCTAAACGGACCATCAGTTACAAGATTTACAGAGGGAAAATTCCTAGGTATCCACCTTGGCAGTAGCCTTAAGTTCCAGACACACATACAACAAATCACCAAGAAAATCTCTAAGACTGTAGGCATACTATCAAAGATAAGGTACTACGTTCCATAATCAGCTCTGCTGGCACTGTACCATTCACTCATATACCCTTATCTCACCTATGGAAATTGTTCATGGGAATCAACAACATTCAATCACCTAAGACCTCTAATAACCCAGCAAGAGGCAGCAGTCAGAATGATAACAAATTCCCACTCCCGCCAGCATACTCCACCAATTTTCAAAAGTCTGAATCTGCTCACCATTAAGAACATTCATACTTATTCATGTGCCTACTACATACACAGAACAATACACGCAAATATAAACCCTCCACTCAAACTTCTCCTCACCAACCTTAGCAGGACACATGACCATAACACAAGACATAGATCTCTTTTTGATGTACCTCGTGTCCATATCACACTGTGTAAAACTCTATGCACATAAAGGGCCCCAAAATATGGAATTCATTACCAGAAGGTATTAAAGAAACCCGGTCTGAAAATCAATTTAAGACTTCTCAAAAGCCACTTAATCACCCTAGACTAAATGCTAAATACTCAGTACACACATACTCACTTATGTATTCCCACATCATAATTTCAAGAATTACTTTGAACCTTTTATTCATTGTTGACAGGAATATAATTGAATTATTGTTTTCACAAAAAGCATTTTTGATTATATGAATATATCTTTTGTCTTATATGAATTAGATTCACTTATAATTAATAATCTACTGTACAACTATAATATAATTAATATTCTACTGTACAACTATGAAATAATTCTAAGTGTTAAGTAGTCTGTAAGCTAATAATGTTAAGTCGGTCCATAATGCCTAGGCATAATAGAGGCTCTCTCTGCATTGCAACCCATTATTGTAAATACAAAATCTTAATGTACTATTTGCAAAGACATGAATAAATAAATAAATAAATTAACTAAATAACCTAACTGTGTGAAAACCTGGACGAGGAGGGACGGATAGGCAAGTCTCTTAACACCTGCTGCTCCTGTTACCTGGTAGTAAATAAATTCCTATGAGTTAACAGATTATCGTTGGTCGCATCACTCGGGAAGAATAAAAAAGTGCACATAAACTTCAGTTTTTCGTGGCTTGGTTGGCAACGCTCTTGTCTCACACACTGACTGTCCGTGGTTTGATCCTCGACACGGGTGGAAATGTTTGGCATGTTTCCTTATACCTACTGTCCCTGTTCACCTAGCAGCAAGTAGGTACCTGGGTATTAGCCGACTTGTGTAGGTCGCTTCCTGGGGAACAAGACTGAAAGACCCCAATGGAAATAAGACTGACAGTCCTTGATGTACTGACTTTCTTGGGTTATCCTGGGTGGCTAACTCACCTGGTTAAAAATCCTAACAAATCCTATCTTATCTTACTAACCTTATGGTATTAATCCTCCGATTTAGTCTTCTGTATACATTAATAGTAAATTATACAGATTTAATTTACGGTAGAACAGTCAAATATTGATTTATTTCCATTGATTGGCTTAGCGCTTCTTTTTGATTATAATAATAATAATTTCCATTGAAATCGCTTTCGTTCGTCATTTGTCAAAATAAAAAAAAAATTGCACAAAACCCGTTAGTCATATTAAAATTTTGACTTCCAAGAACGAGATGAGTAACGCAAGGACGACCTACGTATTGTCTTAAAGAAGGAGAAACCGAAGTCATAGCCAACGACGATACACCGTAACTATTTATAAATTTTTTAAACAACAACTCTTCAACTCCTTACACCCTCACTCGGAGGCAGTAAACAAACAGTCCCAGAGCTAACAGCAAGTTGTATCTGAGAAACGAACAGATGGCCAAGTAGCATCCTGTGGCATGCTAAGAGTATGTTACATTTTATTCAGCTTATGTCCCACATCCATATAGGCATGATTCCCGACCAGCAAACCAGTTGCTAAGGGTTTAACGATCAGGGGGCCCCGTCGTAATACCAGTACTTTGGTAAAACCAACTAATCACAAAGCTGTGAAGCGATGTGGCACACACTGTGAAACAACTTTGTCAGACTTACCTTCCCTGCTGGTCGCCCGGTTTACAGTATCTTGTGCTTGCATTTGCCTCATTGTACATAGCTTTATAACGAGGCAAATGCACATATCTAAAGCCTTTAGATATATATACCCTTATTTTTGGCGAATGAAATATACTAATTTATTTTCCGCTTTTTTTTTTTTTTGCTCGTTCCTAAGTGGTTATCGCATTACGGCAAGGTGTGGAGGCCATATCTACACCAGGGTACGTAATACAGCTACGAGATCAAACTGATGCCCGACATCAATGCTTGCATGGCCCAAGTTTATTATTAGCAGTAGTGTATTAAAGAGAAATTGCTAAACTCTTAGGGGTCACACAGCACCTAGAGGAATGAAAGGACTGGCCTAGTTCTTGTATTAAGAACCCCTCACCCTCCTTTGACTGGTGACCTTAGCTTAAGACATCACATCGCAGGCTGCCGGCAGGCTGAGCGTCACCCCACCAGCATAACTCTACCTACACCCAACCTTCACAGAAGCTCGCCATCCGTGAAGTATAAAACGAATGGAAACCCATGATATGAGTCCAGGCAAACAAACATTAAGCAAACCAGCAGCCAGCTCAACACTAGAAAATAAAGGAGCGATACAAGATCAGTCAACTGATTCAGATGGGAAACTCTCTAACCCAGCTTAATTATAAGTTATAGTACGTTTAGCTCCAGTAGTACAGCAATGAATAATCCTCTTTCTCACGATAATGTGTATATTATTTCTGGGAACCTCGTAAATTGTAACCGATATATGATTTAGATATCCAGGGGAAGTGGAACAGAATTCCTCCTCCGTAAGCCATGCGTGTCATAAGAGGCGACTAAAATGCCGGAAGCAAGGGGCTAGTAACCCCTTCTCTTGTATACATAACTAAAGTTAAAAAGATGGAACTTTTGTTTTTTTCTTTTTTGGGCCACCCTGCCTCGGTGGGATACGGCCGGTGCGTTGAAAGAAGAATATGATTTAGATGTACTGGTAGAAGCAAGCAATTTCCAGTTTATGAGCTTGATAACAGGTATCAGATTAAAATGTTAGCTGCTATAGTAATGAAAACTCTAAGTCAAATTATAAGTTATAATCTCATTTCTCTGAAGAAGAGCTACTGGCCCGAACGCCAGTAGCTCTCCTATAGTGCTCCTCTGTTCTCTTGATCTTATATACCACCACCACTACCACGATTACTGTTACTACTTCTACTATTTCCTCAATACTACTGCACTATCTTCCATTGTAAATTTTCGCTATATTTTATAGAATATGAGAATTCCAAATGACTATTCTATATCCATCTAGCTATTTACAGTTCATCCAAAAAATAATAAAAATTAATGTGAAATTCACGTAACATTTGGTCTGGAGCATCATTAGTTATATATTAATAATTAAACAAAAATAATAATTTCGCCCTCGAAATAAGTTGCTTATTCTGTAATTCGCTGAGTGTAGCTATAATATGCCCACAAATTACGTATTTTTAAAACTAAATACAAACAAGTCATTCTCGGGGGAAACAATTTTTGCAGAATATTTTTAATGTTCCTTTTGCCCAAAATTATCTTCGTTTTTTGACTACCCACAATAGTATTAATAAGTGGGCGTGAGACTCTGTGAAACACTTTAGTAACACCAGGTGATTACGAAATAAAATTTTATTACAGATCTAAAGTTTTAATACTGCCTTTCGCTGTTCACTGTCCAAAACTAACTACTGCAGTTTCTGAAACCGACACCAGACGATTTACTGACTGACAGAACTAACGCTATTATAATATACTGCCACTTTGGCGAAGATTCGTGGACACCGATCAGCTACGATCACCTGAGTTAGGGAAGGAGTATAATTTGGTAAACCTGCCTCCAAGGACACTTACCCAGAGCCATGCCAGAGAATAACTGCCAAGTACTGATAAAACTGACACTTAGTGACACTAACAATATCAATGCACACATAGATACCTGACATTTGGTGCATGAGTTGTCCTACGATGAACTGTTAATACACACTTACCACTCATGAAAAAGAAACAAACGTTAGTTTATAATATTCCATAACTCGTTCAGGACCTGGAATGTTCAAAGAACAATTTTATAATAATCACTTCGAAGCTATAACTATATTTAACACATCTGGCACCTCTTACGCTTGAAGAAACTCATCTTGCCACTGGAACAACTAGAGATTCCCAGTCAGGTGTTTCTAGAGGCTGTGACCACCGCCACTTCGCATCAAATAGTAATTAATTTATTTATATTATTGTTTTCCTATCATTCAATTAAGGTTCGGAAACCAATATATTCGCAATTTTTCGAGGAAGAAATTAAACCATTATCAAGCTGATTTCAGTTCTTCACTTTAAACGCTTTGAATGTTTTCCTTCAAATAATAAGCAATTTCAATATACGAATATAATACTAATCACGCAATACCCATCCCAGGAAACAAACCGAACAATGTTGTCAGAGTTCATAGAGCTACGGAACAAAAAAAAATGGCTTTCAGTTATCTGTAAAAAAATCAGGACGAGATAAGTAAATATTAGTATTGTAAAATACACGGCGATATCGTTGAGCCTCCACATAATAAAATAAAAATTAAAGCAAGCTTAAGGCTTGCCACAGGACTTGTACCGGAACAGAGGAGCACAGATCATGAAAAAATTAATTAATCGTTCCCAGGGTGTTAGAAACGAGACTGGAGTGAAGAGGAAATTAAATATTACAGCACTCAAAACTAAGGAATAGGCAACTCTTAGGTACTTATGAGAAATTATTTAGGTGAATTTCACAGGTACAATCCTGAAGTATCTTTTCACACACATAACTGTGGAGAACTCTGACACATCTAAAACATATTACACTTACTGCTAGTGTTGTACCTCGGAGACAGGTGGAACTTTAGCAACAACAGGTTACTGCACTGTTCCTCCTTCGTTGTCCATCTTAGCTCCTGTACTCACACTTCTGAACCTTAAATTATTTGAACATATAGTTCTTAAAATTATTAAACAAAATACTTCAATCTTGTAATACTGGCTGTATTAAATTTGGTTGTGGACTGTACATACACATACACACACACACACACACACACACACACACACACATACACACACATGTATTTATATGTGTGTGTGTGTGTGTGTGTGTGTGTGTGTGTGTGTGTGTGTGTGTGTGTGTGTGTGTGTGTGTGTATGTGTGTGTGTGTGTGTGTGTGTGTGTGTGTGTGTGTGAAATTAAATTATTGTAGGTGAACGCGATGATCAACACCTCGTCCAATCACCGAGTCCAGTATTAAATTCATTATCAGTCTTATTATGACCAGATTACAATGTATTTGAACCCTATTACAATGTATCTGAAACTATTAGTTCTCATGTCACAGAACATCTTTTAAAAGTCATTTAAGATACACACCTGCACAGGTTTAGATAAACGTTATCCCCATTAATTCTTACACACAAATCCTAGAAAAATTACCAAAATTTACCAGAGTACGAGTCTAAGTAGAAAGATAAATACATATGAAAAATGAATAAGCATATCTCTCACAGCGACGTTAAAAAACGCTTCTACTGCGTTGTAATCAGAGGCGTCGCTAGAGTTGGTGTCACCCGGGGCAGCATCTTTGGTGTCACCCCCATGAAATTCATGGGCGGGGGTATGGAGGGGGGGTAAACTCCAGTTACGTCACTACTGCATGACCAGTGACAAATGTTTAACAGTGAGAACCTTTAAGGGCCATAAACTGAACAGGAGAATACTTCTCAACTTTATTGATGATAAAATAAATAATCGTAGTAATATTGAGGAAACATGAACTCAAATACCACTTTGAGTACAGCCAACAGATCCTACATTTATTCATCTTCAACAATGCCAAAACAAAACAAAAAAACTTGAAAAATAAAGAAAAGCATCGCAATACCAGAGAAACACTAGTTCCCATATGACCTTGAGTACAGGTAACATCTCAGTGAATCTGATCTTACATTTCCTTGCCTTCAATTATGCAAAATCATCTATCACATCATCAAAATCAATATATCAAATCATCAAAATCAACGAAGGATTCTTCTCTTATGCTGGTGAGGCACTGTTTTGTGCATTAGTGTCAACTTCTTTAGAGGCTCTATAGTGTCACCCTCTAAATGATGTCACCCAGGGCGCCTCTGGTTGTAATATTGAGGAATTGAAGGCTATCAGATTGTCATTTTAATTTTTAAAGGGGTGGACTGGTAAGCCAGCGGAAGGCCTCGGTCTGATGGCCAAATGCTCCAGTGGCGGTACACCGATGACTCTAATTAAAAAAAATAACAATTCGAAATTGTATTTATGAATTATAAACAATTGTTATTAGATATCCGCACCGTTATTTGAGAATATTGATTTCACAATCCTCATGCCTGATGACGAGCTCCTGAAATACCTTTCATTCCTTCATAAAGACTACAGGATATTACATTTAAAGTGGCTCATGGCCTGGTAGGCAAAGCTCTCGCTTCACACGCTTAGAGTCCAGGTTAAATTTGGACTGTCATTACCAGTGTTAGAGAGTAAAAATTTTAGAAAACGCTATGTTAAATTACACCACTTTTAGCAAGGTTAGGTTAGTATTCTAAGTGTATTTTACAGTTAATTAATACAGTTTATGAAATGTTTATTTTTCTTAAGTCTATCTTCCAGTACAAAAAAATTGTAAGATTTTGAGGGGGTTAGAGAAGGGGTTTAACTGGTAATCATTTGAGAAAAGTCGCAGCTGGTGGGTGATACGCGTGTTGCAGCCCTCGAACGAACAAAATGGCTGATAGCTATACCTTGTCAGACGACTGTAATAGTTCCCAGTTGTTACGTTTACATGATATTTCACAGCCTTCAAGATAGCGTTTTTTCCATCATAATCAAAACCCTCTTAAACTCAGTGTCAATAGTCGCAGTTTTTAAAATTGTATTTAACAGTTTATTGCCTAATCGGTATATATTTTATTTTTTTTTTATTATCACACTGGCCTATTCCCACCAAGGCAGGGTGGCCCGAAAAAGAAAAACTTTCACCATCGTTCACTCCATCACTGTCTTGCCAGAAGGGTGCTTTACACTACAGTTTTTAAACTGCAACATTAACACCCCTCCTTCAGAGTGCAGGCACTGTACTTCTCATCTCCAGGACTCAAGTCCGGCCTGCCGGTTTCCCTGAACCCCTTCATAAATGTTACTTTGCTCACACTCCAACAGCACATCAAGTATTAAAAACCATTTGTCTCCATTCACTCCTATCAAACACGCTCACGCATGCCTGCTGGAAGTCCAAGCCCCTCGCACTCAAAACCTCCTTTACCCCCTCCCTCCAACCTTTCCTAGGCCGACCTCTACCCCGCCTTCCTTCCACTACAGACTGATACACTCTTGAAGTCATTCTGTTTCGCTCCATTCTCTCTACATGTCCGAACCACCTCAACAACCCTTCCTCAGCCCTCTGGACAACAGTTTTGGTAATCCCGCACCTCCTCCTAACTTCCAAACTACGAATTCTCTGCATTATATTCACACCACACATTGCCCTCAGACATGACATCTCTACTGCCTCCAGCCTTCTCCTCGCTGCAACATTCATCACCCATGCTTCACACCCATATAAGAGCGTTGGTAAAACTATACTCTCATACATTCCCCTCTTTGCCTCCAAGGACAAAGTTCTTTGTCTCCACAGACTCCTAAGTGCACCACTTACCCTTTTCCCCTCATCAATTCTATGATTCACCTCATCTTTCATAGACCCATCCGCTGACACGTCCACTCCCAAATATCTGAATACATTCACCTCCTCCATACTCTCTCCCTCCAATCTGATATCCAATCTTTCATCACCTAATCTTTTTGTTATCCTCATAACCTTACTCTTTCCTGTATTCACTTTTAATTTTCTTCTTTTACATACCCTACCAAATTCATCCACCAATCTCTGCAACTTCTCTTCAGAATCTCCCAAGAGCACAGTGTCATCAGCAAAGAGCACTGTGACAACTCCCACTTTATGTGTGATTCTTTATCTTTTAACTCCACGCCTCTTGCCAAGACCCTCGCATTTACTTCTCTTACAACCCCATCTATAAATATATTAAACAACAACGGTGACATCACACATCCTTGTCTAAGGCCTACTTTTACTGGGAAATAATTTCCCTCTTTCCTACATACTCTAACTTGAGCCTCACTATCCTCGTAAAAACTCTTCACTGCTTTCAGTAACCTACCTCCTACACCATAAACCTGCAACATCTGCCACATTGCCCCCCTATCCACCCTGTCATGCGCCTTTTCCAAATCCATAAATGCCACAAAGACCTCTTTAGCCTTATCTAAATACTGTTCACTTACGTGTTTCACTGTAAACACCTGGTCCACACACCCCCTACCTTTCCTAAAGCCTCCTTGTTCATCTGCTATCCTATTCTCCGTCTTACTCTTAATTCTTTCAATAATAACTCTACCATACACTTTACCAGGTATACTCAACAGACTTATCCCCCTATAATTTTTGCACTCTCTTTTGTCCCCTTTGCCTTTATACAAAGGAACTATGCATGCTCTCTGCCAATCCCTAGGTACCTTACCCTCTTCCATACATTTATTAAATAATTGCACCAACTACTCAAAAACTATATCCCCACCTGCTTTTAACATTTCTATCTTTATCCCATCAATCCCGGCTGCCTTACCCCCTTTCATTTTACCTACTGCCTCACGAACTTCCCCCACACTCACAACTGGCTCTTCCTCACTCCTACAAGATGTTATTCCTCCTTGCCCTATACACGAAATCACAGCTTCCCTATCTTCATCAACATTTAACAATTCCTCAAAATATTCCCTCCATCTTCCCAATACCTCTAACTCTCCATTTAATAACTCTCCTCTCCTATTTTTAACTGACAAATCCATTTGTTCTCTAGGCTTTCTTAACTTGTTAATCTCACTCCAAAACTTTTTCTTATTTTCATCAAAATTTGTTGATAACATCTCACCCACTCTCTCATTTGCGGTATATATATTATAATAATACAGTTTATTTGCTAAAAACTACGTAGTTTTATAAAAGCGACATTAGTAAATGAAAACTTTTCTAGGGAACATAAAAAGTTTTATTAAAAATAGATTAACTCGCAAATTTTCTGTTCTCTTCAGGAAATGAGTAAGTTTTAAAAAAATATCAATAACAGTTTAGGCATTTCGGACGAAAAGGGAATAAATATACATATATATAAATTAAGAGACAATAACATGACGTCTTAATTAAACCTCAGTTTACTACGTGATTTTTTGGAATGGTGCTCAGCATGAACTTCCTGACACTTAAATTTTTCTTCAAATTTTATTTTATTTATTTTAAACTCGATTAAGCTAATTTAGATTGGGTAAGGTTTCATAAATCTTTGAAAACGAAATGCTATGCATATAAGTGGCTTTGGCATGCTGCTCTTACCTGTATTTTTTTTGTACCTCTGTATGTATGCTAAAATTTCTAAATAAATAAATAAATAAATAAATAAATTAGCCATAAGTAAGCACATTATATAAGCCGGGCACGATACGTCTGCAACGATGTAACTGAGGAAAGGCTGCAACACCACTACTTCGCAGGTCTTATTGCAGTATTTCCCATTAACCATTAGATTCCCACCAGGACATATGCTGGTCTGTTATCACCACACTGATACTTCAGACTATGAGACTTCTCGGTGAGGCATCTCAATTGCATTTACAACTTTGGTGTGATCTGAAGTCCAAGAGTTAACCCATAATTATGTTTATTGTGGTTTGATTATGCATAATAGGTGTGACGGTTATTTAATATGCTGGCTGGAGTTAGAGATAAGAGCGAGAATAAAGAGAGGGAAGAGAATAAAGTTGGAAAGAGGAAAGGAGTGGAGGAGGGGATGGAGAGGAGGGGGATAAGAGAGGAGAGTGGGGAGAAGATATCGTGTATATATAGCACTGGCGGATATTCTCTGAACGCATAACTACTCCAGCACAATGGCTGTAAAAGTCTTAATCATCTTAGGCCTCCTGATGGTGAGTTAGGCCAGAAATGCATCTTTCTGAACTTGTATTTGTAATAAAACCAAAAGTGGGATAAAACCAGTTATCTTTGTGAACCTTCTTAACTGACGGAAATTCATTAATCAGTGTATCAATTTCTTCCCATAGGTGATGATCGTGAAGGGAAGGTGAGTCTGAATCATGTGGTAAATGCTGTGTCATTCCCGTGTGTTCTATGTAATATTTTTGTGCAGTCTCCCGCGTTCCCGTGTAACATGTAATATATTCATGTGAGACTTAACCCTTGCTATTGTACCATATGTCATCTCAATTTGTTATCTAGTTCACTGTAAACTTTGAATTATGATAATATTAGTTTTCTTACCATATTATTAGACAACTGTGTTCATTATTGATGTGGGATTCAAGTGCGTTGTATCCTTATGCAATATTTTTCCTGGTCCTCATGTTCCCGTTTTATTGTCGCTGTATCATGCTCACTTGCAATGTTCTTTAATAATGTGTTTTTCATCCCTGCTATTTTTTAAGGTGCTTCTTCTTCTTCTTCTTCTTCTTCTTCTTCTTCTTCTTCTTCTTCTTCTTCTTCTTCTTCTTCTTCTTCTTCTTCTTCATCTTCTTCTTCTTCTTCCTGACTCATTCCTGTAATTTATTTTCCTTCATTCACGTGACTTTTTACTGCTCCTTAACATATTCATAATTCTTAATATGTGGATATTTGCTTTTTAAGAAAAATTTATTTCTGTGTGATCATTTCCGTTCATAACATAACTTTGAATTAATGCCCCCCCCCTGTCTTCTTTTTCCAATTACTTTATGAAAATGTCTCACTTATTTATCTCGAACACTTTCAATAAATATTTCTTTTGTACATCATGCAACCTGACCAAGTGTTGTGTAGTTTACAAACAAATGTGAACACGTACTCTTGGTTTCATTGACCTTAAAACGATGTACCATTTTAAAGACATTTTTCACTTGCGGAAAGGTTGATACAAGGGCCCTTTTTGAAATTGTTGTACTCGGATTTTTCCCTGTACGCAGATAAACTAATCACAAACCCTTTTCTCAGTTCTGTCTTATTTTTAAGTACTCAATTTATTGAACTCTTCATATGAGAGTTGTCACTACACATAATACTCCTGAATCATTATTAGCCACCACTCATTTGACATCCGCATTGACATCTACTTGTTCAGTCGTTTTCTCTCACATTAACACTTTGATTATAAAATTGTACCAAAAGAACCTTAAAAAACTTACCTGATCTTATTATAACAAGCGCAATTTATTTTAGCCTAATCCAACTAAATATAATTTAGATACATTTACAATAATTTAATACTAAACAATCACAGTGAAATATATTATTTTCGTTAGGTTCAGATGATTTTGGCGAAATTATTGCATACACAAATTTTCACTTGTCCTATATGGCAAGATGAGCGTTGCTATTTAATGCCTATTCGGCACGGCATATATATGTATATATATATATATATATATATATATATATAATATATTATATATATATATATATATATATATATATAATATATATATATATATATATAATATATATATATATCATGCCGAATAGGTAAAACTTGCGATTTTGGCTTAACTAAATGACCTTGCCGAATAAAGCAAACGGAAATTTGTGCATCCAATAATTTCATAAAAATCATTCTGAACCTAACGATAAAGATATATTCATTGTGTCTATTTATATTAAATTATTGTAAACTTACTAAAATATATTTACCTGGATTAGTCTAAATTAAATTGCGCTTGTTATAATAAGGTTAGGTAAGTTTTCTAGGTTATCTTGTTACAAAATTATTAATTCTAACATTAACTATATAGAAAAAAAATTTAGATAGGACTTATTTTTAAATGAGTTCTTGCTAATTGACCATTTTACCTATCCGGCACTCCATATATGATATATAATAATATATATAATATATATATATAATATTATATAATATAAATTTAATATATATATATATATATATATATATATAATATATATATATATATATATATATATATATATATAATATATATATATATATATATATATATATATATATATATATATATATATATATTATTCTTTCCTCTGAGGATGAGGGTCCTTAGGACAGTTCTAGAGGTGGTACTCCATTATATTATATTATAATATATATATATATATATATATATATATATATAATATATATATATATATATATATATATATATATATATATATATATATATATATATTATATATATATATGTCTTGTGAGGTTTGTACCTTCTGGTCCCTTTTAGATGGTATTCAGGGCAACTGGTGTTGTAGCATTGTTTTTGGAGCACCGAAGAGTGGCACATTTCTGGGTGAAAGAATTTACAGGAGGGAGAATGACACACTCCTTTAGACAGAAGGTCACGACATTTTTTGGGATGCTCAAAGTTGAATGTCCCAATTGTTTTTCCTGATATTCCATGCTTACAGATGCCCGAAACATAGAATTTGCACAATTTTGCTTTTTTGGTTGGGTAGAATTTTTGGTAGGTGTGTTCTCAATTCGTGCAGTTTCTAGACTACACTATAATCCTCAGTATCCAAGCCAGGGCCACCCCGTCCTGCTTCCAGGGAACTACTTTCCCCAGTAGAAGAAGAAGACTTTTTCCACTACATCTATAATGTGGGATATGGTCTTGTGCAGTAATGGCTGTATATTTAAAGTTTTAGTGGTGACTGTGGTAGAGTTGCTAGCAGAGTCTGGACTGTCACTAAGGCTGGGGGCTGAGCCTGAGTCAGCACTGGGGCTGGGGGCTGAGCCTGGGCCAGCACAATTGCTGTAGACAGTAGTGCTAGGATCAAAGGGGGGTGTTAACTGACGTATTTGTTTCCTGCATTTTTTTCAGTAGGTGAGTATATTGTTTCGAGTTATCTGTTGTGGTATGGGCTGTGGTATGGGCATTCTGCATTTTTTGGTTCACTCCTCCTATCTCATCCTACCATGTTTTATATATCTTTTGTCAACTGTACAAGAGGTCATATTTATTTTCTCACTTATTTTTATTACTTATTACCCTCCTTAGTACCTTTCTAATACCTGTCCAAAGTTCTATATCTCTATTGCACAACCAGAAGCACCTCATTTTTTGAGGCAGTGTTTATTTTTGCACAAGAGATATGATGTTTGGAAAAGCACCGGTTGCATATGATCCTGGATTTTCTTCCAAGGACTTTTTACTTGTCTCACAGGTATACTGTACTGACATCCTGCCAGCATCCTACTTCACTCTGTATGCCAAAAAAAAACTGATTTCCACTTTACCTTTCTCTGCATTAGTGACAGTAATATGCGAGATGTATTATATAGAAACCCAGGTTTGCGGCATGTGAGTAGTGGGTGATTTTTTTTTTTTTTTGGGGGGGGGAGGAGGTGAGTATATTATGGCTATATTATGGTATTTAATTTTTTGTTTACTGTAAGCTCCTTCCAGACTCATTCATCACTGATCACTCATATATATTTTAATTTACTGATCTTTCTGAGTTCATCACACTGATCTAGATTGGGTTATTTGCTATGGGTATATGGTTGCATATGGTAGTCCTGGTAGCACTGCCAGACGTATGGCTGTAACACATCACCCCAGGGTACATGACACTTATTGCATGGGATGCCATTTTTTAATTTAAAACACTTCGTAATTTGTAAATTAGGAGGAGGTGCGGGATTACCAAAACTATTATCCAGAGGATTGAGGAGGGGTTGTTGAGGTGGTTCGGACATGTAGAGAGAATGGAACGAAACAGAATGACTTCGAGAGTGTATAAATCTGTAGTGGAGGGAAGGTGGGGTAGGGGTCGGCCTGTGAAAGGTTGGAGAGAGGGATAAAGGAAGTTTTGCATGCGAGGGGCTTGGACTTCCAGCAAGCATACGTGAGAGTGTTAGATAGGAGCGAATGGAGACAAATAGTTTTTAGGACTTGACGTGCTGTTGGAGTGGACAAATAACATTTATGAAGGGATTCAGGGAAACCTGCGGGCCCGGATTTGGGGTCGGAATGGGAAGTAAGTCCCTCATCTGAAGGAGGGGTGTTAATGTTGTGTTTTATAACTGTGGTAAGCGCACCCTGGCAAGAAAGTGATGGGGGAAATGATAAGAAATTTTTTTCTTTTTTTCGGTCCCCCCTGCCATGGGGGGAACGGCCGAGTTTAAAAATAAAAAAAAAAAAGAATGAAACATCCAATTTCAAAGCAAGCTAAAATATTGCTTTTTAACAACAAAACCCTGCCTCCAATATAACCCTCGTTAAGCAAAAGCTGCAAAAAACACACATCCAGCATTACAGACAATGCGATTTAAACTGTAATTGAAAAACACAAAGCATGATGTTATAACTTCAGTATAAACCTTTTACTTATACCCCCCTCAAAAAATTAATTTTTTTTTTGGTTGTGATTCACTGAATTTTTTTTATCTTTTTTTTTGTGAAATTTATACTAAAAGTTATTTAATTTATTTAATCTGAAACCCTTATAGGGAAAGTTTTTTTATTTTTGGACATATTTGAAGTTGAACACCGGGGGAAGGGTTCCCACATCCGAGGACTGCGGCAGCATGTGCACGTATCCCGGGGGCGAGGCAGCTCACTCGAGGGTAAAACTTGTTTCGGTTTTCCCATTCCCCGGACGAGGTCGCTGTGTTTCCCATGACAGCAGCCAGGTTGCACCACCTTTGGTTTAAAGGGGACAAAGTTCCATTTCCCCAGTTCTTCATTTCCTTTTGTGAAAAGGGAAAACCCAACGCGGGTGCTACAACTGTAAGACATTTACAATGCATTAATGGCATCCCCTATGTCGACATCTTCGTACAAAGCGTGTCCCGATAATATTAATTTTGGGGAGGGGCGTGGTCTGCCTACTCCTTGTGAAGTTTATGGTCAGCGAGTGTGAGAATACAGGATTAATGGCCGATAGTTAAAAAACGAAAGGGTTTAATTTTTGTATGTACTCCCGATAACAACTAGGGATCTGTATCATGCGAAAAGGGGAAGTTTTTCATCTACTAGTTTACTTGCGGGAGCCTCAACCCCCTGTACCCCCGGACTTCCCTCCTTGCGACGGATCTCGAAAAACCCAGGTAAACCCCAACGACTGCAGTTACTCACACCGTCTCCCTGCAACTCCCAAATTTCAAAATGGGGGGCCAATGAATATTTTGCCCAAAGATTTAGACTCTTGCGAAGTGCATGTTCTTTTGTCACCACAACATTTTTAGAGCTAAAAAAAATGTCCAAAAGTAGGAATAAACCCAGACCCACTGACTGCCCCAAATTTATTTTTGGTTTAACCCAATATGCGGACCCTTTATAAACACGAAACATGCCCCTTAAATTTTTTTGACCCTAGGAAAAAGATCTGTGTAAACCCTTACCTAATATTGTACCCCCTTCGTTTTCTCATGTCCCGGGATATGACAAGCTGAGTGTTGACAACCTTGCGAGTTATTATAAATTAAACTTATGTGAGAAAAGGGCATTGTTTTGAAAAAAAAAAAAAAACACGCTCCAAAAAAACCAAAACCCACACGAAACGTACGCACACACACACACCACACCACACACACACACAACACACACCACAGGAAGGGTTAGACTCAGAGTGTCCCCTTTTGCAGATGATTGAATTTAATGGGGGAAAATTTAAAATCTGAGAGGCCAGGCGGACTTAAAAGACCTGGACAGCTGGACACCTGGTCCCAAAGGGCCCCCCCCCCTTCTCAAATTTAACCCGCCAAAGCAAAGTAAAGAAGATGGGGGAAGGGACAGAAACCACAGACAGAGTATGGGCTAGGGGGAAAAGACTGCAAACCTCCCCAAAGGGAAAAAAGATCTTGGGGGGGTATAACCCGAGCATGTCCCCGGGAACACACATCAATCAATAACTGCTGCAGCATAGGCGCCCTGGCAAACTGAGAACAGCACCCGATACCTTAGTAAGGAATCATTAAAAGACACTGTACACCGTGTATGTCGGGCCCAACGGAGTAGCAGCACCTTTTTTTGAACCCCACTTGAAAAGCACCAAAACTGGGAAAAAGAAAAAGGGTTTTGCAACAATTAGTTCCAGAGCTAAGGGGAATTTCCTAAAGAAAGTTTTAAGGGAAATGGGCCTACGACACTGGGGACGGGATGTCAGGGAGACAGAAAACAATAAAAACGCGGGGGAATAGACAAGGTGGAAAAGGGGCAGGATGTTCCAGGGGGGGGACACAGAAAAAAGACCCAAAAATTTGGGAAGTTGAAGACAAAAATGATCAGAGAGATAGTGGGAAGTATTTCTTCAGTCATAGATTTTGAAAGGCAGTGGAATACCCTAGAAAATGACGTAGGGGAGGCGGAACCATACACAGTTTTAAACGAGGTTTGATAAAGCTATGGAGCGGGGAGAGGGGGGCCAGTAAAACCCGGGTAAAGGGGCGGGGCCGGGACTAGGACTCGACCCCTGCAACCAAAAATAGGTGAGTAACAAATAGGTGGTACACACACACACACACACACCAGTTTGAACCCACACCTAGCCAAGCCGAAAAAAAACTAGAAAAAGTGAAAAGGTTTGAAACAAGCACCCAGAGCAAAAGGGGTTTTTAAATTTATTTAAAAATTTAAATTTTTTTAAAACCTACAATATAGGCCATAAATTTTAAATTTAAAAAACACACTTTTTTTTTGGAGAATATGCGTTTTTTTCCACACTGCGGTGGGGCGGAGTTCTTTTGATAAACCTCAAATTCTTTTTCCTTGGAGATTTTTCCAGCGGGTTCTGGTTTTTGAGTGTGTTTTTCTAGGGGGGCTTCACGATTTCATTTCTGGCATCATTTGGTCACTTTATCTTCCATATCACTCAGTCACTTTCCCTCAGATTTTATTTACATTTATTTAAACCATTTAATTCCAAGGGAATCAAATTTTTTAATTGTGCATAAACTTCCTGGCCCTGACACAACACTTTGACATTCCGGACAACACCTTGTGCATCTGGGTACAATGTCAAACTTGCCCAAGGCCACAAGTTCGAGTTGTTTTGTATCAAAGTCACCTGGGTTTAATGTTCTGTCGATTACTGCCTCTGTTTTCACCATAAAAGTGTTCACGTAGTGTAAGAAGATATTCCTTATGCCACACATTGACCAAAAGTCAATTACTTTTTTAACTTTTAAATTTATTACAAAAACACTGCCGTCATTTTAATCTTCTCATTTTTTCGGGGTTTTCCATAGACGGGGCAGTTTCCAACTTCATTCCCCATATTGGTGAGAAAGGGTTAATACATCTGCACAGGTGTTCATCATGTACGAGAGAGGCCCATTTTTTATACATTTTCTGCCTCCATAAAACGCTGAATTCTTCCAAAATTAAATTTTCTTCCGATGTAGTACTTTTTGGGACACCTGATCCTGTGCCATCGTTTTTCGACAACCCCCCCCCCAAAGGGGGTCTAGGGTAAAAATTTCCCTCCCCTTTTTTTGGGGTTTCAGAGATTTAAAATCGTTACTTTATTTTAAATTTTATCAATGCTGGTGCCCCCAAAAAAAAAGTGGCTTATCCAAATAATCAAACTCGACAGGGTTTTCCCACTGCAAAATTTTTGAAACAGCTGTATAAACTGTTCTGAGACAAGGCCCGGTTACTTTTAAATGAACTGCCCCATGCAGTACAATAAACAAGCAACATACACTTTTCAGTGGGAACACCATCTGAATACCCGTTTAAAATATTGGGCCACTATAGCTCACCGTTACATCAAATGGTTTTTCTAATTGTAACGCTCCTTGGCAATGGGGGAGGACCTGGGTACATTAGGGGTCTGGTACCAAACGGGAAAATTACACAAAATTTAATCACCTTTTTTACATTGTGTCCTTGTGGGAAACCAAAAATTTTCCCAATCAATTAAGGTATCTTGCCCCCCCAGCATTACTTTTTATGGGCTTTAAAAAAATTAAATTTGTTCGATGATGAGTTTTTTGGGATAAGATAGGGTGTTTAGCATAACACCCAATTTAGCAATTTTTTCAACCTACTCGACTAATTACATTTTCTCTAATAAGCCCCAATTTCTCTATTATGGGAAACCCTTTCCCCCAAAATTTTTTTTTCATCATCATTTTATCCATTTCCATAATTTCCCCCTGTAACCCTCTTTTTCCAATATTCAAGAGGATGGAAAACTATAAGATATTCATCTTTTTTAAAATTAAACACCAACTTAGTTACATTGATTAGTTTTGGTAAAGAAGAATACCTTTTATATCAATGGCTAAGGAAGGACAAACTATTTGGGCGGGGGTCTCAGTAATTTCAACAGGAGCCATAATGCCTTTTGCCAAGCCAATTACCTTTATTTAAAAACCCCCCCTCGGTCCTTTTTAAAACCTGATACAGCATTTACAAATTTAGCATAAAGGGAAACCTCGAGACAAGAAATCACTGGTTCTCCCAAGGGAATGATTAAAAGTTAAATATCTAACCCAAACTATTTTACTTCTTTCATCTGATTAATTTCAGCGTTCTGTTTTGTACTTACACAATTTTTTCTGTTTTCCATACGAACCCATTGTAAGGATACCTCATTATCAGACCAAATTTAAATATCGAATTTTCTCCTGCAACTTATTTTTACATAATTAGCTAATTTGACACCTACATAAAAGGCTGTTAATTCCCCTCTGAGGTAAGGGACGTTTTAAAATTGGGGACACTTTTGCCTAAACATAACAAGAGAAAAACCTTTACATTGAAGGGAAGAAAATGCTCCATACGCCAATTTTGAAACTCACAAAAAATGAGAGTTTTTTTTTTCCCATCTGGATTGGCCACCGGCATGGGGGAAACCCCAACTTGGAAAATTTTTTAATCACTAATGATAAATTGCACATGTGCAACTCTTGGGGATCTTTTTTGAGGAAACGTTTCGCCCCCGTGGTTATCAGTCCATACAAAGGAGAAACTTGAAGAACAGGGGGAAAAAGGAGGTAACATCCCCCAACCCTTTAGTCCCATGTGGTCATCCACAATCCCTTTAATGAAAAACGGCATACGTGCGGAAAGGAGTTATAAACCGTTGTAAGGGGAGGTGCAGCAGTCTAGGTTTGGGGTCACATTTTTTTCAATGTGGGAAATAGGTCGTGCCAAGAATTGGGGAACGAAAAATTTCCCCAAATTTAAATCCCAAGAAGTTGGGAGGCGACAGGTTTTTTAGATGTAGGTTCTTGAACCATTTTCTACAAACCTTCAGACCTGCAACTTCTTCACACGTGATGTGACAAATAATGACCTAAATTTTGGCTTGCTCAGGAGGTACCTCTTTTTTAAATTTATTAATTAAGTTTAATAATTTTATCATTATAGGCATCAACAATTTTGGTGTCTTACCAGTTGCGAGCCAACCTTTAATTGTCCATTGCCATTTTGTAATTAGTGGGCAAAAATTTTGGTGGTTTATCTCCACGGAATCGTACCCATTTTTTCCCGATTCAAAATTTTTCATCTCTCAGGTAATTTCTCCTGAGAAAAAATCGTCTGGACTTTTTTCATTTCATTTATTCCATGCTTTTAAATTTCCCCCAATTTTTTGCACGGGTCAACACCACCTTTGGGAGAATTAATTGGGGCACGATTTTACGAGTAAGACACCAGGAAGTATTTTAGTTTCCTCTGTCAAGCATTTTTAAATTCGAGGAATCTTTTCCATAATTACATGGTCTCCTTTTCAGTCCCTTTTTAAAAGGGGGACACCACATTTCTTTACAATACCCTTTACAAAGGAGGCATAATAGTCACTACCTATCAAAATATTTATTGGGCCTACAGAATCATCATTTACACCAGAAGGTGCTAAATTTACATTATGTGAAAGCCTTTCTGTAGCTTTACTAAGCCCTACTGTAGATATTTTCTATGGGAGTCTATCTACAATTGCTGCATTAACACGTTTTTTCTCATTGCCCAAACTAACAGTTACATAAACAGTGTCATACAATTGAACCCTTTTATCTGAGAGAAAACCAGATAATTTTAGAGTTATAGGATCTCCCATCTGTACTTTCATCCCATTAAGACATTTACGTTTTATGAAAGTACGCTGGGCTGGGATCCCTGGTCTAATAATGCAGTTACATTTTTTGATTTATGCCTTTTATCATCAGTTTTTACCTATAACACAGGTAAGGCTACTTCAGCAAAACCATCATTATTAACATTAGCAGCAATTTTTACATTAGCCACTGTTGTGTCAGGATTGTCAACATTATCATTATTATCAACATTATCATAATACTGGTTAATCATAAGATCCATTTCTGTCTCATCTCCACAATTTACTAACAAATCTCCTTCATATTTTTTATAATATAATTTGCATGAATCATATCTATTCCCTAAAGCATCTAAATACAAATTTAAATTATTAGTATTCATATTTTTCAAACATTTATTGTATGCCTTTGTTACATGACCCTTTCTAGCCTGCAATGATGATTTTTTTTGCTCTAAATTCCATGTGTTTGTCATCTACATTAGTTTCCTCATTTTCACTCATGATGCAATGTATTAAATTCAACTTAATTAATAACACTGATTATGTACTCAATTATGCACTTTATAAAGGTAAATATTACAACTTACCTTGAATAAATCCTAGCTACTTGAGCTTAGCAATTACATGTAAGGAAATTATAATATAAACTTTAAATATACATTAATAATCTTAGCTACACTGGAGCTTAGCAATTACTCATGTAAGGAAATTGTAATATAAAATTTAAATACACATTAATATAAATCTTACCCAAACTTGGCTTATCCTTGCCAGACTTGGCTTAGCAAAATTAATATTATACAAATACACTAATATAAATCATAGCCAGACTTTGGCTTAGTAAAATTAATATTATACAAATACACTAATATAAATCCTAGCCAGACTTTGGCTTAGCAAATTTAGTATTGTAGTAATTATAATCCACTACAAATTAAGTAAATTTGTGGACCTAACATCCACCTTCCTCTGTCATTTCACATATTATTCACTAATTAATGACCACTAATTACATCCAGTTCGATCAAGGACCAACGGGCAACTATTATGGAAAATTAAATTTACCTGGATGTAACTCATAAGATACATACCAGTAAATGGTAACAAAGATAATTATTCTTTATCAGGGTTACAGAGACAAGTAGGAATTTTAGGACACCTAGGTCGCAAAAAATGTCCTCCTTCGATACCTACGATAATCTATCTTTCCACAAGTCATTCTGGACCATATTATTAATTTCACATGAAATATACATCACCAGGAATTCTGGTAAAAACATTAATATAAATATGTGGACTGTATATTAAATTTAAAATGTGAATACATATACATTGAAGGAGAATTTATAATAATAAGACTCACCAATTAGTCTGGAGATTACGGTGTGTCATACTCAAACCCCTGCCTAAATTTATGAAGAAAATACTGGCCAGAATTTCAACACGAAATAGACATGAATTAGCTGGGGTTCCAAAGCTGTCCTGTCCATGTGCCTAATGCTCACGTTATGCAGGACTGCAAATCCAACAATTTCTGATCCTATTTGGGAGGTTTCAACCACAATTTAACCTCCAGAGCAACGAAATTTATGCACATTTCACTCATGTGCCTTCTGCCCCATTCAAAACAATGGTGTCTCTCCTCCAGCGACTCTCACCCATCGCTGGTTCTTTATTTATTTACAAATTAATTTTTATTACCTACAATATAGGCCATCAATTTACATATAAAATACACTGTATTTCTGGAGAAAATACAGTATTTTCCACAGGTATGTCCTACGAGGAGAGGTTAAGGGAAATCAACCTGACGACACTGGAGGACAGGAGAGATAGGGGGGACATGATAACGACATGCAAAATACTGAGAGGAATTGACAAGGTGGACAAAGACAGGATGTTCTAGAGATGGGACACAGCAACAAGGGGACACAGTTGGAAGTTGAAGACACCATTGAATCATAGAGATGTTAGGAAGTATTTCTTCAGCCACAGAGTAGTCAGGAAGTGGAATAGTTTGGGAAGCGATATAGTGGTATGATAAAGCTCACAGTTCAGGGAGAGTGACCTAGTAGCGACCAGTGAAGAGGCGGGGCAAGGAGCTTGGACTCGACCCCTGCAACCTCAACTAGGTGAGTACAACTAGCTGAGTACACACACATACGTACGTATAGTATGCAAGGTCATGGAGAAGATTATCAGGAGAAGAGTGGTGGAGCACCTAGAAAGGAATGAGCTTATCAATGACAGCCAGCACGGTTTCGGGGATGGGAAGTCCTGTGTCACAAACCTACTGGAATTCTATGACAGAGTGACGGCAGTAAGACAATAGAGAGAGAGGGGTGGGTAGACTGCATTTTCTTGGACTGTAAGAAGGCGTTCGACATAGTTCCACACAAGAGATTAGTGCAAAAGCTGGAGAACCAGGCAGGGATAACAAGGAAGGCGCTACAATGGATCAGGGAATACTTGTCAGGAAGACAACAGTGAGTCATGGTACGTGGCGAGGTGTCAGAGTGGGCACCTGTAACGAGCAGGGTGCCGCAGGGATCAGTCCTAGGACCGGTGCTGTTTCTGGTTTTTGTAAACGACATAACGGAAGGGATAGACTCCGAAGTGTCCCTGTTTGCAGATGATGTGAAGTTGATGAGAAGAATTCAATCGGACGAGTACCAGACAGAACTACGAAGGGATCTGGACAGTCTGCAGGCCTGCTCCAGCAACTGGCTCCTGGCGTTCAACCCCACCAAGTGCAAAGTCATGAAGATTGGGGGAGGGCAAAGAAGAACACACATGGAGTACAGTCTAGGGGGTCAGAGACTACAAACCTCACTCAAAGAAAAGGATCTTGGGGTGAGTATAACACCAGGCACATCTCCTAAGGCGCACATCACCCAAATAACTACTGCAGCATATGGGCGCCTGGCAAACCTAAGAACAGCATTCCGACATCTTAATAAGGAGTCATTCAGGACTATGTACACCGTGTACGTTAGGCCCATAGTGGAGTATGCAGCGCCAGTTTGGAACCCTCACCTAGTTAAGCATGTAAGGAAACTTGAGAAAGTGCAAAGGTTTGCAACAAGACTAGTCCCGGAGCTATAGGGTATGTCCTACGAGGAAAGGTTAAGGGAAATCGACCTGACGACACTGGAAGACAAGAGAGATACGGGAATATGATAACGGCAAATAAAATACTGAGAAGAATCGACAGGGTGGACAGAGACAGTATGTTCTAGAAATGGGATACAGCAACAAGGGGTAACAGTTGGAAGTTGAAGACTCAGATGAATCAAAGGAATGTTAGGAAGTATTTCTTCAGCCACAGAGTTGTCAGGAAGTGAAATAGTCTTGGAAGTGATGTTGTGAAGGCAGGCTCCATACATAGCTTTAAGAAGAGGTATGACAACGCTCATGGAGCAGGAAGAGCGATCTAGCAGCGGCCAGTGAAGAGGCGGGGCCAGGAGCTGTGAATCGACCCCTGCAACCACAACTAGGTGAGTACTCACCCAAATACACACACACACACACACACACACACACACACACACACACACACACACACACACACACACACACACACACACACACACACACACAATTGAAATAAAGTGTCAGGAACAAAAATGAATGGATAAAAAGGAAGGTTCAACGATATTTTGAAAATGACAAATTATTATCAACCAGAGATGTTATGTAGCTAAATCAGGACTAAGACAACGGTGAATGATCAGGTAATCAGGATGAAGAAAGAAGGAGAGCTCACAGGAAATGGCCAGTCTGTGATGAGCTGAACACGTGATGTGGGGAAGTATTCTCAGAGGAAACAGGCAGGATTCCAACGAACCGAAGTGGTAGCACCGGGCGCTGTGCATAATAAATACAGCTATATACCTCTAAGGCAGTGGGACCAGATAATATTTTTCTGTGTGTACTGTGGGAGCGGAGTGCTGTATTTACCACTAGTAGCACTTTGACATTCGCTGCCTGATCACTGTAGAGTGCAGTTGTGCTCTGCACCCCTCTGCTGTTTGTAGGCGAGCTCCCTTGTCAGTTACCTGGCTGCAGTGGTGTGAAGTGGTGTTGTCACGCCTCTGTTAACAACATAGGTGCACTGTGATTGTCAAGATGGCGGTTAGTCTGAGACGCCGGATAAATACTGTAGGCATTGAGCTACTTAAAGGAACGATAACGCCTAGTTCTGCGCAAGTCTTATTGCCAAAGATCATCCGGGAGACATATGGCATACAAGATAGTGACTTGTATGGTGTAGCATTAAACGGAGACAAAAGAATATTCGTCAAACTGCTATCAGCTACGGTTTATGAATCGTTAGTCACCAGGTTTCAGGACGTAAGTCTTAGCGTCACACCAGCTGTCAGTGTAAGAATGATAGATGTTTCACGGCATTATACGTGGATCAAGTTACGCAACATTCCCTTTGAGGCGGACGAGGCGGATATAAGGAAAGTTTTTGAGACGTATGGGACGGTGCATTATGCTCAACATGGTACGTGGGCGGCAGGTGCCTATGCTGGTTTTCCAGAGGGTTCTTTCAACCTCAAAATGACTTTGAGGCACACAATACCATCCTATGCATATCTACAAGATTTCAGGATGCAGGTAATGGTAATGTACCTAGGACAACGACGTACATGACGCCTATGTGGTGAGTATGATCACATAGTGGCGACCTGTGACAAGCGAAGACGTGTGCCTGGACCTGTGGTGGACGTCGCAGCCCCTGCTTCAAAGGTGGCAGGTGAGAAACAAACATCGGATGGAGGGCGTGGTGTTTTGTGGAGCGAGATAGTGGATCGGGCACACAGGACTGGCGGTGAGTTGGAGTCCCTCCCCCAGCTGCCTGATCAGGTATTGTCTCCTGTGGATAAGGAGGAGCAGCAATTACAGGAGAAGGTTCTTGAGATTGAGGAAGAATTGGTAGAGGTGTTGAAGACTTTGTCACCGCCAGAGAGAGACGTTACATTTGAGCGTGGTATCATCGGAGAGCCGTCGCTTCCAGAAAGTCGGAGACATGATAATTTGAGACGTGATGGTGGTTTGGAGTCGTCCGTTGATTCATTAAACCATTCTCAGGTAGAGGTGGAGGTTCATCGAGAGGCAACATCTGACCAGGACATGTGTAACATGACTGTCACGAGAAAGAGGGCGGCTACGTCAGATTCTGATGACGTCCTTATGCCTGCACAAAGGCCTGGGAAACAGACTGAGGTGAAGTGTGAAGGTAGTGGTGTAGGTGGTGGTAGCCATGATAGGAGGCACTGGAAGAAGGGGGGAGGGAAAGAGAGCACTCTGAAGGTATCAAACTTAAATTCAAGCTCTGGAGTTGTAAAGAGTGATGAGAGGAAGCAGGGGTGGAAACTTTAATAGGCCTTAGGTGTATGTCTGTAAATGTTAATGGGTTATGTAGCGGTATGAAGAGAGATTGGTTTCGTAATTTCCTGAATAAATCTAGAGTGGATGCTGTGTTCCTGCAGGAGCACAATTTTAAAGAGGGTAGGGTGTTGGAGGTGGCAGGATTTCGAGTAGTTACCCTGCCATCTCCCTGTCTAAAAGGTGGTGTGGGAATTTTAATAAGGGAGACGAGCCCGTTTGTTTTGCAGAGAAGCGAGGGAGGAGGGGGAGGGAGGGTGTTGCGTGTGGATGGGTGGTGGATGGGTAAGCGTGTGTCTTTTGTGAGTGTGTATGCGCCGGCAGAAAATAACATAAAGGTAAAGAATGATTTTGTGTGTGAGGATCTTGTGTTTTTCTTAAGTGCACTGCCAGAGGTGGCGATAGTTGGTGGGGACTGGAATAGTGTAATCAGGGTGGCTGATGTGGACCCAAAGGGGGCTGGATATATGTCTGTGGCTCTTAGAGATTTATTAAGGGATGTTAGGTTATGTGATGCCTTCGGGGGGGCGATGTGGGAGACTGAATATACGTTTGTTAGGTGTGGATATGCTGCGAGACTAGATAGAGTGTACCTTTCTCAGGGAGTGGATGTGAAATCTTTCAGTACTGTTGCGGCTACAATGTCAGATCATAGGGCAGTGGTGGTGGAGGTTGGGTGGGGGACGCTCGTGGACATATATAGAAGTTATTGGAAATTAAATATAAGTGTGTTAGGTGATGAGGAGGGGTTGGAGGGGTTTTCAGTCCTATGGAGGGAGCTTAATGTGGAAGAACAGGGAGTGGATGACATTGTGACATGGTGGGATAGTGTTGCAAAGGAAAGGATTAGAAAATTTTATGTGAGAGAAGGAAAACGTATTAATAATTTAAAATATGGACTGGCTAACTATTTAGAGGATAGGTTAAGAGGTTGCTATGGGCAGTGGGTGGGTGGCAATAATTTTCCTATGGATGAAATAGCTGAAATAAAGGGGAGGTTGAGGGTGTTGCAAAATGAAAGGTTTCAAGCTGTAAGGGTGCAGGCAGGGGTGGAAGAAGTGCTTTGGGGCGACAAGCCGTCAGCGTGTGTTTTGCGGCATCAAAAGCAAAGGCAGGCGGTGACAGCTATCCCATGTTTAGAGGTAACAGAGATGGTTGGGAATTATAGAGCAGGGCAGGAGATACGAACCACGAAGGGGGATGTGTGCGTATGCAGAGGCTTGGTACGAGAAGTACTGGAACAGTGGGGGGGTGGGTGACGTGGCGTTGGACAAGGTGTGTACGTATGTGACATGTAATTTAGGAAATAGTGATAGAAAGGCTTTAGGTGGGACTATTACGGCAGAGGAAATAGAGAATGCGTTAAGGGGAATGAGGAAGGGGAAAGCGCCGGATATTGATGGTCTCCCAGCAGAATTTTATTTACAACATTGGACGTCAATAAGGGGATTTATAGTTAGGTTATTTAATCGTATGAAGGAGAAGGGTAAGTTGGGGGAGAAGCAGGTAACAGCAGTTGTAGTGTTGGTCCCGAAGGTCAAGGGGCAGCCCACCCTTCGGGAGTACCAAGCCATATCGCTGATGTGTGCAGACTATAAGGTGTTCGCAAAAATTTTAGGTAATAGGTTCAAATGTGTTGTGGGAAGGGTCGTGTCAAAATCTCATTTCGGGTTGCCGGGAAGGTCGATGATTGAAGGAAATGGGATACTGAGAAGTTTTGTGGAAGCTAAGGGTGGGGGTGGAGGGGCAGCTTTGTTGGCTCTAGATTGGCAGGGAGTATATGATAGAGTGGAAAGGGGAGCTTTGCAGGTTATACATAGGAGACAGGGTTTTGGGGAGGAAATAGTCGAGTGGGTAAATACGTTATACAAGGGGGCGAAAATGAGGATACAGATTAATGGGTGTATGGGGAGGGATATTGCAATGGGTAGAGGCCTTAGACAGGGATGCCCCATGTCCCAAATATTGTTTGCGTGTTTCCAGGACCCCTTTTATAGAATGGTTGACCGCAGCTTATGTACGCCATGTGAGGGAAGTGTTGGGAGTGGGAGGGCCTGGCCGGGTTTAATTGGATATGTAGACGACACCACTGTTCTCATTCGTGAATGTTGACGACACCACTGTTCTCATTCGTGAAGGGATGTCAATGGGAGTGTTGGACGACGTTGTGCAATTATTTGGAAGTGCCACGGGTATGCAGGTAAATAGTGCGAAGTCAAGGTGCATGGGGTTGGGTTCTTGGGTGGGGGTGTGGGGGGGAGATGTAATGTTGTTAAAGAATGGGCGGTGTCTTTAAAGATTTGTGGTATTATTTATAAGGATGACATGGTTGCGGAGATGGAGGAAAACTCGGATAGGTTATTAGAAAGGATCGTGGGGCGTCTAGGTGTTCTGAGACCCCAGCACCTAACTCTTATACAGCGAGTGATAGTCGTAAACATTTTATTGTATAGTAAGATTTGGCATGTTGCAGCTATGTTCCCAATTACAGTGACAGCGATTGCGGGGATTCTAAGACGGGTGTACAAATTTTTGTGGGGTTCACGTTGTGATTGGTTATGGAGGGAAGTTGTAATGTTACCTGTAAATCAGGGTGGGTTGGGGTTGATGGATTTGAGATGGAGGGTTAAATGTGTGTTTATTAAATGGGAAGTGTTGCGTGAGGGTGTGAACGCGGGGCAGTTGGGAAGGATACACGACAGGCTGGGTATGTGGTATCGAGGAATGGAGTTGAGGGAATGCGAAATCGTTCTGAGGGCTGTGATGTTGGTTGGGGAACTGAGAAAGGTTCGTGTAAGGGTTTTGTGTAGGTTACTTGTAGGTAGGTGCGTTGTCCCATTTGAGGGTTTGTTCTCCATGTATGCGTGGAAGAGTATTTGGTTTAGATTTAGTAAAATGAAGTTAAACCCTCGGGCGCATGAGGTAATGTTTCGTTTTCTGCATGGGATCCTTCCGTCTGGTGAGATACTACGAAACAGACAGGTTGTAGAGGGTGGGGGGTGTGGTATCTGTGGAGGGGATGAGACAACGTTCCATGTAGTTTACTTTTGTGAAGGGCTAGAGGAAGTTAGGTGCTGGTTAAGTAGGTTAGTACAGAGGGTGGGGGGCTGTGGGGTGTCGGTTTTGCGTGCTTTGTCTAGATATGGGTGGGTTAGACGAGGGTGTCATAAGAGCTTTAGATTATATCATGGTAGATTATATATATATATATGTCGTGGGTGATGAGGGGGAGAGGAGATAGTGAGGAGAGAAGGAAGGTTCTTGCGGTAACGTTCTATCGTACGATGTGTCGTAACAGAGATTTGTATGGGAGGAGGTGGGATCAGGTTTTCTCAGAGGGGTATAGAATGCTAACGTTAGGGATTCTCGTAAATCTCTGATTGATAATGAGTGAGTGAAGGGGTTTTTATAGGGTGGAGGGAGTCAGGGGGTCACAGCGGGCTCGCCTCCTTTGGGGGGGGGGAAGTCGTGAGAGTGTTGTGACTGTGGGTTAGGAATGGTTTCCTGGTTTTCATTGAGACTTTATGGTAGCCAAGTGTGGATGTAGAGCTCAAGGTCTCGTTATGTTAGATATAAGACTTTTCAGAATGTAGGTATAATATAGTAGATTTTTTTATGTATAATTTTGATGTGTATCAGTCTTGTATGACACGATTCTTGAGTAATAAGTTCTTTGCGACATGAAGTGTGTTTTAGTTTGTATTTATGTTACGTGCTGGGTTTTTGCATGATGAGATATACTTATATACTGTGTTGCTTTGTGCATACAGTGCATCTGATTAATGTGATTTTGTGAAATTGTTTGTGTGTACGTGTGTGTGTGTGTGTGTGTGTGTGTGTGTGTGTGTGTGTGTGTGTGTGTGTGTGTGTGTGTGTGTGTGTGTGTGTGTGTGTGTGTGTGTGTGTGTGTGTGTGTATCCCTTTCTATTGTATTGAGCCTTTGTCATGGGTCAGACGTTATGTAATACTTTATATACGTATGATTCGATTCTTTTTAAAGTTTATAATTATGGTTTGTACCCTGATACCGGTTTGGTGTCAATGCTAAGTTCTTGATGTTAAGTTTTAGTCTGTATGGTATACAGACATATCTAGACAGTTTAGTGACGTAGTCCATTTGTGTCTGAGATTATGTATATGGGTTTATTGTAACAGTATAGCGCTTCAGTTATTGTGTTCTAAGCTGTATTCTTTTTCTGTATATTCGTATGTTGGTACATGTAAAGCTGTATTGTTAGGGATACGTATGTAGATGTTCTAGTAAGATTATGATGTTCGGTTTTGGTTTTTTGATTAATGTGAAGGATGGGATTTAACTGATATAACTTCTCTATATTTTATGTTCAAGTGTATTGAGCCTTTGTCAGAGGTCATGTTATATGTACAATTTATATATATGTAAGGTTTTGCATCAATGAATGTGTATATATGTCAATTCATGACCCTGTGACATGTATTTTTTTTTTAGCTATGTTCTTGCCGTAAGTTCTTGTTGTATGTTTGGCAGCAATATCTTGCGAGCATATAGGTGCAATCCGTTTGTCAGTTAATTTGATTGAGATCCATACTGTTTCTTTATTTCTATGTTAAACTGTATTGGTTTTAAATAAAATATAAAAAAAAGTAGCACTTTTCTACAAATCAATCGATACAGGACAATCGGTGAAGGGATGGAAGAAAGCAAATGAAGTTCCAGCTTCTAAAAGAGGAGACAGACTGGTAGTGTTAAACTACAGACCATTGTCATTAACATGTATAGTATATTAGTTTATGGAGAAGTTTATCGGGAGAAGAGTGGTGAAGCACCAGGAGAAGAGTGGTGAAGCGCCAGGAGAAGAGTGGTGAAGCACCAGGAGAAGAGTGGTGAAGCACCAGGAGAAGAGTGGTGAAACACCAGAAGAGTGGTGAAGCACCAGAAGAGTGGGTCCATGCATGACAACCAGTGTGGCTTCAGTAATAGTAAATCCTGTCTCAAGAGCCTACTAGAGTTCTACGACAGGATAATAGATGTAAGGCAGGGGAGAGAGAGAGAGAGAGAGAGAGAGAGAGAGAGAGAGAGAGAGGAATGGAAAAAATGCATTTTCTTGGGCAGGGGGAAGACTTTTGACAGTAACGCACAGGAGACTAGTATAAAAGCGAGATAAAGGTATATATGATAATGATATCTTTTTTTGATATGTAGAACTTGATCATACGGAATGGATTTAAATTCATTGGAGAACATTCTGAGAACAACATGGAAAGCGCTGTAGTGAAACAAGGCATACCTGACAGGAAAGGCACAACGAGTGATTCACTAAGTTCAGCTATCTCTAAAAATTATACAGCAGTTTGTTTCTCTACATTAGAATAATGCCTGATGATAATACCTAACAACTTTGTCGCAAAAATATCATTACCCACATCAATCAGTAGGCTAAATTTTCTCTAGCTTGTATCAACTGTAAGTTCTTCAGTAAAGTGTGTGGCGCTCACATAAACTATTGCATTGCACTTTGATCTTATTACTAAAGCATGCATTATAGACAGCAGGCAAACTGTTTACTATTCTTAATGCACAGTGCTCTGCTGTGAACAGAGCCACACAACCCTCTGACTTCCTGGTATCATTATTTATTCTTTCAAATGGGATAATATTTTGTCTTTCCGAAGAAAATGGTTGCTCTGCTCCCTTGTGCTTATAGTGTTCAAATGTTTTTCATTATCACTTAGCTTTGAAGTCAAAAAAGAAATGCAATACTTACAGTATCATTTTTTTATATTTTTATTTAAAATATAGAACAAATACAAGGATGTATAAGAGTATAATAAAATTGAAAACTATTCTGGATATTAACAATAACCAGTACAGAAAATAAACTATAGATAATGGCCATATTACAACCAGATACACAACCCACAACATATCCCACAAACTCCTCTTTTTACAATAATTACTATTGCCAGTGCAGACACACAGCTGACACTTCTTCCCCCCCCCCCTTTAAAATACTTACATTCACCGTTTTAAGAAACATACCATTAATTATCCTAAAATTTAGTCATACCCTGACCTCATCAAAAACTTAATGAGCATTTACCAAAAGTTGGTGGTGTATGAACAACAAAACACAAAAATATAAAATTACAGACTAAAACAGATATGAATATTACATGCCTATACACCCATACACCTTTATAAGTAGAAGAAAATACACCGACAATATATAATATCAATATTAATATAACAACCATCAAAAACAAACTTTTATAACAACATTGCATAACGTGAAGTTCACGCTGAAAATGCAAGAAAATACACCACATGCTACATTATCGGTATTATTATTACTATAATCAAAAAGAAGCGCTAAGCCACAAGGGCTATACAGCGCTGCAGGGTAGGGAAGGAAGCAAGGGAATTGGATGGCAGAAGGGAGGGGGGATGATCAGCAGGTTACAGAAAACAGCGGGGCAGGGGATAGTACGAGGGTAGCAAGAGATTGAAGTAGAAAGGGCTGAAGGTATCAGAATTTGTGAAGTAAGTCAGTTGTTGTCAAAAAGTCAATGAGAGAGTCCGGATGAAAGGTGGGTCCATCAGCGAGAAGGGAAGGTAAAGAGAGAGCAGCGGAGCGAAGACGACGACAGAGGTAAATTCTGCGTGCTCGTTGATAAAGTGGGCAGTCCAACAGAATGTGGCTGACTGATAATGGAGCTTGGCAATTCTCACAGAGAGGAGCAAGACGCCTCTCCATGAGATATCCATGAGTAAGACGAGTATGGCCAATGCGAAGACGGGAGAGAGTAGTCTCCCAACCTCGACACTGGTGATAAGAAGACGGCCAGTAACCTATACTCGGTTTAATAGATTGAAGTTTGTTGCCGAGCATAGTAGACCAACGTTGTTGCCAATGAGTGTGAAGGTGGGAAGATATTGCAGCAAAATAGTCCGTAAATGGAATACCTCTATAAGAAACTGGTAGGTCATGTACTGCTGACCGCGCAGCAGTGTCTGCCTGTTCATTGCCCTGTACGTCAACATGACCAGGGACCCAACAAAAAACAATATCTTTATGCTTGGTAAAGATGCGGCGTAGCCAAAGTTGGATACGGAGGACTAAGGGGTGAGGTGTATCAAATTTTTGTATAGCCTATAAAGCACTAAGGGAGTCTGAGACAACCACAAATGATGACACAGGCATAGATGCAATACGGATAAGTGCTGTAAGGATGGCATATAATTCAACAGTAAAAATACTAGCCGAAGATAGTAAATGCCCTTGTACGACGCTGTCCGGAAACACTGCTGCGAATCCTACGCCGTCAGAAGACTTAGAGCCATCTGTGTACACAGCAATGGCATGAGAATGAGAGTGAAAGTGGTCAAGAAAAAGAGAGCGGGAAGCGACCATAGACAGTTGGGCTTTCGAGCAAGGGAGGGAGAAAGAACAGACTCGAACAGCTGGAACTTCCCAGGGGGGTAGGGAAAAGTGAGATGCTACATGTACATAGAAAGGTGGTAGTTGAAGAGAAGACAAGAGCGAATGAAGGCGAAGAGAGAAGGGATGGAGTAAACAGGGGCGGCGAACAAATAAAGAATGTCTACTAATATCAGTGACCATTCTATAAATGGAAGGATTGCGGAGATCATGAGAGCGTACATAGTAGCGCAGGCAATGGGCATCACGGCGATCGGATAAGGATGGAACGTTCGCTTCTGCATAGAGGCTCTCGACAGGGGAAGAGCGAAAAGCACCAAGGCATAAACGTAATCCTTGGTGATGAAAGGGGGTTAAGGCTAGAGAGAGTAGCAGGAGATGCCACTGAATAGATCTGGTCACCATAATCAAGTTTCGATAAAATAAGGGTGGAATGTAGGCGAAGGAGGGTTCGACGATCAGCTCCCCATGAAAGATGAGCAAGGGTTTTAAGAAGGTTCAGCCAGCTGTGACAAGTTGCCTTCAGAGAGGTAATGTGAGGTTTCCAGGATAACCTACGATCAAAGAGGAGGCCCAGAAACTTGACTGTATCACGTTCAGGGATACGGGAGCCATAGAGGTACAAAGGATGATCGGAGATGACAGAGCATCTAGTGAAAGTGATTTGGTGGGTTTTAGTGCCGGAAAATTTAAACCCACGTGTGGTGGCCCAATTGGAAACACGGTCGACTGCATGTTGGAGAGAAACTGTAATGAGGTGACAGTCAGCGCCTGCACAGGCAATAGCGAAGTCATCAACATAGAGTGATGACCAAATATTTGATGGAAGACTAGAGGCCAAATCATTAATAGCAAGGAGAAAAAGTGTTGTGCTCAGAACACATCCCTGGGGGACACCTTCAGCTTGGATAAAGTCCGGGGAGAACACATTATTAACCCGAACACGGAAATACCTGTCAGTCAAAAAGTTCTTAAGGAAGGATGGTAGATTGCCTCGAAGGCCTAAGGAGTGGGCTTGGGCTAAAATATTATACCTCCAAGTTGTGTCATATGCCTTCTCAAGGTCAAAAAATATGGCAATAACTGAGTGGTTATTCGCAAAGGCATTACGAACATACGTATCCAAGCGTAGTAAGGGGTCTATGGTAGAACGTCCCTTACGAAAGCCATATTGATGAGTGGAGAGACTGTTGTGTGTCTCTAAATACCACACTAAACGTCTATTTACTAGGCGTTCCATTACTTTGCAAACTGCACTGGTAAGAGCAATGGGACGATAGTAGGAGGTTTCATGTCCTGTAGTGCCTGGTTTGCGGAAAGGGAGAACAATGGCGGATTTCCACAGCTGTGGAAGAACTCCTTGTGACCAAATAAGATTGTAAAGGCGTAATAGGACTGCAAGGGCTGACTGATGTAAATGTTGTAGCATACGAATATGAATGTCGTCGGGCCCAGCTGCCGATGATCGACAAGCTGAGAGTGTTGCCTCCAGTTCTTGAAGTGTAAAAGGCACATTATACTGTTCTTCTCTGAGAGAAGAAAAGTCCAAGGGTGCTAACTCTCTGGCAGACTTTGAGGAAAGAAATGAGGGGCATAGATGGAGTCCCTGAGAAATAGGGACCAGATGATTGCCAATTTCATTGGCAACATCTAGTGGGTTTGCTATATCAACACCGGCAACCCGCAGAACAGGAGCCGGGTCAGGAGAATATTTACCACTCAGTTTTCGTATTTTTTTCCAGACTGCACTCATAGAGGAAGCAGAGGTGATGGTGGAGACATAATCTCGCCAGCAAGTGCGTTTAGCATCACGGATGACACGGCGAGCGATCGCACACTTCTGTTTAAAATCAAGGTGTCGCTCTGTGGTTCTATTGTACCGGTACCTGCCCCATGCAGCGCGTTTCAAACGTACTGCATGAGCACAAGCAGGAGACCACCAAGGCACGCATTTCTGAGAATGCCTGCCCGAAGTTTGGGGTATAGAATGAGAAGCTGCAGTGAAAACGGAGGACGAGAAGAGGTGTAAAAGCTCATCGATGGAGGACGAAGAAGGAACCTCTTTAAAAACAGTTAGGTGTGAGTAAAGGTTCCAATTTGCCCGATTAAATTGCCAGCGTGGGGTGCGAAGAGGTGGCGAATATGAAGGGGAAGTAAGAATGATTGGGAAATGATCACTGTCATGTAAGTCCGGGAGAACAGACCAAGTGAAGTCTAATGAGGCGGAGGAAGAGCAGACTGAGAGATCGATGCAAGAGAGAGTATGAGTCCGAGGATCAAAATGGGTGTGAGCACCTGTATTTAAAACATGGAGGGGGTGGGTGGCAAGAAAAGCCTCTAACTGAATTCCACGGGAATCACAGTGAGACCCCCCCCCCAGAGGAAATGGTGGGCATTAAAATCACCAAGTAACAGAATCGGTGGCGGTAATGACGAAACAAGGAAGGCAAAATCCGGAATAGATAATGCCCGAGAAGGAGAGAGATATAAAGAACAGAGCGTATACCACCTATGTAAGTGGATACGGGCTGCTGTGTAATGCAGCGAAGTATGAACAAATAGCTGATGGTACGGAATATCAGTGCGTAGAAGGGCACTTTCATTAAAGGTCCCATCAGGAAAAGAATCTGAAGAATACAATAAATTATAGCCTGAGATGTGAGAAATAACAGCAGAGTGTAATTTTGGTTCCTGTAAGCAAACACCAACAGGGGCAAACTGGGAGCGTAACATCTGAAGCTCACCCTGATTACCCCTGAGGCCGCGTATATTCCACTGTAAATAGGCCATGATTGGCAATGATAAAGATACTTGAAATCTGCAGGTAAGGGTTCCTACGGACTAGAGGGGTTAGAAAAGTCCACATGCGGAGGCAGTGGAAAACGTTCAAGCAGCAAAGGAACGGTGCGCTGTGAAGAAAGGAGTTGCGCAGATGAAGCAGAGGAGAGAGAAAGAGTGGAAGGTGGATCAGTGTCCATTGATGGTTTGGTCTCTGCAATATATTCAGAGATTGCTTCAAGTGTTTCGGAATTCAGAGATGTCGTATGGGAGACAATATTGGGAATGGTAGGGGTAGGATGAGTAAAGATTGGAACTGTATTGGACTGTACCAAGGTAGGGGGGGGCGAAAGGGTGGAGGGAACTGGAGAAGCATGGCAGGGGACAGAAGAGGCAGGAACCCGGGAGGTGGCAGAAGAGGAAGAAACTTGGGAGGGAATAGGGGAGGAAGGTACAGTACGAGGAGGAGGGTGAACTTCTACACTTGTAACTGAGCCAGTGAGAGGGGAAGAACCAGGGACAGAGACAGGGAGGGTAAAATGAGGAGGTGGAAGATGGGTAGGAGGTGTTAACGGACCTTTTTTTGACTTTTGAGAAGTAGAGGGACGATTGGGAGGAGGTGTCGTACGAGGTCTCGTCGATACTGAGGCTTGTGAGAGAGAACTCGAAGAAGCGAGATTAGACTGAGGCGTTGAAGTAGGGATGTCTGAGCCGAGGACAGCAAAAGGATTAGATACAGGAGTGATTATGGGAGAGGTAACCACAGAGGTGGGTGTAGAAGATGGGATACCAGAAGTGGGGGGACGTTTTGAAACACGGGAATAAGAAACACGTGGGAGTCTCCCTTGGGGCAGAGATGAGAAACTGCCATGGCATAAGGGAGACCTTCTGTCTCTTTGAGGTAACGGATTTCCCGCTCGTTTAAATAGACTTGACAACGGCGAGAGTACGAAGGGTGAGCCTCATGACAGTTAAGGCAAGAGGGAGATCGATTGCAAGACGTATTAGAATGGTCATCGGCACCACAGACTGGGCATTCGGCGATAGATCTGCAATATTTCGTTGGATGGCCAAATCGCCAGCAATTTCTACACTGTTGTGGTGTAGGGATCACCTTTCGAACTTGTAACCGATGTCCTGCTATATAAACTGAGGATGGGAGTTCTCGGCTGTCAAAAGTTAAATGAGCCACATTGCTAGGGTATCGTCTCCGCCCACGGGCAGGAAGAACGTAAGTGTCTACCTTGAGGATTGGGAGATCTTGGAGTTCCAGCTGTTCAAGAATGTCAGTGCCACATGTCTGGAAATTTTGTTGAACTATGGTATGGGGCAGAATGACGGTACCACTACAAGAATTGAGGGAATGATGTTTTTCAAGAGTGACAGGAACAGTATCGATATGGGAAAGACGAGAGAGCCCATGAGCCTGGGTAGCATTCTGTACAGTAATGATGCACGTACCGCTCATAAGAGCATGAAAAGAAATATCTTTACCAACATGGCGTAGGAGTGCCTTGCCAATACTATGGTCAGAAAGATAGGCAGTAGAGGAAGTTGGTCGTAAAGTGAAGAATTTAGTCCATTGTTCAGTCTGAAATTGAGCGTGGAAAGGTAGTGAAGGACGTGTCGATCGTTTCTGAGAAGAACGAGAAGGTGGAGAAGTATCATCAGCAGGTAATTGTCGTTGGCATTTAGGCGTGGGACCAGAGTTGGTCCGACGTGGAATGGGTCAGCGATTTGAAAATTGCCGCACCGTATAGGGAGAGGCCGGAAGCATAGTCAGAGGAGAGCGAAGGTTCGATAAATCGAAGGAGTCAGTCGAGGCCTCAGTACCTGAAGCGGGTGAGGAAACAGCACCGGCAATAGGTACAGAGGCATGAGGAATGTCTGAAGAGTGGTCCAAAGACGATGCGGGGTCAGAACGGGATGCGGTATCAAGAAGGGGCCCGGGGGTACCAGGTTCATGGACTAGGGCTGCCATGGTTAGGTTACTTCTTTCTTTTTGTTTTTAAGAAAAAAAAAGAAAGAAGAAAAGAAAATAAAAATAAAAAAAAGAATAAAAAAAAGGGGGGACCGGGGAGGGATAGTTCCTAGGAGGAATGAAAGGGCCAGAAATCTCCCTCCGCGCCCAAGAGGACCTCAGCACCGCAAGTAGCGCAGATGCAGCATGGAACCCATGCCATACCCTACCCATCAGCTATAAACTAACAATCCGGGATAGCAACCTCACATCTGCCGAGCTACCTCGGTGGACAAAAGAGAGGGACGCCGGATATCCGCCACAAAGCATACCTCCTTCGGCCACCACCCCCGGAATCCGAAAGGTGGCTTCCAGAGATACACTTGTCGCCCGAAAGACACCCAAAGCTACTCCAGGATACCGGAGAGGGATCGGGACATCCCCAGGCAATCCAGATTCCACGGCAAACTACGCCACCGCTAAGAACCTCAACGGAATGGGATGGACCCCGGTATCCTTTTCTCTACCTAGGAACTAGCGCGTCTGTGGGAGAAATCCCAAAGGACAAAAAGAGGAAGGGCAAAAGGGAGGGGTAGGGGGGAGGAGGAGGAAAGGAAAAAGGGGAGGATGGGGAGGATGGGATAGGGGAGGGGAGATTGGGGGGTAATTAGGTTCGGTCTGAGGAAGAAGACCGATAGGTCTAATTCCTCAGACCAAGAGCCTCTTCACCACGCCAAGGAGCCCCCCTTGAAGAGGACATTATCGGTAAAATACTAGAATATGTAAATATTTTAAAAGAATCCAAAACTAAGACATGAATAAGATTATCCAAATGTTACATCGTGATTTCAGTAAGATAAAAACACCATATCAAACACCTTATTAACATCTAACACACCACATACAAACATACCAAAACTTAACACACATTCCACCAGACTAGACTTTCTCTGTGCCTTCTAGCACGTGCCTAACAAGTATTACATACAAATAAATATACAATGAATATTAATTTAGGTTACTAATCCTTATTCACATACAATTACATAATAGGTAATTACTTCAAAAGTTATGCTGGAACACGTTACAAAATTGCAAGAAAACCTCAATGTTTCAATGAACATAGTGAAAGGTAAACCCTCTCAAGAAAGTTAAAATTCACTTGAAAGACAGTACAAGCAGGACATAATTCGCTACCAAAGAAAATATTCATGTTATATATTTTATGTTATATATCTAAAAATGTTATATATTTAAACTGTTACTTATACCTTCCCAACAAGGGAACTAAACAAAATAGATCTTTCACACCATCACATCCAGTTCCACACACATACCTCCAGTCGCACCCATCCACCCATCACTTCACACCCAAGGAGGCCAGCCTGTTGAATACCCCTGACTCCTCCCCCCCCCCTTTTACCAACATACTCACCCCGGCAGTTAAGAGCCCGTTATAACGCCAATAAATTCCCTAATGTTATTCCTCTATAACCTTCAGAAAAAACCTCACCCCACCTTTTCCCATATATGTATGTCTATTTGCGACACAAAGTTCGATAAAACGTCGCCGCCAAAATCCTTCTCAGCACTTCCCCACCCTCCTTCCCCCTCATACCCCACAAAACATATATGTAGACCACGATTATATATGCTAAACCCCTTGCCACACCCTCATCAACTCCACTCATATCAAGACAACCCTCGCAATACCGACACACCATGACCCCCCACCCTTGCCACTAACTTACTCATCCATACTCTGATGCACTCCAAACCTTCACAAAAATAGACAACATGATACGCAGTCTCTTCCCCACTGCATCTGCTACACCCCCCACACTCGATGACTCTCCTATCTCGGAGCATCGCTCCCGTTGGCAATATATACCATGTAGGAAAGGATACATAACCTCACGGGCCCTAGGTCGTATCCTTAATTTACTAAATCTTTGCCATATTACATCCCATGCATACATGGGGTAGATCCCTTCAACTGGCGCCATTACATGTTCCTCTGACAATTTACATAAAGTTCCCACCCTTACTTTTCCCGATTCCCTGGCTAACACTAAGGCATGTAACACTTTTCACATTCCTTCATTTCTGCTTCCCCATACCATTTCCGTAGGTGATCATGTACCTTATCTAGCTTCTCCCCCCCTCCATCCACCTGCATGCATCATTTCCCTCTTAATGAAAACACATTTCACGGGCTTTCTTAAGTCCAACAAGCCCAACCTTCCCTTATATACCGGTAATGTCACTACCTCCCTTCACAACCAGTTGCACCCTGAACCCCACAAGAATTTGAACACCATTCTAAGAATACTCGTGATCGCCGTTCCTGTTAACGGCAACACTGCCGAAATAAACCAGACTTTACTATATAGTAATACATTGATGACAACTGCTCATTGCCTAAGGGTTAAATGGTGAGGTCGCAGCATTCCCAAACGTAGCTGCACCTGTTCTACCATACTATTCGAATTGTTGACCCTTGCAGCACTCAGGTCAGCCTCATATATGACACCACAGACTTTCAGTCTCCCAGTCTGATGCTGCAGGACATCACATCCCCATTCTAATCTCCTGCCCACTCTCCCAGCCCCATTATCATTGACTTCTCCAGATTTACCTTCATCCCAGTAGCTCTCCCAAACATGTGTACAACTTCCCCCAAAACTCCTAACCGTGTCTCCTCACACACCAGAATAGTTGTATCATCAACATAGCCCACCAAGAAAGGCCAAGGCTTCTGCACACCATCCCCCCCATTCCTTAGACGATCCTCCACCATCCTATAAAAAGGATCCTGAACACATGCAAACAATAGTTTTGATATTGGGCAACCCTGCCGAAGACCCACTTCATGTTGACTCCCTTCCCCACACATCCATTGATTTGCACCCTTACCTTCACTCCTGAGTACAACGTAACCACCCACCCCACTATTTCTTTGCCAAACCCCTGTCTGAGAAGAATATCCTGCTTTATCTGGGGTGCAATTGGGTAAGGCGCCAGGAATTGATGGGTTGCCCAGCGACTTTTATCTTCAAAATTGGAACGTTTTAAAGGGGTTTTTGGTACGTTTATTCAATATAATGAAGCGGGATGGGGTTTTAGGGGAACAACAAAGGTTGGCTGTGGTCTCCTAGTTCCTAAAGGCGAGCCCTTAACGGTTAAAGATTATCGTGCAATCTCGTTGTTATGTGGTGACTATAAAATTTTTGGAAGGATCTTGGCTAACAGAATAAAAAAAGTCCTGGGCAAAGTGATTGACAAGGGACAATATGGGGTGCTGGGCAGGTCTATGTATGAAGGCCACGGTATGATTAGAAGTTTTATTGAAGAAAGAGTAAGATTGGGAGGGGGGGTATTGGCTATAGATTGGGAGGCGGCATATGATAGTGTGGAATGGGAGACGTTATGGAAGATCATGAGATGGCAGGGGTTTGGGGCGGAAATTATATCATGGGCCAAATTAATGTATCAGGAGGCAACCTTGCGTGTGCAGGTGAATGGGAGGTTGGGAGATCGAATTCAGATGGGAAGGGGTTTGTGTCAAGGTTGTCCCCTTTCACAAATTTTTTTGCTTTTTTTTCAAGATCCCTTTTATAGAGGAATAAGTTTTATTGGAAGAAAAGGGGATGGGTAATGTAAGGGATGGGGGAGCGGGCATTGTTGGATATGTCGACGATACGACGATTTTGGTGAGAGAAAACATGGATTTTGATTCGGGTAGAAAAGTTAGTGAAAGTTTTTGAAAAGGCTACTGGCATGAGATTAACATGGGAAAACAAAGTATATGAATTTTTGGAAAAGGGTCATGTGAGGAAGGAATGGTTGCTGAAAGGTGGGAAAGGGTGGACCAAATAAAGATATGGGGGATCGTTTATGTAAATGATATCAAGTTAGCACAACAAATAAATTCCGTGCGTATCGTTGATAGCGTTCTGAAGCGCCTCAGTGGTTTAAGAGCTGCTAATTTAAGTTTGCAACAAAGGGTGATTACAACGAATGTGCTATTATATAGTAAACTATGGCATGTTACAGTAATATTTCCGATACTTCGTTGTGAGTTAAAAAGGCTACAAAAAGTGTTTTTAGATTCATTTGGGGAACAGGGAGCGAATGGTTAAGTAGAGCGGTTGTCACACTCCCGGTTGGCCGTGGAGGGCTGGGGCTTGTAGATGTCGAAAAGAGGATAAAAAGTATGTATTTAAAACATAGTTATAAGCGGGAGGGAGGGGCGAAAGGAGACGGTCTTCATAGGATACATCAGGATATGCGACGGTGGTGGGGGGGGGGTAGGGAGTTCATGATGGGTGAGGCAATGTTATGGGTATTTATAAACGTGAGGGATCCTTTACATATTAAATTGAGAAATCTTGATAGGGTAGATGGTAAGGCTCTGGTAGCGGCGGTAGGAGGAGTTTATCCGATGTATGATTGGCGTAATATTTGGGGGCGTTTAAACAAATTGGGTTTAAAACCCCCCTCAAGGAAGGTTCCTTTATGTTGGTGAGGGGCTCTTGATTTAGGGAATTGGATCTGTGCTCCAGTTCCCCGAATTAAGCCTGAATGCCTTCCACATCCCCCCCACAGGCACTGTATAATCCTCCGGGTTTAGCGCTTCCCCCTTGATTATAATAATAATAATGCGTTTAAAACCTAAAGTCAGAGAAGTTATGTATAGATTTTTACATGGAATCTTGCCGTCAGGAATGGTTTTATTCTATAAGAGAATACGAGAGGATGGGGAATGCAAGGATTGTGGAGGATTGGCGACTATTTATCATACGGTGTATTTTTGCGATTGTATTGAACTTATAAGGGTTTGGATGGGTAAGGCTTTAAGGTTAGTGGGGGGAGGGGGTTTGCAGGTCTTGAGGGTTTTAAGTTTAGATATAACTGGGGTGAATAAAAGGGTTGAGAATGCGATTGGGTATATGATTACGGATTATATATATATGATGTGGGCTATGAGGTAGGCGAACGTGCGGGCAAGAATTAATGCGTTGGCAGCAACTTTTTATAGGACACAGTGTAGAAATAAAGGGGTGTATGGAGGGAGATGGGAGAGAGATTTTAGTGAGGGTTATCGAAATTTCACATTAAAGGATTTATGGGATTTGCGAAGTGGGTAAGGGGACACAACGGGCTATTTTCCTAGACATGGGTGTGAGCATGGAGAGCTGTTTATATGGATGTATAATTGAGTTATGATATCTATGGGCAATAGGGTTATTGCCCCGAGGGTTTCAGGAACTACACAGTTATCATGTGGAAATGTGTTGCACTACGATTGCATATTATCATTTTTCATCTATAATTCATTTCAAGGACTTTATGATGAAAATTTTCAATGAGACTCAAATATGTTATAGGTGTCTTTAATGATTTTGATTCAATTGTAATTGGTAAAAAAAAAAAAAAAATGTTTTTCCTAGCATAAGCTACTGGTTCTTATTTTATGTTATATTTTATGCTGTGTTACAGTGTGCTTTTCAGTAATATTATATTACATGTAACTACTTGCATCAATTTTTTCTTTGTTCCGCTGAGATGTAAAATTTCACATCGTCGTTTTGTTTTGTAATATTGGATGTTTTTATTGTGACTTTTAGTATTATCCCATTTCCTTCTTTGTATCCTAAATACCTATGTCTATGTTAAGAACTCGTGATAATCGCCAAAATTAATGTTTGAGTATCGTGGTGCTCTGTTGGGCACCTGAGATCCTAGATTTAGTCTTGCATACGTGTGTGTTGACAGGCGGAAACCTCACCTAGTATGTGCCTAATGTAGTCTCATGTAGTGTATACGTGTGTGATTGTGTATGTGTGTGTCATTGTGTGTGTTTGGTTTTTTTTATCTCTGTTTTATTGTACAATCTTTATAATTTCCAGTGTTTGATGTTTTGTAATATGTAACCTTGTTAGAGATGTTCTTTAACAAATAAAACAATATCACTGTTATGTATAGGTTTGAGTGTGAGAGTGTATTACCACTGTAATATACGGTGTGTTGTGTGTGAGTGTATTACCACTGTAATATACGGTGTGTTGTGTGTGAGTGTGTATTACCACTGTACAGTATGGTATCAATATTAGGTTTCGGGTTAAGTGAGATTCTAGTGCAGTAATCTTTTGTCGTGTATCTTTTTAATATATTGCTGTCATTTGTATGGCACTGTTTTAAATAAAATATATATAAAAAAAAAAAAAACCCTGTCTCTTAACCAAATGTCACCAGTTCACCCCCCTACGCCCCCCCCTCATTCCTAACGACATTACACCCATATGCTCCACTACCACACACTTTTATTCCACCTTCCATCCTCCACTAATCTCAAAAAAGAACAAGAATGCCAGTTTAGGGAGAAAACTGCCCAATCCAGCTCTAAACTACACCCAACCCCAACATTACACCTACCGTCAGATTACGATAACCCAAGGGAAAGCTATTTACCCACAACCTCCCATATAGTAGCCTATTTCTGCATACTGTACGATACACACTCGCCGCAAGCGCCCGCACCCTCCATTCACCCCCCACCTCCCGCATGCACCAAGACACATACAAAAAATCTGCCACTACATACATCACTGCCCTCCGAATGTCCTTCCCCTCAAGGAAGGTTCCTTGATGTTGGTGAGGGGCTCTTGATTTAGGGAATTGGATCTGTGCTCCAGTTCCCCGAATTAAGCCTGAATGCCTTCCACATCCCCCCCCCCAGGCGCTGTATAATCCTCCGGGTTTAGCGCTTCCCCTTGATTAAAATAATATAATCCGAATGTCCTTGGAAACCCCTCCCACATCAAAATGCAAAGCCCTCAAAGTCGAAATGTTTCTCCCCCCTCCCGCCACTATACCCAAAACTCTCGCTAACCATGTCCTTACAAAACCCAAGTTCTCACAAAAATATATAACATGAAAAGCCGTCTCCTCTTCCCCACAATGCAAACAAGTGCCTGCACCTACATAACCCATTCTACATAGCGCTGACCTTGTGGCTAGAATTCCCATAATCTATAAACCACTTCACGAACCCTTGGCTTTAATCTGATCTTCCGAAAATCTTCCCAAATGCCCTTCCAATCATACATCGGGTATGTAGCTACTCCCTGTATCACTGTACCCTGCCAACCTGTCCTCCCCAGCCTACTTACCCTCACTTTTTTTGCTTCCTTTACTGCCAACAAATTTCGCACCATATCTTCACACTCCAGTAGTGCCTTCCCCTTCCACCATTATCGCACATCCTCCATGACCTCTCCCACCCTTCTACCCCTCTCCCCTCCCACCCTCAAATATCGCTGCTTCACATACACTGCCTTCACTCGTGTGTCCAAAGGTATAAGACCCATCCCACCCTGCCGTACACCCATCATCACCACCTCCTTCCGTAGCAATGGCTTCCCATATCCCACACATACCTCAAAACTACCCTCTCCAGTTCCTGAATATCGCACGACCTCAGGGGATATATTTCTGCCACGCCCACACTTTACTGTACACAAGTGTATTTACTACCACCACCCTCTGCTGCAATGTTACATCCCCAGCCCTCCACCCGTGCATACTACCCATCACTCTACTCACAACTTCCTTTGAATTTATTCTCTGCGCCTCCCTAGCGTCCGCCATATACACAACCCCACATATCTTAATTCTATCCACTACGTTCCACCCATACTGCTCCCCAACCCCCCCCCCACACCCACGTGCCTACTTCTAATAACTTTGACTTTGCTCATTAACCCTCATCCCTGTCGCCCGCCAAAAATCTCTATTATACGTCCCACATTCCCCAATCCTATTCCCCTCCCACCAAAACTGTGGTGTCATCCACATACCCCACAATACCACATCTCCCATGTCCCACCTCTTCCTGTTCCCACACTCCTTCCTCTATAAGCCTATAAAAGGTCCTGCGTGCATGCAAAAAGGATTTGACAAGGGGCAACCCTGTCGCAAACCCCATCCCCATCAGCACCGGCAACCCTAACGTGCCCATAACCTGTACCCTTACCGTTGCAGGCGTATACATAAGGAGTCGACACGCACAATCCCATCCCCAAAACCCTGATTTTGTAAAACTACTCATAACATATGTCTATCTACACTGTCATAAGCCTGCTTCCAATCATCCCCAAGATCCCCCCCCTTGTCTTCCCTCCACAAAATCTTGAATTCTTCCATGCCCCTCATGCATACTTCGACCTAATCCCACACGGACCTCTATGTAGGACGCGGTCTAAGCCTCTTTTTCCATACGGTACTAAAACCTTCGCAAAAACTTTATAATCTGCACACATGAGGGAGATTGCCCTAAAAGCACCGAAGGTCTTTCCCCCCCCTCCCTTATAGACCAAAACTACTACCCCCGTGCTGTGCGATTCCCCCAACACTCCCCTTTCCATCAGTGGTGACGTGTACTTAGCTCTGTGAAGACCTGTTTGTGTGCTCTCTGTGAATCTGACCCAGGATGCCCTCTCTTGAGCAACTTTACCAGCAGCTGAGAGAGGAGCTCAGAGTTGCTAAGCTGGAGATACGGCGATTAACGGAGGAGAACAAGAGGATTCGTAGTAATCCTCCTGTTGTGAGTCCCCAGGTTAAGAGGGGAGCTTGGTCAGTGGCCGGGCAACATGGAACCAAGCTGAGGATCAAGAAAACGGTTGGAGAGGCAGAAACAACGAGAAACCAGAAGACTACCCGTGGAAACTTCCAACCCATGCTCCGTGCTACTTCTGACGAATGGTGAGTGTTCTACTGGGAATGCCACACGAGCACAAGAAGCAATGGCAGACGTGAGGGCGACTATCCCTAGAAACTCCAACGAAGACCATCGAGAACGTCTTGACGAATTCCACAAGTGGTGGAATGGTACCCTGACCGAGTGTGAGTTGACTACTGGGAGCATCACGAAGGGTCGACGCCAAGGAAGGTAAAACATTGATTGTTGTTGGGAAAGCCCAAGTTAGGTACATGGATAGGCGTACGCCTTTGAAGGATAGAGTAGAGGCAGAGAGTGTGTTTCCTGGGCTGGATGGAAGGATATTGTTACCGTCTGGATGCATCCAGAGAGGTAATGGAGCAATCCAATTAATCTGCTCAGTGCTGGAGGCAACGATGGGTGGCAGATGTAGGAGTGAGGACCTGGATTAGCAGGTATGTCAGCAATAGAGATAATTAGGAGGAAGGGTGGGAAACCTGTCCTATGTTGGCATTTTGCCAAGGAGAAGGAGGTGGAAATAATGGTTTGTCCGAGCAATTTGGGTGTCAGTTGCTGGCTGGCCAAATACGTAAGGAAAATGCGGTAAACATTCATTGACAACTGGGACCTCTTCTATGGCAGAAAATGACATGTATGCCAGGATGGGGTTCTCTTAGCTAGTGTGGGGTGGGAGCACTGCCAACGCAGGGGAGGGAGCGTTAGGTCTTTAAACTCGGAACAGTTAGTGGTATGGCTGTGGCGGGAAAAAAAGGACTGTGAATCACAGGGTAGTAATATGAGTACTAGGAGAACTAGTAATAGGCAAAAATGAGGTGGATATGGAAAGCCAGTGGCACTAATTGACAAGAACACTAATAGTTTTAGTGGAATAACAGAAAGGAGCAGGAAGGGTACAGCGAGAGAGGGTCTTTACATATTAATACACAAATTGGTCGCTGTGGCTAGGAATAAGATGGACGCGTTGAGACTAGTTTGCTAGTGCTGGTAACATGTGATGAATTTGCCATTAACTGAGACGTGGTTCTTAATTGCAAAAAGTCCCGGGACATGTCCTGCAGAATGTCACATTCCAGGGTTTTAAATTGTTCCCAAGTAGATAGAAGTGCCGGAAGGGGGGTGGGGTGGCATTGTATGTCCAATCGCTTGAACTGTTGCATAAAAAACGGGTATTAATCTGAAGTAACACATATCAGAGTCTGTTTGATAGGAGTTGACAGATGGGCATGAAAAATTAATTTTCAGGTGTGATATACCGTCCCCCAAATATAGATAGGGACCAGGGAGACTACTATGGGAGGAAATTGTAGGGCCACAAGGCACGATAATGTAGTAAGATCTTGAGACTTTTAACTTTAGTCATCGTGAGTGGAATTTCGTGACTGGGATTTAGAATCATACGAACTTCTTAGAAGTAGTTCAGATTGTTTTTTGAAGCAGTTTTTGTGACTGAACCTACAGGGGTAATAACCTGCATGACTTAGTTCTGGCAAACCAATGAATCCCGTGTTAAATGTTTAGAAGTTTCAGAGGAACGGGGTAGCTAGCGCCACAAATCAATTACATTTAGCATTGAATGGAAAAGTATGATAGTAGGGATAACTCAGTAAACATCCCCAGATTTTCGCTGAGCAATTACGATGGGGCTTAGAGAACACTTACATCTGTTGACGGGGTAACGAAGAGAGCGATCATTATGACAGTTTTTTCTGAACACTAGACATGCTGCTCAAAGAACTTTATCCCTTATAAAGAAATTAATCAAATAGAATGACCCCAAAATGGAGAATAATAGGTTGAAATCATCTACTAGGGCATAAGAAAGGAATTAATAGGCGTATCAAAAGAGCGAGGGTCATCTTATGAATCATAATATTGACATTAAGAGGGACATTAAAAAGGGGATAGAAAAGCTAAAAGGGACTATGAAATTAAAGTTGCTAGGGATTCTAAAACAACCCAAAAGTTTTTGCCAGGTATATAAACAAAGTCAGAGATAAGATAGGTCCCCTTAAAATAACTAGGGCATCTTCTGACACAGAGAATGAAATGGTGCTCTATTTTAAATTAATTTTTTCTCTCGGTATTTTTACACAGGAAGACACTAACAATATTCCAGTAATGAAGTTTATAGTGGGCCTAAGAAGATAAATTAGTAACATCAACAGTCCACTAGTGAAATGGTTGTGAAGCAGATAGACCAACTGAAGCCAAAATAAGTCCGCCGGGCTGATGAGGTTTTTTCAAGGGTTCTTAAATGCAAAATGGAAGTCTGTAACCATTAACGATATTTTATAATCTATCTCTTCAAACAGGTGTAGTGGGTCCGATAATGTGGAAGTTGGCTAATGTAATTCCTATTTTTAAAACAGGGACTAGTCCGTTACCGTACAAATTACCGCCCAATAAGCCTGACCTCAACGTAGGCAAATTACTAGAGTCAATTATAGCTGGAGATTATAAGAGCCATCTCGATAGCATAGCTTGAATTAATGATACTCACATGGATTCACAAGGAGAGGCCCGTCTTGTCTAACTAATTTATTAACTTCTTCAGAAAGCTTTTGAGGCCTGTTGACCACGATAAAGAATTTGATATTATTTACTTAGATTTTAGTAAGGCATTTGATAAGTTTCCGCACCAAAGTCTGTTGAAAGAAAGTAGAGCTCATGGCTATTGGGGGAAGGGTGGCTCTCGGGACAAATTCATGGCTCACAGACAGGAAAGCAGAAGTGTCCCATAAATGGGGTAAATTCCGAGTGGGATCATAACAGTGGCGTTCCACAGGGGATCAGTCCTTGGCCCTTGTTGAGTATAATATATAGCAATGATCTTGAGTGAAGAATTACTAGTGATATGAGCAAATTCGCCGATGACACAAGATAGGAGGATAATTGATTCAAACGTAGATGTTTAGGGAACTTCAGAGGATTTAGACAAAACTCTACTCTTGGTCAGAAAACGCCCCCCCCGGCAGATGCAAGATCATTGTAGATAAATGCAAGGTTCTGAACTCGGGAGTGGTCCATATAACCTAGCACTTAGAAGTTAAATAATGTAGAACTTAGCCAGACAGATTGCGAAAAGGACTTGGGGGTTATGGTAAGCAGCAACCTTAAACCAGACAGCAATGCCCGAAGCGTTCGTAATAAGGCAAATAGATTACTGGGATTTAATCAAGAAGTGTAAGCACCAGAAGTCCGAGGTTCATACGCAGCCTTTATACATCATAGTAAGGCCTCACCTAGATTATGCAGCTCAATTCTGGTCTCCATATTACAGAATGGACAAATTTCGTTAGAAAACATTCAGCGTAGGATGACTAAATGAATATCATACATTAGAAATCTTCCGTATGAAGAAAGATGAAGACTCTTAAGTTACATTCACTTGTTAGACGAAGAATGAGGGGAGACCTGATCGAAGTGTATAAGTGAAGATAGTATTAATAAAGGGGATATTAAACAAGGTCTTGAGGATAATCGCTCCCAAGAGAGAACCCGCAGTAATGGATTTAAATTAGATAAGTTTAGATTTAGAAAGGACATAGGAAAGTATTGGTTTGGAAATAGGGTAGTTGATGAGTGGAACAGTCTACCTAGTTGGGTTATTGAGGCTAGGACTTTGGGAAGTTTCAAATTTAGGTTGGATAAGTACATGAGTGGGAGGGGTTGGATTTGAGTGGGACTTGCACATCAGAGCTTATTTCTTGGGCAGTATTGAAAATTGGGTTGGTCAAATGTTTGTTAGTGGGATGAATTTTAAGGACCTGCCTAGTATGGGCCAATGGACCTGCTGCGGTGTTCCTCCTTTCTTATGTTCTTATGTTCTTATACAGTTAAACAACAGGACCAGACATTCCTTCATACAATCCCAATGTGTAATATAGAAATCATTAGGGATTCCATCAATGCCCGGTGCTTTTCCCCTACTCAAGCCCATTACCGCCTCCTCCACCTCCTCCTCACTGATCCTACCCTCCATTACCGCTTTCTCTTCCTTCCCTAAAAGACCTCGAATTCCTTCTCCCAGAATCTCTCCCTCCCTCTCTCCTCCCTCCCCCTGCTTAAATTTCCCCCTAAACCAATGATCAGCATAATTGCTCCTTCCATCGTGGACCAAGTACTCTGGCCCCACCCTATATCCCCCACTCTTTACACACCTCTAAACCCATAATCGTGGTCATCTGTCGCCTATTCCCCTAAATCTCCTCAAAACACATCCTGCGGTTTGTCACCCCAACAGAACCTCCTCTAAACCTTCCCTCACACTTATCGCATCAAGAACGAGAATTTTGTATTTCCCTCAATCTTCCCTTAAACCTCTAGTTCTCCAGGACTATCCCCCCACTCCCCCTGTCATAACAATCATTTAGCTGCCTCCCTAAAATTATTTTCTGTAAACCATACCTCCAACCTCGCCTCATCCCGTCCTCTATGCTGGAATACGCCCTAGAGCTGCAATTTAGCGTGCCTTTCCCACCATTCCAAGACATCCTCCTCTTCGTTGCGAGCCTCCCAAGTGTCTTCCACCATTCCCTAAAAAAACAACCCCCCCCCTCTCCCTGAAGTAGCCTCACATTCATTTTTCCAATAACCCAACCATCATACCTACGAACCATCCCTTCCCATGCCACTCTCCAAAACGGCACGAGGGTCCGAAAAACTTAAATCTACTTCATAACAACCGTTCTAACTTATAATCTCCGAGTTATATATATACGATCCACCTGGCCGTAGCTATAAATAAACCCCTCCGCATAAACATGTGCTCTACTTTCCACCCATCCCCCTGACTATGTTATAAACCCTGCATCCCCAACAAAGCCCTCAATACCCAAGCACACACCCTGCCCTCTCGGCTCCACATCTTATTCCCTGATACACAATTCCAATCCCCACCTATAAGAGAAACCACTGTAAAACCCCGCATTGGAGAAAAGCAAAATCCGCCCTTACAAATTCACCTTTAAACCCTCCCGTATGTTTACTATCTGCCGGCATATATATCCCCAAAAACCAGACTCTAATCTCACCCAAATCCGCCTCCACCCTCACCACCCTCCCCTCCCCTCCCTCGGTCCCACTTGAAGCACGTGGAATGGCTGGACTCCCCTCACTGCCACTTGCCACCCCACCCTTTTTAATTTTCCCTGAACTACCAACATACATCCTAAAACTGTTCAGCCTCAACTCTGCCATACTTGAAATTGGTGTTTCTTGAATAAACACACATTCAATGTTAAAACGCCGCAAAACATCCCCTCCAACCATACTCGTTTACCGTCAGCTCTAAGCCATTCACGTTTATCCGTTAGAACCCGTTAAAGATTCAGGTAAAGGGTGGCTTTTCCTCTATGTCTCTGTGTCCTGTCTGTTCCACTTTTTTTGCTGCTTCTCTGTCTTTTCCCGGTGCACTCTTTCCCGCCTGTTCCCCCTCCCCCCCACCCCTGTGCACTACCCGCCCTTCTTAATCACTTACCCCCCCCGCCCACGTCTTCTTCCCCTGTACGCTGAGCTGGTGTTATAACCTCCCAATCCGACGAGCCTCCAGCCCCTCTTTCTAGAATGTGCCCCTCAATTCCATATCAGTATTTCCATTCCCCTTGTCACCTCAGCTTCCACCTGTAAACCTGCAACATGCCAGGCTCTGACCCCAGAAGGCTCTGGAAAAAAAATCTGCTCATATCAAGTCCTTCTCACCATCAGAATTCCTTCTCCTGTGTCTGCAGATGGGTTTCCTTCCGAGGGCACAGAAAGGAACGTGATCGTACGCTTAATTGCCAGAAAGTAACTATAAATAAATCTCCTGTAGGGGCGTAGATACCTCCTTGGATCACCCGGTCTCGTCTCCCACCCCTACAGGCTGCTGTCAACTCCCGGGCCCGTTTGCGGGGGAGCATTCCGAAGCCACTGGTATGTCCAACAAATTCACTTCTGTCTTCTCTAACACGCCCTCCCACTACTTTCGTCCGCCCAATTTAACCTTTGCCTGCGGCCACTCAAAAGGTCTTCGGCAGAGGTTCCGCACGAGACCTCTCCGAAAACCAAGATTACGTAGCATCATAATAATAAGACTTGCCGTTCCCAAGGCGCGGCCGCTGCCGCTTTAAAAAAAAACCACACAGCCAGCCGCCATGTGGTCAAAACACCGCACAGGCAACACGTCTTGCGTTTCCCCGCGTGACTCACATTACAGCTGTGTCCAAAAATCCGCCTGGACAACAAACGAATGGAATAGGTCTTCTTAAAACATCGTGACGTAACCCTTCCATAGACGCCCATCCCGTCCATCGAAACTAAAGTTAATAGGGAAGGGGGGGGGGGCCATGTGCACCTCAGCAAAGCTTTTGAAATATGTCACTCTGAAATCCACATCGTCTGCCTCGAAAGGAACGTTGCGGATCGTCACCCAGGCGTAGTATTTTTGAGGCATCCCGCGGCGTACCTCCAGACCAGATATAACGGTGATGGTTCGTCTCCTGTACTGAGTCACACCGTCCTTTTCATATGCCTCCACTGTGCCAGAACTTTATGAAGATTCGTGATGAACCATTAAGTGCGATCCGTGTAATTCTTCAACTTCAATGCCAAACGTGTCCCGTATAATCGTTGGTAATAAAACAAAGGCATTCGTAGGTAAATTGCCCTTTTAAACAAGGTCAACACCCACGGGTTGTGCTTGCTCCTGCCTGCGTTAAAAATTAAAAAAAAAATATGGGGGGGGGGGAAAAAAAAAAGAAAAAAAAAAAAAAAAAAAAAAAAAGTAAAAAAGAGAAAAAAAAAATAAAGTAGATGGCAGCCATCTTTGGTGAAAACAGGAAGTTGCGCACCAGAGAAAGCAGGAGCTGTTTGCGCAGTGCGTCCACTCAGCCCGAAAGCGAAGAGGACAATGTTTTCCTGAGTTGAGTGAACATTTAAATACTGCACTGCGTGATGCCAGAGCCGTCCGTCTGTTAGCTCCTCTTTCCTTATATCAATGAAGGTTTTCGTTTATAACTTCAGCATGCCTTATCCAGTCGGGTTCAAATTCCAAATCCTGTTCAACTGTTACAAGTGAAGGTTTGAAGAACAACTGACATGTGCAAGTGCTCTCTGCGTAGTTTAATATAAATTATTATTTCCACGAGAGATTGCTTTAAAGGGGGGCAATGTGACAGATGTTGCAGGTGTATGGTGTAGGAGGTAGTCTGAAAGAAGTGAAAGATTTTTTACAATGGATAGTGAGCCTCTAGTAGATACATAGGAAAGGAGGGAAATTATTTCCCCATAAAGTAGGGCCTTAACAGGGGATTGTGATGTCCGCCGTGGTTTGTTTAATATTTTATAGATGCGGTTTAAGAGAATCAATGCGAGGTCCTTGACAAGAGGGTCGGGAGTTTAAAAGATAAAGAATCAAACATAAAGTGGGAGTTGTCACATTGCCTTTGCTGATGACACTGTGCTCTTGGGAGATTCTGAAGAGAAGTTGCAGAGTTGGGTGGATGAATTTTGGATAGGGTGTGCAAAGAAGAAAATCAAAGTGCATACAGGAAAGAGTAAGGTTATGAGGATAACAAAAATATTAGTGATGAAAGGTTGGATATCCATTGGAGGGATAGAGTAAGGAGGAGGTGAATGTATTTCAGATATTTTGGGAGTGGACGAGCCAGCGGATGAGTCTATGAAAGATGAGGTGACTCATAGAATTGATGAGGGGAAAAGGGTGAATGGTGCACTTAGGAGTCTGTGGAGACAAAGAACTTTGTCCTTGGAGGCAAAGAGGGGAATGTATGAGAGTATATTTTTTACCAACACTCTTATATGGGTGTGAAGCATGGGTGATGAATGTTGCAGCGAGGAGAAGGCTGGAGGCAGTGGAGATGTCATGTCTGAGGGCAATGTGTGGTGTGAATATAATGCAGAGAATTCGTAGTTTGGAAGTTAGGAGGAGGTGCGGGATTACCAAAACTGTTGTCCAGAGGGCTGAGGAAGGGTTGTTAAGGTGGTTCGGACATGTAGAGAGAATGGAGCGAAACAGAATGACTTCAAGAGTGTATCAGTCTGTAGTGGAAGGAAGGCGGGGTAGGGGTCGGCCTAGAAAAGGTTGGAGGGAGGGGGTAAAGGAGGTTTTGAGTGCGAGGGGCTTGGACTTCCAGCAGGCATGCCTGAGCGTGTTTGATAGGAGTGAATTGAGACAAATGGTTTTTAATACTTGATGTGCTGTTGGAGTGTGAGCAAAGTAACATTTATGAAGGGGTTCAGGGAAACCGGCAGGCCGGACTTGAGTCCTGGAGATGGGAAGTACAGTGCCTGCACTCTGAAGGAGGGGTGTTAATGTTGCAGTTTAAAAACTGTAGTGTAAAGCACCCTTCTGGCAAGACAGTGATGGAGTGAATGATGGTGAAAGTTTTTCTTTTTCGGGCCACCCTGCCTTGGTGGGAATCGGCCAGTGTGGTAATAAATAAAAAATTGCTTTAAAGATCCGGTTTTGATCAGCATCACAACTTCACAACTCATGTACGTTGTTATTGGTTACAGATTCACATTAAAACACAGGCACAGGTAGTGGCGATGAGTTGTAGATGATAGTGACAGTGGTGGTGCAGTGGTGATGCTGGTAGTGACATTGATGATGGAAGTGACAGTGATGATGGTAGTGACAGTGATGGTGGTAGTGACAGTGATGGTGTCGGTGATATTACTAGTGGTGATGAACACATATGGACATATATACATATACATATAAATACACATGCTGTAGAATATACGTATTTGTTCATGTACACATACAATACATAAAATGTTGCATACATACATACAAACGTACATACAAACATATCTATATACATACAAGTTTCCCCTAAGCCCGCCACATTTGGGGAGTGTTAATCACTTTCCTTGACTATTGTTCTATACTGGGCACATGGATTGGAGAGGCGAGTGCCGCCTCAAGTTAACCTTTCTGAACTGGACTGCTATCCCAGACTCGCGCCTCTGTGAAATACTCTATCTCTGAGACTCTTGTTCCTTTCTCATTCCAAGCATTACTCCTGAAGACCTGTTTTTCATTACAGTGTGAAAGATCTAGTTACATCATCACCCCTTCCACTGCCCTCCTGTGGTTGTTGTATACTGTTGATGGTTTGTTATACGATTACTTACAACTTGATTTAATTTACATGCATTTCTTCATCTAGCAATACGATATCGGTAATAATGAATGTTGAACCTGAAAGTAGAATCTGATGCATCACTGTTTCAGCTTACATGTATTACTGTACCAGTCTACATGTATTACTGCACCAGCAATTACGTATTACTGTGTCAGTTTACATGCAATACGGCATCAACATCCATGTATTACTGTTTTAACACAATTAACTGCATCATAGACAAGTATTACTTCTTCATCTTTCATGTATCAACATGTATTACTGCAGCCAAGACCGTTAAGTAATAACACTCTTAATAAGCAAGAAACAAGCGAAATAATTCTTTTGAAAAATAGAATTTAGAGAGTATTGTGAATTCCCGAAGAGTGACCTGTAAGCAGTTCCCAATAATTATTTTTCTTTCTCTAATTTTTTCCTCTCATAACTCAAGAATGCATCTTTCTGTCTGGTTAAAATTTCTATATTTGTATACAATAACAGGGACCAGATTCTTGGAACAACTGACCATGCAAGGATTATAAAAATTAGACGCTTAGATCATTATAACTGTTGCACAGCTAGGTAAAGGAATTTTGCCCGGGATAAATGGGTTGATAATGTATCAGTATTTCCTTTAACTATGTATTAATTCAATGAGGTGAGACATGAACAGGTTCTCTAATATATTACATGTTTCTGTATACCCTCAAATTACATTTCATATTCTTACGTCACAGAACTTACTAGTTCATGAGGAAGAGCAGGCAAATAACGCTAGCCATAAAAAAATATAATTTATAAACACTTTTTTGCCTGTATTACTCATTTAGAAGAAGGTTTACGGTTTGTCAACAACATTTTATTGGTTAACATTCAGAGTGTTATTTACATTTATCATGAACCATAAACTGTGCAGTTTTCTGTAAATTATACATTCAGTGGAACCTCTGGTCACGAACGCTTCCGAACACGAACAAATCGGTTCTGGACCCAAAAATTCGCCAAATTTTTGCATCCGGTCATGAGCACATAACTAGGTGCCGAATAAACACAACAGCACCTATTTTCACATTCTGCGCCATTTTTTTGAACACACCAATTTTCTCCACTTCCTGTTGTTTATGTACACCTAACAAAGATCTTCGTCTTATAATCGGTCTCGGTCAGAGAACTTGTGTTTTATTTCGTGTGTTTTTTAATTCATTTTCTTTTCTTGATTGTTTACAGTATGTTTTTTCTCTGTTATATAAGTTTTTTTCTCTATTAAACTGTGCATTATTTTGTATAATTAAGGATTTTTCAAACTTTGATTATTTTTTTCTGTGCTTAAAACTCTTAAAAGAAACTGTTTACAGCAAATGGTTCATAGGGGGTCTACAACGGACTGGTGCAATGTTAGTTTTCTCTGTTGTTCAAGGTTTTCTCTGTGTTATTCAAGGTTTTCACATTTAGTTTACTATTACACTGTGCGTTTATGGTATAATTAACGGATTAATCGTATTTACATACAATCCAATGGGGAAATTAGGTTCAGATCACGACCAAATCAGGTCATGACCAGAGTTTTGGAATCAGTTATGGTCGTGACTAGAGGTTTCACTGTATACATACATACATTATATATATATATATATATATATATATATATATATATATATATATTATATATATATATATATATATATATATAATATATATATATATATATATATATATATATATATATATTATATATATATATATATATATATATATATATATAAATTTTTCCTTATCGAATCAGATGTTTTAATTATTAAAGGGAACTACGACTTTAAATTCATAATATATACAAAACCAATAAATCACATATCAGTACCACTTAGCTTTACTGGAAGAATTCTGTTAAGCAATTTTGTATCAAAATACTCCCTGTACAATCGCTGGGGACTGGTGACAGAGTATTTTCCATTGCCATACCAAACGTCTGAGTGTAAAATTCGCTACTAAACACAAACTTTATATCAGCAATGTAAAGTTTAATATGCTCAATGAATGATGGCACAAGAAATGGAAAATCGTAATTACAGAGGTCTTCAGGTAGGAAACTTAATGGGTCGTCATCTGGAAAATTTACGAACAATGAAGTGACAAGAAAACCAGCCATATTGTAATTATTTTAATCAGTAATGATGCTTAATTTATCAACTAAATGAATATTATTCTTAACCTTAAAGCTAGACACTTTGACAACAGTTAGGCTCAATGTATCTACTAATGCCATTCTTCATGCCTGTACTTCAAACTCTTCACGACTAAGGTACTCTTCACCAACTCCAAGGCTGAGGGACTGATTACATCATCTTCTGTATATAGTTTAACTCTCCTCCAATTGATTTTACACATGTGTCGGTATTGTATACCAAACATTTACAACTTGTCAGAAACTGCAACATCATGGAATCTTGGCTCAAAGGACATCTCCACAACCTACTTAAATACAACTGGCCCGTCCCCCGGGTATGACCTAATTCCTCTGGGAGATCCCGCTTACCAGTGACGATATCTTGTCTGCTACACGTCGCTCACCTGATGCCAGTGTATAAACACCTACGTACACTTCATTAACTCCAAGGCAGAGTTGTGTCCTTGAATTTATATTGATAAAGTCACTGGATAGCAAAACGCCTACAATAAAGGTACTCAGTTGTTGCACATGTATCTAATTCCTCATATCAACTTGCCATTTGAATAAGTTGTTGGCGACTGAGCCAGTGAAGTTAATTATGTATCAAGCTGGATTACCTGGTTTATGTGTATTGATTAATCCATGCGTATATGGTAAAGATGGGTTGGTGGTCATGAATTTTATAATTAGTTTGTCTTTTCCTTTCAGTTGTTGTTATATTATTTTTGTTAAAGTTACTGTTAACAGAATGTAAGGCAATAAGTATCTGTTACATTCAAGAGATTATTCATGTTACCTCCGTAATCAGTTTTTTTTTATTTTTCAAAATTACTACTGCATTTACTTTGTCTGCTTTAGTAATATTGAAATTCTCATTATTTATAAGATTTTCATATGATTTAAACCTATCTCTGAGAACAGCTCAGATTATTTTGTTTTATCATGGAGTTATTTACCATTCAATTACTTATATTGATTTAATCAATGTATAAATCAGTAGAATTTTCTAAGTTGCAAAAAGCTTTAGCAATTTCCACATTATTTTCTAAAGGTACGGTAGGGTAAGTGGGGGAGGAGGTGAAGTTGGAGAAGGGGGGGAAGGGGGAGGAAAGAGAGGCGAAGCACTGCATGTATATAACTCTGGCTCTTCCTCTGGACTCACACACACGCACTTCATCGCCATGGCTACGAGAGTCTTCCTCGTCTTCATCCCTCTCCTGGTCAGTTTAGCAAGACATATATTTCTGGCCTTGTGTTTGATGTATTACAAGAAGTATCATATAGTTATCTTAGTTCATCTAGGGCTCTAGGCTATTGACGGCGTTTCATTAATTTGTGTATCCATGTCTTCCCAAGGTGGCGTGTCAGTTGAAGACCGTGCAGGGAAGGTAAGTCGGGGGTCTGTCTGACTTCGCTGGAGGGACAAGCTGTGTTTCTGAGGGTCTTTCCTGGCAGATGATGGTCTCATTAAGCAGTTTTTGGAATGCTTTGATTTTTATGGTGTTATCGCATGGATTTTTTTTATGATGGGTCATATTTGTTTTGCCATTTGTCATGATTCTATACTGTGCTCCCGTATTCTTTGCAGTGTGTCTGGATTATGTTTGTGCACTCTGCCTTGTTCTTTTATTGTGAGTGTCGTACATTTGTTTTGTTCTTGTACCATGAGTTTTGGTTAATTATCGTTAGTGTTGTATAAGATAATTTCCTTACTTCACGTGCCTTTTGACTGGTTCAATTTCTTTATATTCTCATCAGCGATATTTAGCTAAAGAATTTGAAAAATTCCATGTACCATTTTTCTTTCCCTGTATTGATTAGCTTCCTGTTGATGGTTTCAAGTGTCACTGCCTCGCGGCCCGGTCCTGGACCACTGCCTTGCGGCCCAGTCCTGGACCACTGTCTGAAGACTGTTAGAGGTCTGTTGGTATATCTGAAAAGAGTGTCTTGAAAAGTTTTGGTCTCTTTACACTTGCTGAGTTATCTCTTAGTGTAATTGTTGCACCCTTACTTTCCCGAGGGGAATAATTTACACCATTTGCAGAGCCACTTGCTCTCGCAGGGATTAATTCCATCTTGCAGATTAAGAACTACTCCGATTAGTATTTTTCTGGCAGCTTAGAACGTGTCTTTCTTGGCTGCTCTTCAATGAGTATATTCTAAGAACCTGTAGGAGATTCCATTACAGTCCTACAAAATGTTAAATGTTAAAAGTTGTTTCAGTTACTTTGACTTATTTTGCATTTATCTGGTTTGCTAATTCCAAATATAATATCAGTTATTGTTTATCGCATAAGACTTCTTTACAACATGAAGTATATATTTACTTAAAATGTATGCATAATATACTATGCTATCACTCAAAAAGCAACGTAGAAAAAAGGTATATTTATTGAAGCTACACCCAGTGCCATTAAAAATGTTTATAAAATTTTCCATCAATAACTTCAAAAACCTTTTTGTTAAATGCATTCAAAACTACGCTTGTTTCTCTTTCATCAATGTATTTTTTTGCTGTCGCCCATCATGTTGATCCTCCATTTACCATGGTGCTTTCTCTCCATTTTCTTTATATTCTGGTGAAACCTTTTACTCTACTCGTCGCTCAGTTCTCAGATTTCCTTAAAAGTATTCAGAATAAGTATCTAGGAAACGTACCTTGAGACTCGTATTACATCCTAAGGCCTTGAATTTTTTCAACATCCTGTTCACAATTTCTTTGTAGCTTGGCTCCGTGTAGCTCAGAAATTTTTATTGACATCTTGAAGGGTAATAATGTAGTTTTCAAAATTCTCATCCCTCGAAAAATACCCTTTCAGAGTTTGCCATCCGACAGCCTCGATCTCCATAATTTGCTTTATTAAGTCAAGTTTTATGTATAGAGGAGGCAAGAGGACCTTTTTTTTTTTTTTTGATTAACCACACTGTCTCAGACTACATTCCTAGTGCCAAGTTTAAGTCTATTCCTATTTAGCTGTTGTTTCTGGGACTACTGTAAACTCCTGGCTGTGCTATCCCATTCACACAAGAATCTGAAAGTAAAACAAACATTATTGGGGGCCCATGACTTGCCCAAGTCTTCATCTTTCATTCAGTCGTATGCCCACTGCGCAGTCAGCTTTTTTGATAAATTTTGTAATATTTCTCTGCTGCTTCTTTAGGACAGATTCACCACAAACTGAAGCTATCCGGTTAGTTAACATCCCTCCCCTTCCCCCATGTACCCAGTTACAGGAACCACAATAAACACCCGTACTAAAACAAAACACAATACGATAGACGTCCCTATAGTTGGCATGACGTCAGCCGTCAGCTTTCAGCCTCCTCAGGTGCCCTCTGACCCCTTCTTCCCTCCCTCACAATCTTTTTCACCCTCCCCACATTCATTTTAAGACCTGTTATATGACTAGGGATAGTGGCAACACTATTTTGTAGGCGACTGGACCAGAAACTGAACGTAATACACAAATTTGAGCATCTTTTAAGAAAGCAACAAATCGAAAATTATAAGAAACAGGCAACAAATCTTAAGCAAAGAAACTGATTTAGGTCTGTGAATAATTAAGGTTTTCACTGAATTTATGTGGGCAGTGAAATTTCTCTGTTCGATTTCTTGATCTGGTTGTTCGCCAGCCTTTAATGGGGCAGTCAGCACGCAACCATATTGTTGTCTTAATTACCAGTGCCTTGATCAGCATCATCATTAGCTAGACTTCTCTTGTTTGAAAACTCTTGTCTCCCGACATGTAACATTTTCATGCATCTGTAACAAATGAATTAAGTGTATATTATTCAATCTTCCATTTATCAGTGTTTCAATTTTTTCCCTCAGTGGAGTGAATGAAATTTGTTCTCTTTGAACATTATGTTGTTTTCTGTTGCCCGCGGGTAGTTTATGTCACTTTGATAATTCGATGTGTCATCGATTTATATCAGTCTCATACAAATTCTAATAACGTCTGCAAGCTGCTTGCCTTGAGACCTCAACGTATTGCTTGTTCCTGGGGCTCCCACCAGTTGCTTGTCCTGGGACTCCCAAAAGTTGCTTGTCCTGGGACTCCCACAAGTTGCTTGTCCTGGAACTCCCACCAATTGCTTGTCCTAGGGCTCCCACAAGTTGCTTGTCCTGGGGCTCCCACCAATTGCTTGTCCTGGGGCTCCCACAAGTTGCTTGTCCTGGGGCTCCCACCAATTGCTTGTCCTGGGGCTCCTACTAATTGTTTGTCCTGGGGATCCCACAAGTTGATTGTCCTTGGACTCCCACAAGTTGCTTGTCCTGGGGTTCCCACCAATTGCTTGTCCTGGGGCTCCCAGCAGTTGCTTGTCCTGGGGCTCCCAGCAGTTGCTTGTCCTGGGGCTCCCACAAATTGCTTTTCCTGGGGCTCCCACCAATTGCTTGTCCTGGGGCTCCTACCAATTGCTTGTCCTGGGTCTCCCACCAGTTGCTTGTCCTGGGGCTCCCACCAGTCGCTTGTCCTGGGACCTCCCATCAGTTGCTTGTCCTGGGACCTCCCACCAGTTGCTTGTCCTGGGTCTCCCACCAGTTGCTTGTCCTGGGTCTCCCACAAGTTGCTTGTCCTGAGGCTCCCACAAGTTGCTTGTCCTGGGTCTCCCACAAGTTGCTTGTCCTGGGTCTCCCACAAGTTGCTTGTCCTGAGGCTCCCACAAGTTGCTTGTCCTGGGTCTCCCACAAGTTGCTTGTCCTGGGTCTCCCACAAGTTGCTTGTCCTGGGTCTCCCACAAGTTGCTTGTCCTGAGGCTCCCACAAGTTGCTTGTCCTGGGTCTCCCACAAGTTGCTTGTCCTGGGTCTCCCACAAGTTCCTTGTCCTGGGGCTCCCACCAGTTGCTTGTCCTGGGACCTCCCATCAGTTCCTTGTCCTGGGACTTCCCACCAGTTGCTTGGCCTGGGTCTCCCACAAGTTGCTTTTCATGAGGCTCCCACAAGTTGCTTGCCCGGAACTCCCATAAGTTGCTTGTCCTGGGACTCCCATAAGTTGCTTGTCCTGAGATTCCCACATGTTGCTTGAACTGGTTCTAACTACTCTTAATCCTGCCTTGTTTCCCAGGTACAAATTTCTCTCTTCTTTACATTCATCTTCCTAGGGATTTACTCTTGAACGTAATTTCGGCTATCTCTCTCACTCTTTCTCATTTGATCTCTATCTCAATCTTTACCTCATCCTCTTCCTCTTCTTCATACCTTCTTAGATTTTGCAAGACTTATTTTGTCCTAATAAGCGATACCAGCAATGTGTACACACACACACTCACACACACACACACACACACACACACACACACACACACACACACACACACACACACACACACACACACACACACACACATACACAAACGAGGCACTAAACTACAGACCAGTGTCTCTGACGTGTATAGTATGCAAAGTCATGGAGAAGATTATCAGGAGAGTGGTGGAGCATCTGGAACGGAACAAGATTGTAAATGACAACCAGCACGGATTCATGGAAGGCAAATCCTGTGTCACAAACCTTCTGGAGTTTTATGACAAGGTAACAGAAGTAAGACACGAGAGAGAGGGGTGGGTTGATTGTATTTTCCTGGACTGCAGGAAGGCCTTCGACACAGTTCCTCACAAGAGATTAGTGCAGAAGCTGGAGGATCCGGCGCATATAACAGGGAGGGCACTGCAATGGATCAGAGAATACCTGACAGGGAGGCAACAACGAGCCATGGTAAGTGAAGAGGTATCACAGTGGACGCCTGTGACGAGCGGGGTCCCACAGGGGTCAGTTCTAGGACCAGTGCTATTTTTGATATATATGAATGACATGATGGAAGGGATACACTCTAAAGTGTCCCTATTTGCAGATGATGTGAAGTTGATGAGAAGAATTAAATCGGATGAGGATGAGGCAGGACTACAAAGAGACCTGGACAGACTGGACACGTGGCCCAGAAACTGGTTTCTCGAATTCTACCCTGCCAAATGCAAAGTCATGAAGATTGGGGAAGGGCAAAGAAGACCGCAGACAGAGTATAGGCTAGGTGGACAAAGACTACAGACCTCACTCAGGGAGAAAGCTTGGGGTGACCATAATACCGAGCACGTCTCCGGAGGCACACATCAACCAGATAACTGCTGCAGCATATGGGCGCCTGGCAAACCTGAGAATAGCTTTCCGATACCTTAATAAGGAATCGTTCAAGACACTGTACACTGTGTACGTTAGGCCCATTCTGGAGTATGCAGCACCAGTCTGGAACCCACACCTGGTCAAGCACGTCAAGAAGTTAGAGAAAGTATAAAGGTTTGCAACAAGGCTAGTTCCAGAGCTCAGGAGAATGTCGTACGATAAAACGTTGAGGGAAATCGGACTGACGATACTGGAGGACAGAAGGGTTAGGGAAGACATGATAACGACATACAAGATACTGCGGGGAATAGATAAGGTGGACAGAGACAGGATGTTCCAGTTAGGGGACACAGAAACAAGGGGTCACAATTGGAAGTTGAAGACTCAGACGAGTCACAGGGATGTTAGGAAGTATTTCTTCAGTCATAGAGTCGTCAGGAAGGGGAATAGCCTAGCAAGTGACGTAGTGGAGGCAGGCACCATACATAGTTTTAAGACGAGGTATGACAAAGCTCAGGAAGCAGAGAGAGAGAGGACCTAGTAGCGATCAGTGAAGATGCAGGGCCAGGAGCTGAGTCTCGACTCCTGCAACCACAATTAGGTGAGTACAATTAGGTGAGTACACACACACACACACACACACACATACTGTATACATAGATGCGTGTTTATATGTATGTCGTGCAGAATAGGTAAAACTGGCGAATTGCCAAGAACTCATTTAAAATTATGTCCTTCTAAAAATTTCTCTTATACGCTTAAAGGTATATTTTTTCAAAACCATACCACGGGTGGGGATAGAACCCGCGATCAGAGAGTCATAAAACTTCAGACCGTCGCGTTAGCCACTGGGCCAACTGCTACAATAAGATTGATCCAACTAGGTACATTGATACCTAGTTGGACGAATCTTATTGTAGGCAACTGGCCCAGTGGCTAGCGCGTTGATCTGGAATTTTATGACTCTCTGATAGCGGGTTCTATAGTCACCCGTGGTATGGTTTATTTACAGTCGTGTCATTACGATTTCGTGAGACATATTTTTTTATTTATGTAACATAAAAATTAATAATTTTGTACTAAAAGAACCTTAGAAAACTTACCTAACCTTATTATAACAAGCACAATTTGATTTAATCTAATTCAATTAAATATATTATATATAAGTTTACAGTAATTTAATAATAAACAAGCACAATGAAATACATTTTTTCGTTAGATTCAGAATGATTTTTGCGAAATTAGTGCATACACAAATTCCCACTTGCCTTATTGGGCAAGAAGACCGTTGCTATTTAAGCCAAAAGCGCAAGTTTTATCTATTCGGCACGATGCACGATATATATATATATATATATAATATATATATATATATATATATATATATAATATATATATATATATATATATATATATAATATATATATATAAATATATAAATATATATATATATATATATATATATATATATATATATATATATATATATATATATATATATATATATATCGTGCCAAATATATTAAAACTGGTCAATTAGCCAATTAGCAAGAACTCATTTAAAAATAAGTCCTTTCTAAAATGTTCTCTTATTCGTTTAAAGATATATTTTTTCATTAATGTTAATGGTAAAATTTATAATTTTGCACCAAAAGAATCTTAGAAAACTTACTTAACCTTATTATAACAAGCAATATGTTAGCCTAACTCAACTAAATATATTTTAGATACGTTTACAATAATTTAATACTAAACAAACACAATAAAATATATTTTTTTCTTTTGGTTCAGAATGATTTTTGCGAAATTATTGTGTACACAAATTTTCGCTTGTCTTATATTGAAAGATGAGCGTTGCTATTTAAGCCAAGTTCGTAAGTTTTACATATTCGGCACGAGTGAGAGAGTATGAGAAACTTTTAGGGAGGGTGTGGTAGGTAAGTTTGGGGTGCCAGGTGTAAATGATAATGGGAGCCCTTTGATTGAACTTTGTATAGAAAGGGGTTTAATTATAGGTAATACATATTTTAAGAAAAAGAGGATAAATAAATATACAAGATATGATGTAGGGCGAAATGACAGTAGTTTGTTGGATTATGTATTGGTAGATAAAGACTGTTGAGTAGACTTCAGGATGTACATATTTATAGAGGGGCCACAGATATATCAGTTCACTTTTTAGTTGTAGCTACACTGAGAGTAAAAGGTAGATGGGATACAAAGAGAATAGAAGCATCAGGGAAGAGAGAGGTGAAGCTTTATAAACTAAAAGAGGAGGCAGTTAGGGTAAGATATAAACAGCTATTGGAGGATAGATGGGCTAATGAGAGCATAGGCAATGGGGTCGAAGAGGTATGGGGTAGGTTTAAAAATGTAGTGTTAGAGTGTTCAGCAGAAGTTTGTGGTTACAGGAAAGTGGGTGCGGGAGGGAAGAGGAGCGATTGGTGGAATGATGATATAAAGAGAGAAGTAAGGGAGAAAAAGTTAGCATATGAGAAGTTTTTACAAAGTAGAAGTGATGCAAGGAGGGAAGAGTATACGGAGAAAAATAGAGAGGTTAAGAGAGTGATGAAGCAATGCAAAAAGAGAGCAAATGATAGAATGGGTGAGATGTTGTCAACAAATTTTGTTGAAATAAGAAAAAGTTTTGGAGTGAGATTAACAAGTTAAGGAAGCCTAGAGAACAAATGGATTTGTCTGTTAAAAATAGGAGAGGGGAGTTATTAAATGGAGAGTTAGAGGTATTGGGAAGATGGAGGGAATATTTTGAGGAATTGTTAAATGTTGATGAAGATAGGGAAGCTGTGATTTCGTGTATAGGGCAAGGAGGAATAACGTCTTGTAGGAGTGAGGAAGAGCCAGTTGTGAGTGTGGGGGAAGTTCGTGAGGCAGTAGGTAAAATGAAAGGGGGTAAGGTAGCCGGGATTGATGGGATGAAGATAGAAATGTTAAAAGCAGGTGGGGATATAGTTTTGGAGTGGTTGGAGTAATTATTTAATAAATGTATGAAAGAGGGTAAGGTACCTAGGGATTGGCAGAGAGCATGCATAGTTCCTTTGTATAAAGGCAAAGGGGACAAAAGAGAGTGCAAAAATTATAGGGGGATAAGTCTGTTGAGTATACCTGGTAAAGTGTATGGTAGAGTTATTATTGAAAGAATTAAGAGTAAGACGGAGAATAGGATAGCAGATAAATAAGGAGGCTTTAGGAAAGGTAGGGGGTGTGTGGACCAGGTGTTTACAGTGAAACATATAAGTGAACAGTATTTAGATAAGGCTAAAGAGGTTTTTGTGGCATTTATGTATTTGGAAAAGGCGTATGACAGGGTGGATAGGGGGGCAATGTGGCAGATGTTGTAGGTGTATTGTGTAGGAGGTAGGTTACTGAAAGCAGTGAAGAGTTTTTACGAGGATAGTGAGGCTCAAGTTAGAGTATGTAGGAAAGAGGGAGATTATTTCCCAGTAAAAGTAGGCCTACAAGGATGTGTGATGTCACCGTGGTTGTTTAATATATTTATAGATGGGGTTGTAAGAGAAGTAAATGCGAGGATCTTGGCAAGAGGCGTGGAGTTAAAAGATAAAGAATCACACATAAAGTGGGAGTTGTCACAGTTGCTCTTTGCTGATGACACTGTGCTCTTGGGAGATTCTGAAGAGAAGTTGCAGAGGTTGGTGGATGAATTTGGTAGGGTATGCAAAAGAAGAAAATTAAAAGTGAATACAGGAAAAAGTAAGGTTATGAGGATAACAATAAGATTACGTGATGAAAGATTAGATATCAGATAGGAGGGAGAGAGTATGGAGGAGGTGAATGAATTCAGATATTTGGGAGTGGACGTGTCAGCGGATGGGTCTATGAAAGATGAGGTGAATCATAGAATTGATGAAGGGAAAAAGGTGAGCGGTGCACTTAGGAGTCTGTGGAGACAAAGAACTTTGTACTTGGAGGCAAAGAGGGGACTGTATGAAAGTATAGTTTTATCAACGCTCTTATATGGGTGTGAAGCTTGGATGATAAATGTTGCAGCGAGGAGAAGGCTGGAGGCAGTGGAGATGTCATGTCTGAGGGCAATGTGTGGTGTGAATATAATGCAGGAATTCGTAGTTTGGAAGTTAGGAGGAGGTGCGGGATTACCAAAACTGTTGTCCAGAGGGCTGAGGAAGGGTTGTTGAGGTGGTTCGGACATGTAGAGAGAATGGAGCGAAACAGAATGACTTCAAGAGTGTATCAGTCTGTAGTGGAAGGAAAGCGGGGTAGGGGTCGGCCTAGAAAAGGTTGGAGGGAGGGGGTAAAGGAGGTTTTGTGTGCGAGGGGCTTGGACTTCCAGCAGGCGTGCGTGAGCGTGTTTGATAGGAGTGAATGGAGACAAATGGTTTTTAATACTTGACGTGCTGTTGGAGTGTGAGCAAAGTAACATTTATGAAGGGATTCAGGGAAACCGGCAGGCCGGACTTGAGTCCTGGAGATGGGAAGTACAGTGCCTGCACTCTGAAGGAGGGGTGTTAATGTTGCAGTTTAAAAACTGTAGTGTAAAGCACCCTTCTGGCAAGACAGTGATGGAGTGAATGATGGTGAAAGTTTTTCTTTTTCGTGTCACCCTGCCTTGGTGGGAATCGGCCAGTGTGTTAATAACAATAATATATATATATATAATATATATATATATATATATATATATATATATATATATATATATATATATATATATATTATATATATATATATATATATATATATATATATATATATATATACATATGATTTCTCACTGCTCTTATCTGCACTGTTATTCTTTACATCATGATAGAGTTAAACTTTTTGTATTCACATCCATGTTTTTCAGAGCTCTGCATATTTGCAGCCCAGAATTCATAGATGAAGACATTTTCAAGATCTCTGAAATAGCTGTTGAGTTAAAATACCCAAAATACTTATTTGATAAATAATTTAAAATTGCCAGAAGTACATTTTACAATTCGAATAAGGACAAACAAGCATGAAAACCTTGATATACCTTCTCTACTTAAGAATTTTGAAATCAAAATTGTTTTTAAAAATCTTAATACAGTAAAAAAATATGATTAAAAATTCTCAAAAAACGCTGGTGGCTTTGTCTATAAGATTCCCTGTAAAAAAAGAAATGCAGTAAAGTTTATTTTGGTCAAAGTGGAAAAGTTTTGAACTAAGATTACAACATAAATATAGTATTCGAAATGGACAAAATTCTAATGTTCTGTTTATTAATGTGAAATATTTTAACCACGCAATTGATTTTCAAAAGACCGAGAAACTTATATCAAACAGGTCCATTGTTGACAGGAAATATAATTTAATCAAGTTCCATAAAAAAAACAGTATTGATTTTAATATGAATATTAGTTTAGGGTTAAATAAATTCATTCATTTATAATTAATAGAATTTGTGAGGAATTTACAATGTACTGACAGTGTAACATCACCAGCATTTATCGATCAGAAAGAAACTCTTCATTAAACATAAATTACGCCTCCCTTAAATATCCTCGTTCAGCCACTACAATCCAGTTCACTCTTAAACTTTCACATTTAACCCCTACAAGCCAGTCCTCTCCTAAACATCAATATTTAACTAAAACAAGTCTGCTTTCTTTAACATCCACATATAATCATAACAAGCCAACTCTCCCATACACAACTCTGATCTCTGCAAGCCATCTTGTTGCTCAACATCAATATTCATCCACTGCAAGCCAGCTCTAAAGCAACATCTCACCACTTCAAGAGACTTCACCCTTAAATGGTAACATTTGCCCACTACAAGTCATATCTTTCTTAAACAATATCTCGCTTTTTCTAGACAAGTCTACTATAAAACACCTTCATCTCAAAATCGGAAACCAACTCTTTTCAAAATACTTCCTTTATTCTCTTGAGTCATGATAAGAAATATCCATACATTTTTTTTTCTATTCTCTTATTGACAGCGTGCTGGAGTGCCAGACGACGGGAAAGTTCCCACATCCTGAGGACTGCGGAAAATACGTAGTCTGTTTACAAGATGGTCCCGTGGGTCAATTTACGGCCAAGGAAGGCTACTGTTTCGGCTTTCCCTATTCCCCCACCGAGCGTCGATGTGTTTCCCATGATCAGCAGCCGGATTGCTTCACCAAAGGGTTAAGGAACAGCCTCTCAGTCCCACATCTTAATTTCCTGTGTAATAATGGAAGGACTCAGGGTTGCTTCCATTGCAAGCTCCCATACTTCTGCATCAATAACAGCGCTTATGTCTCTCAGTGTGATGAATATGAGGCCTGTTCAGAGCATGTTTTCGGCTCACCATTATGCTTGCCATATTCTTACAACACTGACGTATGCTTTTGTAACAAAACTGGTTTAATGCCTGATTATTACAATGATACGTATTACATGTTTTGTATTGCAAATGCAAATCAATCTCATGTAACATCATACATATATGCATGCCCTGAAGGCAAGACATTCTCAAGTACTAGTAACAATTGCGAGGAATCCAAACCTCCTGTGACCCCAGAGACTCCTTCTTGTGACGGATCGACTGCAACAAGGGTCAACCCGAACGACTGCAGCTACTTCTACACCTGTCTTCCTGACAACACTGTCAGGACATCAAGCTGCGGTGTCGATAAATACTTCTTCGAGAAAAATGGCACATGCGTACCCAAGTGTTCTGTGATCACACATTCTAATGATGAATATTTGTGTCAAACCGAAGGGAAGGTATGGACTACTGAAAACTGTACTAGATACCACCTGTGTTTGAAAGAAGGAGAAAAACCGCATGCCACGAAAAAGTGCCCAACTGGATATTTTAACAGCCTGGATAAAGCCTGTAGTACACAGACTCCTCCTCCTGAGTGTATCGTCTTTGATTACAGTAAGTGTCCTGGTCATGACAAGCTGAACTGTTAGACGACATGAGGGCTATTGTTACTGTCAGAAACAGTTGTTGCTGTTTTTATTTCATTAAATAATAAGTTTAATTTATCCTCTACGTACTGTACATATCAAATAAAATTAGAGGAAAATAAATTAACACAGGATTTTTCCAAGAAATTAATCGGTATGGAGAAATGATAGAATTTATAATATTCAGAATGTACAACAAATGTGATTAAAAAACTTGATAAGTAATGAAATTAATATATACTTATCAAATGTAGAAATTTCGGAAATACACTTTAAATCCCTGACAGATATAAAATTTATTTAAATCCTAATATACCTAATTCTTTGTTAAATACTACATTTAATTGAGACGAATTTGATCAATTAAGGTGAGTTAATTAAAGAGCTAAAATATGTGTTTAAAATTTATAAATAACAATCTATAATGATGAGCGATTTAAGTCATAAAAGCACTGATTTCTCAAATCAATATTTTAATAATTTGAGGTTTGTTTTAACATGGTAGTAATTTTTTCTATGCACCAACATGCTATAGAAGCAGCACAAGTGATAGTACACACCATCAATATATAATTTAATGTTTAAAAGAAAAAATGTACAACTATTTTTTAATCCATTTGGAAAAATAAGATTGTGCTCTGTAATAAATATAAATTTGCATTAAGGTACAATTTACATGAAGAAACAAGAGAATGCAAACAAGAGAGAAGCTAGATAACAAAAATTATATTGATCTAAACTAGTCCTGTAGAGAGTAAATGAAATTAATTACTGACACAAAATTATGTAGGCAAAATCTATTAAAATTTAAGTAATGCATATAATGATGGTATTAAATACGTAATTCACGAAAAGATGCATATACAAAAATAAGAATAAATGGTCTAATAATAGCTGTTGCAAGACTAAGGAAGTACGCAGTTTCGATTCCATAGCTGCTCCTGTACACTTAGCAGTAGATATGTACTTGTGTTACTCAACTGTTGTAGTACATATATGTATATATATATATATATAAATATAATATAATATATATATATATATTATATATATATATATATATATATATATATATATATATATATATATAAAGTAGTAGGTTGGTAGACAGCAACCACCAGGGAAGTACTACCGTCCTGCCAGATGACTGTGAAACAAAAACCTGTAACTGTTTTGCATGATGGTAGGATTGCTGGTTTCTTTTTCTGTCTCATAAACACGCTAGATAACAGGGATATCTTGCTACTACAAACTTACACTTGGTCACACTTCACAGACACGCACATGCATATTTATATATACATACATCTAGGTTTTCTCCTTTTTCTAAATAGCTCTTGTTCTTTTTTATTTCTTCTATTGTCCTGGGGAAGGGGGAAAAGAATCTTTCCTCCGTAAGCCATGCGTGTCGTATGAGGCGCTAAAATCCCGGGAGCAATGGGCTAGTAACCCCTTCTCCTGTATACATTTACTAAAAAAGAGAAGAAGAAAAACTTTATAAAAACTGGGATGCTTAAATGTGCGTGGATGTAGTGCGGATGACAAGAACAGATGATTGCTGATGTTATGAATGAAAAGAAGTTGGATGTTCCTGGCTCTAAGCGAAACAAAGCTGAAGGGGGTAGGAGAGTTTCAGTGGGGGGAAATAAATGGGATTAAATCTGGAGTTATCTGAGAGAGTGAGCAAAGGAAGGGGTAGCAGTAATGTTAAATGATCAGTTTGGAAGGAGAAAAGAGAATATGAATGTGTAAATTCAAGAATTATGTGGGATTAAAGTGAAGGTTGGATGCGAGAAGTGGGTCATAATAAGCGTGTATGCCCCGGGAAAGAAGAGAGGAATGCAGAGGAGAGGGAGAGATTTTGGGAGATGTTAAGTGAATGCATAGGACCCTTTGAACCAAGTGAGAGAGAAATTGTGGTAGGGGACCTAAATGAAAAAGTAGGAGAAACTTTTAGAGAGGGTGTGGGTAGGTAAGTTTGGGGTGCCAGGTGTAAATGATAATGGGAGCCCTTTGATTAAACTTTGTATAGAAAGGGGTTTGGTTATAGGTAATACATATTTTGAGAAAAGAGGATAAATAAGTATACAAGATATGATGTAGGGCGAAAATGACAGTAGTTTGTTGGATTATGTATTGGTAGATAAAACTGTTTAAATAGAATTCAGGATTACAGTTTTTAAAAGGGCCACAGAATATCAATCACTTTCTAGTTGAGCACACTGAGAGTAAAAGTAGAGGGAAACAAGGAGAATAGAAGCATCAGGGAAGAGAGAGGTGAAGGTTTATAAAATAAAAGAGGAGGCAGTTAGGGTAAGATATAAACAGCTATTGGAGGATAGATGGGCTAATGAGGCATAGGCAATGGGGGCGAAGAGGTATGGGGTTAGGATTTAAAAATGTAGTGTTAGAGTGTTCAGCAGAAGTTTGTGGTTACAGAAAGTGGGTGCAGGAGGGAAGAGGAGCGATTGGTGGAATGATGATGTAAAGAGAGTAGTAAGGGAGAAAAAGTTAGCATATGAGAAGTTTTTACAAAGTAGAAGTGATGCAAGGAGGGAAGAGTATATGGAGAAAAAGAGAGAGGTTAAGAGAGTGGTGAAGCAATGTAAAAAGAGAGCAATGGAGAGTGGGTGAGATGTTATCAACAAATTTTGTTGAAAAAGAAAAGTTTTTGGGGTGAGATTAAAAGTTAAGAAAGGGCCCAGAGAACAAATGGATTGTCAGTTAAAAATAGGAGAGGAGAGTTATTAAATGGAGAGTTAGAGGTATTGGGAAGATGGAGGGAATATTTTGAGGAATTGTTAAATGTTGATGAAGATAGGGAAGCTGTGATTTCGTGTATAGGGCAAGGAGGAATAACATCTTGTAGGAGCGAGGAAAAGCCAGTTGTGAGTGTGGGGAAGTTCGTGAGGCAGTAGGTAAAATGAAAGGGGGTAAGGCAGCCCGGGATTGATGGGATAAAGATAGAATTAAAAGCAGGTGGGATATAGTTTTGGAGTGGTTGGTGCAATTATTTAATAAATGTATGGAAGAGGGTAAGGTACCTAGGGGTTGGCAGAGAGCATGCATAGTTCCTTTGTATAAAGGCAAAGGGGATAAAAGAGAGTGCAAAAATTATAGGGGGATAAGTCTGTTGAGTGTACCTGGTAAAGTGTATGGTAGAGTTATAATTGAAAGAATTAAGAGTAAGACGGAGAATAGGATAGCAGATGAACAAGGAGGCTTTAGGAAAGGTAGGGGGTGTGTGGACCAGGTGTTTACAGTGAAACATATAAGTGAACAGTATTTAGATAAGGCTAAAGAGGTCTTTGTGGCATTTATGGATTTGGAAAAGGCGTATGACAGGGTGGATAGGGGGGGCAATGTGGCAGATGTTGCAAGTGTATGGTGTAGGAGGTAGGTTACTGAAAGCAGTGAAGAGTTTTTACGAGGATAGTGAGGCTAAAGTTAGAGTATGTAGGAAAGAGGAAAAATTTTCCCAGTAAAAGTAGGCCTTAGACAAGGATGTGTGATGTCACCGTGGTTTGTTTAATATATTTATAGTGGGGTTGTAAGAGAAGTAAATGCGAGGGTCTTGGCAAGAGGCGTGGAGTTAAAAGATAAAGAATCACACACAAAGTGGGAGTTGTCACAGCTGCTCTTTGCCGATGACACTGTGCTCTTGGGAGATTCTGAAGAGAAGTTGCAGAGATTGGTGGATGAATTTGGTGGGTGTGCAAAAGAAGAAAATTAAAGGTGAATACAGGAAAGAGTAAGGTTATGAGGATAACAAAAAGATTAGGTGATGAAAGATTGAATATCAGATTGGAGGGAGAGAGTATGGAGGAGGTGAACGTATTCAGATATTTGGGAGTGGACGTGTCAGCGGATGGGTCTATGAAAGATGAGGTGAATCATAGAATTGATGAGGGAAAAAGAGTGAGTGGTGCACTTAGGAGTCTGTGGAGACAAAGAACTTTGTCCTTGGAGGCAAAGAGGGGAATGTATGAGAGTATAGTTTTACCAACGCTCTTATATGGGTGTGAAGCGTGGGTGATGAATGTTGCAGCGAGGAGAAGGCTGGAGGCAGTGGAGATGTCATGTCTGAGGGCAATGTGTGGTGTGAATATAATGCAGAGAATTCGTAGTTTGGAAGTTAGGAGGAGGTGCGGGATTACCAAAACTGTTGTCCAGAGGGCTGAGGAAGGGTTGTTGAGGTGGTTCGGACATGTAGAGAGAATGGAGCGAAACAGAATGACTTCAAGAGTGTATCAGTCTGTAGTGGAAGGAAGGCGGGGTAGGGGTCGGCCTAGGAAAGGTTGGAGGGAGGGGGTAAAGGAGGTTTTGTGTGCGAGGGGCTTGGACTTCCAGCAGGCATGCATGAGCGTGTTTGATAGGAGTGAATGGAGACAAATGGTTTTTAATACTTGACGTGCTGTTGGAGTGTGAGCAAAGTAACATTTATGAAGGGATTCAGGGAAACCGGCAGGCCGGACTTGAGTCCTGGAGATGGGAAGTACAGTGCCTGCACTCTGAAGGAGGGGTGTTAATGTTGCAGTTTAAAAACTGTAGTGTAAAGCACCCTTCTGGCAAGACAGTGATGGAGTGAATGATGGTGAAAGTTTTTCTTTTTCGGGCCACCCTGCCTTGGTGGGAATCGGCCAGTGTGATAATAAAAAAATAATAATAAAAATATATATATATATATATATATACATATAATATATATATATTATATATATATATATATATATATATATATATATATATATATATATAATATATATATATATATATATATATTATATATATTATTATATATATATATATATATATATATATATATATATATATATATATATATATATATATATATATATATTAATATATATATTATAAATATATATATATATATATATAATATATATATATATATATATATAATATATATATATATATATATATATATATATATATATGTCGTGCCGAATAGGTAAAACTGGTCAAGTACCAATAACTCATTTAAAATTAAGTCCTTCCTAAAATTTTCTCTTATACGTTTAAAGATACATTTTTTCATTTATGTTAAAATAATTAATAATTTTGTACCAAAAGAACCTTAGAAAATTTACCTAATCTTATTTTAACAAGCGCAATTTAATTTAGCCTAATCCAACTAAATATGTTTTAGATAGGTTTACAGTAATTTAATAATAAACAAACAGTGAAATATATTTTTTTCGTTAGGTTCCTAATGATTTATGCGAAATTATTGCAAACACAAATTTTCGCTTGCCTTATTTGGCAAGAAGAGCGTTGTTATTTAAGCCAAAATCGCAAGTTTCATCTCTTCGGCACAACATATACATGTCGTACCAAAGAGAACTAGACTGGGGACCCTCATCCTCAGAGAGAAGAATAAACTTACTTAGGGAAAACTCGAGGTTCTCTCCAGAGCTGTTTGAATATTTTCTTCTCCTACCACCCCCTATATTGTTTATTCTATGTAGACTTTTTTAAAGACAAAATACATTGACAAAAGTACAATAGGGAGTAGAACAACATAGATAACATCTCAGAGCTACTTCTCGAATACTTCGTCCAGCTCCCCGGCGGTGGGCCCAGTGTCCAGAATGCTGCAGGCATTTTTCCTCTGATCGTTATGTGATCCTTAGTTTCTGTGATGAGTTTTTTACCCAGCTCTTTGAGGAACTTTAGAGAACATTTGCCCCATGCTCCAAGGGTCTCTGACACTACTGGTACGAGGTTATAGCAGGGGGGCAAGCCTTCACATTTGCGGATCTTCTGGGTCTCCCTGTAGCTGGCGGTTCTACCCTCTTCAGCTTCAGAGTATGACAAGTTGGTGTCAGCCAAAGTGGTGGCACAGGTGTAGTGTCAGACAATCTGCTTACCATCCTTCCAGGGTAGCATAGTAACTCCCTATCAGGAAGCTTTCGACTTCCGTCAGACCTTTGTACCTGGGGTTCTCGTTCAGCTGGGCAAGGGGCTGTGATGAGACTTCTCTCTATGATGTCATTGGCCTTCTCATGTATAGCATGTTTCCCTTCTAATGTATGACACACGAGACCATGAAGTCCGAATTGATCAACCAATGCTGTGCCACAAATACACATATATTCGGTGAGTATGGGGGCGGCTAGGCGAAGAGCAACGCCAATCCGAATGGCCTGTGTGTCGAGTCGAGTGCCCAGGGAGGAATTGAGAACAGCTAAAAGGAAATCTAAATGTGGTGCCTTCACCGCTAGGAGACGAGCTCCGTCCTTTCCTGAAGCGTTCGTGAACACTGTGTCCGTTTGTCCCTGTGGGAGAAACTGGTCTGCTTGAGGGGTTTACAAGGGTGTCCCACAGAATGGCTGCTTCAGTGAACCTGGGGTCTTCAGCTCCTACCGTACCTCTCAAGCGTTCGGGGACAATCTCCTTGTCTAAACCACTGGAAGCCGAACACAAGGACGAAAATGCAGGTAAAGCTACCTACCCTGCCTTGCGCACACCTATACCCCCCAGTCACACTGGTAGAGTTACCTGATCCCATTGTTAATCTTCCAGTGACAGATTCAGTGCCTTCTGAAAGACTGATCACCGGAGTGAGTCATATTCGTTGAGTGTTGAGTTGTCAAAAGAGGGTGCGTACCTCAGGAAATTAAGTCAGTCAAGTCATCATGGGCATCAAGATCCCTTATTCTCTCCTCCATTCTCTTCAGGTCATTCAGTTTGTCCTAGAGGATTGTGTCGATGGCCTGATGACCCAGCGGTGCTCCCAAGAGGGTGCTCTTGGATGGAGGGGTAGTAGAAGCTTCAGGAAGGATTGTTTGTGCAGCTCTGATTATTTCCTGGCTGGCTGTGATGATCTCACACTTGGAGGGATTGAAGATGAGTCCCAAGGCTTCTCCCTGTGTCTTTACCAGTTGTAGATCCCTCAGCAAAGATTATTCTGTACCTCCCAGAGTGCCATCGTCCACGTACCAGATGGTGAGCTCGCTGCGCAGGCTGGAAGTAACATTATTACAAGTGCAATTTAATTTAGCCTAATCCAACTAAATATATTTTTGAAAAGTTTACAATAATTTAATAGTAAACAAACAAATGAAAATGTATTTTTTCGTTAGCTTCAGAATGATTTTTGCGAAATTATTGTATACACAAATTTTCTCTTCCTTATTCGGCAAGAAGAGCGTTGCTATTTAAGCAAAAAATAGCAAGTTTTACATATTCAGTAGGGCTACCGTCCTGCCAAGTGAGTGTAAAAGGAAAGCCTGTAATTGTTTTACATGAAGGTAGGTTTGGTGCCTTTTTTCTGTCTCATAAACATGCAAGATTTCAAGAACGTTTTGTTGCTTCTACTTACACTTAGGTCACATTACACATACATGTACACGTTTATATATACACTCTCATCTGAGTTTTCTTTGATTTTTTGTCATAATAGTTCTTGTTCTTATTACTTTTCCTTTTATATCCATGGGAAACTGGAATAAGAATCTTTCCTCCGCAACCACACGTGTTGTAAAAGTCAGCTAAAATGCCGGGAACAATGGGCTAGTAACCACTTTTCTAAAATGAAAAAGAAGAAAACCATCAAAATGGGATGCTTGAATGTACGTGGATGTTGTGCAAATGATAAGAAAGAGATGATTGTGGATGTTATGAATGAGAAGAAGCTGGATGTCCTGGCTTTAAGTGAAACAAAGCTGAAGGGGGGGGGGAGAGTTTCAGTGGGGAGAAATAAATGGGATTGGGTCAGGCGTTTTAAATAGAGTTAGAGCTTAAGAAGGACTAGTAATGATGTTGAAGGATAAGTTATGGCAGGAATAGAGGGAATATAAATGTATTAATTCAAGGATTATGTGGAGTAAAATAAGGGTTGGATGTGAAAAGTGGATTATAGTAAGCATTTATGCACCTGGAGAAGAGAGAGATTTCGGGAAATGTTGAGTGCTTGGGGAGTTTTGAACCAAGTATGAGAGTACTTGTGGTTGGGGATTTCAGTGCTATAGTGGGTAAAAATGTTGTGGAGGGAGTAGTAGGTAAATTTGGGGTGCCAGGGGTAAATGAAAATGGGGAGCCTTTAATTGAGCAATGTGTAGAAAGAGGTTTGGTAATAAATAATACATATTTTATGAAAAAGAGGATAAATAAGTATACAAGGTATGATACAGCACGTAATGAAAATAGTGTGTTAGATTATGTATTGGTGGATAAAAGGTTGATGGGTAGGCTACAGGAAGTACAGTGTTTATAGAGGGGCAACTGATATATCGGATCATTATTTAGTTGTAGCTACAGTTAGAGTAAAAGGTAGATGGGACGAAAGGAAAATGGAAACAACAAGTAAGAGAGAGGTGAAAGTGTATAAACTAAGGGAGGAGGAAGTTAGGGTGAGATATAAGCAACTATTGGCAGAAAGGTGGGCTAGTGCAAGTATGAGTTGTGGGGGCGTTGAAGAGGGTTGGAATATTTTTAAAAATGCAGTATTAGAATGTGGGGCAGAAGTTTGTGGCTATAGAAGGGAGGGTACAAGTGGAAAGAGGAGTGATTGGTGGAATGATGAAGGAAAGGGTGTGATAAACGAGAAAAACGTAGCTTATGAGAGGTTTTTACAAAGCAGAAGTGTTATAAGAAGAGCAGAGTATATGGAGAGTAAAAGAAAACTGAAGAGAGTGGTAAGAGAGTGCAAAAGAAGAGCAGATGACAGAGTAGGAGAGGCACTGTCAAAAAATTTTGATGAAAACAAGAAAAAAATTTTGAGTGAGATCAACAAGAAAGCCTAGGGAACGAATGGATTTGTCAAATGGGGAGCTGGAGGTATTGGGTAGATGGCGGAAATATTTTGAGGAACTTTTAAATGTCGACGAAGAAAGGGAGGCGGTCATTTCATGCACTGGCCAGGGAGGTATAACATCTTTTAGGAGTGAAGAACAGCAGGATGTTAGTGTGGGGGAGGTGCATGAGGCATTACGTAGAATGAAAGGGGGTAAAGCAGCAGGAATTGACGGGATCATGATAGAAATGTTAAAAGCAGGGGTTAGATATTGTGTTGGAGTGGTTGGTATTTTTGTTTAATAAATGTATGGAAGAGGGGAAGGTACTTAGGGATTAGCAGAGAGCATGTATAGTTCCTTTATATAAAGGGAAGGGGGACAAAAGAGATTGTAAAAATTATAGGGGAATAAGTTTACTGAGTATACCAAGAAAAGTGTACGGTAGGGTTATTATTGAAAGAATTAGAGATAAGACAGAGAGTAGGATTGCAGATGAGCAAGGCGGTTTTAGAGTGGGTTGGGGATGTGTAGATCAAGTGTTTACATTGATTGCGTTTATGGATTTAAAAAAGACATATGATAGAGTGGATAGGGGAACTATGTGGCAGATGTTGCAAGTATATGGAATAGGTAGTAAGTTACTAAATGCTGTAAAGGGTTTTTATGAGGATAGTGAGGCTCAGGCTAGGGTGAGTAGAAGATAGGGAGACTACTTCCCAATGAAAGTAGGTCTTAGATAGGGATGTGTAATATCACTGTGGTTGTTTAATATAATTATAGATGCGGTTGTAAAAGAAGTAAATGCTAAGGTGTTGGATAGAGGGATGGGATTAAATTATGGGGAATAAAATGCAAAATGGGAGTTGACACAGTTACTTTTTGCTGATGATACTGTGCTTATGGGTGATTCTAGAGAAAAGTTGCAAAGGTTAGTGGACGAGTTTGGGAGGGTGTGTAAATGTAGAAAGTTAAAAGTGAACATAGAATTAAGGTGATGGGGGTATCAAATTATTTAGATAAAGAAAAATTGGATATCACATTGGAGAGAAGGAGTATGGAAGAAGTGAATGTTTTCAGATATTTGAAAGTTGATGTGCCAGTGGATGGGTTTATGAAGGATGAGGTTAACCATAGAATTGATGAGGAAAAGAAGGTGAGTGGTGTGTTGAGGTATATGTGGAGACAAAAAATGTTATCAATGGAGGCAAAGAAGGGAATGTATGAAAGTATAGTAGTACCAACACTCTTATATGGGTGTGAAGCTTTATGGGTTGTAAATGCTGCAGCGAGGAGGCGGTTGGAGGCAGTGGAGATGTCCTGTCTAAGGGCAATGTGTGGTGTAAATATTATGCAGAGAATTCGAAGTGTGGAAATTAGGAGAAGGAATGGAGTTTTAAAGTATAGCGGAAGAGGGTTGTTGTTGTGGTTTGGTCATTTTAGAGAGATTGGACAAGTAAAATTGACATGGAAGCGTATAAATCTGTAGGGAAAGGAAGGCGGGGTGGGGGTCGTCCTCGAAAAGGTTGGACGGAGGGGGCAAAGAAGGTTTTGTGGGCCAGGAGCTTGGACTTCCAGCAAGTGTGCATGAGCGTGTTAAATAGTAGTGAATGGAGATGAATGGTTTTTGGGATCTGACAAGCTGCTGGAGTGTGACCAGGGTAATATTTAGTGAAGGGAATCAGGGAAACCGGTTATTTTTATATAGCCGGACTTGAGTCCTGGTAATGCGAAGTAAAATGCCTTCAATTTAAGGAGGGGTTTGGGATATGGGCAGTTTGGAGGGATGTGTAATAGGACTGTATACATATAATTGGGGCCCTGATATTATATTCTATATAGAGTTTATTACATTATTTCAGGTCTCTTTTTATATTATATCTTTATATATGCTTTTAAGCTGTTGCATCTGGGAACCTATGCAAAAGCAGTGATTATGTATGAGTGGGGTGAAAGTGTTGGATGATGATGATAATATTTTCGTTTTGCGGATTTTCTTTCTTTTTGGGTCACCCTGCCTAGGTGGGAGACTGCCGACTTGTGAATAAAATATATATTTTTATATATAATATATATATATATATATTTTATATATATATATATATTATATATATATATATATATATATATATACATAAAAATTATATATTAAAATTATATATATATATATATTAAAATATTTATATATATATATATATATAATATATTATATATTATATATATATATTAATTTTATATATATTTATTTTGTGCCGAATATGTAAACTGGCAATTAGCAAGAAATCATTTAAAATTAAGTCCTTTCTAAAATTTTCTATTATACGTTTAAAGATATATTTTTTTCATTAATATTAATTTAAAAAAATTTAATTTTGCACGAAAAGAATCTTAGAAAACTTACCTAACCTTATTATAACAAGAACAATTTATTTGAACCTAACCCAACTATATATTTTTAGATTTGTTTACAATAATTTAATACTAAACAAACACAGTGAAATATATTTTTTTCGTTAGGTTCAGAATGATTTTGGCGAAATTATTGCAAAACAAATTTTCGCTTGTCCTATATGGCAAGTGGCGTTGCTATTTAAGCCAAGATCGCAAGTTCTGCCTAATTCGGCACGACATTTATATATATATATACATATATATATATATATATATATATATATATATATTATATTATATATATATATATATTATATATATATATATATAATATAGGTACATTTATTACATAATATGGTACAAAAGATTTAGTTACATTGTTGATATAAAGATGGCGAATACAGCACATGAGATGTGAGAGATACATGTCTAGTACATATTATTACGTGTTTGTCACTGATTATAATGCAAAAATCTCATCCAGCTCATCAGAGCTGGGGCGCGTGCCCAAAATACAGCAGGCATTACCCCTCTGAACAGCCGTACTGAGTCGCTGGAATAGAAAACTAGCTGCCCTGGATCCCTAGTTACCCTGATGAGTTTTTTTCCCAGCTTCTTAAGGAACTTAGGTGCGCTCTTTCCCCATGAGCCAAGGGTCTCTGAGCCTATGAGAACAAACATATAATGTGGAGCAAACAAGAGAGAAAAAAAGGTAAACAAAAATTAAAATTGATCTAAATTTAGTCCGTGGGAGAGAAAATAAATTTAATTACTGAAAAAAAATTATGTAGGCAAAATCTATTAAAATTTAAGAAAAGATAAATGATGGTATTAAATACTAATTCACAAAAAAGATGCATTAAAAAAAATAAGAATAAAGGGCCCTAATAATAGCTTTTTGCAAGACAAAGGAATTACGCGGTTTCGTTTCCATAGCTGTTTCCTGTACACTTAGCAGTAGATATGTACTTGTGTTCCCTCAAACTGTTGTGGGCCCCTATTTTTGTTTATATTTTTATAAAAATAAAATTTATATATATATATAAAAATTATTTATAAATATATATATAAATATATAAATATATATATTATATATAAGTAGTGGGTTTGGTAACAGAAACCCAAACCCGGGGAAGTACTACCGTCCTCCCAAAAATGATTTTGAAAAAAAAAACCTGTAACTTTTTTGCATGATGGAGGTTTGCTGGTTTTTTTTTTTCTGTCTCAAAAACACGCAGATAACAGGGAAAATTTTGCTACTACAAATTTACCTTTGGTCAAAATTCACAGACCGCACATGCATATTTATAATACATACATCTGGGTTTTTTCCCCTTTTCTAAATACCCTTCTTGTTTTTTTATTTTTTTCTATTGTCCAGGGGGAAGGGGGAAAAAAATTTTTCCTCCGAAACCCCAATGCGTGTCGTTGGGCGCTAAAATCCCGGGGAAGAAATGGCTGAAACCCCCTTTTCTCCTGTATACTTTTTACAAAAAAAAGAGAAGAAAAAAAAATTTTATAAAAACGGGAGGCTTAAATGTGCGTGGATGTAGTGCGGATGACAAGAAAGGATTTCCCTGATGTTATGAATAAAAAGAAGTTGGATGTCCTGGCTCTAAGCGAAAAAAAACCCTGAAGGGGTAGGGGGTTTTCAGGGGGGGGAAATAAATGGGATTAAATCGGGAGAAATTGAGAGATTTGGAAAAGGAAGGGGTAGCAGTAATTTTTAAATGATCAGTTTGGAAGGGAAAAAAAATATGAATTGTAAATTCAAAAAATTATGGGGTTTAAAGTAAAGGGTTTTGGAAATCCCGAGAAGTGGGTCATAAAAAGGGCGTTTTGCCCCTGGAGAAGAGAGGAATGCAGAGGAGAGGGAGAGATTTTGGGAGATGTTAAGTGAATGCATAGGAGCCTTTGAACCAAGTGAGGGGAAAATTGTGGTAGGGGACCTAATTTAAAAAGTAGGAGAAATTTTAGAGAGGGTTTTGGGTAGGTAAGTTTGGGGGCCAGGTGTAAATAAATAAAGGGGAGCCCTTTGATTGAACTTTGTATAAAAAGGGGGTTTGGTTATAGGTAATACTTTTTTTGAGAAAAAGGATAAAAAAAGGGGGTTTTTTTTAAACAAGATTGATTTTAGGGCAAAAATAAACAGTAGTTTGTTGGATTATGTTTTGGGTAGAAAAAAGCTTTTAAAGTAGATTTTCGGGGATGTAAGTTATAGGGGGGCCACAGATAAAACAAAATCATTTTCTAGTTGATCAACCCTGAGAGAAAAAAGGAAGAGGGATACAAGGAGAATAAAAAGCATCAGGGAAAGAGGGGTTTAAGGTTTAAAACTAAAAAAAGGGGGGCATTTTGGGGAAAAGATATAAACAGCTATTGGGATAGATGGGCTAATGAGAGCATAGGCAAGGGGGTCGAAGAGGTAGGGGGTTTGGGTTTAAAAATGTAGTTTTTAGGTTTTTCAGCAGAAGTTTGGGGTTTACGGGAAAGTGGGGGGAAAAAGGGAAGGGAAGGGGAAACCCGATTGGTGGAATGATGATGTAAAGAGAGAAAGAAGGGGAAAAATTTGGGGCTATGAGAAGTTTTTAACAAAAGGTAGAAGTGAGGGAAAGGGAGGGAAGAGTATATGGAGAAAAAGAGAGAGGAAAAGAGAGTGGGAAGCAATGTAAAAAGAGAGCAAATGGAAAAGTGGGTGAGATTTTAAACAACAAATTTTTGTTAAAAAAAAAAAATTTTTGGAGAAGATTAAAAATTAAAAAAGGGCCTAGGGGGAAAAAAAGGGGAATTGTCATTAAAAAAAATAGGAGGGGATTTATTAAAGGGAGATTAGAGGATTGGGGAAATGGAGGGAATTTTTTTGGGGAAATTTGTAAATGTTGATAAGATAGGGAAGCTGTGATTTCGTGTATGGGCAAGGGGAATAACTCTTGTAGGAGCGAGGAAGAGCCATTTTGTTTTTTTGGGGGGAAGTTCGGGGAGGCAGAGTAAAAAAAAAAGGGGGAAAGGCAGCCGGGTTTTATGGGATAAAAAAATAGAAATTTTAAAGCAGGGGGGATATTTTTTTTGGATTGGTTGGTGAAAATTTTTAATAAATGAATGGAAGGGGGAAAGGTACCTAGGGATTGGCAGAGAGCATGCATAGTTCCTTTGTAAAAAAGGAAAAGGGGATAAAGAAGTGCAAAAATTAAGGGGGATAATCTGTTGATTTGTACCGGGTAAAGTGTTGGTAGATTTTTAAAAAATTGGGAAAGATTAAGAGAAAGACGGAAATGGATAGCAGATAAAACAAGGAGGCTTTAGGAAAGGTGGGGGGGTGTGTGGACCAGGGGGTTTACAGTAAAACCAAAATAAGTGAAAAGTATTTAGATAAGGCTAAAGAGGTCTTTGGGGCTTTTTATGGTTTTTGGAAAAAGGGGCTTTCGACGGGGTGGTTGGGGGGGGCAATGTGGGGGTTGTTGAAAAGTGTAGGGTTTGTAGGGGGTAGGTTACGGGAAATCATTGAAGATTTTTTACGAGGATGGTGGGGCTCATTAGAGTATGTAGGAAAGAGGAAAATTTTTTTCCCAGTAAAAGGGGGGCCTTAGACAAGGATGTGTGATGTCACCGGGGTTTTTTAAATTATATTTATAGGGGGGGTTAAAAAGAGAATTTTAAATGCGGAGGGTCTTGGCAAGAGGCGTGGAGTTAAAAGAAAAAGAATCACACCCCAAGGGGAGTTGCCCACAGCTGCTTTTTGGCCGAGACACTGTGCTTTTGGGGAGATTTTTAAGAGAAGTTGCAGAATTGGTGGATAAATTTTGGGTTGGGTTTTGCAAAAAAAGAAAATTAAAAGGTAAATTTACAGGAAAGAGAAAGGGTTTGGAGGATAACAAAAAGATTAGGTGATAAAAGATTGAAAACCCAGATTGGAGGGAGAGGGGAAAATGGAGGGGGTAACGTATTCAATATTGGGGAGGGGGAGGGGTTGTCGGGGGATGGGTCTATAAAAGATGGGGTGAATCAAAAATTGATGGGGAAAAAAAGAGGGGAGGGGGGCCTTAGGAGTCGGGTTGGAGACAAAGAATTTTGCCCTTTGGGGAGGCAAAGGGGGAATGTTTAGAGTTATTTTCCCAAACGCTCTTATATGGGGTGAAGCGTGGGTGATAAAATTTTTCGCGAGGAGAAGGTGGGGGGCAGGGGGAGATGTCATGTCTGGGGGCCCTTGTGTGGTGTGAATATAATCCCAGAAATTCGTAGTTTGGAAGTTGGGAGGAGGGCGGGATTACCAAAACTGTTGCCCAAGGGCTGGGGAAGGGGTTGTTGGGGTGGTTCGGACATTTTAGGGAATGGAGCGAAACGGGAATGCTTCAAGAGTGTATCAGTCTTTTAGGGGAAAAGGAAGGGGGGGGAGGGGGGGGGCCTGGGAAAGGGGTTTGGAGGGAGGGGTTTTTTAAAAGGAAAGGTTTTTGTGTGCGGGGGGCTTGGACTTCCAGGGGCATGCTTTGAGCTTTGTTTGATAGGAGTGAATGGAGACAAATGGTTTTTAATCTTGAGTGTGTTGGGTGTGAGAAAATAACTTTTATGAAGGGATTCAGGGAAACCGGCGGGGGCCGGGACTTGGCCCTGGGGGAGGGGAAAATTTAAAAGGCCTGCACCTGAAGGGGGGGTGTTAAATGTTGCATTTTTAAAACTGTAGGAAAAGCACCCTTCTGGCAAACAGTGAGGGAGTAAATTGATGGGAAAGTTTTTTTTTTTTGGGGGCCCAAACCCTGCCTTGGTGGGAATCGGCCGGTGTGATAATAATAAAAAAAAAAAAAAAAAAAAAAAAAAAAAAAAAAAAAAAAAAAAAAAAAAAAAAAAAAAAAAAAAAAAAAAAAAAAAAAAAAAAAAAAAAAATTTAAAAAAATTGTTGGTGAAACCCTGGTAAAGTGTATGGTAGATTTAAATAATTGAAAAAATTAAAGAGTAAGACGGGAAAATTTGGGAAGCAGATGAACAAGGGGGCCCTTTGGGAAAAGGGTAGGGGGGTGGGGGACCAGGGGTTTACAGGGAAAAAAAATAAGTAAACGTATTGGGATAAGGAAAGGGTCTTTGTGGCTTTTATGGTTTTTGGAAAAAGGGGCGTTTTAACAGGGTTGGATGGGGGGGCAAGGGTGGCAATGTTGCAAGTGAAAGGGTTTGTAGGGGGTAGGTTATGAAAGCGGGGAAAGGGAGTTTTTCGAGGATAGTAAAGGCTAAAGTTTGGGTTTTATGAGGAAAGGGGGAAAATTTTTTTTCCCTTAAAATAGGCCTTAAAAAGGGAAAGGTGTGATGTCCCCAAGGGGTTGGTTTAAAATTTTTAAATAGAGGGGTTTGTAAGAGAAGTAAATGCGGGGGGCCTTTGGAAAGAGGCGGGGGAGTTAAAAGATAAAGAATCACACACAAAGTGGGATTGTCACAGCGCTCTTTGCTGAGGGAACACGTGCTCTTGGGAGATTCTAAAAGAGAAGTTGCAGAGTTTTGGTGGATAAATTTTGGGTAGGGTGTGCAAAAGAAGAAAAAAAAGGGAAAATACGGGAAAAGGGAGAAAGGGTTTAATGAGGATAACAAAAAGATTAGGTGATGAAAAAATTGAAAAACAGTTTTGGGAGGGGGGTTTATGGGGGAGGGGGAACGTATTCAGTTTTTGGGAGGGGGACGTGTAAAGCGATGGGTCAAATGAAAGATGAGGTGAATCATGAATTGTGAGGGAAAAAGAGTGAGGGGTGAAATTGGGAAAGTCTGGGGAGACAAAGAATTTTTGTTTTTTGGGGGAAAAGGGGGAAAATTGTATAGAGTTTATTTTTTACCAACCCCTCTTAAGGGTGTGAAGCGTGGGTAAATGATTGTTGCACGGGAGCAGGCGGGAGGCGGGTGGGAGATTTTTATGTCCTGGGGGCAAGGGTGTGGTGGAATAAAATGCAGAGAATTCGTATTTGGAAGTTAAAAGGAGGTGCGGGTTTCCCAAAAAACTTTTTGCCCAAGGGTGGGGAAAAGGGTTTGGGTTTGAGGGGGTTTTCGGAAAATGTAAGAGAAGGGAGCAAAACCCAGATGACTTAAAAGGAGTTTTCCTTTTATTTGGAAGGAAGGGGGGGTGGGGGGTGGGCCCTTTGGAAAAGGGGGTTTGGAGGGAGGGGGGTAAAGGTTTTTTTGGGGTGCGGGGGGTTTGGGGACTTGCAGGCATGCATGAGCGTGTTGATAGGGGGAAAAAGGAGAAAAAAGGGTTTTTTAATACTTGACTTGCGGGGGATTTGTGAGCAAAGTAACTTTTATGAAGGGATTCGGGGAAAACCGGCAGGCCGGACTTAAACCCTGGAGATGGGAATACATGCCTGCCCCCCTGAAGGAGGGGTTTTAAATTGTTGCATTTAAAAAAATGTAGTGAAAAGCCCCCTTCGGGCAAGACAGTGAGGGATTTAATGTTTGGTGAAAGTTTTTTTTTTTTGGGGCCACCCTGCCTTGGGGGGAATCGGGCCAGTGTGATAATAAAAAAATAATAAAAAAAATTATTTTTAAATATATTAATATACATATAATATATATAATATATTATTAAAATATTATAAAATTATATTTTTAATATATTTTTAAAATATATTTTTAAAATATAAATATTTTTATATTTAAATATTATATTTTATATATATATATATATATATAATATATATTATATATTATATTTTATTATATATATAAATTATTATATAAAATATATTTAAAATATATATATTTTATTTTAAATATATATTATATAAAAAATATTTTTAAAAAATATATTATATATATATATAAAATTATTTTGTCTGCCGAAAAAGGTAAAACTGGAAAGTACCAAAAACTTTTTAAAAATTTAAAATCCCCCTTTAAATTTTCTTATTTTTTTTAAAGATCCATTTTTTCTTTTATGTTAAAAAAATTTAAATAATTTTGTACCAAAAAGAACCTTAAAAAATTTTTTCCCAAATCTTATTTTAACAAGCGCAATTTAATTTAGCCTAATCCAACTAAATATGTTTTTAAAGGTTTACATTTAATTTAAAAATAAAAAAAAACAGTGAAATATTTTTTTTTTTCGTTGGGTTTCCCTTTAAAAATTTATGCAAAATTTATTGCAAACCCAAATTTTGGGCTTGCCTTATTTGGCAAGAAGAGCTTTGTTTTTTTTAAGCCAAAATCGCAATTTTCCTCTCTTCGGAAAACCCATAACATGTCGTCCCAAAAAGAGAACTAAACGGGGGACCCTCATCCTCAGGGGAGGAATAAATTTTTATTGGGGAAAAATCGGGGTTCTCCCCAGAGCTTTTGAATTTTTTTCTTCTCCAACCCCCCCTATATTTTTTTATTCTATGTAGACTTTTTTAAAGAAAAAAATTTCTTTGAAAAAGTACAATAGGAGTAGAACAACAAAAGAAAACCCATCTCAAAAGTACTTCTCGAATACTTCGTCCAGCTCCCCGGCGGGGGGCCCAGTGTCCAGAATGTTTGCGGGCCTTTTCCTCTAAATCTTTTATGTGTTCCTTAGTTTCTGTGATGATTTTTTTTCCCCCAGCTCTTTGAGGAATTTTAGGGGAACTTTTGCCCCATGCCCCAAGGGTCTCTGACACTATGGTACGATTTTTATGCGGGGGGGCAAGCCTTAAACAATTGGGGGGAAATTTTTTTCTTCTGGGTCCCCCCCTGTAGCTGGGGGGTTCTACCCTTTTCAGTTTCCCAAGTATGACATTTGGGGTGTCACCCAAAAAGGGGGCACAGGTGTAGTGTCAGACAATCTGCTTCCCACCCTTTCCCAGGGTAGCATAGTAACTCCCTATCGGAAGTTTTTCGACTTCCGTCAGCCCTTTGTCCCGGGGGTTCTCGTTCGGGCTGGGAAAGGGGGCCTGTGAGGGAGACTTCTCTCTATGATGTCTTTGGCCTTCTCATGTATAGCATTTCCCCCCCTTTAATAATGTATGACCCCACGAGCCCATAAAGGGTCCAAATTGATCAACCAAGGGCTGTGCCAAAAAACACATATACGGTGAGTATGGGGGGGGGGGTTTGGCGAAGAGCAAAACCCCAAATTTCCGAAGGGGCCTGTGTGTCGGGGTCGATGCCCAGGGAGGAATTGAAAACAGCAAAAAAGGAAAATTTAAAATGTGGTGCCTTAAACACCCCTAGGAGCTGCTCCGCCCTTTTCCCTGAAGCGTTCGGGGAACACTGTGTCCTTTGCCCCTGGGGGGAAAAAAAAGGGGCCCTGCTTGAGGGGTTTACAAGGGTGTCCCCACAAATTGGTTTGCTTCAGTGAACCTGGGGTCTTCGCTCCTACCGTACCTCTCAAGCTTTTCGGGGGCAACCCTCCTTGTTTTAAAAAAAAGGGAAACCCCAAAACACAAGGAGGGAAATTTGCGGGTTTAAAAGTTTACCTCCCCTCCCCTTGCGCACATTTATACCCCCCGGGCCCACACGGGAGAGTTACCGGATCCCATTGTTAATTTTCCCAGTACAGTTTTCATCCCTTTCTGAAAGACTGACCCCGGATTTGGGGGGCATATTCTTTGGGAGTTTGATTTTGCCCAAAAAAAGGGTGCTTTACCTCGGGGAAATTTAAGTCATTCAAGTCATCATGGGCTCAAGACCCCTTAAATTTTTCCCCTCCTTCTCTTAAGGTCATTCATTTTTGTCCTAGAGGTTTGGTGCCCGGTGGCCTGATAAAACCCAGCGGTGCCCCCAAAGGGGGTTTGCTTTTGGGAAAGGAGGGGTATTTAAGAAGCTTCGGGGAAGGTTTGTTTGTGAGCTCTGATTTTTTTCCCTGGCTGGCTGTGATGACTCACACTTGGAGGGTTTGAAGATGAGTCCCAAGGCTTTCTCCCTGTGTTTTCCCATTTTGTAACCCCCTCAGCAAAGATTATTCTGAAACCTCCCAGAGTGCCATCGTCCCCGTACCAGATGGGTTTAGTCGTGCGCAAATGGGGAAATAACATTATTACAAGTGCAATTTAATTTTTCCCAATCCAACTAAAAAAATATTTTTGAAAAGTTTTCAATAATTTAATTTGTAAACAAAACAAATGAAAAGTATTTTTTGTTAGCTTCAGAATGATTTTTTCCAAAATTTTTGTATACACAAATTTTTCTTCCCTTTTTTGGCCCGAAGAGCGTTTTTCCCATTTAAGCAAAAAATAGCAAGTTTTTCATATTTTTGTAGGGCCCAAACCCTCCGGGCCCAAAGGGGGTGTAAAAGGAAAGCCTTTAAGTTTTTTCATGAAGGGAGGGTTTTGGGGCCTTTTTTTTGGGCTCATAAAAATGCAAAGATTTCAAAAACGTTTTTTTTGCTTCTACTTCACTTTGGGCACATTTCCATACATGTACCGTGTTTTAAAATACAATTTCATCTGATTTTCTTGATTTTTTGTCCTAATTGTTTTTTGTTCTTATTACTTTTTCCCTTTTTTATCCATGGGAAACTGGAAAAAGAAACTTTTCCCCCCGAACCACACGTGTTGTAAAAGTTTAGCTAAAATTTCCCGGGGGAATGGGCTAGTAAACCCCCTTTTCTAAAATGAAAAAGAAGAAAACCATCAAAAAAGGGATGCTTAATGTAAAAGGGATGTTGTGCAAATGGGTAAAAAAGAGATGATTTTGGGTGTTTTGAATGAGAAAAAGCTGGATGTCCGGCTTTAAGTGAAACAAAGCTGAAGGGGGGGGGGAGGGGGTTCAGGGGGGGAGAAAAAATGGGATTGGGTTCAGGCGTTTTTTTAAAAAGAGTTAGAGCTTAAGAAGGACTAGTTTAAAGATGTTGAAGGTAAGTTATGGCAGGAAAAGGGGGGAATATAAATGTATTTTAATTTAAGGATTTTTGTGGGGTAAAAAAAAGGGGTTTGGGTGTGAAAAAATGGGTTAAGTAAGCATTTAAAAGCACCTGGAAAGAAGGGGATTTCGGGAAAAGTTGAGTGCTTGGGGAGTTTTGAAACCAAAATATGAGAGTACTTGGGTTGGGGGGTTTTAGTGCTTTTTAGTGGGTAAAAAAAGTTTTGGAGGGGTAGTAGGGAAATTTGGGGGGGACCCAAAAAGGGGGAAATGAAAATGGGGGCCTTTTTAAATTTAGCAATGTGTAGAAAGAGGTTTGGTAATAAATAATCTTTTTTTTTGAAAAAAAAGGGTAAATAATTATACAAGGAAAAGATACAGCCGTAATGAAAAAAGTGGTTTTGAAAAATGTTTTTGGTGGATAAAAAGGTTTATTGGGGAGGCTTTCAGGGAAATTTCAGTGTTTTTTAGAGGGGCAAATGATAAATCGGGGTCATTAAAATTTTGTTTAGCTACCGTTAGAGTAAAAGGTAGGGTGGGACGAAAAAAATGGAAACAACAAAATAAAGAGAGGTGAAAGGGTTTTAAACTAAGGGAGGGGAAGGGGGGGGTAATATAAGAACTTTTCAGAAAGGGGGGCTAGTGCAAGTATGATTTGGGGGGTTGAAGAGGGTTGGAATATTTTAAAAAAAGCAGGGAATTTGAATGTGGGGCAGAAGTTAGGGCTATAGAAAAAGGGGGGGTACAAGTGGGGAAAGGGAAATGTTGGTGGAAAAAAAAGAAGGAAAAGGGGGTGTAAAAAGAGAAAACGTAACTTATGAGGGGGTTTTTACAAAGCAAAGTTTTATAAGAAGGCAAGTTATGGAGAGTAAAAAAAAAAACTGAAAGGGGGTGGTTTGAGAAATGCAAAAGAAGAGCAAATGACAGAGTAGGAGGGGCCCCGTCAAAAAAAATTTTTATGAAAAAAAAGAAAAAAAATTTTTAGTGAGACAAAAAAAAGGGCCCAGGGGCCAAAGGATTTTTTTTAAATTTGGGGGGCTGGGGGTATGGGAAAATGGCGGAAAAAAATTTTGGAAAGGGAAATTTTTTTTGTCCCAGAAGAAAAGGGGGGCGGGCATTTCAAAGGCCCCTGGGCCCGGGAGGTAAAAACATCTTTTTTTTTGGGTGAAGAACACAGGATGTTAGTGGGGGGAGGGGCATGAGGCATTACGTAGAAAAGAAAGGGGGGAAGCAGCAGGAATTGGGGGATCAAGGGGAAAAAAAGGGTTAAAAGAGGGGTTAGATATTGTGGGTTTGGGGTGGTTGGGGATTTTTTGGGTTTTAAAAATGTAGGAAAAAGGGGAAAAGGGACTTTGGGGGGTTTGCAGAGAGCATGTATTGTTCCTTTTTTAAAAAAGGGAAGGGGGGGCAAAAGAGATTGGGAAAAATTTTAGGGAATAAGTTTATGGGGTATACCAAGAAAAATGTACGGTAGGGTTTTTTATTGAAAAATTTTGAGATTTAAAACAGAGAGTAGGATTGCAGATGGGGCAAGGCGGTTTTGAAATGGGTTGGGGATGTGTAGATCAAGTGTTTTCATTGATTTCGTTTAGGGTTTAAAAAAAAAACATAGATTTGGGGTGGATAGGGGAAAAAAAAATTTTGGGGGTGTTTGGGAAGTATATGGAATAGGTAGAAAATTTCCCAAATGCTGTAAAAAATTTTTTTGGGATAGTGAGGGTCAGGCTAGGGTAGTAAAGATAGGGAGGGCTACCCTTTCCCCAAAGAAAGTAGTTTTGGGTAGGGATGTGTAATATCACTGTGGTTGTTTTAAAATAATTTTTAGATGCGGGTTTTAAAAAAGTAAATGCTAAGGTGTTGGATAGAGGGAAGGGGTTAAATTATGGGGGGAAAAAAAGCAAAATGGGAGTTAAAGTTAAAATTTTTTCTGATGATTGTGCTTATGGGTGATTCTAGGAAAAGTTGCAAAGGGTTTGTGGACGAGTTTTTTTGGGGGGGGGTTTTAAATGTAGAAATTAAAAGTGAACATAGAAAAAAAGGTGATGGGGGGATCAAAATTTTTTAGATAAAGAAAAATTGGAAAATCACATTTGGGGAGAAAAGGGGTATGGAAGAATTTAATGTTTTCAGATAAATTTAAAGTTATGTGCCAGTGGATGGGGTTTTTGAAGGATTGGGGTTTAAACCCTAGAATTGATGAGGGAAAAAAAGGTGATGGTGTGTTGGGGGTATAAAGTGGGGGACCCAAAAAAGTTATCAATGGAGGCAAAAAAGGGAAGTATGAAAGTATAGTAGTACCAACAAATCTTTTTATGGGTGGGGAAAACTTTATGGGGTTTTAAATGCTGCCCGCGAAAGGGGGCCCGGGTTTGGGGGCAGTGGGATGTCCTGTCAAAGGGGAATGGGGTGGTGTAAATATTATTCAGAGAAATTTGAAGGTGGAAATTAGGAGGGAAAGGAAAGGAGTTTTAAAAAGTAATTTGCGGAAAGGGGTTGTTTTATGTGGTTTGGTCATTTTTGGGGAGAATTTGGGCAAAAATAGAATTTAAAATGGGAAGGGGCGTAAAAAATCGTAGGGGGAAAGGGGAAAGGGGGGGTGGGGGGCCCCCCTCGAAAAGGTTGGACGGAGGGGGGAAAGAAGGTTTTTGTGGGCCAGGGGCTTGGGCTTCCCGCAAGTTTTGCCCTGGGGCGTGGTTTAAAAAAATAGGGAATGGAGATGAATGGTTTTTTGGGAAAGGGCAAGCTGCTGGAGGTGCCCGGGGAATATTTATGAAGGGGAAACAGGGAAACCCCGGTTTTTTTTATAAACCGGCTTGATCCCGGTAATCGAAGTAAAAAAGCCTTCAAAATTTTAAAGGGGGGGTTTGGGATTTTGGGGCGTTTTTGGGGGGATTTGTAATAGGACTGTATTTCAATAAATTTGGGGGCCCCCTTTTTATATTCTATAAGAGTTTTTTTTCTTTTTTTCAGGTCTCTTTTTAAATTTTAAAACTTTATTTTAGCTTTTTTAAACTGTTGCATTGGGAAAACCCATGCAAAAAACAGTGATTATGTAGAGTGGGGTGAAAGTGTTGGTGATGATGAAAAATTTTTCCCTTTTGCGGATTTTTTTTTCTTTTTGGGGGCACCCTGCCTAGGGGGAGACTGCCGACTTTTTGAAAAAATATTTTATATTTTAATATAATTATATCTATATATATAATATATATAAAATATTTTTTATAATAATATAAAATAAATTTTTATTACTTATATAAATTTTATATAAAAATATTAAATATTTATATATAAAATTAATAAAATATTATATATATATATATATATAATTTTTTAAATTTTATATAAATTTTTTTATTTATTATGTGCCCAATATGTAAAACTGGGGGAATTTTCCCAAAAACTCATTTAAAAATTTAATCCTTTCTAAAATTTTCTATTATTAAAGTTTTTAAAGATATATTTTTTTTTATTTTAAAATTAATTTTAAAAAAATTTAAATTTTTCACGAAAAGAATCTTAGAAAAATTACCTAACCTTAAATTTTAACAAAACAAATTTTTTTTTTAACCCCAAACCCCCCAAATATATATTTTTAGATTTGTTTTTCAAAAATTTAATACTAAACAAACCAGGAAATATATTTTTTTTCGTTAGGGGCAGAATGAATTTTGGGCGAAATTATTGCAAAACAAATTTTCGTTGTCCTATAAGGCAAGATGGCGTTGCTATTTAAAAACCAAGATCGCAAGTTTTTTGGGGCCCAAACGGGACGACAAAATTTTTAAATATATATAATATATATATATATTATAAAATTTTAAAATATATATATTTATATTATATATATATAAATATTATATATATATTTTTAATATAGGGTACATTTTTACATTTAAAATTGGGGACAAAAGAATTTGTTACATTGTTGAAATTAAAAATGGGGGAATACAGAAAAGAGATGTTTAAGATACAAGTCTTTGTACATATTATTACTGTTTGTCACTGGTTTAAATCAAAAATTTTCTTTTCCCGCTCATCAAGTGGGGCGGTGCCCAAAAAAACAGCAGGCCCTTACCCCTCTTGGAAAAGCCGTACTGAGTCGCTGGAATAGAAAAATTGGGTGCCTGGGTCCCTAGTTTTCCCTGATGATTTTTTTTTTTAGCTTCTTAAGGAAAAAAGGTGCCCCTCTTTCCCCCCTGACCAAGGGTCTCCGAGCCCCATGAGAACAAACATTAATGTTGGGCAAGTTTCCCTTTTTTCTAGACTTTTGGGCTCCCCGAAGCGGGGGGCTGCCCCCCCTTCCCCCCCTGGTGTTTGGAGAAAGGTAAACAGCCTAAGGAAAGGGACGTAGGGGTAGCCCCCCACCACCTGCTTTTCCATCTCTCCGTCCCTTTAAGGCTGATACCTCTGGATGCTTTTTGGCGGGAAAACAGATTGCCGAGTTGGGGGGGGCTCTCTTAAATGCTGGGCATCCGGGTGTTTTTGAGGCTTTCCCCGGGGATTGTTATTAACCTCTTTATGCCCGCAGTCTTTCCCCCGGAATTTTACGGCACACAAGCCATGGGACCCGAATCGGGTTTCTCCCTTTCCCGCCCCAAATACACCTGTGTTCGGGGAGAATAGGGGGGGCAAGTCGAAGAGCAACCCCAGTGGGAGAAAGGTCTGTGGGGCGAGGCGTGTGCCCAAGGGGGAGGGTTTGGGGAAAAGCCAACGAAAATCCCCTGCATGAGGACTCTTAAATTGGGCCCCCGGGGAAAGGGGGGCCCCGTCCCCTTCCCTGACACACTCTGAAACATTTTTCTTGGCTATATTCTCCCCCTATTGGGGCCCTCTAGTGGGGACTGGGTTTGGTTTTTGTAGGGGGGAGGCAGGTCGGTTTTTTAGAACCCTTTTGCTTATCCCCGATCATGGCCCCCGTCAATGGAAAATTTTGGTCCTGGACCCCCATTTTTTGTCCCTAAAAGGGGTTTAAAGGGGAATTGCTGCTACAAGCCCTCTGGATGCAAAAGGGTGAGGGCAGGAAAAAACAGGTAGCGCAATCTGTGATGACTTGCGGGCAAACCCAAAGCCCTTTATTCTGACTGGAAGGTAGCTTGGCCCCCTGCCCCCTTCTAAAGTAAGGTTAAAATATTTCGTAAAATCTGCCCCAGGATCTGTCATAATTAAATTTTCAATATAGGGTATTATATGAAGGTGCCCATTTTGGAAATTACAACCTGGGCAGACTCAAAACACTTTGTGAGAAGGAAAAAGGCACCCTGGGTGTCAAGATTGGGCCCTTTTTGTTGTTCCAAATTTTCCTCAATCTTCCAATTTCTTTTTGAGGGTTGATCAATGGCATCCCCTTCCCAGAGGTGCTCCCGCAAGACGCTATTTTGTAGGGGGAATTTTCATGCTCCTGGGAGTTTGGATTCACGCAAATTTTTCACTTGTTGATTAATTTTTAAAATAAATCATAAAAAACATAAGAAAGGAGAAAAAGCGCAGGAGGCCCTTTGGGGGGCCCCCTAAGGCAGGTCCCCTTTAAAAAATTCATCCCACTAACAAAAAAAATTTTTCCCAACCCAATTTTTTATTTCCCCCCAAAAAAATAAGCTCGAGTGAAAGTCCCACTCAAATCCAAACCCTTCCCCCCATGTATTATCCCAAACCAGATTTTAAACTACCCAAAAATCCCAGCCTTCAAAAACCCCAAATAGGTAGACTGTTCCACTCATCAAAACCCTATTTCCCAAACCAATACTTTCCCATGTCCTTTTTTAAATCTAAATTATCTAATTTAAATCCATTAAAAGCGGGTTCTCTCCTTTGGGGAGACATTTCCCCAAAAACCCTTTTTAATATCCCCTTTTTTTAAACCTTCCCTTCCCCTTTTACACTTCATCAGGGCTCCCTCATTCTTTTTGCTAAAAAGTGAATGTAACTTTTAAAAGTCTTCAATCTTTTTTCATAAGGAAGATTTTTTAAAGCTAAGTATTAATTTAGTCACCTACGCTGAATGTTTTTTTAACGAATTTTTTGTCCATTTTTAAAAACGGAGACCAGAACTGAGCTGAAAAAATCTAGGTGGGCCTTACTAATGATGTATAAAGCACAGTATGACCTCTGGACTTCTGTTTTCTTACACTTCTTGATATAAATTTCCCCGTAAACCCATTTTCCCTTTTTACCCTTCGCTTAGGCATTGCTGTCTTGGGTTTAAGGTTTTGCTCAACCCTAAAACCCCCGTCCTTTTCGCAAACTGGTATGGCTAAGTTCTACATCATTTAACTTATAAGTAAAAGGGTTATGGGGACTCCCAAGCTTCAGAACCTTGCATTTATCTACATTGAACTGCATCTGCCACTTTTCTGACCAAGAATAGAGTTTGTTTAAATCCTCCTGAAGTTCCATAACATCTACGTTTGAATCAATTATCCTACCTATCTTTGTGTCATCGGCGAATTTGCTCATATCACTAGTAATTCCCTCATCAAGATCATTGATATATATTATAAACAACAACGGGCCCAAGACTGATCCCTGTGGAACGCCACTTGTTACAGATCCCCACTCGGACTTAACCCTATTTATGGACACTCTCTGCTTCCTGTCAGTGAGCCATGACTCGATCCACGAGAGCACTTTTCCCCCAATGCCATGAGCTGCCACTTTCCTTAACAGTCCTATGGTGCGGAACTCTATCAAAAGCCTTACTAAAATCTAAGTAAATAATATCAAATTCTTTATTGTGCTCAACAGCCTCAAAAGCTTTACTGAAGAAAGTTAATAAATTAGTTAGACAAGACCGGCCTCTTGTGAATCCATGCTGAGTATCATTAATCAAGCTATGCTTATAGAGATGGCTTCTTATAATCTCAGCTATAATTGACTCTAGTAATTTGCCTACAATTGAGGTCAGGCTTATTGGGCGGTAATTTGACGGTAACGACTTGTCCCCTGTTTTAAAAATAGGAATTACATTAGCCATCTTCCACATATCATCAGGACCCGGCGACTTATTTTGCTTCAGTCTGTCTATCTGCTTCACAACCATCTCACTAGTGACTGTGATGTTACATAATTTATCTTCTTCTAGCCCACTGTAAAAATTAATTACTGGAATATTGTTAGTGTCTTCCTGTGTAAAAACTGAGAGAAAATAATTATTTAAAATCAAGCACATTTCATTCTCTTTGTCAGTAAGGTGCCCATAGTTATTTTTAAGGGGACCTATCTTATCTCTAACTTTTGTTCTATAGACCTGGAAAAAACTTTTTGGGTTAGTTTTTAGAATCCCTAGCAACTTTAATTTCATAGTCCCTTTTAGCTTTTCTTATCCCCTTTTTAATGTCCCTCTTAATGTCAAATACTGATTCATAAGATGACCCCTCACCTCTTTTGATACGCCTATAAATTCCTTTCTTATGCCCTAGTAGATATTTGAGCCTATTATTCATCCATTTTGGGTCATTTCTATTTGATCTAATTTCTTTTATATGGGATAAACGCTCTTTGAGCAGCATGTATAGTGTTCAGAAAACTGTCATATTGATAGCTCTCTTCGTTACCCCCCAGTCAACAGATGATAAGTGTTCTCTAAGCCCATCGTAATCTGCTAAGCGAAAATCTGGGACTGTTACTGAGTTATCGCATACTACGTACTTTCCATTCAATGCTAAATGTAATTGATTTGTGGTCGCTAGCACCCAGTTCCTCTGAAATTTCTAAATTATTAACAAGGGATTCATTGTTTGCCATAACTAAGTCAAAAAGGTTATTTCCCCTTGTAGGTTCTGTCACAAAACTGCTTCAAAAAACAATCCTGAAATACTTCTAAGAAGTCGTATGATTCTAAATTCCCAGTCAAGAAATTCCAATCAACATGACTAAAGTTAAAGTCTCCTAGAATTACTACATTATCGTGCCTTGTGACCCTTAAACAATTTCCTCCCATAGTAGTTTCCCTTGGTCCCTATCTAAGTTTGGGGGACGGTATATCACTCCTAAAATCAGTTTTTCATGCCCCTCTGAAAATTCTATCCAAACAGACTCTGTATGTGTTACTTCAGACTTAATACCCGTTTTTATGCAACAGTTCAAGCGATCTCGGACATACAATGCCACCCCACCCCCCTTCCCAATACTTCTATCTTCTTGGAACAATTTAAAACCCTGAATATGACATTCCGCAGGCATGTCCCGACTTTTTGAATTAAACCACGTCAATGTTACCTGCACTAGCAACTAATCTCAACTCGTCCATCTTATTCCTAGCACTACGGCAATTAGCATAATAAACATTGAAAGACTCTCCTTTCTCTTTACCCTTCCTGCTCATTTCTATTTTTCTACTAAACCTATTACTGTCTTTATCACCCGAGGTCCCTGGCTTTTCAATATCTACCTCGTTCTTATTATTACTAGTTCCCCTAGAACTCGTAATATTACTACACTGGGACTTCACTGTTTTCCTGCCAAACCCCATACCACTAACTACTCCTAGTTTAAAGTCCTAACTGCTCCCTCCACTGCAGTTGCCAGTGCTCCCACCCCACACCTAGATAAGTGAACCCCATCCCTGGCATACATGTCATTTCTGCCATAGAAGAGGTCTCAGTTGTCAATGAATGTTACCGCATTTTCCTTACAGTATTTGTCCAGCCAGCAATTGACACCAATTGCCCTGGACAACCATTCATTTCCAACTCCCCTCCTTGGCAAAATACCACATATGAGAGGGTTCCCACCCTTACTCCTAATTATTTCTATTGCTGACCTATACCTGCTAATCAGGTCTTCACGCTACCTAACGTCTGCCAACATCGTTGCCTCCAGCACTGAGACAGATAATAGGATTACTCCCATTACCTCTCATGATGTCATCCAGACGGCTAACAATATCCTCCATCCCAGCCCCAGGAAAGCAAACTCTCTGTCTCCTACTCCTGTCCTTCAAGCAAACGCCCTATCCATATACCTTACTTGGCTACCCCCAACAACAACAATATTCGTACCTTCCTTGGTGTCGTTCGTCGTGACGTTCCCAGTAGTCGACTCACATTCGTCGGGTAGCACTGAGAATGTATTAGATGTTTCCACAACAGTTTCCACGCAGTCTCTTTCTTCTTCATCGTTTTCTCTACCTTTCCATTCGTCTTCTTGATCGTCAACTTCTTTCCCTGCTGTCCAGCCACTGACCAGTTTCCCTTCTTGACCTGAGGACTCAAAACAGGAGGACTACTACGAATCTTTTTGTTTTCCTCGGTCAGTCGCCGAATTTCCATATTCGCCATCCTCAATTCTTCCCTAAGCTGTTGGTAAAGTTGCTCGATGGAGGGCATCTTGCTTCAATTCTAGAGAGCGCGCAAACAGGTCTTCACAGAGCCAAGTACACGTCAACACTGAGATGATTTCACATTTGGATGGATTCAGGATGAAACCCATTTCCTGTCCCTGTGTCATCACCTGTGTAAGATCATCTAGGAGTGACTCCTCTGTACCTGCTAGTGTGCCATCATCCAGGAATCAGATGTTTAGCTCATTGGTTAGTCTGACTGTGATTTCCTTAACTGCTATGCAGAAGAGAAATGGTGCAAGAGGATCTCCTTGCTGGACACCCTCTGATGATGTGATTTCATGCTCTCCAAACAGGAACAGCAAATCCATGCTATATCCAGCTAAAACAAAGGAAAAGAGACCAGGGAAATGTTCTTATATGGCTGATAATACTACATCTCTTTTCAGGAAATTAAATGCATTCTTGAAGTCTAGTTTTACCAATGCATTGTCCTCAGGCAGGTTGTTGATATACGCCCTTGTTGCATGAACCGCTGTTTCACTTCCTTGAGTGACTCCAAAGCCAAGCTAATTTGGTTGAAGCATCATGGCTACATCTGCGTGAATGCTTCGGACAGCAGGTTTGGAATCGAGGCAGCAAAAAGTGTTGCCTACTGCAATAGGCCTAATTCCTCCATCCTTCTTTTTTAAGTGCACAAAGTGTTGCACCAAAAAAGAAAGGTTTAAATTTGTGAGGAATTAGACCAGCCAAGGAATTGTTGACGAACCTTGTGATCTCTGAAAGCAGTGTCTCTGCAATCTCCCCAATAATTGGATTAACCATTTCCTTTAAATGCTGTGGCCTTATTCCGGTGTAACCCCCAGCAGAGCGAGATGGGAACAACATTATTGCTTTGTAAATATCTGAGTCTTTCACAATCAATGGTTCCACAGTGGTTACAGAAGTGTTGGAACGGTTGGTGCCGCTGGTTTCCTTGGCAGAGTGCTATCCTCTAAGTGCTTCCGCCGTGTCAGCATCCCTGGGGGCAACTGTATTTTCACTGGTAATAATTCTGATTGCCCCCACTGTGTTGCCCCCTTCAATTTTCTTGCTCACCTGGACTCTGACTTTTTCACTGTCAGTGGAGTGAGTGAGGGTTCTGCCTCTCCCGGCTTTGTATTGATTGGGAAGGCGAATGAGGTTATCAGCTCTAGGAAAGTCTCTTAAGGATTTAATGATCATTATATATATATATATATATATATATATATATATATATATATTATATATATATATATATATATATATATATATATATATGTCATGACGAATAGGCAGAACTTGCGATCTTGGCTTAAATATCAATGCTCATCTTGCCATATAGGACAAGCGAAAATTTGTGTATGCAATAATTTCGCC
>NC_069409.1:37227613-37240113 GCF_026875155.1 Cherax quadricarinatus
TGCGGGGGTTCAGGGGGACAGAGAAATGGTAGAAAATCAGTAAACGAGATGATGGAATATGTTGGCAACAAAGTGCAAGGAGGCAGAGGAAAGTTTTGTTCCCAAGGGAAACAGAAATAATAGGATGACCAAAACGAGTCCTTGGTTTACCCGAAGGTGTAGGGAGGCAAAAACTAAGTGCAACAGAGAAGGGAAAAAGGTACAGGAGGCATAGGACCCAGGAAAACAAGAGATTAGTAGAAGAGCCAGAAACGAGTATGCACAGATAAGGAGGGAGGCCCAGCGACAGTATGAAAACGACATAGCATCGAAAGTCAAATCTGACACGAAACTGCTGTATAGCCACATTAGGAGGAAGACAACAGTCAAGGACCAGGTGATAAGGCTGAGGAAAGAAGGTGGAGAACTCACAAGAAACGATCAAGAGGTATGTGAGGAGCTCAACACGAGATTTAAGGAAGTATTTACAGTAGAGTCAGGAAGGATTCTGGGGGGACAGACCAGTTGGGGACACCAGCAAGGAATACACCAACAAGTGTTGGACGACATACATACAGATGAGGAGGAGGTGAAGAAACTGCTAAGGGACATCGATACCTCAAAGGCAATGGGACCGGACAACATCTCCCCGTGGGTCCTTAGAGAGGGAGCAGATATGTTGTGCGTGCCACTTACCACAATATTCAACACGTCCCTGGAAACTGGGCAACTACCTGAGGTATGGAAGACAGCAAATGTAGTTCCCATTTTTAAAAAAGGAGACAGAAAAGAGGCACAAAACTATAGACCAGTGTCATTGACGTGTATAGTATGCAAAATTATGGAGAAGATTATCAGGAGGAGAGTGGTGGAGCACCTGGAACGGAACAAGAGTATAAATGCCAACCAGCACGGATTCATGGAAGGCAAATCCTGTGTCACAAACCTTCTGGAGTTTTATGATAAAATAACAGAAGTAAGACACGAGAGAGAGGGGTGGGTTGATTGCATCTTCTTGGACTGCAAGAAGGCCTTTGACACAGTTCCTCACAAGAGATTAGTGCAGAAGCTAGAGCATCAGGCGCATATAACAGGAAGGGCACTGCAATGCATCAGAGCATACCTGACAGGGAGACAACAACAAGTCATGGTACGTAATCATGTATCACAGTGGGCACCTGTGACGAGCGGGGTCCCACAGGGGTCGGTCCTAGGACCAGTGCTATTTTTGGTATATGTGAACGACATGATGGAAGGGTTAGACTCAGAAGTGTTCCTGTTTGCAGATGATGTGAAGTTAATGAGGAGAATTAAATCTGATGAGGACCAGGCAGGACTTCAAAGAAACCTGGACAGACTGGACACCTGGTCCAGCAAATGGCTTCTCGAATTTAATCCTGCCAAATGCAAAGTCATGAAGATAGGGGAAGGGCACAGAAGACCACAGACCGAGTATAGGCTAGGTGGCCAAAGACTGCAAACCTCACTCAAGGAGAAAGATCTTGGGGTGAGTATAACACCGAGCATGTCTCCGGAAGCACACATCAACCAGATAACTGCTGCAGCATATGGGCGCCTGGCAAACCTGAGAACAGCATTTCGATACCTTAGTAAGGAATCGTTCAAGACACTGTACACCGTGTATGTCAGGCCCATACTGGAGTATGCAGCACCTGTTTGGAACCCGCACTTGATAAAGCACGTCAAGAAACTAGAGAAAGTACAAAGGTTTGCGACAAGGTTAGTTACCTGACGACACTGGAGGACAGGAGGGTCAGGGGAGACATGATAACGACATATAAAATACTGCGTGGAATAGACAAGGTGGACAAAGACAGGATGTTCCAGGGAGGGGACACAGAAACAAGAGGCCACAATTGGAAGTTGAAGACACAAATGAGTCAGAGAGATATTAGGAAGTATTTCTTCAGTCATAGAGTTGTAAGGCAGTGGAATAGCCTAGAAAATGACGTAGTGGAGGCAGGAACCATACACAGTTTTAAGGCGAGGTTTGATAAAGTCATGGAGGGGAGAGAGGGCCCAGTGAAAACCGGTGAAGAGGCGGGGCCAGGGCAAGACCGACCCCGCAACCACAAATAGGTGAGCACAAATAGGTGATACACACAAAAAAAAAAAATTTTTCGCACATCACATTAACAATGCACTGTATGCACAAAGAAAAACAGTATCTAGGTTATCTCATCGTGCAAAACCCACACGTAACAAAAAGACAAAAAAACACACTTCCGTCGCAAAGAACTTTTTCCCCTCAAGAATCGTGTCATAAAGACAATCACTCAAAATTATACATAAAAAAACCTACAATATTACCCCAAACTTCGAAAAGTTTTTTATATCAACATAACGGCCCTTGAGCTCTATATCCCCCTTTGGGAGCCAAAGTCTCAAGAAAACCAAAAACCCCTTTCCAAACCCACATTCAAAACACTCTCACGACCCCCCCCCAAGGGAGGCGAGCCCGCTGTGACCCCCGATCCCCCCAACCCTATAAAAACCCCCCTTCCCTCACTCATTATAAACACAGATTTACGAGAATCCCAAACGTTGCATTCTATACCCTCTGAGAAAGCCTGACCCACCTCCTCCCATAAAAATCTCTGTTACGACACACGACGATAAACGTTACCGCAAGAACTTTCCTTCTCTCCTCACTATCCCCTCTCCCCCTCATCACCCACGCATATATATATAATCACCATGATATAATCTACAGCTCTTATGACACCCTCGTAACCCACCCAATCAGACTTAAAGCACGCAAAAAACCGACCCCAAAAGACCCCCCACCATCTGTCCAAACCTATTTAAACCAGCACCAAACCTCCTTAGCCCTTCCAAAAGTAAACTAAATGGAATGCGGTCTCATCCCCTCCACAATACCACACCCCACACCCTCTACAACCTGTCTTTTTTTCGTATATCCCCCCGAGGAAATGACCCCATGCAGGAAACAAACATCCCCTCCACCCCCGAGGGTTTAACTTCATTTTACAAATCTAAACCAAATCCCTTTTCCACGCATACAGGGGAAAAAACCCTCAACGGGGGAAAAACGCCCCTACCTCAAGTAACCTACAAAAACCCCTTATACGAACCTTTCTCATTCCCCAACCAACATCACAGCCCTCAAAACAATTTCCATTCCCTCAACTTCATTCCTCGATCCACACACCCACCTGTGTGACCCTTCCCAACTCCCCGCGTTCACACCCCAGGCAACACTTCCCATTTAATAAAACACATTTAGCCCTCCATCTAAAACCATAAACCCCCAACCCCACCCGACTTCAGGAACATTAAAACTTCCCCCCGAACCAATCAAAAACGTAACCCCCAAAAAAATTTTGTACACCCCGTTTTAGAATTCCCGGGCAATCGCTGCCCCTTTAAATTTGGGGAACACGCGCAACATGCAAAATTTTAAACTATACAAAAAAATGTTTACGACTACACCCTGTAAAAGATTAGGTGCGGGGGTCTCAAAACACCTAGACCCCCCCACGATCCTTTCCAATAACCATCCGAGTTTCCACCCCCCGCCGCAACCATGTCATCTTTTTAAATAATACCAAAAATTTTTTTAAAAGACATCGCCCATTCTTTAACAACATTGCATTTTTCCCCCCCCCCAAACCCCCACCCAAGAACCCAACCCCATGCCCTTATTTCGCACATTTACCTCCCATTCCCGGGCATTCCAAAAAATTGCACAACCCGTCCAACACTCCCATTGACCCCTTCACGAATGAAAAACAGGGGTGTCGTCAAACCAAATTTAAAACCCCCGGCCCCAGGCCCCCAAACCCCCCCACACTTCCCTCCCCGGCTACATAAGCTGCGGTCAGCCATCTAAAAAAGGGGTTGGAAACATGAAAAAATATTTATGACATGGGGCACCTTGTCTAAGGCCTCTACCCATTGCAATATCCCCCCCCATACACCCATTAATCTGTACCCCTCATTTTTGCCCCCTTGTATAACGTATTTACCCACTGACTTTTTCCCTCCCAAAACCCGCCCCCAATTTAAAACCTAAATGCCCCCCTTTCCACCTACATATCTCCCTCCCAAAAATTCTAGAGCCAACAAAGCCGCCCCCCACCCCCCCCTTAGCTTCCACAAAACTTCTCATATGCCATGTCCTTCAGTCATTGACCTTCCCGGAAACTCAAACTGCGATTTTGACACGACCCTTCCCACAACATTTTTTGAACCTATTACCTAAAATTTTTGCGAACACCTTTAAATCGCCAATCATGACATGGCTCGGTACTCCCGAAAGGGGGGCTTCCCCCTTACTTCGGACCAACACTACAACTGCTGTTACCTGCTTCCCCCCAACTTCCCCTTCTCCTTCATACGTTTAAATAACCTAACTAAAAATCCCCTTTTAACGTCCAATGTTGAAAATAAAATTCTATGGGAGACCGAATACCCGGCGCTTTCCCTTCCTCTTTCCCCCTTTAAAAACGCATTCTCTTTTCCTCTGCCGAAATATTTCCCCCCTAAACCCTTTTCTATCATATTTCCAAAATTTACACGCCCACATACTACACCCCTTTGCCCAACGCCATGCACCCCCCCCCCCACGTTCCAGTATTTCTCGTCCCCAAGCCTCCGCATCCCAACAATCCCCTTCGGGGTTCGTACCCTGCCCTGCTCTATAATTCCCAACCATCCCATTACCCTAAACGGAATACTGTCACCGCCTCCCTTTTGCTTTTGATGCGCAAAACAAAAGCTGAGGGTTGTACCCCAAAGCACTTCTTCCACCCCTGCCGCACCCTTACAGCTTAAAAACCTTTCTTTTTGCAACCCCCTCAACCCCCCTTTTAAATTTCAGCTATTTCCCCAAAGGGAAAATTATCCCAATAGCCCCCCCCCCATAGCAACCTTTCCCCCCTTTCCCTTTAAAATAGTTACCAGTCCAAATTTAAATTATAATACTTTTTCCCCTTCTCTCACATAAAACTTTCAAACCCCTTTTTTTCAAACAACCCCACCATGTACAATGCCATCCACTCCCTTTCTTCCACACTAAGCCCCCTCCATGGGGATGAAAACCCCTCCAACCCCCCCTCTCACCTAACACCTTATATTTAATTTTCCAAAAACTCTATATTGCCCACAAGCGTCCCCCCCCCAAACCTCCACCCCCAAATGCCCTATGACTGACATGAGCCCAACAGTACTGAAAGTTTCACATCCACTCCCGAAAAGGTACACTCTACTATCTCGCAGCTTTCCCACTCCTAACAAACGTATACAGTCCTCCCACACCCCCCCCCCGAAGGCATCACGTAACCTAACACCCCTTAATAAACCCTAAGACCACAACATTTTCCACCCCCTTTTTTGGGTCCACATCAACCACCCTGATTACCTTTTCCCAGCCCCCCACCAACTACGCCACCTCTGGCAGTGCACTTAAGAAAAAAAAGATCCCCCACACAAAACTTTCTTTACCTTTATGTTTTTTTTCTGCCGGCGCATAACCCACAAAAAACATGCTTACCCATCCACCCCCCATCCCCACGCAAAACCCTCCCCCCCCCTCCTCCCTCGCTTCTCTGAAAAAACAAACGGTCTCGTCTCCCTTATTAAAATTCCCACCCCACCTTTTAGAGGGGGAGAGGGCAGGGTAACTACCGAAATCCTGCCACCTAAACACCCCCCCTCTTAAAATTGGCCCCTGCGGGAACACAACATCCACTCTAGTTTTTTATTCAAATTAAAAAACCCAATTTCTCTTCATACCGCTACAAAACCCCATTAACATTTACAGACATACACCTAAGGCCTATTGAAGTTCCACCCCTCTTCCTCTCATCACTCTTTACAACTCCAAGCTTAAAATTTAATTTTAAACACCTTCAAGTGCTCTTTTTCCCCCCCCCCCTTTTTCCCAGTGCCTCCTGTCATGGCTACCCCCACCAACCCCCCAAACCCTTCACATTCACCTCAGTCTTTTTCCCCCAGGCCGTTGTGCGGCGAAAGGACGTCTCAAAACTGACGTAGCCGCCCTCCTTCTCGTGACCGTCATGTTACACATTTCTCGGTCAGATGTTCCCCCCGATGAACCCCACCTCTACCTAGAAGGAAATATTAACGGACACCCCCAAACCACCTCACGCCCCAAACTAAAAGGGGCTCCGACTTTCTGGAAGCGACGTCTCCGATGACACCCGCCAGATGTAACGTCCCCCCTCTGGGGGTGACAAAGCTTCAACCCCTCCAAATTCCTTTCAATCTCAAGAACCTTCTCCTGAATTGTGCTTCTCCTTATCCACGGAGACAACCTGATCAGGCCGCTGTGGGGGACTCCAACTCCCCGCCAGTCTGTTGCCCGTCCACTTCTGCCCCCACAAAACACCACGCCCCCCATCCGTGTTTTTTTCTCACCTGCCCCCTTCAAAAGCAGGGCTGCGACGTCCACCACGGGTCCAGGCACACGCTTCGCTTGTCACGGGTCGCCGCTCTGTGATCATACTCACCACATGGGCGGCATGTACCGTTGTCCTGGGTCTTTACCATGCCCTGGTCCAAAATCTTGGAGATACATAGGACGGTATTGGGTGCCTAAAAAAGTCTTTTTGGGGTTTGAAAGCCCCCTCGGGAAAACACATAGGCACCGCCCCCACGTACCATTTTGAGCATAATCACCGTCCCATCGCTAAAAAATTTTCCTTTAATCCCCTCGTCCGCCTAAAAGGGAAATTTTGGTAACTTGACCCACTTTAAATGACGTAAAACACACCTTTCTTACACTGACAGCGGGTTTTGACGTTAAGACCACGTCCTGAAACCGGGTTTACTAACTTTTCGTAAACCGTTGTGATACATTTGCGAAAATTCGTTGTCCTCCGTTCAATGCTACCCAACAAGTCACTGTTTTGTACGCCATACGTCCCCCGGATGATCTTTGGGCAATAAATTTTGCGCAAACTGGGCGTTATCTTTTCCTTTAAGTAGCTCAATGCCTACAGTTTTTTCCCGGCGTCTCAGATTTTAACCGCCATTTTGCAATCACAGTGCCTTAGTTGTTACGGGGTGTGACAGCACCACTTCACCCCACGCACCCAGGTAACGAAAAGGGGAGCTCCCCTACAAACAGCAAGGGGTGCAGACAAAACCGCACCAAACCGTGGTCAGCGCAAATGTCTCAGTGTTTTTATAGTCCATACATGTAAGGTAAAGAGGGGATTAGGGAAAGAAAATTGTTTGACTAATTCATCTTTGCCTTTCAGTAGAAGTTTTATTGTTTTATCAAGATAGAGTTAAACTGTCTGTTTTCTCATCAATGTTTTTCAGAGCTTTACGAATTTGTAGTCCAGAGTTCATAGATGAGGAAATATCCAAAATTTATGAAATAGGTAATGATTTTAAATCCCCAAGAAAATGTAATTGAAAAATCATTAAAGGGATCACCAGGAACGACGCTAATCTGTGCGTAAACTAACACAGAATTTCCCAAGCGAACATAACACACTCTTGTTTTCCAATCTCCGTCCAGTCGATAATCCTTCAATGATGTGAATCTTCGTTTGACCCCGACCTTGAATTCAACGAAAACTAATTATTTATTTTTTTATTATTATTATTATTAAAGATTAGCCGGTATTCTCCCGGCCCGGGCCTTTTCCAAGTGGTGGCCCGGCCTTGGCTCCCTCTTTAGGGAGTGTCGAGACCAAATCTCCCAGGGAGGGGGCAAACCCCCTCCCCCTCATTTTTTGGGACCAACTGTCCCCGGGCCCTACCCAAAAAAATAGGCCCTCTGGTCTGCCATCCCCGCCCCAAGGGGGAAAGGGGAAATGACAGTCTTAGGGCTAAAGGCTGGGGCTCGGGCACCTACCCTACCCTAAAGGGCCGGGGCATGGTAAATCAAAAACAAAAAACCCTATTATTTTTTTTTTTGCTAAATTTTAAAAAATAATAAATATAGTTTAAATTTATTTAATTTTATTTATTTTTTTATTTTTTTATTTTTTTATTTATTACTTTAATTCAATTAAAAAAATTTTTTTTATTTTCCAGTAAAATTTGCTATTTATTGCATGAAAAATTTTCTTTCCACTTTTCACAGAAAAAATCCTTGCTTTTTCGTTAAAAACTCGTCAATTTGGTTATTCGGAAAATAAATATAATATATATATATATATATTATTATTTTATATATATATATATTATTATAACAATATTTTTTTAAAAATATATATATATTTTATAAAAATATATATATATATGTATTATATATAATATATTATTTTTATTAATATAATATATATATATTATATATATTTATATATATATAAATATATATATATTATATAAATGTATATAAAATATATATATATAAAATATATATAATATATATTATATATATAAAAATATATAAAATATATATATATATAATATATATATTATATATATATTAATATATAAAATATATATATTAAATATATATATATATATATATATATGTCGTGCCAAATAGGTAAAACTGGTAAATTTAGCAAGAACTCTTTTAAAAATTAAGTCCTTTCCAAAATTTTCTCTTATACGTTTAAAAAATATTTTTTTTTTTTAATGTTAAATGAAATTTTTTTTTAATTTTGAAAAAAAAGAATCTTAGAAAACTTACCTAACCTATTATAACAAAACAATTTATTTTAGCCTAACCCAGCTAAAATATTTTAGATTTGTTTACAATTTTTTAATACTAACAAACACAGTAAAATATATTTTTTTCGTTAGGTTCAGAATAATTTTGGGAAATTATTGCATTCACAAATTTTCGCTTGTCCTATAGGGCAAGAGAACGTTGCTATTTAAGCCAAGATAGCAAGTTCTCCCTATTCGGACGACATCTTTATATATATGTCGTCCCAAAATATGTAAAACTGGTCAGTTAGCAAGAACTCATTTAAAATTAATTTTTTTCCTAAAATTTTTTCTCTCAAAACGTTTAAAGAAAAATTTTTTTATTAATGTTAATGTAAAAAAATTTAAATTTTGCCCCAAAAGAATCTTAAAAATTTACCAAACCCTTTATTTTAACAAGAAAAATTTTATTTTAGCCAAACCCCAGAAAATTATTTTGATTTGTTTACAAAAATTTAAATACTAAACAAACACAGTGAAATATTTTTTTTTTTCGTTAGGTTCAGAATAATTTTGGCAAAATTTATTGCATACACAAATTTTCGCTTGCCCCTATAGGGAAAGTAAACGTTGCTTTTTAAAGCCAAGATCGAAAATTTTTCTCCCTATTCGGCACGACTTTATTATATATATTTTAAAATTATATATATTATATATATATATATAAATATATACCATTATAATGTTGTAATACCATATATAATTTTAATTTTTATAATATATATATATATATATATATATATATATATAATATATTAATATATATATATATATATATATTTTAAAATACTTATATTATATAATATATATATATATATATATATTATATAATATATATATAAAATATATTAAATTAAAAATATATAAAAATTTATTTTATATACATATAATATTAACATTATATAATATTTATATATATTATATATATTATATAATATATATATATATATATACATATAAAATATATATATATAATATATATATATATTATATAAAATATATATATATATATATATACATATATATAATAATATACATAAAATATATATATTAATATATATATATTTATATATATATATATAATATATATATAATAATATTATATATATATATATATAATATTATAGCTTGCTATTTAAGCCAAGATCGCAAGTTCTGCCATTGGGCACGACATTATTTTTTTTTTTTTTTTTTTTATTACAAAACCGGCCGATTCCCCCCAAAGGGCAGGGTGGCCCGAAAAGAAAACTTTTCACCACATTCACTCCATCACTGTCTTGCCAAAGGGTGCTTTACACTACAGTTTTTTAAACTGCAACATTTAAAACCCCTCCCTTTAAGGGGCAGGACTGTACTTCCCCTTCCAGGGCTCAAGTCCGGCCGCCGGTTTCCCCCGAATCCCTTCATAAATGTTTCTTTGCTCACACCCAAAAAGCACGTCAATATTAAAAAAAACCATTTTTCTCCATTCATCCTATCAAACCGTCAAAACAAGCCCGCTGGAAGTCCAAGCCCCTCGCACAAAAACCTCCCTTTTCCCCCCCCCCTCCAACCCTTCCCAGGCCCAACCCCCACCCCGCCTTCCTTCCACTACAACTGATCACTCTTGAATATTCTGTTTCGCTCCATTCTCTCTACATGTCCCAACCACCTCAACAACCCTTCCTCACCCCCTGGCAACAGTTTTGGTAAACCCGCACCTCCTCCAACTTCCAAACTACAATTCTTGCATTATATTCACACCACACATTGCCCTAGACATGAATCTCCACGCCCCCAGCCTTCTCCTCGCTGCAACATTTATCACCCACGCTTCACACCCTTAAGAGCGTTGGTAAAACTAACTCTCATTCATTCCCCCTTTGCCTCCCCAAGGACAAAGTTTTTGTTCCACAAAACCCCAATGCACCACTCACTCTTTTTCCCATCAATTCTATGATTCACCCCATCTTTCATAGACCCACCGTGACCTCCACTCCCAAAATCTGAAAACGTTCACCTCCCCCAACTCTCTCCCCCCAAAACTGTATTCAATCTTTCATCACCCAATCTTTTTGTTATCCTCAAACCTTCCTTTCCTGTATTCACCTTTAATTTTCTTCTTTTGCACACCCCACCAAATTCATCCACCAAAACTCTGCAACTTCTCTTTAGAACCCCAAGAGACGGCCAGCAAAAAAGGGAGCGTGACAACTCCCACTTTGTGTGTGATTTTTATCTTTTAACTCCACCCTCTTGCCAAACCCTCCATTTACTTCTCTTACAACCCATCTTTTAAAAATATTAAACAACCACGGTGACATCCACATCCTTGTAAGGGCCCACTTTTACTGGGAAAAAAAATTTCCCTCTTTCCTACATACTCTAATTAGCCTCACTATCCTCGTAAAAAAACTCTTCACTGCTTTCAGTACCTACCTCCTCACCATCCTTGCAACATCTGCCCAATTTCCCCCCTATCCACCGTCATACGCTTTTCCAAATCCTAAATGCCCCAAAGACCTCTTTAGCCTTATCTAAAGTTCACTTTAAAAGTTTCACTGTAAACACCTGGTCCCCACCCCCCTACCTTTCCCAAAGCCTCCTTTTTCATCTTATCCTATTTTCCGCTTTCTCTTAATTCTTTTAATTAACTCTAACCCTACATTTTACCCGGTACACTCAACAGACTTTTCCCCCTATAATTTTTCACCCTTTTTTCCCCCTTTTCCTTTTTACAAAGGAATAGATGCTCTCGGGCCAATCCCTAGGGGACCTACCCTCCCATACATTTTTAAACTTGCCCAACCCCCCCAAAACTTTTCCCCCCCGCTTTTAAACATTTTTTTTACCCCATAACCCGGTTACCCCCCATTTTCCTCGCCTACGAATTTCCCCCCCCTAAACAAATGGTTTTCATACAAATGTTATTTTTGCCCTATACACGAAATCCCCTTCCCTTTTTCACAACATTTAACTTAAAATTTTTCCACCCCAAACCCCAACTCCCAAAAAAACCCCTCTCCTATTTTTAACTGACAAATCCATTTTTTTCTCTAGGCTTTTTTAACTTTTTTAATCTCCCCTCCCCAAAACTTTTTTTTTTTTTCAACAAAATTTGTTGTAACATCTCACCCCCCTCTCATTTTCTCTCTTTTTTTCATTGCTTTACCATTTTTAACCCTCTCTTTTTCTCCATATACTCTTCCCTCCTTCATCACTTCTACTTTGTAAAAAATTCTCATACTAACTTTTTCCCCTTACACCCTTTACATCATCATTCCCCAACCCCTTTCCCCCTGCACCCACTTTCCCGTAACCACAAAAATTCTGCGAAAAAAAAAACTCTAACCACATTTTTAAACCACCCCATACCTCTTCGACCCCCCTTGCCTATGCTCTCATTACCCATCTATCCTCCAATAGCGTTTATATCTTTCCCTAACGCCTCCTCTTTTATTTATAAACCCTTTACCTCTCTCTTCCCTGAGCTTCTTTCTCCCTTTTATCCCATCACCTTTACTCTCAGTGTAGCTACAACTGAAAGTGATCTGATATATTTTGGGCCCCCCTATAAAATGTACATCCTGAAGTTTACTCAACGTCTTTTATCTACAAACATAATCCAAAAACTACTGTCATTTTGCCCTACACATATCGTGTATACTTATTTATCCCCTTTTTTTTTAAAAAAGTATTCTATAAAAAAACCCTTTCTATACAAAGTTCAATCAAGGGCTCCCTTATCATTTCACCGGCACCCCAAATTACTACCCACCTCCTAAAATTTTTCCCACTTTTGCATTCAAGTCCCCTACCACAAATTACTCTCTCACTTGGTTCAAAGGCTCCCAACATTA
>NC_069409.1:37242613-37257613 GCF_026875155.1 Cherax quadricarinatus
ATATGTGTATGCTTCTAAACTGTTGTGTTCTGAGCACCTCTGCAAAAACAGTGATAATGTGCGAGTGTCTTGAAAGTGTTGAATGATGATGAAAGTATTTTCTTTTTGGGGATTTTCTTTCTTTTTTGGGTCACCCTGCCTCGGTGGGAGACGGCCGACTTGTTGAAAAAAAAAAAAAAAAAAAAAATATATATATATATATATATATATATATATTATATATATATATATTATAATATATATATATATATATATATATATATATATATATATATATATATATATATATGCATGCAATAAGATCACAGTAAACAGGTGATTTTAAAATATGCAAAACAACCACTGTGAAAGAGTAGTAAAATTCCAAGCGCTTTCGTGACTACTCACATTGTCAAGGAACTATGAAAGTAATACATCAAAGGAAGGCAATTAAAGGGCTTAGACCACACCTCAGTCAACTCCCACAACAAAGAAACAACTGACGCGGGACAAAACCAGACTCATAAGAAAAGAGGAACACTGCAGTAGGTCCGCTGGTCCGACTAGACAGGTCCTCACAACAACCCACTAACAAATCATTCTACCCAAGAAATAAGGTTTATTATTTGTCCAATGTATTATTAAACTCTAACAAAATTTTATTAATTATAAAGTTGTTTACATAGTTAATTCTCAAATGAAATTTTACGTAAGTAAAAAAAAAAACATAGGCTTTCGTTTCTGGCATCTATTACATTACGTTAAATTCCGTGAAGCATTAGGCGTTTTACGAACAATTCTGCTGGTCATGTCCGGGACATTTAGTGTAATCGACGGGGATACACCCGGAAGGAATAGGTTCTGACACACATTTATTTTCATTGGAGTCAAAAAATCCAGTTACGCACTGCTTCGAGGTATATGGCTCTTGACCTGGTATCAAACACACGTAATATTTGGTGCAGTCTGCAGGATCCATTTGGTTGCCTTCATCCGGACACAGAGCACCACCAGTAGGTAGTGAGATGTCGAGAGAACACGCGTCCACGCAGGTTCCGTTGTTCTCATAGAAGTATTTATTTTCGCCGCAGTAAGATGTCTTGACTGAGTTATCAGGAAGGCAGGTGTAGGAATAGCTACAGTCGTTGGGATTGACTCGCGTGGCTGACGATCCGTCACAAGGAGGAATTTCAATGGGTTGAGGAGCCTCGCATTTGCCAGTAGAATCTACGAATGTCTCGCCTTCGGCGCAACTGAACATATCAATTTTTACCGGAGTTGCATTTGCATCACAATACATGTAATATGTATCATTGTAACTATCGGATATCAGTCCTGTTTTGCTACAGTAGCAGTTATCACCAGAAAGCAGGACACTATATGGTAAACATGCTCCTCCGCCAAAAGAGTCGTTTTCCGAACATATGTCCGGGTCTTCACACTCAGAGACATAAACGTTGTCCCCGATGCATTGGTAGGCCATCCTGCAGTGGATGCAGCCTACGTTGCTTGTTCCTTCACACAGGTATTGAAGAGCTGGGACTGGGAGGCTATTCCTTAATCCCTTGGTGGCACAACCTGTATCCCGATCAAGGGGAACACAGAGACGCTCGGCAGGGGAATAAGGAAAGCCGAAACAGTCACCTTCCCTGGCCCTAAGTTGACCGTCAGGACCATCTGGTAGACAGTCCACGTAGCTACTGCAGTCTTCAGGATTGGGGAACCTTCCCGGTGTCTGACACTCAAGCACGCTGTTAAAAGTAAGAAAGTAACCGCTTAGAAGCCTTGTAAGTAATTAATTTAAATAAAATTTATTCATATAAAATTTCATTTGAACATATGTAACAAAAAATTAAGGTTAACGTTAAGGTTGATGATGGTTACATTCTAATGTTTGAGGTAACGTTGCTTTGTAATGGTTAGATATTTGAGTGAGCGTTGCTTTGTGATGATTATATGCTGATTTATGAGGGAGCATTGGTTTGTGATTGTTTTAATTGTTGTTGCTGATACATCATTAAATACACATCAGTATAGATTAAAATTATTTGACAGTAACTAAGCAAATAACCTGCAATATGAGTTGCTGGAAAAAGACTGGCGCTTTAAACCACACTACGGAGACAAGATACATTCTTATTTTTTCTTTGCATAGCGCATGTTAAATTCTGTTCAAGTTCTGCCAATGAAGATATCAAAAAGAATCAATGTTTATCGTAAGAGTAAAAGACTGAATAAGTGAATGAATTTGCAGGAGAGAAGTTTGTCGATGCACTTAGTGTTATAGAAGAAACGAGACGAAGGAGAGTCAAGAACAGCTGGTAACCCCAATATTCCTGTTGAAACAAATAGGTGTCCAGGAACAAATATATTATTCCGCAAATCGTAGTGTACAAATCTGTACAGTTTACGGATATTATTACCAAATTCACACCAGATATTATTACTAAATTATATTGAATAGGTATATAAGAGAGCCTAATTAAAACAGAAACGTACCAATTACTTGACTCATCCGTCAAGCCCCTTGACGAGAGGTCCACCTACCCACTCGCCACTATATAACCTTGTAATCTTCTCATTCTCTTATTGCTGATGATGATCTTTGGCCGAGATTGAAATATGCAAATCAACAGTCTCCTCCTGTCTTATTTTACAACAGGATTTCGTACTACCAATACAGAACCTATTTCGGAAAATATAAAACATGATATTCACCAGTAATCGTTATTGTATAAGACTACAAGATCAAGTAAATAAGGTCGTTTCACCAGAGATTGTACAGAATAATATGATCTTTAAACAGACCTGTATGCATGTAATAAAAATGGGGATATAAATTAATAGACGTCTGCATTCCAAGGATGCCTTTTAAAGGCATTATGAATATTATTACATTACTTGAAACCAATTACATTACTATTTATGATTATAAAGTGTGTGATTGAACAATATAACAATAAAAGCAGGTTCTTACATAAGTGAGGTAAATAATAATTTCTTGGTGTCATTGTAAAAAGCCGGACATTTCATGCTACCCAACTCACAGTATAACTGATTCGCAAGAAAAAATCTTATTGCCAGTAAAAATAAATATGCCTTCATAAGCTATACGAAATAATGATAAAGCAACGTCAACGTGTTGGTGATTAATCTACCAGTGATGGAAAGGAAGTCAGCTGTGAATTCTCTGAGGTTAAGCTCGACTATTGGACCGAAGCCAGCATAAAGCCAGTGGTTCGCTTTCCAAAAATTCCTACATAGCTACAATTGTTGACATATGGTTGGTTAAATATCTAATAGGTCTTAGCTTAAAAAAAAAGTAGTTAGAAAATTAGCGTCTCAATAAAACACAAAACCTTAAACTAACTTTAATTATGCCATTAAACTGTTTCATTGGTATGAAACATTATAGAAAATAAATCAGAAATTATTGCAACATTTGCATATAAAATTAATTCACTCATCTACACTACGAGAAATTATTTGTTTAGGTAAAAAAAAAATATTACGCTTAAAAAACATTAATTAAGGATTAAATTTCAAAAGTGCTTTTTAGCTGTCCCGGGAACAAATCATATCTCTGACCTTAGGAAAGAATCTCAAGGTTTCAGGATAGTGAACTACAAGAAGGTGAAGTTATTTGCCTCATTCACTGGACAACTGTAAGCGAATCTGCCAGTGCAAGTTTCTATCAGTGCTTACAACAGGAGACAGGAATGAATTTATCCGAAGAAAAGGAATTCCCTCTGAATTAGTATTTCGGATGGAAATGAAATCTTGTTCAAAAGAAAAACCCATATTATTATACTTGAAACACTTAGATCCCCAGAGACACGGATATTTTCCATACCTTTAACAAGTGCTCCCTACATTAAATTAGGAGAATATCATTTTGGGTGCGAAGAGAGTAAAGGAAATAGTTTATATCTCTCACCTCAAAATTCCGCACTAGTTGTCCATTAATTCTATCGCTATTATTATTATTATTATTATTATTATTATTATTATTATTATTATTATTATTATTATTAAATATCATTATTATTATTATATCTACTGTGTTTCAGTGTCTGTCTTAAATGAGCAATTAATTTCTTATATATAATAATAGGTGAAAATTGATCGAGATACAGCAAGCAATATTGTGTTTTATGAAATTATATAGGAAATAACAATTAGGAAAATCAGTTTTGCAGCGAAGAAAAGGATAACTTTTCTCTCTAATTAAAGTTATGGAATGTAAAATTAATCAATCAGAAATACTGTAAGTGGCGAGTTTAAATCACAAATACAAGTCAGTAATGCATAGAAGAATGAACTGGGAGTAATAAGACATCACTGAAGGATATAGTGACATCCAGCCAGCTCAAGACGGAGCAAAAACATAACTTACCAAAATAATATATGAACACAAAACAAGCTCTTCCAATAATGTAGTTTGAAATACTATCAGATTGGAAAATATATAAAAATATATAAAAAGGAAAATATATAAAATTCACATTACTCGCCACTTCCTGTGGTTTAAAAACAACAAACATGAAAAATGTGACATGTAATACAGGGACTTGGCAAGAAACACAAGAACATTGCTTAAATTAGGGAAACACAATACAGCACAATCACGAGACCTGGCACAAAAAAGACAAATAATGCACAAATTACAAAATCATTAAAATTTTTATAAAATTCATACCCAATGAAGACCTAACTCACCTTGCCTGTGTGGTCATCAACTGACACATCACCTGTGTGAAGAAACTGATACGTTAATAAATGTTCGTCACTTAAACTGGTTTACTAAAATTACTGAATGATACTTTTCTTTGTATTATCTCAAGCATGAGGTCAGAAAGATATATCACTTTTATTTAACTCACCACCAGAGAACCGTAGACGAGGCAGAAGACCCTGACAGCCATATTGGTGGAATGTAAGTGAAGAAAGGAGACACCAGTTCTATATATATATATAAGCTATGCTTGTTAGCAATAAAGAAACGTAACAGTAATAAAAGTCTCATTAGTTGCTAATGTGTTTTTTTGACTAACATATTGGCTCTGGGGTCCTACTGACAGTGATGAATTTACTACGAGGCAGTGAAGCAGTGGTTCAGGGGCAGGAACATGTATCAATAACCTATCTGAAGATAAGGAAGTGTTAAACGCAGACTTCAAGAAAACTTAACTGATTGAAAGAGATTTAATATTAACAGCCGTTCAAACACTTTTCCCTAGTCTTGTCACCTTCGATTCAGCTGGATACAACAAGGATTTGTGGTTGTAGCTGCTTGACGAGCACTTTGGAAAACACTCACCGAGATACCTTCTTGACTTATTTATCTTCTCCATAGTGGCTAAGGAAATCACTAACAGGTTGATTAACAAGGTGTACGTCAGGTTTCTTGAAGCTGTCATTCTGGCTAGCACAAAAGAATATCTATTAGAGAATTTACAACTTGTGAAGACCCAAGAAGAAGCCATGCAACTTGTTCTGATCCTTCCAAATACGAAAGCATCTCACCTACCCAGCTATCTGTCGATTACCATAAACCTTAATCATTGCCCACACTGATAAATTCCTGCTATCACTGCAGCCAGTTCTACTGAAGTAATTCTCGAGAACACACTGAATGCCCTGATAAGGATGGTATAAGTGATAAATAATCTAGACGCCCCTCAATGCCCTGCACTTTCTTATAAGAGTGCTGAACGCTGCCTAGGCTAACCTACTTCATAAGATGTGAAATCTGATTCGACAGCCCAAAACTAAATAAATACTAGAACCTCCTGAAATTGATATTCACAAAAGCAATAAATCTTACCTAAGAAGATGGGCAATTCCATTTACACTTGTAATGGAACTGGGGTCCCAATGCAACACATTCAGTGTCACCTGCATTCAGCTCCTTAAGTGTGCCTTTTAGTAAATTTATAATTTGCGATTCTGGTGTCTCAACACTCTTTTGGAAAATCGTGATCCAAGGTTTTGAAGAGCCAGGGAGTAGATATCTAACAAATCCCCAACCAGTTTTACTTACTCTGGAAACCAATAATGGAAAATCCGGTAGTAAAGAATAGGGCCTTTAAAAGGGGTTAAAAAGGGGTTAAAAAGAGCAAAGCTTGTTTTGGGGGAAGGAAAAGTTTTTATTTTTGGCTATCTTAAGCAAATTCCCCCCAACCTTGACCCCAAAACCATTGCTTTGCAGACCCAATCCTACTGAACACAGCTAAACCCGGGTGGCAGTTAAATAAGTTAGTTTAACACTATATTCTTATTGCCGTATATAGAGGGAAAGATCGTAGGAAAGAAGAGAAAATACTACGATAAAGAAAATCTGGTTACCATACTTGCAAAGCATAAGGTTTTTCCCAATTATGGAGATCCATGTGAAGTCCCCGTTCTACTTGGGGCAGAGGGCAGGCAGAGGGTGCAAACTTAAAATTTTCTACTACGCTGTTATCTGAAACACAGCAGGTAGAATGAGGTGCAGCCCCCAAATTTACCTCATCTACTCGTTAAAATTCTTACACAAGTCCAGTGTAAAATTTTTGAACGCTCTCCGTAAAATTATGAAGTTTTTCTTTTTTTTTTTCAGTTAGGTTAGGCAAAACCAAAGGTGGTTACTAAATTTTAAAAAGATTTTAAATCACAAAAACAAAAAAAGGCAACAATATTTTAAAAAACGAAGTGCCTAAGATAACCGGGGTTTGTCATACTTTAAGCCCTTGGATTTCACTTAATCTAAGATCCTCTAAAGAACACTAAGCACTCTTCTAATTTTATTTTTTGGAAAAGAAAACTATCTTGATTTAAGCTTCTGGTGTAAAAGGGGATCACTCTCGCTCATTCATCTTTTTTTTTTCATATCTCTCTTTTTTTTTTTGTTATCTAATTTGATTCCCTTTGTAGGAGATCCATACTGAAGAAGTTTTTGACTTGGATTTTAATATTTAAAAAGTTTTATTTTTTTCTAAATTTCTTGAATTAGTTTTTTTTTCCTTTATGCTTTTTCTGTTCAGTGAATACATGTTTCTTATATTTTTGCAATATCTCACATAGATTTTCTTTCCTTTTTTAAGGGGGATGTTTATTGTTTATTAAACAATTTAGAAACTCATAAAGGCCCTCTGTTCTAACCCTATGTAACATCTCCCCTCTGGGTTTCTACAATTTTATATCTTCCATTGCTTTTCCGTGTTTTGGGTTTTATTTAAGTGTTAAGCATGTTTATGTTATCCCAGTTTTTACTAAAAATCCAAAATGGAATTTAAAAAAATCACACGTTAACTATTGCGAGGTTCTTCCCCACCCAGTTATGTTTTTTTGGTCTTCATGAGAGTATACTTTGTTTTTGGGAAATGTCGATTTTCTAAATGTTCCATATGTAGTGAGGATAAAATCTAGAATATTTTTTTTTTTTGTGGGTTTGCTATCTATAGAAAAATGAAAATTTTCGCAGTTTTTGGAGTACCCCCTTTTTTAAAACTTTTTGGCAAAAATTATTTCCCCTCTACGGGCTGGGCCAAAAATGCTGTCTTTTGCTCGTCGTTATGCATTAGGGAAGTTGAAGTCTCCAAGGGGGATAATTTTTGATGGGATTTTCAAGGCTTTAACCAGCTGCTTCTTCTTTATGTATCTCCATCAAGTACCGCCATCATATCTTTAAATAATTTTAACATTCTTTTGCAAACTGTAAATATTTCCAATAACTTACTTTCCTTGCAACTTTTTTTATTCTATCGCTCATAAAAATTCAAGTTTGGGGGTCTATATTTCAGTTCAGTATTTTTTAAGAAATTTTACACTTTTAAAATTCTGGGCATTTTATCTGAAATGTTTCGCCACCAATGGCTTTTTATCAATACAAAAAAAATGTACAGAAGTAAACTATTAAAAAGATGAGGGAACGTCACTCACCCTGGAGAGGTGAAGAGCACCCTAGTTTTGATTTTTATGGATTTTCATGAAAAACTGATGATTTTGTTGAGAGGCTTTTCTTGCGCGTGCTGCCCAAGGGAGTGTGGGGGGGACGGGGGGAAAGGGGAATGTGTGGCAGCTTCAAAGCTACTTAACTCCTAACTAGCTAATAATTACCTAATCATCGTATGTGCTTATTTATTTGTGTAGTTTACGTGATATTAGATGCGATTTCTGGAACTTGTAAAAATTTTCCTTGGGACGCCAGGATTGTCGTAATTCCCTTTAATAAAGAAGTATATTAAAGATTCTTGGGACTCATACGTTTATTGAGTTCTCTCCTAGTGTGCTCATTGCTTAATTGCTGTCTGTTGGACATATTTCTTTTTTCTGCGGAAAGTAACAAGTAATTTTTTGAGATTATTTTTTTAGTACCAGTACGTTATTCCCAAAAATTTCTGTCACGGTACATCGGCCGACCACAGCCATTGGTGTACACGTGGTCCGGGTAAACCATAAAAACTTTGGGATATAAACCCCCTAAGGCTTGCCCGTCTGGGTTTGTACACAAGCGTTCATACCGACCATACCAGACTCATCATTTAAAAAATAATAACACTGGTCTGCATTTGGAATGTTTTTTTTTTATTTTTACATGGTTGCGTTACATATTCTTTTGGGGTGGATTGAAATTCTTTAAACCCTTTTGCTTTTTCACGTAAGGGTTTTGAAAAAAACACAAAATTTAAAGAAAAAAAAATGTGAGTTTTTAATAAATTGTTTTTTTATTTTAAAATTTTGCAAGTAATAGGAAAAAGCAATTTTTGTTCTTTTAATAAAAATTTATTCCAAACTTATGAATCAAAAAATGATTTTTTAAAAAAAAATCTCCTAATGGTTTTCCTACAAAAAATCAAGGGAGGTAGCCGCTTTGATTTTTTGCTTTTGCTGTGATCAGACTTTTTGTTTTAAAGCCAGCAGTAACTGCCATCATGCTGACAATCTTTTTTTCCCGGTATCGAGTTTCCATGGTGCAAATTTTCCGATGGAACCCCTGCCTTGTTTCTCATGTGTCCCCCAGCACTGGTAAATTTGTTGAAGGGTTTGGGGGCGTCTTTTTTTTGAGGTTTAGTCCTTTTTCCTTCCTTGAATCCGGTACAGCACTGAGAAATTTGCCATGTCTCAGGTGGCACAGGTACAAGAATATCTTCAGAGTGTGGAACAGGCCTTATTGCTGAAGGAATACTTGGGTATATTATGCGATCTTTAGTCTTCTTGCTGAATCCAGCTACTTTAGTCATACAAAAGTAGCAGTCATCATGGTGGTTTATCTGCTCCCGCCATACCATTGGTACTCCAAATGGCATACATTTAAGTTTTCCAACTGATCACATTCGGAGCTTACCCATGTAACTCTTGCAAGCCAAAATAAGCAAAATAGCAGCGATTCAATAAAGGGAATCTGAAGTGGTGAATTGCCCGCAGACATAGCAAAATATTTCTGGTGAATTTATGCAGCCCCTCTAGACATATTAATAATCTGAAAATAAAGAAAAATATATTAGATTTAACATTTAAGTCAGTATAAGGTAAACATTTAGTTGGTAATATACCACTTTCTCATTGACTTAAGTTATACGAAAAGAGAAAAATAACGTTTCCTTATAACTTGACAACCTGATGTGATAAAGATGAATATAAAACACAATGAATCACTATTTTCCATATATATATATATACCGAGAAAGATACCATAGAGTCAATAAAAAAAATCATGCAGACCAGCGTAATGATGATGATGATTGATGAATAATAATAATAATAATAATAATAATAATAATAATAATAATAATAATAATAATAATAATAATTAACTATAAGACCATACCTTGTTTATATACAAAATGCTTGAAGTTTTTTTATGCTCTGATAAGAAAATTTACCAAAGAGAGGTACCAAGATGCATCTCTCCTGGGTATGGTTAAGTAACGTCTGTCAGGAAACAGGACAAGTGTTTCCTGACGCGGGTTTTAGTCATATGATGACCCACAGTTGGAAGTTTTGGTCATCTGACCGAAGCCTTCCTCTAGCTTACCGGTTGACCCCTTTAAAAAATATGGTCATGATTATTACAATTCACTCCTTCCTGGGTAATGTCACACTGGAGCTAAATACATGAGAAAGCTCATTGCTGTAATATGTACGTGAATTAAAGAATAATTGCTACCAGCTGAATGTGAACTTTTTTGTAAGTTCAATCATTTAAAATATATTCTTACCAGGACAGTGTACAAAATAAGTGAAAATAATTAATCTCATTATTAATATTATTAAGTATCTCTCCCAAAAAAGGATCTCGAAGTGGTTGCATGATTTCCCCGTATCATGTCGCCCGCAACACAAGAACGCCTCATCCTATCGGCTTCAAATTTTCAACTCTGGTGTGCGGTAACTAGGCCAAGATTTTAGGAATACTGGCATGTGTAAGTGCCCTATGATCAAGACTGTAAGTTCCATTTTCACAGCATCCTGGAAGGGCTCCTTTAACTTTCAAAACTTTCTGCTAGGTAGCTTCAAACCTTCAAAAACTAAGGTGCCTGCAAATTCGACGTCGACAGAGAGCGAAATTAAAGTGTGTTGATACACAACGACTAATTTTTATGTGTAAAATAACGTGAAATTTCCACATTAACGTTGCGTTGGAGACTACGTGCTGTAACGTATGGGCTCTCTTCATGCACAACTAAATGTCACACATCTCTGTTCAAACTTTGTATCAAGCTGAAACAAAATTCTTCTTCTTCCTCTTTCTCTTCTTCCTCTTCCTCTTCCTCTTCCTCTTCCTCTTCCTCTTTCTCTTCTTCCTCTTCCTCTTCCTCTTCCTCTTCCTCTTCCTCTTCCTCTTCTTCTTCTTCTTCTTCTTCTTCTTATTATTATTATTATTATTATTATTATTATTATTATTATTATGTTCGAGACCTAAACCCACGTGGATCATACAGCGCTTGTGTAATGAGATTTCTGCATCGACCATTACTAACAGTGATATTAAGAAGAAAACAGATTGGCGCCACCAGCATGCTAAGGGAATGGAAGCGTGTTGATGTCATCAGCTTTGTAAGGAAGCAAATGTGTTGGGACAAGCAGCATTAAAGACAAGTTGGGGAAACTAGCATAACAAGGAAGCCTGTTGGAATTAATGTCATTAAAAGAAAGTAAACGTGTAGGGAAAACCAGCATTATATGAAAGGAAACAATTTGGAGCACTGCACTGTAAAGAGAGAAACCTTTTGGGACCACAAACATTGAAAGGCAAGAAACGTTCTTTGACCACCAACATTAAGAGGAAAGAAAATTGTAAGGAAAACAAACAAGAATTTTAAGAAAAGAATCTTGTTGTAGTGATCAGCATTTAAAGAGCGAAACGTGATGGGGGTCATCAGCATATGGAAGGAAACGTGCTGGGGCCACCATCACTAAGAGAAAGGAACTAGATTTCGGCAATCTGTATTGAAAGTAAGGAAAGTGTTAGAGCCGGAAACGCGTTCAGGCAAACGGCTGGAAAATGAAGGAAATGTTTTCAGTGCAAAAATCATTACAAAGAAAAAAAAGTGTTTGGGCCATTAAACGGATTTTTTAAACGTCTTTATGAGAGGAGAGGCGCTAAACTCATGTAGATTAAGTGGTGGAGGCTTGATCCTCCATTGGCTGATCAGCCAGGCTGGCTGCCTGAGTTATTTTCGCTTAACGGTGTGTAAGATTTAAGAAGAAATGCAGTCAACAGTGGCTTGACATTCTCCTCGTCGATTATCACCAAGGCCTGTGGCTCCTCGCAGTGTTTTTTTTCTTGGGTGTGGTTGTCTTGTTTACATATTTAAGGGCTTCCTCTCAGCTCGCTTCTTAATACCGAAGGAGAGTCTCCAGTTGGTCGAAGATATTCTCGTTTTTTCTGTTCTCTTCAATGTGAATTATTCAGTATATTATTGTCTATAAAGTTGCTTCATTTTAGTGTTATAAATTCTGTTAGGTTACTTAACTTTACCAATAAAAAAATAAAACATTTAATGGAAGGGGTAGAGAGAGAGACTGCCCCAGCATAGATAATTGAGAGCAAGTTGTTCACGTTTACAAATAACCCGCAAATAGGAGATTGAAATATATAACGTTCCGGTCCGACTTGGACACTTAATTAGTCACACCAGTTCAGACCAAAACGTTGTCATTTGCGGGTTATTTATGTATTGTTCCAATCACGGTATTGTGCCCTTTTTATTCTTTAGGTTGTTGAGGTAGTGTGTACTGCCGGCAGGATAGGTGAAGGTGCATTATAAGATGCAAGGACGGGTTTCGGCTGTCAGCTGCAAATTATAAGAAGAGCATACGTATTCATGCATATGGATACGTTTATGTATACGGGTACATGCAAGTCCATACACAAACACATGTGCTTCAAGGTCAAGGCAATAACGAATGCTCGCGTGTAAACATATAAACGTACACACTCACAAACACTTAAACACATACACACACCTGAGGTGTGAAAGACAGCAAATACAGTCGCAATTTTTAAGAAAGGAGACAGGCATGCATATGTCACTGGCATGTATATTATGGCATAGGTCACTGGCATGTATACACAAATAACCCGCACATAAAAGACAGAAGCTTACGACGACGTTTCGGTCCGACTTGGACCATTGACAAAGTCACACTAACAGAGGAGGAGCAGGACGGCAATATATAGGCAGGAAGAGGTGGAGGTAGTAGTAGTGGTAGTAGTAGTAGTAGTAGTAGTACAAGAATTGTATATAATACCGACAGGATGAAATGACACATGCACAACACCCGGGCATCCCCACCGTAGACGTTTCGCCATCCAGCCAGCCACTGGATGGCGAAACGTCCAAAAACAAAGACAACCAACGCCGTACATGTGTCTAATTTCATCAGTAGTTGTAGTAGAAGAAGAAGAGGTAGTTTGTAGTGGTAGTGGTAGAAGTGGGAAAAAAGGAAGACGAGCCAGTCAAATACAAAGGAAGGGGAAACACTGCAAGGAGCTAGAAAACCCACAGAGGGAGAGCAAGCGCACCGAGGTGCGTGAAAGGGGAAGTGGTGAAAAAAATAAAGAAGGAACCAGAAACACGAGACAGGAGAGAGAAAGGGCAACCAGAGGGAAAAGGAGAGAGGGAAAGGGGAAGAGGAAGAAGTAAAGAAAGAAGAAGAAGAAGAAGAAAAAAATGAGGATTCAGGTTAAGTCACGGGTGTTCTGAAGTTTGGGCATTTTACAATTGTAGTGGGAGAGGAAGGCATCTACAGAGGACGAAGCCAGGGCTAAGGTTCATACAAGGAAAGTTGTGTATAAGAGAGGATTCAACTAAACGGCGACTGTTTTGAGTTGGAAGTAGGGAAGACAGTTTTAGCAGAAGCCCAGTCAATAGGATGGCTTGATCCGGGACTGACAGAAAGGCTTGTTGTGTGGGCGCTTAACACTATTTTTGTGCCCCAAATCTGTCAAAAAGGGATCGCGTTTCTCAAAGTTTAAAGGGACAGGAGGACAAGAAATAGAGAGCCCCGGGAACATTGTAGAGGGAGGAGGTATGAACGAATTAGTGCAAAGGTTTTAGTTGGGGGAAGGGTAAGCTTGTGTCAAAGGGGAGGGAGAGAATTTTTGAGTTAGAAAGACCGGAAATGTGGGAAGGCGAGGATAAAAGGTTTTCCCATGAGTAGAGAGTTTGGGAGAGAAAAAATTTGCTTTTAGCCTAGAGGGCAGGTCTTGAAAGGGAAGGGTTGCCAAGACGGGAGAACGAATTATAAAGAGGGAAAATTTCTGCGGGAAAGGGAAACGGGCACGATGCGGAGGGCCGGAGAAAGAGGGGATAAAACACTTTCTTGCAGGGGAAGCATGATAGGAAAAGTAGTGAATGTACATGCCCTGTGCATAGTTTTTCGGTAAAGGGAAAAAAAAAACCTGTTTGAGGGGTGGACAGGGCATAAGGAAAGGAAGAAGGAAAGATTCCCATTCAGCTTTAAATTTTGAGGAAAGGGGGGCAAGATTGTTAAGGCTTCAAGAAAAAAGGTTTGGAAGAGACTGGGTCAGAGGCCACAGAGCAAAGATGTCACCCACATGCGGAGCCAGAGTGAAGGGTTGCAATCGAGGGTGGGAAAAAGAAGAACAGTCTCAAAGTATTCCATGTAAAAGATTACAAGGACAGGGGAGAGGAGACCCATAGCGACACCAAGGGTTTGGGAAAAAAATTTCCCCTTTGGGAAAAAAAAGGAGTTTTAGTCCACACAGAGGCGGTCAGATCAAGAAAGACATCGTGGGGATAGGGAGTGAAAGAAACCCTTATGGGGCCCTTTTCCTAAGGAAAACAAGGAAAATCATCAAGAGGACATTGGTGAAGAGGGGCTCAAAGTCAAAACAAGATCTTACAGGTTGGGAGAGGCGAACCGTTCAATGAAGTCTTGAGGTGACGGGGGTTTGGGGAGGAGAAAAAGTACCCAAAAAAGGGAGTGGGGTTTTGGCCCGCCAGAAGCAAGAGAATAAGAGACAGAACCTCTAAGGATTTATAGGCGAAGAGGAATAATCAGGTTTATGAGTTTTGGGGAAGGCCAAAAAAATAGGGAAAAGAGGGCAGTGCCGAAACCGTTGAACAAGGTCAAAAGTCAGGAGGACAGAGGTCGGAGGGGAGTCCTTATTTTTTGTTGAAATTTCTTGATGCGATCAAAGGGTTGGAAAAGAGGGAGTGTAGGTGCGTGAGCAGAGAGCAAGACACTTTTTCGGAGGTAATTCGCGATCAAGGTTTTAACTACCGAATTACCTTTGTCAGAAGATAGTATGACAATGTTAGTGTTAGATTTAAGAGAAGAAAGGGCAAGTTGGTAACGGCGTGGAAGGTGGTGATTCTTGGAAAACAGACTAACAAGAGCAGGAAGGAGAGCACCACGAAAAGTGGACAAGTCAGGAAGATTATCAAACGAAGTATGATGAAGCACTTAGAAAAGAATGAACTTATACACGACAACCGGCACAGTTTCAGGGACGGGAAATTCTGTGTCACAAACCTACTGGAGTTTTATGAAGAGGAGACGGAAGTA
>NC_069409.1:37263660-37281160 GCF_026875155.1 Cherax quadricarinatus
TGCCTGCTGTATTTGTCTGACTTACTAACTGCTGACTTCTCGTTAATGAATTTCGGATAAAGTTTCCTGCCTACTGTTCTTTCCTGTTGTTCTTCTACTGTTACCTCTCCCCACTAACTGTTTCTGCTGTACATTCTGCTGAACACTGCTTCCTGCCTCTATACTATCCATTCGTATAACAAGTTTTGATATCAGGCTTCTTAGCATTGTCCCACTTCCCTTCCCTTCCCTTCCCTTCCCTTCCCTTCCCTTCCCTTCCCTTCCCTTCCCTTCCCTTCCCTTCCCTTCCCTTCCCTTCCATTCCCAACTTGTCTACCAAGACAACACCAAGACGAGAAAGTTATAGAAAGGTTCTGCATATAAAACTTCATTAAATCAACATGTTTACCTCACTGCACAAGAGTGAAAAGACATGAATGGAAACTACATACTCCGATGAGCCTCAGGAAAATGTAAAGAAGCTCTTTTAAACATGAATGGGGAAGAACTGTTCCAATACCGGTATATCATTTTCGATAGATTATACGAATAAATAAAGTAAAAGGACACAAGTGCAACTAATGTGACTTTTATTGTGGCAACGTTTCGCTCTCCAGGAGCTTTGTCAAGCCGTTACAAACAGCACATGGACACAGAGGGTATATATAGGCTCAGAGTGAGGTGCAATACTAGTGGTAGTAGTAGTAGTAGTGATATAAGTAGTAGTAGTAGTAGTAGTAGCAGTAGTAGTAGTAGTAGTAGTAGTAGTAGTAGTAGTAGTAGTAGTAGTAGTAGTAATGCAATATGTTAGAACAATTAACTTGCACATGAGTAAAGGATATAAAAGCTATTACTTGGGAAACATAAAAATTGGTTAGACAAATATTTCTATTGGAGGCTGGATAGAGGCAGCCTGTTTCAATGTTCATTCTCTGTAATGTGCTTGTGTAGTATTAACAGGAGAGACTATGTGATGGCAGGGTTTACTGTTTTCAGGAGGATTCTTGCTAAGACTTCAAGATGGTGAAGCTGCCTTTGTTTTGTTTAATTGTATTAGAAACAGCTATTAGTGAAGATTCAAGGCACTTCCGTCTGCGGAAATTAGTTTCTTTGATCACTAGTTGGGCGTTCCTGAACTTCATGAGATGATTGGTGGAATTTCGGTGTTGTACACAGGCGTTGTTCAAGTTATCGTTCCTACATGCGTAAATGTGTTCATTGAGGCGGGTGTCGAGGTTTCTTGCTGTTTCACCTGCATAAATCTTGTCGCAGCCTCCACAGGGTATAGTGTAAACCCCTGCGTTGACTGGCTCGTGGTGCTTGGATTTTGTTCTGGTTAGATCCTTTATCGAAGTGCTGGAAGCGATGGCGACTCTGGTGTTAGCTTGTGAAAGTACTTTAGAAACGTTCAGTGCAACCTGGCTGTTGGGAAGAATTATAACTTCGTTGGGAGTGGTGTTGGTGCGTGGAGAATTAATGATCTGAAGAGCTCTTTTCTTGCAGTCTTTGATGAAAAAGGAAGGAAAATGTAAATCTGTGAAGGTTCGGTGAATGTATGTACATTCCTCGTCAAGAAACTCAGGACTACAAATTCGGTATGCTCTTAGGAAAAACCCGATGATGATGCCTCTTTTAGTCTTAGTAACGTGACTGGAATAGAAGCGTGTGAGATCATTTTTATTGGTAGGTTTCCGATCTCACACACTTCTATTCCAGTCAAGATACTAAGACCAAAAGAGGCATCATCATCATCGGGGTTTTCCTAAGAGCATACCGAATTTATAGTCCTGAGTTTCTTGACGAGGAATGTACATACATTAAGTCGTAGAGATTCTTCAGAATCTCCACGACTGAATGTATGTATGCAACTTCTTGGGATCTTAATACTTGGGAATTCTTCGCTTGCCTAACCCTTGGGCACGACCTACTTTCACATTGGACAAATGTGACACCACCTACGACTGCTGCACCTCTCCTGCCATACGGTTTATAAGCTGCTTCTCCGCTCATATGCCGTATTCTATTCAAGATTGATGGACTGGCCACATCGACTCAAGGTTGAGGGACTGATTACCTCATTCTCCTCCTGTTCTTCAAGTTTATCCTTTGTATGGACTGATGAAGCCACTGTGTGGCTAAACGGTTCCTCAATAAAGATACCCAAGAATTGCACATGTGTCTAATTTAACAACGTGTCGGCTCTTTGAACCATTCATCTACAATATATAACATAGAAATCACAGCATGAGTCGCTAATCACTTGTAAAATTACAGATCTCCGTGAGGATCATTAAAGGCGTCATTAATAACGAAAAAACGTATCCTATGCAAATCACACTGAGAGCAATAAATCACTTGCAGATCAATATGAGAGTTGTGAATCAGCAAGAGTGAACGTTCTCCCCCAGCCTTCACAAGCAGCCAAGTGATCTCTCTGTCCCGTTATTATACCTGTTCTATATCCAACCCTCCCACAACAAAATGAGGTGGTAAATACCGTTATTTTTACAATTTGTGACAAGGGTTACGAACGTTTTTTTTTTTTCTTGCGTCTGTATCTCTGGAAAGGTAACCGCTTTGATAGCGAGATAATCATCACGACATTTTGCCCAACACCATCTAACACTAGGAAAAAACAGCAACAGGTATATACAGTGGTGAAAAAATTCCTCGATGAGGCAAAAAATATATATAAAAAATAAAAGTCGAATGTGAGCCTAAAATCGACCGATCATCGTCACTTATAGATATGAAAAGGTTCTTTTTTTTCCCCAGATGTGTTCCTCCATCTCCCTCGGATTCCATATCCCACCCCGACCCTCCCATAAGGAGGACGAGTTGAGACGTAAACGAGAAAAATGTAGGTCAGGAAAGCGAAAGCAGGGCAAGGTCTTGTTACGGCTGGGAAACACGTTTATTGCTCCTCTGAGCTGCATTTCAAATCAGGCCTACACTTTGTCTCTTGTTTTTTTCTGATCGTAAACTATCGCAATTATTTGGTGTGTTTGAGAGGCAGGTGGAGGGGGTCGAGATGGGTGAGATGTGTGGGGTTATACCTCATGGGGTTGGGTGGGTTTACAAGGATTTGCTGTTAAACTTGGTGATCCTATAACTCAGTGCCCCATTACTTCTAACTAGAAGTACAGTGATACAGCTATTATAAGTAATACTTCAGCTACTAGTACTACTGTAATTACCGCTGATATTACTATTTTATTACCTACTGCTGAAATTATAACAATTGCTACTACAACTAATGCCACTTAGTACTGCCACAACTACAATTTCGACTTCTACTACTAGTACTCAGATAACTTTTAGTGTAACAACTGCAACAATTACAGTTACTAGTACTGTTACAACTACTAGTGTTGCTAGTACAAGCAACAGAGTTACTGATGTTACTAAGAGAATTCATGCTGTTACCATAACAACTACTACCACTACTACTACTCTTGCTGTTGCCACCACTACTACTAATACTATTACTACTACTACTAGTTCTACTACTATTACTACAACAACTAGTACTATTACTGCTACTACTGCTCCTGCTACACGTATATACGGAATATATTCAGTTTTATCTTGGAAGGAGTGCTCTGTCTTGTAAATATTAATGTGGTGAATGAACAATACGTGTTGAATGTCAATTAACTAGTTATAGACCGAGTTTAATATTCATAATGTTATTCTGAACAACAGCCAGGTCTGAGTTTGAGGCGACAAATAACACTAGTTTAAGTTACCTGGAAGGTTCAAGCAGGAGACGGACATGAAGAAGGAATGACAGTGTGTGTACGGTGTAGAGAATCTGCAGGTTATATACTCCGTACAAAACTCACCACTAGGTGACTCACGAAATCGTAATGACGAGATTGCAAACAAACCATACCATGGACGGGCCTAGAACCAGCGGTCAGAGAGTCGTAAAACTCCAGACCGAGGTTTCCAGCTGTAGCCCCTGTCGCCTGTACTCCGTCTGTGGTCTTCTTTGCCTATCCCCAAACTTCAAAAGTGCGCTTGCTTAGGTTGAATTTTAGTAGCCACTTGTCAAACCAGACCTTCGGCATGTTCGAGTTCATTTGCAGTCTTTCCTGGTCTTCACCTGTTTGTATCCTCATTAGTTTCACATCATCTGCTAATAAGGATACCTCTGACTATGTGAATATCAAAATGGTATACAATACCGACAGGTTGATAAGTAAGACACATAAGCAACAGTTAGTAAGTAAGTAAGTAAGTAAGTTAGTTTATTCAGGTAAACACAAATACAGTTACATAGAATTATCATACATAGCAGCATATGTGTAGCGAAACGTTTCGCCTACACAGTAGGCGTGACTGAAGAAGCCACTCGTGGCGAAACGTTTCCTTTAATAAATGTCCTGAACTGTACATAAGTGTCTTTTTCCACATCTTGTCGGTATCACCATACTATTTCCTCATTGTCAAGACACAGTACTAGTGATGGACGTTTTATACAGAGACTACCTTTCTCTCCTCCTAAAGGCACACAGCTTCAAGAATCATAGATTTGAGGTTGTCAGTCCCTCAGCCTGGAGAAGTTCTGTACTCGACTGAAGAAGCCTACTGTGTAGGCGAAACGTTTCGGAATAAAGTTGCCTAACTGTTGCTTATGTGTCTTACCTATCATACCTCTGACTATCCCTTCCGTCACATCGTTCAGGCATACAAAACATAGTACCGGTCCCAGTATTGATTCTTATGGAATCTCATGCACACATTCCAGCATCTCTCCCTGGACAATCACTCCTTGTTTCTATCCTACTAAATATTCCTCGAGTTTTTTCACTGCTTTTCCCAGTTATTTCTGCCTTCTCCTCTAGCTTTTTTTACCAGTCTCTTGAGCGGTGCCGTGTCAAAAGCCTCTTTACAGTCCAAAAACATGCAATCTACCCATCCCTACCTTGTCGTAGAACTCCAATAAGTAAGTTGACCATCAGGCTGCAATTCTTTGGAATACTAATGTCAAAGATAATCTTAATCAAAATGTTGATATTAAAGCAAACTCAATATACATACATTGAGAAATGTAAAGGTAACTTCCTCATGGAAGGACAAAAGCACAGAAAGAGAAAAAAGTATATATTGCGGCCTAAGTTAGATTATTTATATAGATAATTTACATTGTGTAACTTATTTTCCTCCCACTTTGGATTCACCTTTACCTTGAGCAGTGTCTGTGGCACTTACATCAAGGCACACTGAGCATCATACCAAGCTCATCTCCTGAGGCTCATACTAACCAAATAACTGCTGCAGTATACGGGCGCCTGGCAAACCTGAAAATAGCCTTTCGACATCTACGTAAGGAGTCATTCACTACACTGTACACCGTGTACGTCAGGCCCATATTAGAGTATGCAGCACCAGTATGGAACCCATCCTCGGTGAAACACGACATGAAATTGGAGTTGGTTAGTTAGTTTAATATCTTTATTATGCACCCCATACCCATCCTGTGGGCGGTAGTCAAAAGATTACAGACGTACACAATGGGTCCAGGGACTGGGCCTCAAAGTTTTGATAGCTGAGCAAGTTACAAAGGTAATGAACTCACAATTTACAAAGGTAATGAAATCACAATTTACAAAGGTAATGAACTCCAGGTAGGTCTGGTCACAATCATGACAAGTTACAAAGATATTTACAGATTACAGAGGTACGTAATGGGTGCAGGGACTGGGCCCCCAAAGTTTTGATAGCTGACATGAAATTGGATAAAGCGCAAAAGTTGCAACATGACTAGTCCTGGAGCTAATGTGTATATACTCATGGGAGGTTAAGAGAACTCATCCTGATGACACTGGAGGACAGGATGGATAGGGAAACATAATAACAACGTATAAAATACTGAGAGAAATTAGCGAGGTTGACAGGGCCAGAGTTAAAACTCGGATAAGCCATGGTGACGTTAGTAAGTATTTCTTTAGCCTTAGAGTTATCAGGAAGTGAAAGAATATGGAAAGTGAAGTAGTGGAGGCAGGATCCATGCATACCTTTAAGATGAGGTACGGTTTAGCTCTTGGAGCAGGGAGTAAGTGGCCCTAGTAGCGACTAGTGAAGAGTCGGGACCAAGACCTATGAATCGACCCCTGCAATCAAAAATTTAGAAGAGTTTACCATTCAGTAAAACTTCATTCATTTTTCTATCACATTTTGCCAAAGAAAACGTTAATATGTATACATGGTATTGGGAGACTAAACTAAATATATTTTTGCGCTTAAGTAAGTTAAGTAAGTAAGTAAGTTTATTCAGGTATACACAAATAAAGTTACATAGAATTATCATACATAGCAGCATATGTGTAGAGAACCTAGGATAACCCAAAAAATGTCAGACAGAGTGACTTATTTCCATTGGGGTCCTTAAATGTGCGTGGATGTAGTGCGGATAACAAGAAACAGATGATTGCTGATGTTATGAATAAAAAAGAAGTTGGATGTCCTGGCCCTAAGCGAAACAAAGCTGAAGGGGGTAGGGGAGTTTCGGTGGGGGGAAATAAATGGGATTAAATCTGGAGTATCTGAGAGAGTTAGAGCAAGGAAGGGGTAGGCAGTAATGTTGAATGATCAGTTATGGAAGGAGAAAAGAGAATATGAATGTGTAAATTCAAGAATTATGTGGAATAAAGTAAAGGTTGGATGCGAGAAGTGGGTCATAATAAGCGTGTATGCACCTGGAGAAGAGAGGAATGCAGAGGAGAGAGAGAGATTTTGGGAAAATGCTAAGTGAATGTATAGGAGCCTTTAAACCCAAGTGAGGGGAGTAATTGTGGTAGGGGACCTGAATGCTAAAGTAGGAGAAATTTTTAGAGAGGGTGTGGTAGGTAAGTTTGGGAGCCAGGTGTAAATGATAATGGGAGCCCTTTGATTGAACTTTGTATAAAAAGGGGTTTTATTTATAGGAAATACTTTATTTTAAGAAAAAGAGGTTTAAATAAGTATACAAGATATGATTAGGGCGAAATGACAGTAGTTTGTTGGATTATGAAATTGGTATATAAAAGACTGTTGAGAGACTTCAGATGGTACATGTTTATAGGGGGGCCACAGATATATCAGATCACTTTCTAGTTGTAGCTACACTGAGAGTAAAAGGTAGATGGGATACAAGGAGAATAGAAGCATCAGGGAAGAGAGAGGTGAAGGTTTATAAAACTAAAAGAGGAGGCAGTTAGGGTAGATTTATAAACAGCTTTTGGGAGGATAGATGGGCTAATGAGAGCATAGGCAAGGGGTCGAAGAGGTATGGGGTGGGTTTTAAAAAAATGTAGTGTTAGAGTGTTCAGCAGAAGTTGTGGTTACAGGAAAGTGGGTGCGGGAGGGAAGAGGAGCGATTGGTGGAATGATGATGTGAAGAGAGTAGTAAGGAGAAAAAGTTAGCATATGAGAAGTTTTTACGAAGTAGAAGTGATGCAAGGAGGGCGAGTATATGGAGAAAAAGAGAGAGGTTAAGAGAGTGGTGAAGCAATGTAAAAAGAGGCAAATGAGAGAGTGGTGAGATGTTATCAACAAATTTTGTTGAAAATAAGAAAAAGTTTTGGAGTGAGATTAACAAGTTAAGAAAGCCTAGAGAACAAATGGATTTGTCAGTTAAAAATAGGAGAGGAGAGTTATTAAATGGAGAGTTTAGAGGTATTGGGAAGATGGAGGGAATATTTTGGGGAAATTGTTAAATTTTGATGAAGATAGGGAAGCTTTTGATTTCTTGTATAGGGCAAGGAGGAACAACACTTGTAGGAGTGAGGAGAGCCAGTTGTGAGTGTGGGGGAAGTTCGTGAGGCAGTAGGTAAATGAAAGGGGGTAAGGCAGCCGGGATTGATGGGATAAAAATTTGAAATGTTAAAAGCAGGTGGGGATATAGTTTTGGAGTGGTTGGTGCAATTATTTAATTTAAATTTAATGGAAGAGGGTAAGGTACCTAGGGATTGGCAGGGGAGCATGGGATAGTTCCTTTGTATAAAGGCAAAGGGGATAAAAGAGAGTGCAAAAATTATAGGGGGGTAAGTCTGTTGAGTATACCTGGCAAAGTGTATGGTTTGAGTTATTATTTTAAAGAATTGAGAGTAAGACGGAGAATAGGATAGCAGATGAACAAGGAGGCTTTAGGAAAGGTAGGGGGTGTGTGGACCAGGTGTTCACAGTGAAAACATTAAGTGAACAGTATTTAGATAAGGCTAAAGAGATCTTTGTGGCATTTTTGGGTTTGGAAAAGGCGTATGACAGGGTGGATAGGGGGGCAATGTGGCAGAAAGTTGCAGGTGTATGGTGTAGGAGGTAGGTTTCTGAAAGCAGTTTAAAAGTTTTTACGAGGATAGTGAGGCTCAAGTTAGAGTATGTAGGAAAGAGGGAAATTATTCCCCGTTTAAAAATAGGCCTTAGACAAGGATGGTGTGATGTCACCGTGGTTGTTCAATATATTTATAGATGGGGTTTTAAGAAGTAAATGCGAGGGTCTTGGCAAAGGGTGTGGAGTTAAAAGATAAAGAATCACACATAAAGTGGGAGTTTTCACAGTTGCTCTTTGCTGATGACACTGTGCTCTTTGGGAGATTCTGAAGGAAGTTGCAGAGATTGGTGGATGAATTGGTAGGGTGTGCAAAAGAAGAAAATTGAAAGTGAATACAGGAAAGAGTAAGGTTATGAGGATAAAAAGATTAGGTGATGAAAGATTGGATATCAGATTGGAGGGAGAGAGTATGGAGGAGGTGAATGTATTCAGATATTTGGGAGTGGACGTGTCAGCGGATGGGTCTATGAAGATGGGTGAATCATAGAATTGATGAGGGGAAAAGGGTGAGTGGTGCACTTAGGAGTCGTGGAGACAAAGAAAATTTGTCCTTGGAGGCAAAGAGGGGAATGTATGAGAGTATAGTTTTCCAACCCCTTTTATATGGGTGTGAAACATGGGTGATGAATGTTGCAGCGAGGAGAAGGCTGGGGGGCAGTGGAGATTCATGTCTGAGAGCAATGTTGGTGTGAATATAATGCAGGGGAATTCGTTGTTTGGAAGTTAGGAGGAGGTGCGGGATTACCAAAACTGTTGTCCCGGGGGCTGAGGAAGGTTTTTTGAGGTGGTTCGGACATGTGGAGAGAATGGAGAGAAGCAGAATAACTTCAAGAGTGTATCAGTCTGTAGTGGAAGGGAAGGCGGGGTAGGGGTCGGCCTAGGAAGGTTGGAGGAGGGGGTAAAGGAGGTTTTTGTGCCCAGGGGCTTGGACTTTCAGCAGGCATGCGTGAGCGTGTTTGATAGGAGTGAATGGAGACAAATGGTTTTTAATACTTGACGTGCTGTTGGAGTGTGAGCAATGTAACATTTATGAAGGGGTTCAGGGAAACCGGCAGGCCGGACTTGAGTCCTGGAGATGGGAAGTACAGTGCCTGCACTCTGAAGGAGGGGTGTTAATGTTGCAGTTTAAAAACTGTAGTGTAAAGCACCCTTCTGGCAAGACAGTGATGGAGTGAATGATGGTGAAAGTTTTTCTTTTTTGGGCCACCCTGCCTTGGTGGGAATCGGCCAGTGTGATAATAAAAAAAAATAAAAACTAAAGGTTATAATATTTTCTTATTATTCTATAATGAAGATAACATCTTATTATCATACTAAAAAGACTATCTACTACACGAGGGTCATTAAGACTATCTACAATACGAGGGTCATTACTAGGAATAAGGTAAAATTTACACTTACGTTAAGCTAAAAAAATAGAAAATCATTCCCCTCGCTTTCTGTTGCTACATTCATCAGACACCTTTTGGCACTCTTCTTGAACTGGTTCATGCTATGACTGGCTTTGACATGTGCGGGCAGTCTGTTCCATGCCTTTATTGCTGTACAATAAAAGGTGTTTGAAGCCTGGCCAATGACTGTGGGTACTTCAAAGTTGTGCTCTCTCCCCCTAGTACTATGATTGCTTTGGTTCTCAACCTTGACAAAATTGACAGCAAGATATTCTGGACACTGTTTGTGAGCAATTTTATAAGCATGATTTAGCTTCAGTTGTTTTACCCTGTCTTCAACATTCAGCATACCCAACTGCTGTAATTCATTCTGGCCTACATGCTCTCTTGGTCCAGCCCCAGGATGAATCTTACGATTTTGTTCTGGGTGATTTGCAGTCTATCTTTCAGTTTTTTTGTAAAGGCAGAGTACCATGAAGAGCAAGCGTAATCCATATGGCATTGTATAAGGGCTAGACATAGGGTCCTGCGAGCCTCAGTAGGTAGACACTGTGCTTGTCTGTACAGGAACTTCGTCGGGCATTCGCTTTCATTACTACACTGTTCCCTATAAATTTCTCCTGACATGCATGGGTCAAAGGGGATTCCCAGATATTTTACTGATGAAACCCAAAAGGGTGATGGGCTCCCCATTACACTGGACATTAAAATTATTACCCTTCTCAGTTTATGTTTCGTGCCAAAGAGAAGGCTTTCAGTTTTCCGGGGGTTGAAATGATAGTTTGTTGTCTACTAACCATTTGCTGCAGGACTCCAGTTCCAGTGTTAAAACAATTAGCTATATCTTGTGGGTCTTTATCTGATACTAACAGAGCATTGTCATCTGCACACAATAGGAGTTTGCACTTGACACTGATAGGCATGTCATTGATATAACATAAGAATAATAAGGGACCCAAAAAATAATACCTTGGGGAACTCCACATGCTATCGGCAGGGTTTGATTCTGTTTTGTTGATTTGACAATTTGTCTCCTGTTGCTAAGGTAGGACTTAAACCAGTCTACAGAACCTATACCGATAGCTTGAAGTTTCTTACATAATATATTGTGATTGACAGTATCGAAGGCCTTTTGCAGGTCTAAGGTTACCATGCCTATGAGGTTCCCCTTTGACATTTCAGTTCTAGTAATCCATCAGATTAATTAGGGAGGTGTCGGTTGAGTAAGATCTTCTAAAGCCCGATTGATAGCTATGGAGAATATTGTTGTCATTAAGGTACTTAACTACTTGAGAGTACACCGCCCTCTCTAAAATTTTTTTGATATTTTTACTGAGTATACTAACAGGCCTATAGTTGCTTACATCAGACCTACTATTTTTCTTGAAGATAGGAGTAACTCTGGCCTCCTTGAACCTATCCGGAAAGGTTTTTAGTGGTGATTGATAGATTTATTATGTGAGCAATAGGGATTGACAGTTCAGAAGCACCATCTTTTAGGAACTTAGACGGGATGTTACCCGGGGGCCAGTGCTCTTAGTTGGGTTTAACCTGCTTAGTTCTTTTTGAATAAAGTCATGAGATACACTTACTAGTTGACAACTGTTTGGGGTTACCCCTTTATTGGTATAGTATGTTTGAAACTTATCAGGTCTGTTTTAAAAGGTATTTGATGCAGCTGGTAGTTTACTTACTAGTTTTGATGTAACAGATGTGTAATAGGGATTAAAGCAATTTCCCACCTTAGATTTTTCGTGCAAAACCTCGTTATCGATAGTGAGTACTATTTTTAGACCTATCTACTGGCTTATGGCTATACCCCAACTGTTTTAGTTGTTGCCAGAGCTTTCTGGGGTTATGCTTATACTCTTCAATTTTTGAGCAATAGTGCTTTGCCTTTGCTCCTTTTATAAATCTCTGTACTCTGTTCCTCACCCTTTGGAATTCATTTAGTGCTGCAATATCCTGTCTGTTTGCTTTAAATCTTTTTAGCAGCTGGTCTCTGAATTTCATATTATCTAATATCTCAGTAGTCATCCAGGGTTCAGTTCTCCGTTTAATCCTAACTTTTTTAACTGGTGCAATATTATCAAGGATAACAGTGAACATTGTTTTGAATTTTTCCCAGGCATCATTTACGTCCGTCCAACTTGTTATCTCTGTCCAGTCACAATTGTGTAGCCTATTTACCAGTGTTTCTTTACTGTAGTTTCTAGCTGATCTCATTTTTATTGTCCTGTGTAGGCCTATCCTATCCCTAGTGATTTTTCTAGTGCAGTAAATGATGAAATGATCTCTAAGACCTGTGGTAATGATGCCTGACTGACTAATGTTCTCAGAGAGGTTACAAAGTATGTGGTCAATTAGGGTGGCTGAGAACTGAGTGATCCGGGTTGGTGTATTAATTAGTTGAGTGTAACTATTTAAACCTAGAATTTGCTTATACCTTTTGCATAGCCTGTTATTTTGCTGCTGAAAACAGATATTGAAGTCGCCAAGTATTACTGTCTCACAATTGTTTTCAAGTCCGGACAACACTCTGGAAAAGTCTTCTAAGAACTGGTCCTGGGTAGGAGGGCGGTAACTAGTTCCCTATTAAGATGGGTTTGGTCTTGGGAAGCAGCACTTCAAACCATAGAATCTCCAGTTTATTGTTATTTAAATCAGGTCTTGGGTTTTAAGCTAAGTTATTTCTAATGTAGGTACATACCCCACCACCCTTTCTATTCCTATTTAAGCGTTTTATATTGTAACCTTCTATTTTGACCTCGTCGTCAGTCACCGTATCATCCAACCAGGATTCAGAGATGGTTATAACTGCCGCCCTAATTTTGTTAGCTAGAATCCTAATGTCTGCCAATTTAGGAAGAAGTGAACTTGCTTCATTATTTTTCTTGAAAAGAATGAAGAAAAATTTATTCGGATTAGTATGCCCAGAGCTGTAATAACCCAGGACAACCCAAGACTGCCAAGTTGACTTTACTTACATTTGGGTTTCTTCAGGATGAGACACACAACCCAAACGAAATTAAGTCACTTTGATTTTCTGGGTTAACCTGGTAATTTACATATGTTACTATGTAAGACAATTGTAATCACATAAAACTTGTGTAATTGTGCTTACTCTATATGTAACTGTACCTAAATAAACACACCTCCGTGTGTGAAGCTCTCGCTTCACACACGGAGAGCCCGGGTTCGATTCCCGGTGGGGTGGAAACATTTCGACGTGTTTCCTTACACCTGTTGTCATGTTCACCTAGCAGCAAATAGGTACCTGAGTGTTAGTCGACTGGTGTGGGTCGCATCCTGGGGACAAGTTTGAGGACCACAATGGAAATAAGTCAGACAGTCCTCGATGACGCACTGCCTTTCTTGGGTTATCCTGGGTTAACCTTCCGGGGTTAAAAATTCGAAGAAAATCTTATCTTATCTTATCTTACACTACTTGACCGTACTGGGCTATCTTACGTTAATTGGGTTTAGAGAGTGTCGACTAATGAAATGGACATTAAGGCAGCATATAACCTTTTTACCACCTATCAAAACTTTAAATTTATAATAGGGATTTCAGTAAATTCTCAGCATACACTGAGAGACATACAGTACACTTATTGGTGTACTGTGTCTCATGATCCCATAACACCTGTGTCGAGTCAACACCTGTGTCGAGTCAACACCTGTGTCGAGTCAACACCTGTGTCGAGTCAACACCTGTGTCGAGTCAACACCTGTGTCGAGTCAACACCTGTGTCGAGTCAACACCTGTGTCGAGTCAACACCTGTGTCGAGTCAACACCTGTGTCGAGTCAACACCTGGTCGAGTCAACACCTGTGTCGAGTCAACACCTGTGTCGAGTCAACACCTGTGTCGAGTCAACACCTGTGTCGAGTCAACACCTGTGTCCTTATGATCATTGTGGAAAAAAATAAGTTATGTACGCAAAACTTAAATAAAATTTACCACATCTGTTAACAGGTTGGTGGGTTAATTGGGTTAAGAGATAAGATAAGGTTTCGTTCGGATTTTTAACCCCGGAGGGTTAGCCACCCAGGATAACCCAAGAAAGTCAGTGCGTCATCGAGGACTGTCTGACTTATTTCCATTGTGGTCCTCAATCTTGTCCCCCCCAGGATGCGACCCACACCAGTCGACTAACACCCAGGTACCTATTTGCTGCTAGGTCAACAGGTGTACGGAAACGTGCCGAAATGTTTCCACCCGCCGGGAATCGAACCCGGGCCCTCCGTGTGTGAAGCGGGAGCTTTAACCCCCAGGCCACCGGGCCACCGGGTTTTAAACCTATTGACTACACAAGTCATTACGGCTGAGTCATGTAACCTATTCATCACGAGTCAAGTATGAGTTAATCCTTAAAAGACGGTTTAAAGTAAACTCGGCGTACATTCGCGGAGATTTACATTGCTGTGTAAATAACCTGCTTTTAAAAAAGACCCTAATGGGTGATTCTAGGAGAAATTTGCTAAACGAAATACAATAATAAATATTAATATGTGTACCTAAATGGCCATTGTAATGATTGTCTAGATAACAGTAACAATAGCAAATCGATCAGCATTAACAGTTACAAAAAACTAAAACGTGACTTTGTTTGGAAGAAATTTTTGACTATTTCTAACCTGCATGAATTAACAATTTCTATTTAGGCTTTGGGCACATAAGATGCAAAAATCAATCCAATGGTTTTTTGTGCACGAAGATATTATGGACACCTGAGTTCATTATGTAGTTCAACTTAAGATAACCTAATAAAGTCAACGTATTTTGTGTCCATTAGCACCCATGTTAATTTACATAGTTAGGCATATAAACCTTTATAAAAAAATGAACATATCAGATAAATAAATCAGTCATGGATAAAAATACGAAATTGTTATAATATGACCATAGTTTTAAAGGGATGTACCGGTAAGCCAGTGGAAGGCCTCGGTCAGATGATCAAAAGCTCCAACGGTGGGTCGTCATCTACTAAGACCGCATCAGGAAACATTTGTCCTGTTTCCTGAAGAACCTTATCTAACCTAACCTCAGTAATGGATATTTTAACAATACAAGAAATCACTATCACTTTTGTTGTTGTTGAGGCGTCATTTATTATGTATACTTGGCCTTCATACGTAAACACATGTACAAAGTTAAGAACCTTTACTAAAGATGTCTGAGCTGCAGCCTTCATCAGTCGAATATTCAGATTAATTGCACCTTAGAGAAGTAGGTGTAATGGAGAGGTAGTTTAGCATAATCAGTCCATCACCCAATGTGCAAGATAATCATTCTCTTAGCCCAAAGCAGAAGCTTGTGACAAGTGGCTTTTAATTCTGGAAGGTGAGATGTAGCAGCTTGGTTATTAGGTCACGGGTGAACTGGTGTCACTAGCATAAGTATACACAGCTGATACACTAGTATACATATTACACACACACACACGCTGAAGACATCCCTTGTACTAAGATACCATCATGTTGCGTATCAGATAAGTATGATATAAACAGTAAACAATACCGACAAGTCATTAAGTACGACACATCTATTCAGCAACTCTTTTACTGAAAACTATTTTGCATGACCTACTTCCACAAGTATACCAGCTCATCTGTGCCTTTATCCTCATGCTACTACACCTCACCTTCAAATAAATACGGTTCTAAATGTTGCATATGTGTCTTATTTATTAACTTGTAGGCAATTTATACCATTTATACGATATTCTTTGGCTTTATTCCCAAATTTTCGTATATTAAGATGGCCTTTAAATGATCAGGAAATTAATTCCATTTCTTTATTGCTGTGTCAGCGATATTAAAAACGTAGCCACTAAGTGTGGGTACTACCAAGTTGTGTTCACTTCACTTAGTATCATACCGCTTTGGTTCGTAATCTTGATAAACTTTGCAGCAAGATATTCTGGATACTGGTTAGAAATTTTGTGTACGTGGTTGAATTTTTACTGTTTTAGTGCTATCTTCCATTTTAAGCTTTTCCAGTTTTAGTAATTCATCCTGACTTACATGTTCTCTTGAACTAGGCCAAGGACGAATCTGCACCATCTTATTCTGGGTAATCTGTAGTTTGTTTTGATTAGTACCATAAAGAACAGGAATAGTCTACATAAGACCTGGAAAAAGGGTTATGCGTGCTTGAGCTGGTAAGCACCGCGCCTGCCATGACAGTAAAACAACAACATAGGAACATAAGGAGGAATGAAAAACCATTCGTTTTTTTCTACTAAACTGTTCACTATAGATTCACCTGACTACTTAGGTTTACAATGTTTAGTTAATGCATATTCATTTCTTTAAATGGTTATTTGGTTATTTGGCCTTAAAGCCTGTTGACTACACGAGGGTTATTAAGGTAAGCATTCAGCATACACACACTTAGAGCTAAACATTTCTCGGTTTATACTGTATATACTGTCTTTTACTACTGGATGCCTGTATACCAGACGTGGGTAAACTGCGCTCCCGAAACTTCTCTGTGCAGCTCCCGAGACAATATTGGGTTTCATTGCCATTCTTTCCTAAAATTTTATATTAATAATCTATAAGAGTATAGTATATACTAATATTAGAATATTTTATATAAATACTGGTAATTCACATTACCTTCTCGACAGAAACAGAGCTTAATGAACTGCAGGAAAATGTGGGTTTGAAGGTAGTAGACAAAAGCTCATCTCTAACTGACTTTGAGACAAATCTCAAAAGCAAAGTATCCCAATCTTCAGAAAACTGCTGTGAATCTTCTCTGTAATGAAATTTATTGTCAAAACATGGTGCTATCTTCACTAGCAGTCACCTCACTGAGCTTCTTAGAACAGCTGTGACATCCTACCAGCCAGATATTAAACTATTAACTGCAAAAATGAAGACTCAGTCAAAGTCTTCAACGAGCAGAGACTAAATATATTCTGCTTTGTTGATATGGACTACTATATAGTTTTATTTTTTATTATTATAAATACGATATTAAAAAATATTTCCCTTGGCTCTTGAACATTCAAAAATGTATGTAAAGAACTTGTCCACCCCTGCTATATACAGTATATTAAACAGAGTGTTTAGATTAAGATTTGAAGAACATTCAAGGTTTTGCATGTACACGTAAGGTAAATCAATTTTAGTTTTCTTTACTGATTTTTTTTTATTTTAGAGGATTGTGTATGTACATAGTTAATAAATCATAACTTTTAATTAATAATTTAAAGAAACCAAAACTGCTCATGTCTTATTTCAATGGACATCTTCATAAATGTATCTGGTATAGTTCTTCTAGTTTGTCTAATACTTCCGTTCATGTCGGGACTCGAATTGTAAATGAAGACAGTACATTACGAAGGAAAAAGGCCTGAAATACACGTATAAATTTTAAGGTCAAAATATTTTGGTGTGAACACGTGGTGCAGTCTGTCGGATCCTCTCGATTACGTACCTCTGGACATAAGGCAGCAGCACGTGATGTTGTGGAAACATAGTCAATTACCCTTGATAGTGCCAGAATCCTGGTCGAAGTATTTTTCATAACCTCAGTGTGATGTCCTGATGGAGTTGTCAAGAAGAGAAGCTGCAGTCGTTTGGGTTGACTCTGGTGGCGGATGATCCATTTAAGTTTGTTGTATTAATTGACTAATCTAGGAATCTAAGATTGTTGTAGGAATCATTCTGTGTGTTTAGGTTTCTTATAGGAGTCAAACTGATATTTTTCTTACTGCTTTCTTATCTCGATCCTTTCCATCCCTATTCTTGCCTTTCATCGTAAGGCTTATAAAAAATCTTTTGTTTATCCATCATC
>NC_069409.1:37286160-37348590 GCF_026875155.1 Cherax quadricarinatus
GTGAACACTTCTTTGAATCTCTTGTTGAGTTCCTCACATACTTCACGGTCATTTCTTGTTGTCTCTCCTCCTTCCTTCCATAGCCTGATTACCTGGTCCTTGACTGTTGTTTTCCTCCTGATGTGGCTGTATAACAGTTTCGGGTCAGATTTGGCTTTCGCTGCTATGTCGTTTTTATATTGTCGTTGGGCCTCCCTTCTTATCTGTGCATATTCGTTTCTGGTTCTACGACTGCTCTTCTTATTCTTCTGGGTCATTTGCCTTCTATATTTCTTCCATTCCCTGGCACACTTGGTTTTTGCCTCCCTGCGCCTTTGGGTGAACCATGGGCTCATCCTGGCTTTTTCATTAGTCCTGTTACCCTTGTGTACAAACCTCTCCTCGGCCTCCTTGCACATTGTTGCTACATATTCCATCATCTCATTAATTGGCTTCCCTGCCAGTTCTCTGTCCCACTGAACCCCCTTTCAGGAAGTTCATCATTCCTGTGTAGTCCCCTTTCTTGTAGTTTGGCTTCATTCGTCCTGGCCTTCCTGCTTCCCTCTCCACTTGTAGCTTTACTGTTTATTCGAAGCTTAGAACCACATGATCGCTGGTCCCAAGGGGTCTTTCATATGTGATGTCCTCAGTATCTGCACTACTCAAGGTGAATACTAAGTCCAGTCTTGCTGGTTCATCCTCTCCTCTGTCTCTTGTAGTGTCCCTTACGTGTTGGTACATGAAGTTTTCCAGTACCACCTCCATCATCTTAGCCCTCCATGTATCTTGGCCCCCATATGGCTCCAAGTTCTCCCAATCGATCTCCTTGTGGTTAAAGTCACCCATGATCAGGAGCTTTGCCCTGCATGCATGAGCTCTTCTGGCCACTGCAGCCAGTGTGTCAACCATCGCTCTATTGCTCTCTTCATACTCTTGCCTTGGCCTCCTGCTGTTCTGTGGTGGGTTATACATCATTGCAATTACCACCTTGGGACCTCCAGAGTGAAGCATTCCCGCTATGTAATCACTTTCTTCTCTGCTGTCTCCTCTCTCCAGCTCATCAAAATTCCATCAGTTTTTGCTCAGCAGTGCCACTCCTCCACCCCCCTATTCCCTCTGTCTTTCTTCAGGATCTGGTATCCCATTGGAAAGATGGCATCTGTTATCATATCTGTAAGCTTGGTTTCTGTGAGAGCTATGATGTCCGGTGATGCCTCTTTGACTCTTTCATGTCACTCCTCCCACTTATTTGTTATTCCATCAGCGTTTGTGTACCATACCTTCAGTTTCCTTTCCAACACTGTGGTTTGGGGGGCCTGTGAGGGTGGGAGACCTGGTAGCATACTGTGGGATTCTATAGTTCGGTGTTGGGTGGAAGCTGTGAGTATGGATTGTAGTGTGTGTTGGGATGGTGTGATAGGTTGTGGGGTTCTGAGGATAGTTGTGTGTGTGCTTGCCCTTGCTGCTGTTCTGCTTTGACCTCTGCTGATTCCATCCTTGTTTCCTTTCCTAGCTCCTTTCGCTTTTTTGTCCTCTCCCTCAGCTGCTGTCATTCTGTTTGTGTTCTGTCTCTGTCTAGGAACATCCTCTTGTACTCTTCCAAGTATTTCAACCATGGTTTCTCTTGGAGGATCCTGTTCCGCACTGTTTCCGTCCTGAGAATCAGCTTGATCGGTCGGTTTCTCCCCTTCGAGTACCCCCCTATTCTCTGAAAATTTACAATCTCGTCCATCTCTTCTTCACCTATTTCCGTGATGATTTTCTCAATCTCCTTTCTTTCTTCCTGCCGCCTTTCAGTGTGTGTCCTTTCCTCTCCTGAAGCCCATGGATAAACACTGATTTTGCCCTTTCCTCCTCCTATTGACTCACCCTCTGTGACTCTGGATCCTGTCTGTCTGTGGTCATTTTCTCCCTTGATTTTTCCAGTGGCTCTTGGTAGCATGGTTGTGCCTCAGCATTCGACCTATCACCCTCTCCATCTGCACCCAGCTGTTCTTCCCTTTCACTCCTTGGCCCTTCTTGGCAGGCTGATATGACCTTAGCATAATTCATATCTCCTTCTTTCCTGTTCGGCCTCTCAGCTTCATATGCTGTGTCTTCTCTGGTCACTGCCCCTGTAACTCGCTTCAGCCTGTCTATCTCACTTTCTAGGACCCTTATCCTGGCTACTGCAGCTTCGACTTGTGCCTCCCAATTCTTTGTCTCCTTCTCCTACCTCTTTTCCAATTTCACAGAGAGCTCTTTCTCCATTTTTTCAGAAAGCTCTCCTAATTTTCTCTCCCACTCTTGTTCCATCCATTTCCACTGCTCCTCCATCCACTCCTCTCTTCCAGAACCCTTCTTATCTGATCCCTGGTTCTTGCGAGTCCCCACCATTTTTTTTTTGAGTGAGAGAGAGAGAGAGAGAGAGAGAGAGAGAGAGAAGGGAAAGGTAGAAAGAGAGAGAGAGGGGAGAGTGAGAAGGAAAAGGGGGAGAGAGAGAGTGAGAGAGAGAGAAGGGAAGGGTAGGAGAGGGGGAGAGTGATAAGGGAAAATGGGGAAGAGAGAGAGAGAGAGAGAGAGAGAGAGAGAGAGAGAGAAGGGAAAGGTAGAAGGAGAGAGAGAGGGGGAGAGTGAGAAGGAAAAAAGGGGGAGAGAGAGGAGGGAGAGAGAGAGAGAAGGGAAAGGTAGAAGGAGAGAGAGAGGGGGAGAGTGAGAAGGAAAAAGGGGGAGAGAGAGAGTGAGAGAGAGAGGGAGAGAGAGAGAGAAGGGAAAGGTAGAAGGAGAGAGTGAGAAGGGAAGAGAGAGGATAGGGGGAGGGAGAGGGGAGGAGGGGAGAGAGATGGGAAAAGGGAGAGGGGGAGAGATAATGAGGGGGAGAGATGTTAGAGGGGGAGAGATGTTAGAGGGGTGGAGGTGTTAGAGGGAAGAGATGTTAGAGGGGAGAGATGGGAGAGGGGAGAGAGAGATAGGTAGAGAGTGATAGGTAGAGAGAGATAGGTAGAGAGAGATAGGTAAAGAGTGAGATAGGTAGAGAGAGATGGGTAGAGAGATAGGTAGAGAGGGAGACAGGTAGTGAGAGAGGGAGAGAGAAAGGAGTGAGGTTTAGATGGTCAGTTCACAGGAAGTTGTGAAATCCTGTGTATGTGTGTGTGTGTGCGTTTGTACTACAGCTTTTACAAGTGCTTGTTCCTGTGTGTGTGTGTGTGTGTGTGTGTGTGTGTGTGTGTGTATGTGTGTGTGTGTGTCCCCACTTCTAAGTATTCATACTGCTAATAAATACCGGTAAATACCAGTAATTCTAAATCTTACCAATACTTCTAACATTTATCGATTCTACTTATAAAATACAGAAAGTATCTAGGTTGTAAAATTTAGCTTGTCTCAGCTTAAGTGTCTGATGTTATCCCTCGCTACCGCTTTACTCCTTGCATTCTTGTCTGTGTTATTTCTACTATAATTCCGGTAATAGCTTGCAGGAGTGAGTGACCAGTATCTAACAGTGATGCAAGACCAGAACTCAGAACCCTGCAACATGCAACCTCAGCAGGTGAGCAATACTTGCGCTGGCAGTGGTGTGATGACAAGTTGCCAGATGTTGATGACATAGTCGTCGTACATAGGCTTTCTATCACTATTTTGTAAATCTTTCACCTGTGATGTTTATAACCATATATGCTCATGTATCCCACGTTCCTCAAGTGATTTCACTTTTCACTTATGACAGAATAAACTTCACATTCGGTGTTTCACTTTATATGTATAATGGCATACAACTGTTGTGACGTCACTGCTTCAGCAGGCCTACTACTACCACCTTCCTTTGTTGTATATTTTATTTTCCCTTTCTCCTTTTGCTTATTAACTTTTTCACTCTCACTGTATAGTGCCCAACATTTCACTTATTAACCACACGCTGGTAATTCTTGAATACCCGCTTCCACACTCACTTTGATTTTTGTATATTTGAATCTGTGTGACAACAGTGCCAAGTAGACCCACAACGGTTTGGCACTTTGAAATATTAATGATTTCAGGCTTCCTCTCGACTTTTTTTAACTACTAACTTTAGTTATCACTCGTAGGATTGTTCACCGACGTTGTCACTACCACTGATTACTGCTAACAGTTACTGCACGCCTTAAAATCACCAAGGTTCTCGGAGCCTTGTGCACCCACGTCTGCACCCACGTCTGTACTCACCTAGTTGTACTCACCTAGTTGAGGTTGCAGGGGTCGAGTCCGAGCTCCTGGCCCCGCCTCTTCACTGGTCGCTACTAGGTCACTCTCCCTGAACCGTGAGCTTTATCATACCTCTGCTTAAAGCTATGTATGGATCCTGCCTCCACTACATCGCTTCCCAAACTATTCCACTTCCTGACTACTCTGTGGCTGAAGAAATACTTCCTAACATCCCTGTGATTCATCTGTGTCTTCAAGTTCCAACTGTGTCCCCTTGTTACTGTGTCCAATCTCTGGAACATCCTGTCTTTGTCCACCTTGTCAATTCCTCTCAGTATTTTGTATGTCGTTATCATGTCCTCCCTATCTCTCCTGTCCTCCAGTGTCGTCAGGTTGATTTCCCTTAACCTCCCCTCGTAGAACATACCTCTTAGCTCTGGGACTAGTCTTGTTGCAAACCTTTGCACTTTCTCTAGTTTCTTTACGTGCTTGGCTAGGTGTGGGTTCCAAACTGGTGCCGCATACTCCAATATGGGGCTATTGTACACGGTGTACAGGGTCCTGAACGATTCCCTATTAAGATGTCGGAATGCTGTTCTGAGGTTTGCTAGGCGCCCATATGCTGCAGCAGTTATTTGGTTGATGTGCGCTTCAGGAGATGTGCCTGGTGTTATACTCACCCCAAGATCTTTTTCCTTGAGTGAGGTTTGTAGTGTCTGGCCCCCTAGACTGTACTCCGTCTGCGGTCGTCTTTGCCCTTCCCCAATCTTCATGACTTTGCACTTGGTGGGATTGAACTCCAGGAGCCAATTGCTGGACCAGGTCTGCAGCCTGTCCAGATCCCTTTGTAGTTCTGCTTGGTCTTCGATCGAGTGAATTCTTCTCATCAACTTCACGTTATCTGCTTGTGTGTATGTGTGTGTGTGTGTGTGTGTGTGTGTGTATGTGTGTGTGTGTGTGTGTGTTTAGTTAAGTTTTAATTAAAATATCAAATTAAGCATACAGTAATGTAAAGAATCACTTTTAAGTATTTCTGACACCAACGATACGCATTACGTCAGCTCCATACAGGTATTACGTCTATTTTTCATTTGTCTCCTGGCATCTCAGCTTGTCATGCCCGGGACACTGGTTGTAGTTGAATTTTTTGCAGTCCTCAGGAAGAGGCCCCGAGAAGCAGGCCTTTTCCTCTTGGTCAAAATATCCGATTAGGCACGTTTTCGTGGCATACGGAGATGATTCTGAATCCAAACACAGGTGGTATTTGGTGCAGTCTGTGGGATCTTTTTGCACTCCATTTTCAGTACAAGAAAAAACAGCAGGTGTTGTTACATTGACAGAACACTTATCCATGCATTGACCTGTTTCCTGGTTGAAGTATTTATTGTCACCGCAGTCTGATATCCTGGAGGTGTTGTCAGGAAGGCAGGTGTAGGAGTATCTGCAGTCATTGGGGTTGACTCTGGTTGTAATCAATCCATCGCAAGGAGGAGTCTCCGGGAGCACAGAAGGTGAAGAGCTTTCGCAGGTGTTACTAGTATTTACGAAGGTCTTACCTTCAGGGCATTCGAATATTTCCATAGTTATATTTCTGTCCTTTTTATCACAGTATATGTAATAACTTTTGTTGTAACTATCAGCCATTAATCCTGTTTTACTGCAAACACATTTATCCATTTGTTGCAAATGATACGGCAGGCACGTTCCTTCGCCATAAATTGTTTCTTCTGAGCAGGCTTCACTGTCTGCACACAAGGAGACATAAGCGCTGCCACCAATGCATTCGTAGGAGAGCTTGCAATGATAACATCCAATTTTTTGGTTTCCTTTACATAGAAACTGAAGACTCGGAACTGGGAAGCTGTTCCTTAACACCCTGGTATAGCACTCCGGTTGCTGATCATGGGGCACACATCGCCGACTGGAGGGGGAGTAGGGAAAGCCGAAACAGTGACCTTCCCTAGCTGTGAATTGACCGTCGGAACCAACTGGTATACAGTCCACGTATTTGCCGCAGTCCTCAGGATGTGGGAACCTTCCCGGTGTCTGGCACTCCAACACGCTGCCCATGAGTAAATAGAATGTGCTTAGAAACATTAAATAATAACTATTTTATATCTCATATAGTTATACAAAATTTAATTTCAACAAAATGAAAAAGAGCAAAAATTCTTAGTTACGAGGCCCTTGGTCACAAGGGAAGGGGGAGAAGAATTTGGAGAAAGCGTGATTTTGATATTGAAACTGCCATAAAGATTAATTCAGAAAACACAAAGAGAAATTGACCAATGACATTCTTATTTCTAAACGGTGGAGAATGGTCCTGTGGTTCGATAACTGAATATGACAATGAAACAGAATATGGAGTATTAGATGGAATCACGAGGCCATGAGCTGTTTCTATTAATGTGTACTTATTTCAGTCAGTATATATATACACTGAATGAAATAATAAATACAAACAAGATGGTTTAGATATACACGTAAGCAAACACTAGGATATATTTATTAGAAAACGCTCACTAAAAACCACGACCTCCCTTTACCTCTCCTAGATTTCATCAGTCTAGTAGATCTATGTTTACGTTGATGATATATTGGTTTTCTATCCTAGACGTCTCAATATCCAGGCCCTCCTCAATAAGATCAATGCAGCGGAGCCATCAATAAAGTTTACATTTGAACTCGAAAAAGATGGCCAACTTCCTTTCATCGACGTTCTCCCGTGCAGCTCTCCCGACAGTAACAAACTTCTCTTCGAAGTGTATAGAAAACCCATCAACAAGGACAATCTTATACACTTCTTATACACCCGCACCAAAAGTGGAGCCCTCATTGGCTTCTTCGCATCTCCAGCCCTTGTTTTCTTGAAGAAGAATGTATTTACATAACACAAGCCTTTACACGTCTTCACTTTCCATCTTTCTTCATCCGAGATTGCAGACTGAAGGCACAAGCTATTCTCAGCATGACCCCCATGGAACAGCCCTCTAAGCAGTTCATAGTGCTCCCATGTGGTGACCCCAATGGAAGTAAATCACTCTGTCTGACTTTTCGGGTTATCCTAGGTACTTTACACATATGCTGCTATATATGGTAATTCTATGTAACTGTATTTGTGTATACCTGAATAAACTTACTTACTTACTTATGTCGCCACGAATACTCCCGGGCACTTGCTAAGAGTAACATAAATGTTTCCACTATAAACACATCATCTATCAAAATCCTCACTAGAAACACAGCCTCACACCTTCAACTTCCACAGCAGGCGTCTACACCATCCACTGTGGTGGCGGCAACAAAGCAATAGCTAAGAACTGTAGACCAATAGCTTTAACGTCCCACATCATAAAAGTCTCTGAAAGAGTTCGAAGAAGCAGGACTGCAAACCACTTGGACTCCCAACAATTACACAATCCAGAGCAAGATGGGTTCAGAGCAGATCGCTACTGCCTCTCGTAACTACTGGACCACTATGTTATGGTCTTGGATACACTGGAAAACAAACAGAATGCAGATGTAGTATGCACAGATTTGGCAAAAGCTTTTGATAAGTGCGATCATGGTGAAGTAGCACACAAAATGCGTGCTAAAAGGATAACTGGCAAAGTAGGCAGACGGATCTTCAACTTTCTAGCCAATCGAACACAAAGAGTAGTGGTAAACAGTTATATCGGAAGTTGCCATAGCGAAGAGCTCTGTTCCACAAGGCACAGTACTTGCCCCTATCCTATTTCTCATCCTCATGTCAGACATAGACAGAGATGTAAACCACAGCACCGTATCATCCTTTTCAGACGATACTAGGATCTGCATGAAACTGTCATCCATTGAGGACACGGCAAATCTCCAAGAAGATATAAACCAAGTTTTGCAATGGGGAGCGGAGAACAACATGATGTTCAATGAGGACAAATTCCAACTACTCCGTTATGGAAAACTGGAGGAAATAATAGCTAGAACTGGGCATACTACAAACACTAATTATACAATAGAGCGGAAAAGGAATGTGAAGGACCTGGGAGTGGTAATGTCTGAGGATCTCACCTTCAAGGATCACAACAGTGCCACTATCGCATCTGCGAGGAAACTGATAGGATAGATAATGAGAACATTCAAGACAAGAGATGTAAGCCAATGATAATCCTCTTTAAATCACTTGTTCTTTCTAGGCTGGAATACTGCTGTACATTAACATCTTCATTCAAGGCAGGTAAAACTGTAGCTCTAGAGAATGTACAGAAAATCTTTACTCCCCATATAAGTTTCATCAAACACCTTAACTACTGGGAATGCTTGGAAGCACTTGACCTGTACTCACTGAAGCACAGGTGAGAGAAACACATCATAATCTACACCTGGAAGATCCTGGAGGGACTGATCCCCAATCTACACACAGAAATCACTCCCCATGAAAGCAAACGATTTGGCAGGCGATGCAACATACCCCAGTGAAAAGTATGGGCACCATTAGTACACTAAGAGAAAAAACACAATAAGTGTCCGGGGCCCAAGACTGTTCAACAGCCTCCCGCCAGCCATAAGGAGAATTACCAATATACCTCTGGTTGTCTTCAACAGGGAGCCGATCCGGCACCTAAAGCCGGTGCCAGATTAGCCTGGATATGGTTCGTACGTTGAACTATGTGCGGCCACCAGTAACAGCCTGATCCACCAGGAGGACTGGTCATGGACCGGGCCGCGGGGGCGTTGGTTCCCGGAATATCCTCCAGGTAGATTCCAGGTAGTGAATTCTGTCCCGAGAAATATGTAGGCGAAACAGGCAGAGATCTTGCGGTCCGCCTGAACGAGCATCAAAATGCCAGTAACAGAGACAACTTAAGGTACGCCTGTGTCCTCCACAGAGACTCCACGGGGCACTTGAACTAGGATGAGGCTCAACTCCTTCTCACCGAATAATACATTAGACGACGACGGTGTCTGGAAGCCTCCCTAACTGCCGTCACCGACACAATAGAACGTAATACTGGAAACTACAAAATTTCTAAAACATTAGCATAAGTGATACTCAACCAGGCAAAGCACCACCTACCCAGCAACACAGGAGTCACATGATCTCATCGTCTACCCGTCCTCATACACTGTCTTTCAACCTCTGTATGTTAGAAGTGATCAAGGTCTCAGGACCCAAACGTTTTCTAATAAATATGTCCTAGTGTTTGCTTACGTGTTTTTCTAAACCACACACACACACACACACATACACACACACACACACACACACACCACACACACACACACACACACACACACACACACACACATACACACACACACACGCATATATGTAAGGTTTCCCTTTATCTTTCTTACCCTCTACAATAGTTATTGCTTGTTATGCTGTTAGGTGTGGTAATCGGCAAGTTAACAATTGAAACACAAGTATTTACAAGTTCTTTGGAATTTGAAAGAAGAAAACGAAGGATTTCGGCAGTGAGGCGGAAAGATAAATAATCAACTGGTTAATTACCTTCGAAGGAAATGACAAAAAGATTCTTGATCTAGGGATTTGTATCTAGACCTTCTTACCTGGGATCTAACCTGATTACCTCCTATTGCTCAGCCATATGGGTTTAGTGCTTCACGATGAGTTTAGTAGTAGTAGTAGTAATAGTAGTAGTAGTAATAGCAGCAGCAGCAGTAGTAGTAGTAGTAGTAGTAGTAATAGTAGTAGTAGTAGTGGTAGTAGTAGTAGTAGTAGCAGTAGTAGTAACAGTAGTAGTTGTAGTAGTAGTAGTAGTAGTAGTAGTAGTAGTAGTAGTAGTAGTAGTAGTAATAGTAGTAGTAATAATAATAGTAATAATAAAAATAATAATAATATTAATAACAATAAAATAATAATAATAATATTAATAACAATAAAATAATAATAATAATAATAATAATAATAATAATAATAATAATAATAATAATAATAATAATAACAATAATAATAATAATTATAATAATAATAAGAATATTAATGATGAAAGTAATAATAATAAAATCAATAATAATAATAATAATAATAATAATAATAATAATAATAATAATAATAATAATAATAATAATAATTGATTTTGCAAATGTTTACGTTTGTGAGATGTCGTGAGGCCAGTTAGCTGGAGCGATGCGGTGCTCCGACAATAGCTGGAAAAAGACAGCATAAAAAACCATATCACGGGTGGGGATAGAACCCGCTATTCCAGTGGCTAACACGACGGTCTGGAGTTTTGAGACTCTCTGATCACGGGTTCTGTCCCCGCCCGTGGTATGGTTTGTTTGCAATCGTGTCATTACGATTTCGTGAGTCATGAAGACAGCATAAAAGCTGAGCTTTCAATACATATGCTGTTTCAACTACAAGAAGCTTTATGAATTCCTTGATGAAGCCTCTAGTTATTATCTAATAAAAGGTCTCCTCTTGCTCTGCTTGTCCTTTCCTGCTATCCGAATAATTGCCACTGATGCAGGTTCGTTTTCCTGGCTTTAGACAAAGTAATGGCATGCATCAGGTCTTTTGAACAGTATATCACAATCATTTAAAAATATAAATTCGTGCAGTGACGGTCAAAATGCCTGATATTCGTGAAGTCAGCTTATTTTAAGCAAGTGTTTGCCGAAGCTCCATGCGATAATGCCCCGGCTAAGACGAAATCTTCATGTATAACGCTCTATAGGAATATCTTTATTCTTTATCTTACCATATTTTGCTATATGTGGGTTTAGGGCTTAGTTCTGATTGTAATAAATATAATAATAATAATAATAACTGCCAAACTCATACACACACATGCACCAGCTCTAGAAGGAAGAATATGAAGTAACATAACAAAATGATGAATGTAGACTAAGCAAGACCATCTGACCATCTAACTTAACATCGGGAAAGCAAAATATAACAATAATGATACATAGTAGACACACGTAGACAATACACTGCATTAGAAAAAAAAAAACATTATTGGCAAGTATTGAAAGGATACAACAGAACACAAGCTAAAGTTAAATTTGTACGACATTAAAACGGAACATGATGCATGATGGAAGAATAATAAATATAACACAAGAAGCTTACAGAGGACACCAGAAAACACGCGGAAAAACTTGAGCACTATGTATAACTCAGAATCATAAGATTTAAGACTAAAATATGACAGGTGACACAAAAACGTGACTAGAACATAACAATCTTTCGGAAGCGGCAGACTTGCCGTTAATACTCATCTCTACCGAAAATTTATATTAATATTAATAATTACTAGACAGACTAACATAATTTATGTATCACTGGACGCAGCATAATACGACTGACGTGGTCTTGACTCACCTTCCATCCACGGTCATCAACTGACACATCACCTGTGGGAAGAAATGAATTCCCTTTGTAATGATTTAGATGCACTTAACTAAATGGATTGATAATTCTTGTACTGTTTCAAACACATGACCAGAAAGATTTATTCTCAGCTTAACTAACCACCAGGGAGACGAAGAGGATGATCCTTGTAGCCATTGCGGTGGAGAGTGTGTATGTGTACTGACACGCCAGTGATATATGCAGTGCTTGCTACCTTCTCCTGTCCCCTTCTCCTAGCTCCTCGTCCCCCAACCCACTCCCCAACTACACAAAGAGGACGAAATAACAGTTACACCTCATAGCAATAACCTCACCATAATAAAAGAAGTGAGGAATTTGACATTTATATAAAACAAAGCTGTAAATTAAACTGGGACGTCTCAACGGGGAATGAGTTAGGCTTAGAAGTACCAAGTCACAGTGATTATAACGGGTTAGAAGCCTTATTTGTTACCTTCTTCTTTCGTTATTCTTTTTAATTCTTGTTTTTCAAATATTCTTTTCATTCTTTCCAATTCGTCTTCATTCAACGTTCATAACATTTTTCTTTCATTGTTTAAATTCCTTCAAAATTCTTTTATATTCTTTCTCCTTCCATCTCTCTTTTGATCATTATTTTTTCCCCACTTTCCAATGATCAAACTTTACTATTTTGTTTAATTATCATGTTTTCATCACTAAATCTTCTCTAAATCTTTACGTGGTTCATCTATTTTATTTTGAGGATAAGAAGAACGGATTATTGGAAAGTGGATCGTGAAGGTTCTTCTCAACTTGGATAGATGAGGAAGGAGATCTGACCTTCATATGGGTCATACAGCACCTGGGGAATGGTAGATAGTTGGATTTGATCCGAGGAATGGGAGGGTGGCTTCAAATCCTTGGATCAAGAGCCCTTCAGCATGAAACCAGGCCTAGGTTTTATTACAAGTACTTCTGGCAGTTTGACAAGTATACAGACAATCATCAAATTAAATACATAGTATATATGGCCAGCCTCATAGTCACTCTCTTGAACACTATTGGCTTGATAACTGAGACGCTTGTTCGACATTTGGGTATCTATATTCTGGAAACGTTTCGTTGACCAGTGGCTTCTTCAGTCTAATGTAGAGGAACGGGGGAAGATGAGGAGTTAAGGTAATCAGTCTCTCAGTCGACTCCAGGCTCAGGGAATGATTACCTCAAATCCTCCTCACCTTCCCCGTTTCTCTGCACTGGACTGAAGATACCTAAATGTTGCACATGTGTCTCATTTATCAACGTGTCGGTTTTCTAAACCATTTATTCAAACTATGTGCCTGATTATCCATTTACTGAGTGATATAGATATAGACAGTATAGGAATTTATGTGACGAAACAAGGAATCTTATTAATGAAAATACGATAACAGATAATTTATGTAAATATCCCAAATTTGCTTGTAAGAGTTGAAAAATTAATTGTAACTATAACTGCATGTTACCTGGAGGTTATTCCGGGGATCACCGCCCCCGCGGCCCGGTCCACGACCAGGCCTCCCGATGGATCAGGGCCTGATCAACTAGGCTGTTACTGCTGGCCGCACGCAGTCCAACGTACGAGCCACAGCCCGGCTGATCCGGCACTGACTTTAGGTATCTGTCCAGCTCTCTCTTGAAGGCAGCCAGGGGTTTATTGGTAATTTCCCTTATGCTTGATGGGAAGCTGTTGAACAGTCTTGGGCCCCAGACACTTATGGTGTTTTCCCTTAGTGTACCAATGGCGCCCCTACTTTTAATTGGGGCATTTTGCATCGCCTGCCCAGTCTTTTACTTTCGTAGGGAGTGATTTCTGTGTGCAGATTTGGGACCATTCCTTCCAGGATTTTCCAAGTGTAGATTATGATATATCTCTCCCTCCTGCGTTCCAACGAGTACAAGTCAAGTGCTTCCAAGCGTTCCCAGTAGTTAAGGTGCTTGACAGAACTTACACGTACATTCTCTAGATCTGCGATTTCACCTGCTTTGAATGGAGATATTAATGTACAGCAGTATTCCAGCCTAGAGAGAATAAGTGATTTGAAAAGGATCATCATTATGTGTTATCGTCCACATGATGCATATGGGGTACACAATAATCTAGCCGCTTCAGCGGCAAAATCTGAACCTGGGTTGAGTTCCAGCATTCATTTGTTGGACTATATCTGTTCTAAGTCGCCTTCCAATTTTTCCCTGCTTCCTCCAGTTATTCCTCTCGTTTGTTTTACTTAATACACGAATAATAAAAAAATCAGAATGTGATCTATGGCATGTCATTTATGCATGGTAGGAACATTATCCTTTCAAGACTAACCCTTGTGGGACCCCCTACTTATGCCTGACATTTCTGATATTTTATGACCAATATTCTCTGTGATTTTTCCCTTAGGTATTCTGCGACCTACTGCAGTATTTTTCTAGACATTCCAGTAAGGTCCTATTTGTGGGTGATATAAATGGTTCTGGCCTGGTCACAGACCGGGCCGCGGGGGCGTTGACCCTTCCCGGAACACCCTCCAGTTATATGACACTTGTTCTTAAAATTATTGTAGATTTGCATAGTACTAAAGCAGACACATTAAATGCCCTAATCATTTTAATAAAAAATGTGAACCTAATTAAAACGAACGATTGTTGGGGAGATACAGATAACTTTTGTAAAAGAGGAAGTGAACATTAATAAATACATTTAGGAAAATTCATTGAAAACGTTTCGGTCTTGAGGCCTTGATGACTTCAAATACATGAGGACAATGAGAGAATAGACTATACTCCTCTTGCATTGAAGGTGATCAAGGATCTAAGAATTGAATCCTCTTAAATAAAGATTCCCTAAACCTCCGCATTCATATTCATTTCCCTCTAGTTGTCGGTACTCGTTTGCCTTCTTACTACACTCTTGGTAAAATTAGAATGAACTCTGTTTTTGCTAATAGTGATTTTATTCAATTAAGAAAACAAGTATTAAAAGGCAACTGTAAATAAAAATATCCCGAGAACCCATCATTAATTTGTATGTAAAATATCCTAAAATTCCATAAAGCAATTAACCTACTCAAGAGCCCTTTAGATGACTTGATTCTGTTAGACACAAGAAAGTTGTTTCCAAATGACTGAAGACCGAACCTCAGTCACACTTTGAGCCAAGTGATCCACATGGGTTTAACGCTTCACTGAATACAATCTATATCCAATACAAGATGGCCTTCTGTTGCATTATAAAAAAATAATAAGGATTTATTGGAGTAAATGAAATAACACAACGGAAAGAATTAATGAATTTATTGTACTAGTTAGCTTTGACATTGCATCATTGTTTACAAGAGAATTTATTGTTGAATTCTTATTTTTTCTGTCTGAAAAACTATGCAGTAGATTCAATACCATTTCTAGGCGCTTTAATTGTTAAAAAGTCCATTAAATGTACTTATTGGCCACTTTAATAGGAATACCCTTCTAATATTGCTTAGGGTTACCCTTAGATTCCAAAAAGAACCTGAATTCTTCTTGGCATGGATTTAACAAGGTACAAAAAACATTCCTTAGAGATTTTAGTTCATGTTGAAATAATAGCATTACACAGTTACTACAGATTTGTCAGATGCACATTCATCCTGCGACTGTTCCTTTCCACCACATCCTGATTTACGCCAAATTAAGACCCTACCTTCTGCATGTCACAGCAAAAATCCAGACTCATCAGACCTACGGACCTTTTTCCAATATTCAGCCGTCTAGTTTTGATGAGCCTGTGCCGACTGTAGCCTCAGTTTCCTGTTCTAAGCTGACAGGAGTGGAACCAGGTGTGATCATCTGCTACTGTGGCCCATCCACTTCAAGGCTTGACAAGTTGTGCGTTCAGAGATGTTCTGCATACCACTGTTATTACACGTGATTATTTGAGTTAGTGTCACCATCTTGTCAACTTGAACCAGTTTGGTAATTTTCTTCTGACATCTCTCATTAACATTGCGTTTTTGCTCACATTACTCCCGCTCACTTGATGTTTTGCATTTTTCACATCATTCTCTGTAAACTCTAGAGACTGATGTATGTGAGAATCTCAGGAGATCAGCAGTTTCTGTGATGCTCAAACCACCATGGCTGGCATCAACAATTATTCCACAGTAAAAGTCACTTAGATCACATTTCACCCTCATTTTGATTTTTAGTCTGAGCAACAACTCAACCTGACGACCATGTATCAATGCTTTCAGCTAAGTATTGAGGCGCTACCACGTCATTGACTGATTAGATATTTGGATTAACGAGCAGATGCTCAGGTGTACCTAATGAAGTGGCCATCGAGTGTATATAGGAAGCACACTGATGTTCGTTGCTGTGTACAGTTATAACATCACGTCATGAGAGAATAAAATATTTAGTGCTCTTCATTTTCCTGAGAGTTCTTTGTCTGATGACCTCAGAGTTAATAGCTGATGAAATAATGAAAATACATGAGAAAGCATTAACCCAAGATATCCAAAACCTCTTAATTACAAACTTTTGAAAATTGCAACAACAATTGTTATTTGCGCTGCAAAATCTAATGAACCATATTTGAGCAAAAATATACTAACACTACTGAATCTTTTACTTGCTTATTTTTTTATATAATTCGGGCATTATATATATATAATATATATATATATATATATATATAATATATATATAATATATATATATATATTTTAACATATACAAAATATATTATATATATAATATATATATATATTATAAAATACACACACATATATATATATATATATATATATATATATATATATATATATATATATATATATATAATATATATAATATATATATATATATATATATATATTATATATATATATATATATATTATATATATGCAAAACAATCACTCTGAAAGAATAGATAAATTCCAAGCGCTTTCGTGACTACTCACATTATCAAGGAACTATGAAAGTAAAGCATCCAAGGAAGCTATAAGGGGTCTGCCCAGCACCTCACTATCAGATCCCACAACGGTTAAACACCTGACGCGTGCCGACCCAACTTGGATAGGTCCTTTGCACAACTCACCCCACAAACTATTCTACCCAAGAAAATTTAAAAATTATTATTTGTCCAGTGTATTATTAAATTCTTCCCAATTCTATTAATTATAAATGGATCTAATTTATATAAACCAAAGGAACTATTCATATTATTGTCAAAACTGCTTTTTATGAAACAAGATTCAATTATATTCCTGTCGACCATGGACTTGCTTGATACACTTTCTCAACTTTTTGAAAATCAATTGGATGGTTAAAATCTCTTACTATGAATAAATAGAGCATTGGAATCTTGTCCAGTTCTAATGCTATATTTATGTTGTTTTAATCTTAGTTCGAGATTTTTACCAGTTTGACCGTAATAAACTTTATCGCAAATTTTACAAGGAATCTTATAGACACATCCATCAGCATTTTGGGGGGAATTCTTTATCAAAAGTTTTTTTTTACTGTATCAAGATTTTTGAATACAACTTTAAATATTAAAATTCTTAAGAAGAGAAGGCATATCAACCAAGTTTTCATGGTAAGGGGAGAACCAACATATTTTTAGTTGAATAAGACTGGTTGTCCCTTTTTGGATTGTAAAAGTATTTCTAGCAACTTTAAAAGATTTATCAATTACATTTCTTGGGTATTTTAAATCATTACCTATTTCATAAAATTTTGGATATTTCCTCATCTATGAACTCAGGACTACAAATTCGTAAAGCTCTCAAAAACATGATGAGAAAACAGACAGTTTGACTCTATCTTGATGAGAGGAATAATAGTGGACATAGGAAACAGTTATTTGTAGGTTTTCTGTAAATTTTAAATTTGAATTCATTATTACCCTTAATAATTAAAAACATCTAGAAAAGGCAATGAGTTATTTTCTTCAAACTCAACAGTAAAGTTTATAGAATGGGCTCTAAGCTATTTAATTTGCCAAGGAAATGGTGTATATCTACATTTTTGGGCATAAGACACAAAATATCATCAACATATCTGAACCATTTAGCTCTATTAGGGAGGCTTGTGTTAAGCAACCTTGTTTCAAAAAATTTCATGTATAGGTTACTAAGAACAGTGTGAAAGAGGATTTCCCATTGCCATACCAACTTCTGAGTGTAAAACTTATCATTAAATACAAATTTTGCATCAACAATGCAAAGTTTAATAAGTTTAATGATAGTAGGAATTGGCAATGGTAATCATATTTAACGATTTCTTCAGATAAAAACTTAAAAAATCAAAAAACAGGAAAATTTCGTAAACAAGGAAGTAACTCAAGCTAACCCTGTTAAAAACATTTAATCAGTCAAGGAGCTTAATTTTCAACCAAGTCTATGTTGTTTTTAAAAAATTAAAGTTAGAAATTTTGCCCAAAAATAGGGCTAAAATATAACAAGCCATTTTGATAATTTTTTGAAAAATGACCCTATGGAGCTAATAATTGGTCTGATGGATTCCCGGGGGTGTGTTTTTATTAGTCCATACATGTAAGGTAAAAGATGGATTAGGGAAAAAAAAAATTTTTTGACTAATTCATTTTGCTTTCAGTAGAAGTTTTTTTTGTTTTTTGAAATTGTGTTAAAAGGTTTTTAGGGGGTTTTTCCCAAGTTAAAAGGTTTCAGTATCATTAAAATAATTCATTTTTTCTTTTGGAAACATTTTTTTTTCATAATATATTGCATTTATTTTGTTGCTTTTGTAAGGCCAAAAATTTTATGTTTTAAGTGTATCATAAGACTTAAAAAAATCTTTGAGGGGCCCCTTGGGAATGTTTGGTTTAAAATAGAGCTATATACCATTCCTTTACTAATATTAATTTCATCAGAGGATAAATCATAAAATTTTTCAAAGTTACAAAAGGCTTTTGCAATTTCAACATTATTAAGTTTTTTTGAAGTTGCAAAACTTAGGCCAAAACCTAGAGCAGCAGTTGTATGTTTGTCTAAAATTTCATCTGATAAGTAATTACAAAATTGTTATTAGCATGCTTTGTCCAATCACTATTTTCAATTAAAATGTCTAATTTTCTTTGTAGTTTGCTCTTGAGTTCATTACAAATTCTTCTGAGTTTATTATAGCAATGATCCAACATACTGTGTTTCCATTCTGATGGAATGGCTTGATTAAAAGAGTATTTTTTGTTTCTCAATATTTTGAATGCTTCCTTCTCCTGTATTTTAGTTATTTCAATATGTTTCTGGAGAATAATTCTCATAAAATCATCAAAAGGACGATCTCTCATGTCAAGGAGTCTATTGGGTAAAAGAGATTTGGGCAGAACTTGTTCATTTAAACAATTTTTTAAAAAATTAAGTCGAATTTTTAACTTGTGGGACTTGATCAGTGCAGAAGAAAACTGTGAAACAGAAGATATATGATTAGGAAAGCTTATCGAGAACATTCTGAAGAGTCGTGTGGTATCCATTCATGCAATAAGATCACAGTAAACAGGCGATTTCAGAATATGCAAAACAACCACTCTGAAAGAATAGAGAAATTCCAAGCGCTTTCGTGACTACTCACATTATCAAGGAACTATGAAAGTAAAGCATCCAAGGGTAATGTGAGTAGTCACGAAAGCGCTTGGAATTTCTCTATTCTTTCAGAGTGGTTGTTTTGCATATTCTGAAATCGCCTGTTTACTGTGATCTTATTGCATGAATGGATACCACACGACTCTTCAGAATGTTCTCGATAAGCTTTCCTAATCATATATCTTTTGTTTCACAGTTTTCTTCTGCACTGATCAAGTCCCACAAATTAAAAATTCGACTGTTGAGTTTGAAGAAAATAACTCATTGCCTTTTCTAGATGTTTTAATTATTAAGGGTAATAATGAATTCAAATTTAAAATTTACAGAAAACCTACAAATAACTGTTCCTATGTCCACTATTATTCCTCGCATCAAGATAGAGTCAAACTGTCTGTTTTCTCATCAATGTTTTTGAGAGCTTTACGAATTTGTAGTCCTGAGTTCATAGATGAGGAAATATCCAAAATTTATGAAATAGGTAATGATTTAAAATACCCAAGAAATGTAATTGATAAATCTTTTAAAGTTGCTAGAAATACTTTTTACAACCCAAAAAGGGACAACCAGCCTTATTCAACTAAAATTATGTTGGTTCTCCCTTACCATGAAAACTTGGTTGATATGCCTTCTCTTCTTAAGACTTTTAATATTAAAGTTGTATTCAAAAATCTTGATACAGTAAAAAAAACTTTTGATAAAGAATTCCCCCCAATATGCTGATGGATGTGTCTATAAGATTCCTTGTAAAATTTGCGATAAAGTTTATTACGGTCAAACTGGTAAAAATCTCGAACTAAGATTAAAACAACATAAATATAACATTAGAACTGGACAAGATTCCAATGCTCTATTTATTCATGTATGAGATTTTAACCATCCAATTGATTTTCAAAAAGTTGAGAAAGTAGTATCAAGCAAGTCCATGGTCGACAGGAATATAATTGAATCTTTTTGCATAAAAAGCAGTTTTGACAATAATATGAATATTTCCTTTGGTTTATATAAATTAGATCCATTTATAATTAATAGAATTTGGGAAGAATTTAATAATACACTGGACAAATAATAATTTTTAAATTTTCTTGGGTAGATAGTTTGTGGTGAGTTGTGCAAAGGACCTATCCAAGTTGGGTCGGCGCGCGTCAGGTGTTTAACCGTTGTGGGATCTGATAGTGAGGTGCTGGGCAGACCCCTTATATAGCTTCCTTGGATGCTTTACTTTCATAGTTCCTTGATAATGTGAGTAGTCACGAAAGCGCTTGGAATTTATCTATTCTTTCAGAGTGGTTGTTTTGCATATTCTGAAATCACCTGTTTACTGTGATCTTAGTGCATATATATATAATATATATATATATAATATATATATATATATATATATATATATATATATTATATATATATATATATTTATATATATATATATATATTATATATATATATATTATATATATTATATATATATATATATATATATATATATAATATATATATATTTATTTATTTATTTATATATAGCTAGCTTATTATTATATGTAGTAGATTTTAATTATCGTATTTATTGGTTAAAATCTTAGAAAATTATTGATGAGAATAATATAATAATCAAGTTTGGCAAACACTAGGTCAGCTTGAAATGTAAATGGTCCAGCAATTTATTAGCTAGATGCATTCATAATTAATAAAATGTACTGAAGCTTTAAGCAATATTTACAGCAGATTAGGCTATTACACTGGTTCTCGTTTCTGATACCAACGAAGACATTATTATGTCTTCTCATTAAGGACATCGTGTCTAATTATCAAGGCTTCTCTAACACACCAACATATCGTGTCCGGGACACTTACTGTAAGTGAAGACCGCACACTCAGGAGGAAGAGGCCCTGACACGCAAGATTGCGTTATGAAGTCAAAGTGTCCAGTTGGGCATGACTGCAAGGCATACGGTGCTTCGTATTTGTTTAAGCAGACATAATATTTAGTGCAATCTGTAGGATGATTCAGATTTCCTCGTTCTGGGCATAAGATAGCATCAGAAGATACAGTGGTGACAAAGGAACACTTGTCTTCGCACCTGCCGGTGTCCTGGTTGAAATAACTTCTGTTACCACAGTAGGACGATCTGGTGGTGTTGTCAGGAAGGCAGGTGTAAGAGAAGCTGCAGTTGTTGGGGTTGACTCTGGTGGTTGACGGTCCATCGCAAAGAGGAGTTTCTGGTGTTTCCCAGTGTTGTGGAGGCCGTGCGAAGCCCTCACAGGTGTTACTAGAACTTGTGAAGGTCTTGCCTTCTGGGCATTCAAACATCTCCATGGTTACAGGAATAGCACTTGTGTCACAATAAATGTAATAAGTATCATTATAACTATCAGACATTAACCCCGTTCCCGTACAAATGCATCTATCATTAACTGATGGGAAACCATATGGCAAGCATGCTCCTCCTCCAAAAGCTTCATCTTCTAAACATGTCTCGGTGTGTTGACACAAGGAGACATACGGGGTACCATCAATGCATTTGTAGGCGAGCTTGCAGTGGTAGCAGCCTACGGGCTTGTTTTTTTCACACAGGAACTGAAGACCTGGTAGTGGGATGCTGTTTCTTGATTTCTTAGTTTTGCATCCCGGGTGCTGATCATGGGAAACACAGCGACGATCGGCAGAGGAATAGGGAAAACCAAAACAGTGACCTTCGTTTGCCGTGAGTTGACCGTCGGAACCAACTGGTATACAGTCTATGTAGCTGCCGCAGTCTTCAGGATGTGGAAACCTTCCTGGAGCCTGGCACTTCAAAACTCTGTCACGGAAAAACCAGAATGAGCTTAGAAACCTTACAGATAAACTATTTTAAGACTAATTATTTATAGTAAATTTCACTGGAATATAGAAAATATCTTTTCAAAGTTATATCTTGGTAGAGACAGAAGGGGAATATTAACAAAATGATGATTTATGATGGTTAGTTGCGGATGTTGCTAAGCTATAAGTAACCAATAACTTAAATGTAGTTTATTGAGTTCCATAAGCTGGAACTCGACCAACTCACACAGCTGTTGAAGCTGAACGCTCTCAAGCACAACTAGGTTAACAGCAAGTCCTGAAGCTAGAGCTCAACCTACTTAAACAGCTGATATTCAGTAGGAAGTTTCGCTGTACGAACATGCCAAATGTTAAAAGATTTAAGTCAATTGAAAAAGGCATTATTAAAATGTAGTTTAAAATTGCAGTTAGTGCATATGTAATTAATGTACACGTATCCAAAACTTTTAATTATTGTCTTAAATCACTTCAGAGGTAACATGTAAAGAGTAGTAAAAAATATTGTGAAGTTCTAGATAAAATTAAGGAGCCACAATCTTGTTACCGGTGTTAATTTAGTATCTCCAGCACATTAAATGGCTTTAATTAAGAAATACTTGTAGTACAATTTATTGATTATTTTTTATTTTATTTTATTTAACATTCAGGTACAAAATATATATAAATGCATCAATTAATATGTCAACGAGATACTAGGCACTAACAAGATTATCATTGTATAATAAATAATAAAATGAAAACACTGGAAAATATAAAGACTATGCAAAAATAATGTGACAAAAACTAGCACACAGAATTACACATATACAAGCAATCATGTATTATACAACATGATACTACATCTGGCATATAACTAGGCATGGCTTCCGCCTGCCAACACACAAGTCGGCCGTCTTCCACCGAGGCAGGGTGACCCAAAAAAAGAAAGAAAATCCCCAAAAAGAAAATACTTTCATCATCATTCAACATTTTCACCTCACTCACACATAATCACTGTTTTTGCAGAGGTGCTCAGAACACAACAATACGTTAATTTGGGCGACTACCACGGGGTTATTATCATTGACTAAGAATAGGCATTTACAGAGCAAAGGTGGAAACAGGATGACGCTATAATTCACAAAAATGAAAATATAATAATAAAACGAACGAAACTACACTGTGATATTTGACATCTCAAATAAACACAAGAAAAGACAATGCAAGCAGCTATAAGTGAACTTATACACTGACGAAAGGCAAACATTGAAACTGCTTCCACATATAGTGCAAGCTCCATCACAGCTTACAGAAAAACAAATACTTGCATAGTAACATATACAATTGAAAAGCACACGAACACGGCATAAAGTATAAACAGAAATAAGAAAACTTTAAATCCCGCTCCACTGTACAACGAACGGGCCCACATGATGACCTCATTTCCAAAACCCTGCCATCTCATAAATTTCCACAGAACCTCCCTTTCCACACTATCAAAAGTGGCTCGCCAGTCTAAAGCCAAAACACCACCCCCACCCCTCGCCCCGCATTCCTCAACAAACTCCCTGATATTCCCATGACCATCATACATTGACCTACCTGGCACACCAAACTGACTCTTATGGATTACCTTATCAAACACTTTCTTAATTCTATTCATCAAAATTTTCGCATATAGTTTATAGTCACTACACATCAACGATATGGGACGGTAGTCCTTAATTGCTAACGGCACATCACATTTCCTAACTAAGACCAACACTGCTGTACGCTGAGACAGGCCTAACACCCCCCACCTCCCTTCATCGCATTGAGGAAACGAACCATAAAAGTCCGTATTACCTCCCAATGTTTGATATAAAATTCACAAGGGATGCCATCAATGCCTGGTGCCTTCCCCTTACTCATTCCTTGCAGTGCCTCCCACACCTCTGCCTCAGATATAGGCCCACCCATGAGAAGGCGGTCATACTCGCAACGTACTCCTCTCCCAAATTCCTGTATTGCATGCTCACTCACGTCTTTACTCTGCATCTGGAGCTTACTCCAAGTATCAACATAAAAACTTATTCCCTCAGTTGTTGTTAAGACCTGTCCCTCACTATACCCATCAACCTAATCCTGTACCGCTAAACTCACGATGTCAGTCGCCTTTCGTCTTTGTGTCTGACTTTGTAAGACACAAGTAGACGGTTTGTCACCCCACAAAGCCTCGTCCACTCCACTCGAAATGCGCGCCCCATCGAAAATCTCATTTTTCAATACCTGGATTTGTTCCTAAGAGCATCAATCTCATCCACTGGGTAAACCCCAGATGCCTCTCCCTGCACATAACATTGTTGTAGTTGACTCTCCAGATACCTCAGAAAACCATACTCCATGCGAGTGGCCTCATTACCCCGATGCACATACAAATCCTTAATTCGAGGCTTCACAACCTCATCCCACCATCGCACTAAATTCCACCCCTCCCAGGAGTCTACTCCCATAGACGCCCATAAGTCCGCGAATAGTTCCCGATCATTTGCACTTTGTAACATCAGCGTATTCAATTTCCAGTACCCCTTAAAACGATTCGGGAGACCCCCCAAGTCGAGCTTTACAAAAACTCCCCGGTGGTCAGAGAAAAAGACATTCAACACAAGCACATTGATTACGACCACCCGCTGAGACACATACACCCTATCTAAACATGCTGCATAGCCCCTACGTACAAAAGTATGCTCAATCCCCAAATCACGTCCTCCGCATACATCTACCAACCCCAGCCCAGACAACAAGTCACCCAAAATAAGCGAACAGAAACCTGCCCCCCTCGGTTCAACGTCTTTACGGCGCACCACACAGTTCCAATCACCACTGACCACTGTAATTTCCGGCAGGGACCTCAAATAATACACTAAAACATCTCTAACAAAGGTATTTTTAATATTAACATCATGTCCAGCCGGCCCATATACCCCTACAAAACCAACCCTTCTACTACCCCAATCCCCCACGACTCGCACCATGCGACCCTTCCCCCCTTCCTCCCAATGTCGCATCACAAACGAGCTGGTCGCTTTTATCAACACAGCCACTCCACCTTTCAGACGTCTGGAGTGAGTCACATAAATGTCATAACCATCCATCTCAAACAAACTTCCTACCTTATGGTTATGTTCTTGCAAAAAACACACATCTACTGCAAAACGATTCAACCACTCACGCACTTGCACACACTTTCTGACAGATTTCAAACCATTAACATTAATAGTTACACACCTAACTATGTTACAGGTGGCTTTCCTCTAGGGGCTACCACTCCCTTTTTCTCTTTGCGTCGGCAAGCACCCAAGGCACTTCCCACACCTTTGGCAATCCCTGTGATATTACCTGCTGTCCTGGACTCGCGCAACCTCCCCCCACCCATGATTTCTGACCACGTCTTCTTCCCTGAACGTTGTCCAGGGGTCAAGATATCATCGGAGTCGGACGGGGTAGCCGCACGCTTCCTAGAAACAGCATCTTCAGACATGTCTGTACTTGGAGTGTACTCCTTGTGAATTTCAGCCTCAACAGTATGAACCCTCGAACTCTCCAAATCTCGCACTTCAGCTATCTGATCAGCCTCATCCACACGTAATCTCACCTCATCAGAAACCTTCATCGAAGGCACACATGGCACAGAATCAGACTCATGCGATGCTAATATGTCACTCAACGCAGATACAATGTCGGCCTCCATATCACCTGCCTCTCTTGCTAGAGGGATTTCACTGCTCACATGTTCCACCTCGTCAAGGGAGGCAGTCCCAGGTAGAGTCACACAAGATGACTCTAGTAGCATGGCCCGATCAACCTCAGCACTCCATGATGTCAGACGGGGCGAGTCCTCGACAACCTCTTCTTCCGGAGCCTGACGGGGTACCTCGCCGTCAGGACGACGACTACGCCCCGAGGGCGGCTGGCGCTGAACACATTGAGGCGCTATGTGATCCAAAGCGCCGCAGAGTCGGCAAGTTCTTCTCTGGCCAGGATACGTAACGTACACCTGGGTACGAAAATCCTCCAGGTGCACGAATGAAGGAATCGGCTGACGCAAGGACATTTTCAACGTAAATGGTCCCTCCTGAAGACCAGCATAGTGGCTGTCAGACCACTTACCCATGGTGACCAGGTGGATAGTTGATATACGTGACGTTCAAAAACGTCACATATATCAACTTCATTGGCCTCAAAAGGCACGTTTCGCACACGTACCCACGTATAGTACCGTGAAACGTCATGCAACTGGACAGAAACTGCTGGGGTGACTTGCTTACTTATATTCTGGTACTGGGTCACAATCTTCTCGTACATCTGAGTGTCACAAAACTTGACGAAGATCCGTGTAGTTCCATTCAAGGCGACGCCACACAAGGATTCACGCTGAATGCCATATGTATCACGAATGATTGCTGGCATTAACACATTCATTGATTTGCTGGTGATAGAGCCCTGCGTTAGTTGAATACAAACAGTATTAACACGCCGGCGAAACGCAGTCGCCATTGTTGTTGATGCTGTAAAAACGCCACCAGGTGTCGGGACTGAGGAGAAGCAGCTGACAACTGCTCAGCACAACGTCTGAGCAGAGAAGGAAATTTATTGATTATTACTTCGGTGCATAAAGAAATATACTCTTTCCGCAGTACGTAGTTCTAAAACCTCTGGTCAAATACTTTACCAGTCTGCGTTTTACAAGGTTACATTTGTGCGGTAAATAATATGTCACTCTGTAAAGGCAGCTTAAAGGTATTATCACCTAATATTTTCGTAAAACATATGACACTTGATATGCAAAAACGGAGACACACGGTCAAAAGGATCAGACACCCTACCGTTGATGATACCTAACTGTTGCACATGTGTCTTACTCATCTCTACACCAAGAGCCTGATGACTATGGAAAATAGGGTAATTGCTTACTTGGAATTATCAGTTTTACTTTATATGAGTGCAACGGAATAAACAAAATGTATTTTAAATTCACAATAAATGTTAGGGAATTTGTTGCGTAGTCTCACTAGCACAGACGAATAAAGAAATAATTGAGAGAAGCAAAATTTTCGGATTTTTAAGGGCTGTTATTGTATTTATTATCTCGTGAGATAATTTATAAACTGAAATGCAAAAAGTCATGGTATGCCTTAATTTTTCAGCTATCTTGTTAATATTCAAAAGAATTATGTCAAAACGTAAAAAGAATAAAGTTACTTAAATTGGATTAAATTAGCTTAGATTGGACCATAAAGATAATAACTGAAGTTTATACTGTACACTGGTTATATTGCATATTAATCAAAATCTAACTACTTTAAAATGCAATTAAAGCTTAAAATGTAATATTATTAGTTATATCAGCTTTCATATTTTAACGAAATTTGTCTGGCTAGATGTCAGAACTCAAAGAAAAATAAGGGTTTGAAATCATATTTCAATTTGATGTTATTATTAATGTGAAGGTAAATGTCAGGACAAGTGGATAGAAAATTTAAATTAAAGCTGTCTCAGTAAGAAGAGTCGCGCGAAGAGATTGCGTCCTAGTACAGAAGTGTCAGTCCATCGATATTATAGGAACAAGATACATTAAAAGCACATACAATACAAAAAATAACCAGAACATATGCTTGCATCTTTGAAAATTAGGGAATGGAGCTTATGCTGGGCTGCGTGTAATGAACATCAGCAGCCTGGATGGCAAGGTCGTCCGTCATCCACGAGGTCTGGTCTGAGACTTGGCTCTGGAGGATGCCTTTCCCAGAACGATAAAAAAAAAACAATAGAATAGCATGCGACTTTTTGGTAGTAACACTGACAATAGGTAAATGAACACATGCGATTTAATGAGGTATTAATGCAACGTGTCTCCCACCAGGGAGCTCTGTCAAACCAATTCATATATTATTTAGATAAGTTTAAAATAATCTATTATTATTACATCAAAAACCCGTGTTTTAACACAGGTAGTTTCAGTATCTTTGAAGTTTTTAAAACACAAATATTCGGCCATAGCTAAAATAACATCTCCGTAAGCAAGCCCCGTCCATGTTTACGTTACTATTACTACAAGTGCACCGCGCATCACATCTGGCTACTACCTCAACGGTGATCAAATCAAGTTTCTGATGAAAAACAATGGTGGGCGAAATGATTCTTAATTAAAGATGCACAGGTGTTGCCCATGGGTCTTATTCACCAAGCTGGCTAAAAACGTAGATATTCTTTAATGAGTTAGGCTCTTTGAGATGAGAGAAAGGGGAACAATAAGATACAACTGGAAACTGGAAGTTAAAATGAAACAAATTGACATAAGAAAGAATTCCTTCAATACGAGAAGTAGCAAAAGAATGGAATACATAAAGAAGGAATAGGTGGAGGCTACCTCAGTATATGGCTTCGAAAGTAGATATGACAATAGCTCTCACGAGCAGAGGGTAAGTTTAATCAGTTAACTGAAGTGCAAAGGCGGAGCCTGGCCAAATAGCTATAGCTCAACCCCGCAGACACAACAAAGTAATTACAAGTAATTACTCACACACACACACACACACACACACACACCTACGTGAGTACAGACTCACGACAATAGTGCATCGTATGTAACTCACCAAATGATACATGATACTAACCCTTCCCTCTGCGGTCATCAACTGACACATCACCTGCCAGAATAAATTAATACAGTGATTAAAGAATTACTGTCTGTTAAGCAGTAGCACAAAGGTAACAGAATTACATATTCTTATTATCTCAAACACAAGGCGGAAAAAAAAGATATATTTTCTTGCTCAACTCACCATTAGGAAGCCGAAGAAGAGAAAGAATCTTGCAGCCATGGTGGATCAGTTCGCTTATGTGTACAGAGGAGACGTCAGTGCTATATATACGGAGTCTTCGCCCCCCTCCTGCCAACCAGTCATCCCAACCCTCTCTCCGATCCTTTCTAATTTTTTCTCGTCTCCCCTCCTTCCTGCACTCTCTTCCCTCCCATCTTCATCAATCTCCATCCCAGGCAGCAAACAATATAACGGACACACCTATGAATAATATTTCCGCAAATAAAAGAGCTAAAGTGAGAAATAAATCTGATTTTTTGTATGAAAGCTTTTGTTATAGAACAATGGGCGTATCAACGGGAAGTAAACAATGTGTTATTCGTGAAAACTCATAATTGTTTAGTCTTCCTTATTAGCTTCTTTTATTATTCTTTAATTCCCCCACTATTCTACATTTTGATAATGGAACTACATAGAAAAGCAGACAACCGAAGACTCCCATAACCCAAATCTAGGCTGTCTGCCAAGAGGGACCAGTAGTACGTGTAGGCATCTCGAAATCTGTATATTTCGTTGAAATTATCACTCTTATCACTCCTCTCGGTAACAATGCCGGATTGAAAAATGTGGATGATGTGCATGGATATTTGATGAAGAGGCTATATATATTATATATATTTGATACACTTGCCACTACCACCAATAGTAAGAGTGATTTTTGCCAAGGTGGTCGCATGAAATAATTCCTAAACAAATATCACAGACCTATTGATTATGGTCAGCCTCTTAATTCCTGTGTTTATTTTATATGTTTTCTTATGTCGGGGCCGGGGCAGTGTGGTACTAACGGTGACTCGAGAGTTGGAGGAGGATGAATTGAGGTTCATTTAAACAAGCAACAGGAATGGAGACTGCCGCACCTACCTCCGTCACACTGTCATGCTAAATGCTAGCCTCCGTTAGTTAGCCCCGGGCAAATGTCGGATGGGCCCTTGACCGCTACTTGTATCCACCCGACTCCTACATTACATTTCAGCTAATTGAATTAGCCACACTTCTACTGAATATCACATCGCTTTACATCTAGCTGAATTCAACACACTCCTGTACCACATGGCTTGGTATCTAGTTGATTCACCACTCACCAGTATGACATCACTTTACAACTAGTTAAATTCACCACAATCCTACATGCCCCCCGCCCTTTACCCTAACACCTACGTTACATCGTATGACCGCTAGTTAAGTTTAAACAAGACGCAATCCGGGTTATAGCATTGTATAATGAAGACGCTCCGCCCACCAAAAACTCTTAGTATATATAAGGGTAAAAGAGAGAGGTCCTGTGGTGTCAGAATGTGGTGATCAATTCATGCGTGAGAAGTCAGCCAAGTAAGGTTAGGTGATCACAGTATTAGGTACTGGGAGAATAAATCTTGCTGAAATTTCTGAGAGTGCGAATAATCATATCACCTGTTTACTGAGATCTTATTCCATAATGTATATATATATATATATATATATATATATATATATATATATTATATATATATATATATATATATATATATATATATATATATATATATATAAATATATAAGACAAACCACGGGGGTGGAAATCTTTAACACAAGTACTTTCACACTTCTCAGTGCCTCATCAGGAGTTATGCAATGTTGCAAGGCAGCAGCTGAAGGAGTGAGGGAAAGTTTTCTCGGAGTAGTGCAGGGTGGATCTGTCACCTGCCGAAGGCTCTCTCAGAATGTGGGCCAACGGTTTGTGCCATCCTCACCCACTACTATCCCTCCCCCCATATGGGGTAGGAGAGCCTGCGGCAGGTGACAGATCCTCACTGCGCTACTCAGAGAAAACTTCTCACTCCTTCAGTTGCTGCCTTGCAACACTGAGAAGTGTGAAAGTACTTGAGCTAAAGATTTCCACCCCCATGGCTTGTCTTGCATAGTTAAGATCGCCTGTCTGCAATTGTTTGCATATATATATTACTGTAACCACGAACGAGTGGTATTTAATCAATAACAACTTTACGACTAGCCAAGGACTTGAATCCATGTCGTTTTGGCCCGCCTCATGGTGAGCGAAAATCACATGATGCTCAAACCCACAGGACCACCAAATCCTACAAGAATAAAGCACCCAGCAGAGCTAGGTGTTTTACCTTGATCTGAGAACATATGGTGGTGTGGGTGCCTTTGAGCTAATTTCATTCTACTCACTGTTTGGTGTACTAGCCCCCGCAAGCAGTATATATATTATTGTAATCACGAACGAATGGTACTTAATCAATAACAACACTGCGACTAGCCAAGAACTCGAACCCATGTCGTTTTGGCCATGGGTAGCCCACACCTCACTACACACAACCCACCAACAAACTATTCTACTCAAGAAATAAGAAATTTAAAAATTATTATTTGTCCAATGTATTATTAAATTCTTCCCAAATTCTATTAATTATAAATGGATCTAATTTATATAAACCAAAGGAAATATTCATATTATTGAATTTCTTTTTTTTTATATATTTTATTGATAGCATATCTTGTACAGACATAATACATATATATATATATATATATATATATATATATATATATATATATATATATATATATATATATATATATATATATATATATATATATATATAGTATAACACTGTAGAGAACAATAAGTACATACATAAGAGCAAATTTTGTAGACATAATACATATATATATAGTATAAAACTATTGTGAACAATAAGTACATACATACATTATCACACACGCACATGTTGTTGGACACAGGAGAAGCAACCTGTCACAGACAAAACGAAAAAGAAAGACCATCAAGCACACTATACATCACTCAAGCCACCTATCAGTATATATAAGAAAAACACTTGAAATTATCACCTCTCACTTCTACAGAAGTGTAACTTACAGCTGACAAAAGAAAACAAACATACCCATGTAGGTGTAAGTACAAAAATTCACACATATATATTATTGTAAAAGAAACGCATATTCCTAATAAAAAAACCTTTCTTGGGAGTAAGTCATACAGAAGTATCTGTAACAGCCTGAGGTACACACACCTCCGCCTGAGGTACACACACCTCCGCCAAATACACTGGCCACAATTACTAAATTATCATAATGTTGTACACATACATTGATATATCATCATGTAAAGTAAAGTCTGTCAACAAAATCAAGTTCACAGCACAGGCTTCCATAGCCTAATGCGAACACAAATAAAAACTACTCTATCAACCCAAGCATTCTTACAGCATACGGACAATACCTCTAAACAATAATATATACCTCAACCCTCTTACATAGGTATGATGGTAAGTGACCAAGCACAGCATGGCGTTATACACACAGAGGGTAATGCAGTTATCATCCCGTGAGACATGTACGCAAAAATATAAACCTAAAATCCCCACTATCAAACTGGATCACACGCTTAATTCAGCTGTCATCACACGCACCTCCTAACACCTATTAAGTACACTGAACCTTCCCTCGTTTACATCTAAGCCATACGCCCACACCACACCACACCACACCACACACCCACACACACACACCCACACACACACACCTACACACCCACACACACACACCACACACACAACACACACACACACACACACACACACACACACACAGAAGTAAGACAAAGAGAGAGGGGTGGGTTGATTGCATCTTCTTGACTGCAAGAAGGCCTTTGACACAGTTCCTCACAAGAGTTTAGTGAGAAGCTAGAGCATCAGGCGCATATAACAGGAAGGGCACTGCAATGGATCAGAGAATACCTGACAGGGAGGCAACAACGAGTCATGGTACGTAATGATGTATCACAGTGGGCACCTGTGACGAGCGGGGTCCCACAGGGGTCGGTCCTAGGACCAGTGTTTATTTTTGGTATATGTGAACGACATGAGGGAAGGGTTAGACTCAGAAGTGTCCCTTTTTGGGCAGATGATGTGAGTTAATGAGGAGAATTAAATCTGATGAGGACCAGGCAGGACTTCAAAGAGACCTGGACAGACTGGACACCTGGTCCAGCAAATGGCTTCTCGAATTTAATCCTTCCAAATGCAAAGTCATGAAGATAGGGGAAGGGCACAAAAGGGACCACAGACAGAGTATAGGCTAGGTGGCCAAAGACTGCAAACCTCACTCAAGGAGAAAGATCTTGGGGTGAGTATAACACCGAGCATGCCCCGGGAAGCACCATCAATCAGATAACTGCTGCAGCATATGGGCGCCTGGCAAACCTGAGAACAGCATTCCGACCCCTTTTAGTAAGGAATCATTCAAGACACTGTACACCGTGTATGTCGGGCCCATACTGGAGTATGCAGCACCTGTTTGGAACCCGCACTGAAAAAGCAACGTCAAGAAACTAGAGAAAGTACAAAGGTTTTGCAACAAGGTTAGTTCCAGAGCTAAGGGGAATGTCCTATGAAGAAAGTTTAAAGGGAATCGGCCTGACGACACTGGAGGACAGGAGGGTCAGGGGGACATGATAACGACATAAAAAATACTGCATGGAATAGACAAGGGGGACAAGGACAGGATGTTCCAGGGAGGGGACACAGAAACAAGAGGCTACAATTGGAAGTTGAAGACACAAATGAGTCAGAGAGATAGTAGGAAGTATTTCTTCAGTCATAGAGTTGTAAGGCAGTGGAATAGCCTAGAAAATGACGTAGTGGAGGCAGGAACCATACACAGTTTTAAGACGAGGTTTGATAAAGCTCATGGAGCGGGGAGAGAGAGGGTCTAGTAGCAACCGGTGAAGAGGCGGGGCCAGGAGCTAGGACTCGACCCCTGCAACCACAAATAGGTGAGTACACACACACTCCCGACGGCGAGCCCATTGGAACCCCGGATGACATTGTCAATTCTTGCCCCAGCCATGACCCCCCTCCCACTACAAAGCTAGTAAGATCCCAGTAGTTAAACCACGATAACCTGCGGGGAAGGCTCCCTCCCACCACGATCCATATATTTCCCTATTCCTGCAAACCGTCATATAAAAAGTAGCTGCCATTACCAGTTTCCTCGTAACCCAGTCCCCATTCCCACGCATACCCCACGACACTTACACAAAATCTACCATTAAATATGCCAATGCTCATTGTGTACTCTCTGGCACCCCTCCCACATCCAAAACGAGTGCTCTCAACACCGGTATGCCCCCCCCCCCTCCCACTAGCCTCACTATCCTACTCATCCAATCCCTCACATTCCCCAAACATTCGCAAAAAAATACACCACATGATTGCCGTACCTCTCCACCCAAAACTCCACACCCACTCTCCTCTATTATTCGCCTCGCCATCAGGACCGCTCCTGATGGCAAAATGCCATGCAGGAAATGGAACATAACCTCCTGCACCCGAGGTCTGAGCTTCAACTTACGAAAATGACACCAAATATCTCCCCATCCATACATGGGGTATATTCCCTCCACCAGCACCACCACCCGACTCCCAATTACTCTCGCCAAAACCCCTATGCGAATCTTGCCAGGCTCCCATAGAACCATGAGGGTACGCAGCACCTCCTCACATTCCCTCAACTCTGCACCCACATACCACCTCTGCACTCCCTCATACAGAAGCTTTAACCCCCCTCCACATCCAACTCGTACACACTCCCTTCGTAAGTAAACACATTTTACCTAACGCCGTAAATCCAATAACCCTAACCCCCCCCTGATGCACCGGCAGCATTACCACCTCCCTCCTCAGCCAATCACATCCAGAACCCAATTAAAAACCCGAACACCCGCTTTAAGATTCTCGTTTAAATTTCCCTTTTCCCGTTAAGGGGTAAACTGCCGCCACATGCCAAACCTTACTGTATAGTAACGTGTGTTTACCACGATGGCCCTCTGCAACAATGTCAAATGACATGGGTGCAAACTCCCCAATTTATGCTGCACCCGTTCCACAATACGCTCGGAATTCACCTCTCTCGACCCCACTTGATTCTCCATAAAAAACTATTCCACATATCTTTAGCTATCCACCACCCTCCACTCACACCAGCATCCCAATCCCCCTTTCCAGTTCCAATTCCCCCAAATTTAATAAGCATGATTTCTCCACATTAACCCTCATCCCCGTGCCTCCCCAAACGTACAAATGTCCTCTCCCAACCCCTCTCAAACAAATTTTCCCCCCCGCACAAGTACTGTCGTGGTCGTCAACGTATCCTACGACCCCGGCCCACACCCACCTCCCTTGTCCCCACCCCCCACAGATACGTGCCTCAATGAGTCTGTAAATGGGTCTTGAACACAGGCAAACAGGATTTGAGATAGTGGACATCCTTGCCTGAGGCCCTGCCCCATACACACGGCTTCCCTATGCGACCATTAATTTGCACGTGCACCCATGCCCCTCGATACAATGTCTCCACCCATTCCACAACTTCTTCCCCAAAACCCTGCTTTAGAAGGATCTGCCGCAACGCCTCTCGTTCCACATGGTCATATGCTCCCTGCCAATCCAAAGCAAGTAAGCACTCCCCTTTCCCCCCCAAACCTTCTACAAACCCCTTAACCCCGCCACATAGCCTCGTTGTATGGCCCCGCCACATAGCCTCGTTGTATGGCCCCGCCACATAGCCTCATTGTATGGCCGTGTGTTGCAATCATGGCTTTTAAAAAAATTGGTTAAAAACTGAACTGGACAGGCAACAAGCCACATGTTGTCTTTCTAAACACGGAAACAACAACAATAATCACCATAGTCCCGTAGCTAGGATGGTAGTGCACTTACCTCACACACTGAGTGTGAGGTAAGTGCTGCACCTCCTGTGGTGACTCCTGCAGTGCTGCACCTCCTGTGGTGACTCCTGCAGTGCTGCACCTCCTGTGGTGACTATTGCAGTGCTGCACCTCCTGTGGTGACTCTTGCAGTGCTGCACCTCCTGTGCTGAGACAGCAACTGAGAGAGGATTGTAAGCTGAAAAAAACCAGCTGCTACATTCGTAATTACTAGAGTTGTCACCCACACTGGATGGACCAGAAGTATTAACATCAAGTAACACACCAGAGTGATATTAAGACGTCCGTGGCCCTCAACCATAGATCTGCCAGGCAACCCATATTGCTCTCCAGATACGACACGCCCCACGACACATTTCAGGCGATTTCCCAGTATTTTCGCAAACAATTTATAATCTGCACAAAGTAAAGATAACGCCCGATAATCCTTGAGGGTATTCTGGACCTCTCCCTTCGGGACCAGAACAACCACTGCTGTGGCTTGCAACTCCCCCAACACCCCCTTCTCCTTCATGATATTCATCAACTCCAACAGGAATCCACACATAAACTTCCAATTCTGCAGGTAAAATTCACAGGGTAATCCATCAGTCCCTGGAGCCTTTCCCGTACGCATACTCGCTAACGCCCGCCAAACCTCGCCCTCATCTATCTCCCCACCCAGCACTACTCGATCACTATGCCCCAATGAACATGGCACTTGCTTGCAGACGCTATGCAGTGCTGAACCTCCCACAGCACTACGTCCCAAATACTGCTCATACCATGCATCCACATAACCACTTATCCCCTCAGTCGTCCTCAACACTTGCCCCTCACGATAATCCCCCACTTCAGAGTGGACGATTAACCTACCAACCTCAGTGGCCGTCCGACGTCGCTGCTGACCCCGTAAAACACACGCCGACAGTCGATCGCCCCATAACACCTCCTCAACCTCCCCCTGCACACGCACCGCATTAAACCATTCATTTTGCAGCTCTCGAATCCTTCCCTTCAACATTTCTATCTCCTCTACAGGATATACTCCCCCTTGTCCACCTCTCCAATAGCAATCCCTCAACCTACCCTCTAAGTACTGAAGGAGCCCATATGATTGTTGCATTATGCATTTCCCCTCCCTCACATAAAACTTACGTATTCGTGCCTTTAGCCACCCGTCCCACCACCCAGTAAATCCTCTATGCCCTGCCCTTCCTCACTGAGCTCTGCCCACACATCTCCAAATCCTCCCTGCCCCTTCTCGTCACCCAGGATCCTCGTGTTTAGTTTCCAATAACTCTTACACCTCCTGGCCAGCCCATCCCACCCCAGGTCTACCACAACCGCCCTGTGGTCTGAATATTCCACTCCACCGTACGCAAGGACTCCACTCTTACCCGCTTTGTGATGTACACCGATCTAGCCTCACCGCATATCCATGTCTAACAAAAGTGTGCTCCACCTCCCAAGCCCCACCCCCAAATACGTCATGTAGACACACATCTCTAGAAGATCACCTAGGATAGTTGAAAAATGCTCTGCCCCATGCAGCTCCATGTCTGCCCTGCGAATAACACAATTCCAATCCCCTCCACAATAGCAACAGGTGGTAAAGAAAGGAAAGAAATAAACGAGTTCATCCTCACAAAATCCGCTTTCAGATGTGCATCACTCTCTGCGGGTGCGTCACACACACTAAAGCCACTCGCTCGCCCATCCACCATCCATCCACTCTGATAATACAGTCCTCGCCCCCCCTTCACTTCTACTAACCACAAATGGGCTCGCCTCCCGGAGTAGGACTCCCACCCCTCCCTTCAAGCGTCCCGTCTGCATCACAAAAGCCTATATCCATTCACCTCCAATACACGCCCCACCTTGATATTGTGCTCTTGCACAAATACAACATCCACTTTATGCCGGCACAAGAAACTTGCAAACCACGCACGCTTCACATCCTGACACAAACCATTAATGTTAACTGTCATACACCTTAGGCCAGCGGTGGTTTCTTCCCTCTGTGCTTTGACACCTTCCTCACAACGCCACCATGTCCTTTCGGACTCCTTTATGCACGTCTCTACTGGCAGCCTTAACCCCCCCCCGGTCCAGCTCCGGGTCCAAAGTCCCGGAGGACTACCACCATCCCCCTCCACCACCACCACCTTGCCGGTCCTCTGTGCTGGAGTCAGGACATCATCAGAATCCAATGTCACAGCCTCACGCTTGGTGTGACTCCACCTGTTTCCATCTCACCTCCTGTGATACCTCACTGTGAACCTCAACCTCCACCACATGTCCAACCTTCCCACCCTCTGGGCACATTGCCCCATGAGACACCACCAAGTCGATGGGCTCATTTTGCCATCCACACAGGTCTGCAGCATTCCTCACATCAGCCTTCATCACCGACTCGCCCTCCCCATCGGACTGGGGAAACAGCGAGGTGAGCACAGTCTCTAGGACCTCGTCGATGGCTTCCTCCGCCGAACCATGCCGTCCTCCACCATCAGGCAAAATGGGTCCCACAGGGCCCCCAGCCACAGGGGCTGTCAGGTCCGCACCCGCCACTGCTCTACTGTAGCTCCAGAGCACGTCCAACTTGCTTAGATTCCCCTGTGGCAGTACATTCTACCACCATGAAGTCGAGTCTGCTGTTCACAGTATGCAGCAATGTGTATCATAACCACCACAACGCCTGCAGGTCCTGCGTTGCCCAGTATAGGACACCATGAGCTGAGCTCTGAAGGCCTCCAATATAACATATGACGGTATGGGGTGTCGTATCATCATTTTCAGTGAAAACGTGCCCTCTGGGAATCCCACATATGCAGCTTCTCCCCACTTGCCGGGCTGTGCCAGGTGAACGGTCCCGTGTCCTTGAAAACTTTGGGCATATGTCCGTTTCTTTCAGCCTCAATGGTACATTTCGCACTCTAACCATGGGTAATGCCTGGAGACGTCATGAAGGCGGACACTCACCATAGAATTGACATCCACTCGCACATCCTGGTATTTCTCTACCAGCCTCTCGTAGACGCCAGTGTTCAACAACTTAACAAACACCCTGTATCACCATTAAGTGCTACACCTTTCAATTCTTCACCCTGAATACCTTACATACCCCGGATAATTAATGGCAACTGCACGGGAAAGCAGCTTGCGGTGAAATCGCCCCGCAAACCAGCTGGATGCCCACAGTATTTACCCTCCTCCTTACACTCTGTGCAATATTTGAAAAAAACAGGAAATCTTCCAATCGCCGAGAGAGGGCAGCAGGCGTATGTCTGGTCACACCAACAGACGAGCAGAGAATGTCGAACTAGACAGGTCCTTCACACAACCCACCAACAAACTATTCTACCCAAGAAATAAGAAATTTAAAAATTATTATTTGTCCAATGTATTATTAAATTCTTCCCAAATTCTATTAATTATAAATGGATCTATTTTATATAAACCAAAGGAAATATTCATATTATTGTCAAAACTGCTTTTTATAAAACAAGATTCAATTATATTCCTGTCGACCATGGACTTGCTTGATACAACTTTCTCAACTTTTTGAAAATCAATTGGATGGTTAAAATCTCTTACATGAATAAATAGAGCATTGGAATCTTGTCCAGTTCTAATGCTATATTTATGTTGTCTTAATCTTAGTTCGAGATTTTTACCAGTTTGACCGTAATAAACTATCGCAAATTTTACAAGGAATCTTATAGACACATCAATCAGCATCTTGGGGGGAATTCTTTATCAAAACGAACAAGTATATGGTAACAATAGTTTGATTGTCGGCTACTTGTTAAGGTAGGGTGAGTCTAGCTCTCGCTATCCCCCCCCTTTTTCCCCCACCCCGAAAGTGATCATTTGATTGCCGGCTGCTTGTTAAGGTAGGGTAAGTCTAGCTCCCACTATCCCTCCCCCTTTCTTCCCCCCCCCCGAAAGGTGACGTGTGGGGCTCTGGTCAAACAGTAATCACTAGACTCACAGCTCCCAGCACTACTGTAAGTACACGCCTGCGCATAGTCTAGTGGACTTATTGGTTGAAAGCTTCACTTTTGACCAATAATAAACTTAGCCCTTTCAGTCTTGCTCTGTTAAATGTCTTAATAATCACCACGTCTTTTAGGTATTTTACTTATCATGGAGAGTGATTTCTTAAGCAGTGGGTAACCTGTCTCTCTTTCCAGATTGGAATGACAGATTGGGTCACCTGCCAACCAACGAGAAGAATTAAAGGAGACGGACTAACGTCCTGAGACGTCCCATGTTGGATCTACCTAACCATTATGTACGCCAACGCAGGACCTAACCCTTCATCATAGCAGTGGTAACGAACCTGCTTTTCTGTCATCTGGATTAATTATTCACGGCTATAGACTCTGTGAAGAACGAGCCGGTGGGTTGTCACCAACACCTGCGACCCCCCCCCCCCCGCATCATCAGCAATGGCTACGATTTCAACAACACGCAGTATCACCAACACCAGACACCCCAGTATCATATATATATATACATACATATATATATATATATATTATATATATATATGTTTAGCATAGAGTTTTTCATTTCATTTTCATTTTTTTTTCAAATAGGATATACCTTTCATATTTCACTGTTTTATGTTTGCTTTAATAAATAATAAAGTGTTTATTTTTTTGAATTATTTCTTTTTCCCATTCATTAATTTTTCCTGAGGAGGAGCCAGCCTTGGGAATACGTAATAAAGTTTTTGGGAAATTACCGACAATATGTAAAGTAAAAGGACACAAGTCAAAAAAGGACATTTTTTTGTTGGAAAAGGGAGAAAAACCCGTCACGAAAAAAGAAAAAGAAGCCCTCAACCCACTTTAAACATCACTCAAGCCACCTATCAGTATATATAAGAAAAACACTTGAAATTTCCTCTCATTTCTACAAGTGAAACTTACGTGACAAAAAAAAACAAACATACCCAGTAGGTGTAAGTAAAAAAATTCAACATATATTTATTGTAAAAAAAAGCATTTTCCTAAAAAAAAACCTTTTTGGGAGTAAAAGTCAACAGAAGTATCTGTAACAGCCTGAGGAAACCCCAACCCCCCGCCTGGGTAAAAACCCACCTCCCCCAAAACACGGGCCACAATTCAAATTATCAAATTTGTACCAAACATTGATATATCATCATGTAAAGTAAAGTCTGTCAACAAAATCAATTCACAGCCAGGTTTCCCATAGCCTAATGCGAACACAAATAAAAAACTCTATAAACCCAAAAGCATTCTTAAGCTAGGACAATACCTCTAAACAAAAATATAACCTAAAAACCCTCTTCATAGGTATGAGGTAAGGACCAAAGCACAGCAGGGGTTTATAACACAGGGGGTAACCCGTTTATCCCGTGGACATGTACGAAAATATAAACCAAAAATCCCCACTATCAAAGGGATCACACGTTTAATTCAGCTTTCACACCACCTCCAAACCTATTAAGTACATGAACCTTCCCCTTTTACATCTAAGCATACGCCCACCCCCACACCACCCCACACCACACACCCCACACACACACACCCCACAACCCACACCTACACCCCACCAACACACCACAACACACACACACACACACACACACACACACACACACACACAGAAGTAAACAAGAGGAGAGGGGTGGGTTGATTGCATCTTCTTGGACTGCAAAAAGGGCCCCTTTGACACATTTCCCTAAAAGAGTTTAGTGCAAAAGCTGAGCATCAGGCGCATAAAAAACAGGAAGGCACGAAATGGATCGAAAATACCTGACGGGAGGAAAAAGGTCATGGTACGTAATGATTATCACAGGGGGCCCCTGTGACGAGGGGCCCCCAAGGGGCGGTCCTAGGACCAGTGCTTTTTTTGGTATATGTGAACGACTGACGGAAGGGTTAGACTCAAAAGTGTCCCTGTTTGCAGATGATGTGAATTTAAATGGGAGTTTAAATCTGATGAGGACCAGGCAGGACTTCAAAGAGACCGGGAAGAGGGGGACACCGGGGTCCGAAAATGGCTCCAAATTTTAATCCTGAAAATGAAAAAGTCATGAAGATAGGGGAAGGGCACAGAAGCCCCACAGACAGAGTATAGGCTAGGGGGCCCAAAGACTGCAAACCTCACCAAGGAGAAAGATCTTGGGGTGAGTTAACCCCGGCATGTCCCGGAAGCACACATCAATCAGATAACTGCGCAGCATATGGGCGCCTGGAAAACCCTGAGAACAGCATTCCGACACCTTAGTAAGGAATCATTAAGACATGTACACCGGTATTGGCCCATATGGAGTATGCAGCCCCTGTTTGGAAACCCGCACTTGATAAAGCACGTCAAGAAATTTGGAAAAGTAAAAAGGTTTGCAACAAGGTTATTTCCCAGAGCTGGGGAATGTCCTATGAAAAAGATTAGGGAAAATCGGCCGACGACTGGGGGGGACGGAGGGTGGGGGGAGACAGATAGAATAAAAAATACTGCAGGGAAATAGACAAGGTGGACAAGGACAGGATGTTCAGGGGGGACACAGAAACAAAGGCTCAATTGGAAGTTGAAGCCCAAAAAAGGAGAGAGGTGGGAAGTTTTCTCAGTCATAGAGTTGTAAGGCTGGAATACCCTAGAAAATGACGTATTTGGGAGGCGGGAAACCTACACTTTTAAAGCGAGGTTTGATAAAGCTCATGGAGCGGGGAAGAGAGGGTTAGTAAAACCGGGGTGAAGAGGGGGGGCCCAGGAGCTAGGCTCGCCCCCGCAACACAAATAGGTGAGTACACACCCCACCCCACGGCGACCCCATTGGAACCCCGGATGACTTGTCAATTTTTGCCCCGCCATGCCCCCCCCCCCCAAAAAAGTAGAAAGCCCCGTATTTAAAACCCGAACCTGCGGGGAAGGCCCCCTCCCACCACGACCATTTTTTCCCCCTTTTTGAAAACCGTCATAAAAAGTGCTGCCTTACCATTTTCCTCGTAACCCAGCCCCCATTCCCAGCTCCCCCACGACACTTACACAAAATCTACCATTAAAATCCCAAATGCTATTTGTACTCTCTGGCACCCCCCCCACATCCAAAACGAGTGTTTCAACACCGGTATGCCCCCCCCCCCCCCACTAGCCCACTTTTCCTACTCCCCAAACCCCTCACATTCCCCAAACATTCGCAAAATAACCCATGTATGCCGTATCCTCTCCACCCACACACTCCACACCCACTCCTCTATTATTCCCCTCCCCATCAGGACCGCTCCTGATGGAAAAAATGCCATGCAGGAAATAAAAACAAAACTCCTGCCCCCGGGGGTCGACTTAAAACTTACGAAATGACACCAAATTCTCCCCCCCAAAATTGGGGTATATTCCTCCCCCAGCACCACCCCCCGACTCCCAATTTATCTCCCCAAAAAACCCCTTTAGCGAATCTTGCCAGGCCCCCATAGAACCAGGGGTACGCAGCACCCCCTCACATTCCCTCAACTCTGCACCCACATACCACCCGGGCACTCCTCTTCAGAAGCTTTACCCCCCCTCCAATCCAACTGTACACACTCCCTTCGTAATTTAAAAACATTTTACCTCGCCGTAAATCCAATAACCCTAACCCCCCCCTGATGCACCGGCAGCATTACCCCCTCCCCCTCAAAATCACACCAGAACCCATATAAACCTAACACCTGTTTTAAGATTCCGAAATTTCCCCTTTGTCCCTTTAAGGGGGGTAAATGCCCCCACATCCCAAAACCTTACTGTATAGTAACGTGTGTTTCCCCACGAGGGCCCCTCTGCAAAATGAAAATGACATGGGTGAAAAAACTCCCCTTTTTATGCTGCACCCGTTCCCAATACCTGGGAAATTCCCCTCTCTCGCCCGACTTGATTCCCCATAAAACTATTCCCAAAAATTTTTTAAAGCTATCCACCACCCCCACCCCACACCAGCATCCCAACCCTCTCCCATTTTTCCATTTTCCCAACTTTAAAAAGAATGATTTTCCACTTTAAAACCCCTACCCCCGTAGCCCCCCCAAACGTACAAATGTCCTCTCCCACCTTCTCAAACTATTTCCCTCCCGCACAGTACTGGTGTCGTAACGTTCCAACACCCCGGCCACCCCCCACCTCCCTTGTCCCACCCCCCCACGATACGTGCCTCAATGAGTCTGTAAAAGGTCTTGAACACAGGCAAACAGGTTTTGAGATAGTGGACACCCTTTCCCTGGGGCCCTGCCCCTACACAGGTTTCCCCTATGCGACCATTAATTTGACGTGCCCCCATGCCCCTGTTTCAATGTCTCCACCCTTCCACAACTTCTTCCCCAAAACCCTGCTTAAAAGGATCTGCCGCAACGCCTTCGCCCCGGGTCATAGCTCCCTCCCAATCCAAAGAAGTAAGCACCCCCCTTTCCCCCCCCAAACCTTCTACAAACCCCTTCCCCCCGACATAGCCTCGTTGTAGGGCCCCCGCACATACCTCTTTGTATGGCCCCGCACATAGCCTCATTGTAGGGCCGTGTGTGAATCTGGTTTAAAAAAAAAAATTTGGGTTAAAAACGAATGGACGGGAAAAACAAGCCACTGTTGTCTTTCTAAACACGGAAACAACAAAAAAATTTCACCATAGTCCCGTACTAGGAGGGAAGTGCACTTACCCAACACAGTGGAGGAAAGTGCTGCACCCCCTTTGTGGTGACTTGCAGTTGCACCCCTGTGGTGATCCTGCAGGCTGCACCTCCTGTGGTGACTTTTTGCAGTGCTGCACCCCCTGTGGGACTCTTGCATGCGCACCCCCGGGGCTGAGACAGCAACTGAGAGGGTTTGTAAGTAAAAAAAACCCAGCTGTACATTCGAAATTACTAGAGTTTCCCCCCACACGGGAGGGCCCAAAAAGTATTAACATAAAGAACACACCAGGTGATTTTAAGCGTCCGTGGCCCTCAACCTAGATGGGGCGGAAAACCCAAATTTCTCTCCGAAGACCGCCCCCGAAAAAATTTTAGGCGATTTCCCGTATTTTCGCAAACAATTTTAATCGCACAAAGAAAAGATACGCCCGATAATCCTTGGGGGTTTTCTGGACCCTCCTTCGGGCCAAAAAAACCACTGCTGGGGCTTGCAACCCCCCCAACCCCCCCTTTCTTCATGTATTCATCAACCCCCAAAGGAATCCACACATAAATTTCCTTTTCTGCGGGGAAAATTACGGGGTAATCCATCGTCCCTGGACCTTTCCGTACCATACTCGCTAACGCCCCCCAAACCTCGCCCTCATTATCTCCCCCCCCAGCACTACTCGTCACTATGCCCCAATAAACAGGGCACTTGCTTGCAGCGTATGCGTGTGAACCTCCCCCCAGCACTACGTCCCAAATATGCTCTACCTGCATCCCTAACCCCTTTTTCCCCCCAGTCGTCCTCACACTTGCCCCCCACGTAAACCCCCCTTCAGAGTGGACGATTTTAAACCACCAAACCCCGTGGCCTTCCCACGCGCTGCTGACCCCCCTAAAACACACGCCGACAGTCGATCGCCCCCTAACACCCCTCAACCCCCCCCCTGCCAGACCGCATTAAACCATTCATTTTGCGTCTCAATCCTTCCTTCAACATTTCTTTTCTTACAGGATTACCCCCCTTGTCCACCTCTCAATGCAATCCCTCAAACCTACCCCCTTTTATGAAAGGGGCCCATATGATTGTTTCTTATGCATTTTTCCCCCCCCAATAAAACTTACGTATTCGGCTTAGCCCCCCCTCCCCCCCAACCCCCCGTAAATCCCCTATGCCCTGCCCTTCCTCACTGGCTTGCCCCCAAAAATCTCAAAACCCCCCTCCCTTCTCGTCACCCCGGTCCTGTGTTTAGTTTTTTAATAAATCTTCACCCCCGGCCAGCCCATCCCACCCAGGGCTACCACAACCGCCCTGTGGCTGAAAATTCCACCCCACCGTACGCAAGGCCCACTCTTACCCCCTTTTTGTTCACCCGATCTGCCCACCGCATATCCTGTCAAAAAAAAGTGTCTCCACCTCCCAAGCCCCACCCCCCAAAAAGTCATTAGACACACATCTCCAGAAGATCCCTGGATAGTTGAAAATGCCCTTTCCCCCCGCGCTCCATGTCTGCCCTGCGAAAAACACAATTCCCAACCCTCCCAATGCAAAAGGTGGGAAAAAAAGGAAAGAAAAAACGAGTTCATTTCCCCCACAAAAACCCTTTCAGATGTGCCCTCACTCTCTGCGGGGCGGACACAACCCCTAAAGCCCCTCGCCGCCCATCCCCCATCCCTCCACTCTGATAAAACGTCCTCGCCCCCCCCACTTCTATAACCCCAAATGGCTCGCCTCCCGGAGTAGGACTCCCCCCCTCCCCTTTAAGGTCCCCTTGATCACAAAAGCCCCAATCCATTCACCTCCAATACACGCCCCCACCTTTATATTGTGTCTTGCACAAATACAACATCCCCTTTATCCCGGGAAAAAACTTGCAACCCCGCACGCTTCACACCCGACACAAAAAATTAATGTTAATGTCCACCTTAGGCCAGCGGGGGGTTTCTTCCCTCGTGCTTTGAACCTTCCTCAAACGCCCCAGTCCTTTCGGCCTTTCCCTTTTTGCACGTCCCCTGGCCCTTAACCCCCCCCCCCGGGCCAGCTCCGGGTCCCAAAATCCCGGAGGGCTACCACCATCCCCCTCCCCACCACACCTTGCCGGGCCCCCTGTGCGGGTCAGGCATCATCAGAATCCAAAGCACAGCCCCCACCTTGTGTGTGTCCCCTTTTCCCCCTCACCTCCGTGATACCCCACTGTGAACCTAACCCCACCCCTGTCCAACCTTTCCCCCCTCTGGGCAATTCCCCATGGACCCACCAGTGATGGGCTAAATTTTTCCATCCACACAGGTCTGCAGCATTCTAATCACCCTTTTCACCGACTCGCCCTCCCCCTCGGATGGGAAACAGCGAGGTGAGCACAGTCTCTAGGACCTCGTCGTGGCTTCCCCCGCCCCCCTTCCTCCACCATCAGGCAAAAAAGGGTCCCAAGGGCCCCCCGCCCCGGGGCTGTAGGTGCACCCCCCCACTGCCTCTCTGTTAAAAACTCCCGACACTCCAATTGTTAGATTCCCCCGTGGGAGTCATTTACCCAGAAGTCGAGTCTGCTGTTCACAGTATGCGAATGTATCATAACCACCACAACGCCTGCAGGTCCTGCGTTGCCCCGATAGGCAATGAGCTGAGCCCCGAAGGCCTCCTTAACATATGGGACGGGGAGGGGTGTGTTATCATTTTTCAGTGAAAAAGTGCCCCCTGGGGAAACCCACATATGCAGCTTCTACCCACTTGCCGGGGGTCCAGGTGAACGGTCCGTGTCCCTTTAAAAAAATTGCATTGTCCGTTTCATCAGGCCTCAAAAGGTACATTTGCACTCTAACCCCTGGGTAATGCTGGAGCGTCATGAAGGCGGAAAATCACCATGAATTGACATCCACTCGCACATCCCCGGTATTTTTTACCCCCTCTCGTAGACGCCGTGTTTAACAACTTAACAAAAACCCTGTATCCCATTAAGTCAAACCATAAAAATTTTCACCTGAATCCAACATTCCGGGTAATTAATGGCAAAGCACGGAGAGCTTGCGGTGAAACGCCCCCAAACCCGTGGATCCCCAGTATTTACCCTCCTCCTTTCACTCTGTGCAATATTTGAAAAAAACGGAAATCTTCCAATCGCCGGGAAAAGGGCAGCAGGGGATGTTGGTCACACCCCAGACGGGCAGGAATGTCGAAATAGACAGGTCCCCTTTACACAACCCCCCACAAATATTTACCAAGAAATAAGAATTTAAAAATTTTTTTTTTCCATGTATTTTAAATTTTTCCAAATTTTATTAATTAAATGGATCTATTTTTTATAAACCAAAGGAAAAATTAATTTTTTGTCAAAACTGCTTTTTATAAAAAAAGATTTAAATTTATTTTCCCGTCGACCATGGGCTTGCTTGATAAACTTTTCAACTTTTAAAAAACATTGGGGTTAAAATCCTTTCATGAATAAATAGAGCTTTTGGGAAACTTGTCCCGTTTAAGCTTATTTTATGTTGTCTTATCTTGTTCAGATTTTTACCAGTTGACCCTAATAAACTATCGCAAAATTTTTCAAGGAATTTTAGACACATCAATCCAAAACTTTTGGGGGGGAATTTTTATAAAACGAACAAGTATTGGTAACAATAGTTTGATTGTCGGCTACTTTTTTAGGTAGGGGGAGTTACTCTCGCTACCCCCCCCCTTTTTTCCCCCCCCCCCGAAAGTGATCTTTTTATTGCCGGGTGCTTGTTAAGGGAGGGGAAATCTAGTCCCATACCCCCCCCCCTTTCTTCCCCCCCCCCCCCAAAGGTGACGTGTGGGGGTCTGGTCAACGTAATCACTAGACCACACTCCCAGACTACTGTAAGTACAGCCTGCGCATGTCTATGGACTTATTGGGGTTTAAAGTTCACTTTTTCCCATAAAAAACTCCCTTTCAGTCTTGTCTTTTAAATTCTTAAAAATCACCACGTTTTTAGGTATTTTTCTTATCTGGAGGTGATTTCTTAAGCAGTGGGGAACCTGTTCCCCTTTCCAGATTGGAAAAGACAGATTTTGGGGCACCGCCAACCCAAGAGAAGAATTAAAGGAACGGATAAACGTCCTGAGACGTCCATGTTGGATCTACCCCAACCATTATGTAGCCAACGCAGGCCCCCAACCCTTATCATAGCTGGGAACGAACCCGCTTTTCTGCATTGGAATTTTTTTATTCAGGCTTAGACTCTGTGAAGAACGAGCCCGGGGGGTTGTCACCAAAACCTGCGACCCCCCCCCCCCCCGGGATCATCAGCAAAGGCTACGATTTCAACAACACCGTATCACCAAACCCCCACCCCCTATCATTATTATATAAAATACATATATATATATAATATATAAAATTATTAAATATTTTTTTTTTATTTTTTTTTTTTTAAATAATATATTTATATTTATTTTTATTTTTTTTATAAAATAAGTTTTATTTTTTAAATTTTTCTTTTTTATTAAAAAATTTTTCATTTAAAAACTGTTAAATTTTTTGTTTAATAAAAAAAAGTGTTTAAATTTTTGTGAATTTTTCCCCTTTTTCATTCCCCTAATTCCGAGGAAAAGGGCCCGGTGGGGGAAAACTTGGGGAATTTTAGTTTTTGGTGATTTGAAATTTTGTAGTAAAATAAAAAAGGCAATTTAATTGTAATTAAAAGGAATAAAATTTCTTGGGTAAAATAAAAAATTTTTGGCCCAATTTTAAATGGAAGGGAGGCAGCTTGTTTCAGTGTTCACTCTCTGTGCTTGTTTAGTATAACAGGGAGGATATTGTGGAGGGTTTACTGTTTTCGGGAGGATTCTTGCTAAGATTCGGAGGATGGTGAAGCTGCGTGTTTTGTTAAATTGTATTCGAAACAGCGTCAGTGCTGATTCAAGGCACTGCGTTTTGCGGAAATTGTTTTTTTGATCACAAATGGGCGTCTCTGAATTTCATAAGATGATTGGTGGAATTTCGGGTGTTGTACACAGCGTTGTTTAAGTTGTCGTCTACATGCGTATATGTTTTCCCTACGTAGATTTGTCCACACCCTCCAAGGTTAGTGTAAACTCCTGCATTGACTGGTTCGTGGTGCTTGGGTTTTGTCCTGGTTAGATCCTTTATTGAAGTGGTAGAAGCGATGGCGACTTGGTGTTAGCTTGTGAAAGTACTTTTGAGACGTTAGTGCACCTGGTGTTGGAAAATTATAACTTTGTTGGGGACGGTGTTGGTGCGTGGAATGAATTGTGATCTGAAGAGCTCTTTTCTTGCAGTCTTTGTTGAAAAAAAAGGAAATTGTAACTCAGTGAATGTTTGGTGAATGTAAGTACATTCCTCGTCAAGAAACTCAGGACTACAAATTCGGTATGCTCTTAGGAAAAACCCGATGATGATGCCTCTTTTGGTCTTGGTATCTTGAGGGAAATAGAAGTGTGTGAGATCATTTTTATTGGTGGGTTTCCGAAAAAACTTGAAATCTTAGGTTGTTGTCTACTTTGTGAATGAGGACGTCGAGGAAAGGTAGCTTGTCTTTGGACTCTTTTTGTGTAAACTGAATCGCTGGTTCAACTGCGTTGAGCCTTGCCTAAAGATCCGTACATAAAAACGTTTTGGGTTATTACGAGGACATGTCCACGTAACGTAACCAAGTGACGCTTGAAGGGATGATGCTGGCGAAGTGTTCGGACTCTAGGTGTTCCATGATAAGTTGGCTAGGACGGCACTTATTGGGGACCCCTTTTCCCATGCCGTAGGTTTGTTTGTAGAGCTTGTTATTGAAGGAAAAACAGTTGAATTTAAAACCACAGAGTTCAATCAAGTCAACAAAATCTCCGGGAGGTAAAGGAAGATTAAGGCCCTGGTTGACTTTACGTCGTAGAACCTCGATGGCTTTTTTGGTAGGTACTTTTGTGAAGGGGGAAAGTCACACCCAAAAACTGCTTAGTTTCTTGTTACGGATGGAGAGGTTACGGACTGCGGTTGAGAAGGTCGCCTGAGTTTTTTAAGATGAGCGGGGCTGATGGTCCCAGAAGGCAGAAAGATGTTTGGCAAGAACCCCGGCTAGTTTGTGTGGAGCACTGCCTATTCCTGACGTGATTGGTCTGAGGGAATTTTGCATTTATGGGTCTTGGTAAACCATACATGTGTGCTGGTTTAGGGTTGCTTGGTAACAAGTACAGAAGTTTCTTCCCTTCTCTAGTGCTTTTGAGTATTTGTCTGGTTTTGTATAGAAAGTCTTTGGTGAGCGTTCCCACTGTTGATTGCTGATGGGTTCGTATGTAGATTGATCATTCAAAAGGCCCATCATTTTAGTGTTGTGTCACTGGTGTTGAGTATGACGACTCCACCTCCTTTGTCGGCGGTGGTGACGATAATGTTGGGGTCGTTGGCGAGGTCCTTAAGGGCAGTGATGTATCTTCTAGGAAGATTAGAAGAAGAAGGTTCCACATAAAGCTGCAGTGAGAAGGCCTGTATATACCCTTCTGGAAGTTGCGTCACTTTTGTCTATGGTTCCTGGTAACAAGATTGAGTTGATAGTTGGTTTGCGTATTTTGGGTGGAAAAATTTTGAGTCCAGACCAGTGCTTGTTTCTCGTAGTCGGTTAAGGTGCTTTGACAAATAGTAGTTTATCAGGGTTTTCGCGTCCCATTTCCTTCCATCGACTGTTAGTGCAGAGGTACTGAAGTTTGCGATTGAGTTTGATCTTCTGTTGGAGGTTAGCTGTGGTGACTGTGCTGGGACTCAAATTTACCACCAACATACGCAAACCTAACTATCAACTCAATCTTGTTACCAGGAACCATAGACACAGTGACAGCAACTTCCAGAAGGGTTATATACAGGGCCTTCTCATGCAGCTTTATGTGAACCTTCTTCTTCTAATCTTCCTAGAAGATACATCACTGCCCTTAACGCCAACGACCCCAACATTATCGTCACCACCGCCGACAAAGGAGGTGGAGTCGTCATACTCAACACCAGTGACTACAACACTAAAATGATGGACCTTTTGAATGATCAATCTACATACGAACCATCAGCACTAAAACAGGGGGAGACGCTCACCAAAGACTTTCTATAAAAAATCCAGACAAATACTCAAACGCACTAGAGAAGGGAAGAAACTTCTGTACTTGTTACCAAGCAACCCTAAACCAGCACACATGTATGGTTCCCCAGACCCATAAACGCAATATTCCTCTCAGACCAATCACGTCAGGAATAGGCAGTGCTCCACACAAACTAGCCGGAGTTCTTGCCAAACATCTTTCCTGCCTCGGGGGGACCATCAGCCCCCCATCTTAAACACTCAGGCGACCTTCTCAACCGCATCCGTAAACCTTCCATCCGTAACAAGAAACTAAGCATTTTGGGAAATGTGACTTCCCTCTTCAAAAAAGTACCTACCAAAAAAGCCATCGAGGTTCTACGACGTAAAATCAACCAGGACCTTAATCTTCCTTTACCTCCCGGAGATTTTGTTGACTTGATTGAACTCTGTGTTAACTTCAACTGTTTTTCCTTCAATAACAAGCTCTACAAACAAACCTACGGCATGGGAATGGGGTCCCAATAAGTGCCGCCCTAGCCAACTTATACATGGAACACCTAGAGCCCGAACACTTCGCCAACATCATCCCTTCAAGCGTCACTTGGTTACGTTACGTGGACGATGTCCTCGTAATAACTCCAAAACGTTTTGATGTACGGGATCTTCAGGCAAGGTCAACGCAGTTGAACCAGCGATTCAGTTTACACTAGAAGAAGAGTCCAATAAAAGCTACCTTTCCTCGACGTCCTCATTCACAAAGTAGACAACAACCTAAGATTTCAGTTTATCGGAAACCCACCAATAAAAATGATCTCACACACTTCTATTCCAGTCAAGTTTACCAGCCCAAAAAGAGGCATCATCATCGGGTTTTTCCTAAGGCATACCGAATTTGTAGTCCTGAGTTTCTTGACGAGGAATGTATTACATTCACCAAACATTCACTGAGTTACAATTTTCCTTCTTTTTTCATCAAAGACTGCAAGAAAAGAGCTTTTCCCAGATCTCAATTCTCCAGCACCAACACCGTTTCCCAACAAAGTTATAATTCTTCCCAACAGCCGGGTTGCACTAAACGTCTCAAAAGTACTTTCACAAGCTAACACCAGAGTCGCCATCGCTTCTACCACTTCAATAAAGGATCTAACCAGGACAAAACCAAGCACCACGAACCAGTCAATGCAGAGTTTACACTATCCCTTGTGGAGGCTGTGAAAAGTTTCTACGTAGGTGAAACAGCAAGAAACCTCGACACCCGCCTCAATGAACACATATACGCATGTAGGAACGACAACTTAAACAACGCCTGTGTACAACACCGAATTCCACCAATCATCTTATAAAAATTCAGAGACGCCCAATTAGTGTTTAAAAGAAACTAATTTCCGCACACGCAAGTCCCTTAAATCAGCACTGATCGCTGTTTCGAATACAATTAAACAAAACAACGGCAGCTTCCACCATCCCCGAAGTCTTAGCAAGAATCCTCCTGAAAACAGTAAACCCTGCCATCACATAGTCTCTCCTGTTATACTACACAAGCACAGAGAGTGAACACTGAAACAAGCTGCCTCATTCCAGTTTATATTTGTCCAACCTATTTTTATGTTACCCAAGAAATAGCTTTTATATCCTTTTACTCATGTACGAATTAATTGCTCTACCATATTGTATTACTTTTGTCACTACCACTACTACTACTACTACTACTACTACCACTAGTGAACATCGAAATGGTACCTCACTAGTATTCACCTCACTCTGAGCCTTTATATACCCTCTGTGTCCATGTATTGTTTGTAATGGCTTGATAAAGCTCCTGGAGAGCGAAACGTTGCCACAATAAATGTCACATTAGTTGCACTTGTGTCCTTTTACTTTTGGTAATACTGTTTGAAGTTGTTACAGGGCTGAGTAAGCCTTCACAAGTGGCGACCTTGCCAGGATACGCTCGACTGAATCAAGATTCAGCTCCATCTCGAATCTACCATTGGAACTTCAACGCCGCATACCACAGACGGTTACCACCAGCCATGAGTAATCATTCTCTATGGTAAGACTACGGTACAGGTATTTAAAAGATTTTGTGATTGTTATAGTCTCAATTTATTGTAAGTCAAGTCAAGGCTGGATATAATAGTTAATTCTGCCACCTCTTGTGAGCTTGAAACACTTTGGAGGATTAGACTCTAGGGACCCGAGATTTTCCAGTGACAATTTGTTTCATTGAGCTCTTTATTACATCAAGGGAACTGTCGTAGGACACTCTAGATTTGTTGGTGGGAAGATTGGATGGTCAAGGGACCCCATTCTACTTACTGTTTGCTCTGAGCCGGCATAGAACTCTTAGTTTTCATTAATACATTTGTTTAATTGAAGCAGGGATCGAGCCCTCTGGTTTATTTACAGTTTTAGCAGAGCAGGAATTGAACCCTCAGTTTTCTTTGAGACCCGTTTCATTTTCCCCTGGTAGTTTAAGTTATTCTTGCAAGTATGGAGGAATACCAGTTTTGGATGAATGCTGGAAGTAAGTTAGGAATAACAGGGAAAAATTTAGAATCTTTCATTAGTGCTAAGATCCAGGAAAGACTTGAAAGAGAAAGGATTGAGAGAGAAGACAGTTAGAAAGGGAAAGACAGGAGGAAAAGGAGAGAGAGAATCGAAAAAGAAGGAAAGGAGAGAGAGAGAATCGAAAGAGAAGAGAAAAAGGAGAAAGAGAACCTTGAAAGAGAAAGCCAAGAAAGATAGTTAGAAAGAGAGTGAGAAGACAAAAAAGAGCGTGATAGACTTGATCGTGAGGAAAGAGCTAGAGAACATGAGTTAAGGGAGAGAGAAAGATCGCGAGCTCGAAAAAGCTCGCCTTGAATTAGAGAATAAAAAGTTAACTATTACACAACAACAATTAGAGGAAGGAGTAATTGAACATCATGCAGCTAGTGCACATATTCCAACACATAATTTACCTCCCTTCACAGAGGGTGAAGACATTACTTCATACATTATCAGGTTTGAAAATACCGCTACCCTCTGTGAATGGCCTGCTAACACCTGGGCTACCAGGTTAGGAATGTTATTTTCTGGTACAGCTTTGAATATCTATGCAACTTGTCGCAGGATATCATATGTAATTATAACCTACTGAAGAAGGCAATCCTTAAAACATATCAAAAAACCACAAATTCTTATAAGGAAGATTTCAGGTATGCCACCTTACAGCATGGCCAAAACTTTCAGCAGTTACAGGTAACACTCTTTCGTTTGTTCGACTTTTGGATAGAGAGTTCAGGAATTGATCACAGTTATGAATCTCTTAGAGACTTCATGGTTGCTGACCAGTTCCTGACAGCTCTTCCCCAACTGATACGAACATTCATTAGAGGACGTAACCTGATTAATGCTGAGGAAGTTGCTGAGGCCGCTGACTTGTATGCTGAGGCTCACAATTCCTATAAAGACCTAAAGGGATCGAACCCTAAGGGCAAGGGTTCACCAGATCTTAAGAAATCAAAGCCTCTAGTGGAAAGTAAAATGACTTCTTTTATTCCTGTTTGTCATTTATGTGGTGTTGAGGGACATAAACGTGCCGATTGTCCTTCTAAGAAGGTTCAAAAAGTTGGAAGATGTTTTCAAGACTGTAATGACCAAGCACCCTTCTGTTCAGGAACAGTTAATGGACTTAATGTATTTACCATTTTACGAGACACTGGATGCACATGTATAGTCATTTCTGATAAGCTGTTCCCTAATCTTAAAGAAACTCATTCCTCTACTTGGGCGGTACAGACACTTTTCCTACCATCCGTTGTTACATTAGGTCTAAATGGTTCACAGGTTGGCCTGAAACCGGACTAGCTCCCATCACTTGTTGCTCTGTACTAATAGGTAATGTAAAAGGTGCCATTCTTCCTTCAGAGGTTGACATTTCATCACCAAAGATGGACATAAGCTTTTCAGATCCTCTTCCTGTAGAGTCAGAGAAGCCCCTCGAAAGTTCAGATGAGACAATGTCCTCGTGAGATTCATGTGGGATTAAAAACCAGTGATGCTACTCTCGAAAGCGAGGTAGTAGGATCACCAGTTCACTTGTTAGATGAAAGTGAAGATATCACCTCCGATACTATATATGTCTTGACTAGGGCTCAGACCAAAGCCCAGGCTTCTCCTACTGTCCATCCTTTTGATTTTCCCTGACTTTAAGCCTTTAGGTATATCGAAGGACTCCTTTGTCAATTTACAACGTAGTTGCCTTTCTCTTCAGAATTGCCGTAATGCCGCTAAATAAAATCAAGTCATCCAAAGGAAAAACTTTTCATATAAATTTGAATATATAAAAGGTATCTTATATAAGCCAGTATTCAAATTAAATTCAGATGAGATAGACTATTCCATCTTAGTTGTTCCAAGTCAATGCAGAGAGACTGCTCTTAAAATGGCTCATGACCTGCCAGTGGCCGGACATTTCTCGCATCGTAAAACTTTAAATAAAATTAGGGAAACCTATTTTTGGACCAAAATGCCCTCAGATATCACTATCTATTGTAGATCATGTAAAGTTTGCCAACTGTCATCCTCCTGAGGTACCAGGCGAGTACCTATGGTCAAAATGTCTATCTTTAAGGTACCGTTGGAAAGAGTAGCTATTGACATCGTTGGTCCTTTATCTCCACTTCCATCTGGGGGACATAAATATTTATTAACATTAGTTGATTATGCTTCGAGTTTCCCTGAAGCCATACCCTTAAAGACCATAACTACTACAGAGGTGGCTGAAGCCCTTTTGTCCATCTTCTCCAGAGTGGGCATTCCTAGAGAAATTTTGTCTGACCGTGGGACACAATTCACATCTGACTTAATGCAACATCTCTACCAACTTCTGGGATGAAAACCTCTCTTCACCCCACCCTATCATCCCCGCTGTAATGGGAGGAAATTTAGCGCCAGCATTCGGTTCTCAAGTTCCATTTTAGGAAACTTTGCTTCCTTAAAACCCAAGGAGTGGCATCGTTACCTACCCTGTGCTTTGTTTGCCATGAGGGAAGTTTTCCCGTGACTCTTTGGGGTTTTCACCTTTTGAGCTTCTCTATGGTAGACAGGCCAGAGGTCCATTGTCCATCCTTCATGATTTATGGACTAAGGAGGACATAAAGGCTGAGGTTCAGTCTTCTTATCAGTTTCTCCTTGACCTTAGATCCAAACTTGAGGAGACCTCTGACATAGTTTCGAAGAACTTAAACTTGTCAATGGACCAGTACAAAACCTATTTTGATTCCAAAAGTCAGGAGAAGTTTTAAAGTAGGGGATGAAGTTCTGGTACTTTTGCCTATCAAGTCAAATAAATTATTAGTAGCATGGAAAGGTCCATATAAAGTATTAAAAAATTGTGGGAAGGTTGATTACCTCATAGAAGTCAAGGGGAAACCTAAGCTTTATCATATCAACATCCTTAAGAAATATTACCCAAGAAATTCGGTTAACTACCTTAATAACTTTGACTTAGTTTTTCCACACGAACTTGATAAGACAACTGAAGAGTGTAAGGTGTGCGTAATTGACGCCTCTAACGTAGACTATGACGGAGAACAACATGACCTGGTGACTCTTGACCACTCGGGCGCAACAAACATTAATATTAATGAATCTTTGGATGACCATAAGAGACATGAACTACTTCAATGTGTGAGTAGCTTTTCAGACGTCTTTACTGATATTCCAAGTGTTACCTCCACGGTAGTCCATAAGACTGACTTAGTGACGGACAATCCTATCAAACGGAAATTACACCCAGTTCCAGTTGACCGAGAGGTAGACAAATTATTGAACCTTCAGTATCTGCATATTGCTCACCAGTAGTCATGGTTAAGAAGGAGGATAATTCATATAGACTTGCTATTGACTTCAGAGGCCTTAATGCTATAAGTCGGTGGGATGCTGAGCCTATGCCCTTAATAGATAGCGATCTACACAAATTTTATGATGCTTCCTTCTTTTCAGAGATTGATATTGCGCAGGCATATCATCAAGTAATGTTAGACCCTTCTTTTAAGCAGTACACCGCTTTTCCTACGCACCAAGGACTGATGCAGTATAGAACTATGCCCTTCGGTTTAGTAACTGCCTTTGCTACGTACGTGAGACTGATGAGAAAGGTCTTGGGTAATATGCCAAATGTTTCAGTTTATTTTGATTACATTTACGTAATGACATTCACGTGGGGCGATCATATCCAAACATTAACATCAGTTTTGCGTAGGTTACACTCACATGGCCTCACTGCCAAGCCGAAGAAATGCTTCCTTGGGTATAACAAGATTAGATATCTTGGACTGATACTTTCTAATAACTCTCTGCAGCCTCTTCCCAGTAAGATCAAAGCTTTATTAAAATTTAAATTCCCCAAAACCAAGAAGCTCATGCGTAGCTTTCTTGGTTCTGTAAATTTTTATGCACGGTTTATCCCAAACCTTACTGATCTTACAGGCATCTTATCCGACTTCCTTAAAAAGTCTGTGAAGGAACCTCTTGAACTTTCCGAGTAGCTCGGGAAAGTTTAATGAGATTAAAAATATCTTCTCGAAAGACCCTATACTTAAGATTCCAGATATTAATAAAACATTTTGTATAAGAACTGATGCCTCCAATACTGGCTTAGGTGCAGTGTTACTATAATACCATGATGGTACTCCCTTTCCTGTATGCTTCCTAAGCCGGAAACTCCTTCCCGCAGAAACAAGATACTCCACCAAAGAAAAGGAATGTTTGGCCCTTGTGTGAGGTATCTCCAAGCTTAAATTTTATTTACTGGGAAAAGAATTCATTTTAGAAACGGATCACAAACCTTTGATATACCTAGAAAATTTTAAGGGAACGAACAGTCGCCTCTTGAGGTGGACATTGGCTCTCCAAGCTTTTAAGTTCCATATTGTGTATATCAACGGTTAATTCAATTATTTCTCTGACTGGTTAAGTCGTGACAGTCAGAAGATTTGTGTCCTTACGCGACTTCCACATGTTAGAACTTTTTTCCTCGCCTATTCTTCTTATACTCCTTGACTATAAGTCTTGGTATGGGGGAGTGTGAGGGAAAAGTTCAACAGATAGGAGTAATGAACAAGTATATGGTAACAATAGTTTGATTGCCGGCTGCTTGTTAAGGTAGGGTAAGTCTAGCTCCCGCTATCCCTCCCCCTTTCTTCCCCCCCCCCGAAAGGTGACGTGTGGGGCTCTGGTCAAACAGTAATCACTAGACTCACAGCTCCCAGCACTACTGTAAGTACACGCCTGCGCAAAGTCTAGTGGACTTATTGGTTGAAAGCTTCACTTTTGACCAATAATAAACTTAGTTCTTTCAGTCTTGCTCTATGTTAAATGTCTTAATAATCACCACGTCTTTTAGGTATTGTACTTATCATGGAGAGTGATTTCTTAGCAGTGGGTAACCTGTCTCTTTCCAGATTGGAATGACAGATTGGGTCACCTGCCAACCAACGAGAAGAATTGAAGGAGACGGACTAACGTCCTGAGACGTCCCATGTTGGATCTACCTACCTGTTATGTACGCCAATGCAGGACATAACCCCTCATCATAGCAGTGGTAACGAACCTGCTTTCGTGTCATCTGGATTAATTATTCACGGCTATAGACTCTGTGAAGAACGAGCCGGTGGGTTGTCACCAACACCTGCGACCCCCCCCCCGCATCATCAGCAATGGCTACGATTTCAACAACACGCAGTGTCACCAAACACCAGACACCCAGTATCACGTATATATATATATTTATATATATATATATATTTATATATATATATATATATATATATATTATAATATATATATTATAATATATATAATATATATATTAGCGTTGAGTTCAAATGTCATTTTTTCATTTAATTTTTCATTTTTCTTTCAAATAGGATATACCTTTCATGTTTCACTGTTTTATGTTTGCTTTAATAAATAATAAAGTGTTTATCTTTGTGAATTATTTTTTTCTATTCATTAATTTTCCTGAGGAGGAGCCAGCCTTGGTAATACTGTCTGAAGTTGTTACAGGGCTGAGTAAGCCTTCACAGAAGGCATATCAACCAAGTTTTCATGGTAAGGGAGAACCAACATATTTTTAGATGAATAAGGCTGGTTGTCCCTTTTTGGATTGTAAAAAGTATTTCTAGCAACTTTAAAAGATTTATCAATTTCATTTCTTGGGTATTTCAAATCATTACCTATTTCATAAATTTTGGATATTTCCTCATCTAAGAACTCTGGACTACAAATTCGTAAAGCTCTCAAAAACATTGATGAGAAAACATACAGTTTAACTCTATCTTGATGGGAAGAATAATAGTGGACACAGGAACAGTTATTTGTAGGTTTTCTGTAAATTTAAATTTGAATTCATTATTACCCTTAATAATTAAAACATCTAGAAAAGGCAAAGAGTTATTTTCTTCAAATTCAACAGTAAAATTTATAGAATTGGCTAAGCTATTTAATTTGCCAAGGAAATGGTGTATATCTACATTTTTGGGCATAAGACACAAAATATCATCAACATATCTGAACCATTTAACTCTATTAGGGAGGATTGTGTTAAGCAGCCTTGTTTCAAAAAAATCCATGTATAGGTTACTAAGAACAGGTGAAAGAGGATTTCCCCATTGCCATACCAAACTTCTGAGTGTAAACTTATCATTAAATACAAATTTTGCATCAACAATGCAAAGTTTAATAAGTTTAATGATAGTAGGAACTGGCAATGGTAAATCATAATTAACGAGTTCTTCAGATAAGAAACTTAAATCATCAACAGGAACTTTCGAAAACAAGGAAGTAACATCAAAACTAACCATGTTAAAATCATTTAAGTCAGTCAAGGAGCTTAATTTATCAACTAAATCTATGTTGTTTTTAACATTAAAGTTGGAAATTTTGCCAACAATAGGGCTCAAAATATCAATAAGCCATTTGGATAATTTATATGAAACTGATCCTATGGAGCTAATAATTGGTCTGACTGGATTCCCTGGTTTGTGTTTTTATTTTTTTTTATATTTTATTTAAAACCAATACAGTTTAACATAAAAATAAAGAAACAGTATGGATCTCAATCAAATTAACTGACAAACAGATTTCACCTATATGCTCGCAAGATATTGCTGCAAAAACATACAATAATAACTTACGGCAAGAACATAGCTAAAAAAAAAATACTGTCACAGGGTCATGAATTGACATATATACACATTCATTGATGCAAAACTTTGCATATATATAAATTGTACATATAACATGACATCTGACAAAGGCTCAATACACTTGAACATAAAATATACAAAGAAGTTATATTAGTTAAATCCCATCCTTCGCATTAGTCAAAAAACCAAAACCTAACGTCATAATCTTACTAGAACATCTACATACGTATCCCTAACAATACAGCTTTACATATACCAACATACGGAAAAAACAAACTGTCTAGATATGTCTGTATACCATACAGACTAAAACTTAACATCAAGAATTTAGCATTGACACCAAACCGGTATCAGGGTACAGACCATAATTATAAACTTTAAAAAGAATCGAATCATACATATATAAAGTATTACATAACGTCTGACCCATGACAAAGGCTCAATACATTAGAAAGGGATATATATTTACACACACCCACACACACACACCCACACACACACACACACACACACACACACACACACACACACACACACACACACACACACACACACGTGCAGACGTGGGTACACAAGGCTCCGAGAACCTTCGTGTTTTTGAGGGGTGCAACAACCCCTAGCAGTAATCAGTGGTAGTGACAAAGTCAGTGAACAAACCTACGAGTGATAACTATAGTTATTAGTTGAAAAAATTCGAGGGGAAACCTAAATTCAGTATTTTCTTATAAAAGTGCCAAACCGTTGTGGATCTACTAGGCACTGTTGCCACACAGATACAAACATAAAAATATCAAAGTGTGGAAACGGGTGATCAAGAATTACCAGCGTTTGGTTAACAAGTGAAATGTGGGGCACCGTAATGTGAGAGTGAAAAAGTTAATAGGCAAAAGGAGAAAGAAAAAATAAAATATACAACAAGGGAAGGTGGCAGTAGGCCTACTGAAGCAGTGACGTCACAACAGTTTGTATGCCATTATACATATATAAAGTGTAACACCGAATGTGAAGTGTATTCTGTAATAAGTGAAAAGTGAAATCACTTGAGGAACGCGGGATGCATGAGCATATATGATTATAAACATCACGGGTGAAGGAGTTACAAATTAGTGAGAGAAGGCCTATGTACGACCACTACGTCATCAGCTTCTGGCAACTTGTCATCACACCGCTGTCAGCGCAAGTATTCCACTGTTGAGGTTGCATATTGCAAGATTGAGTTCGGTCCTGCATCACTGTTAGATACTGGTCACTCACTCCTGCAAGCCATTACCAGAATTAGAGTAGAAATAGCATAGAGGACAGTGCAAGGTGTAAAGCGGTAGTGAGGGATATGTCAGACACTTAAGCTGAGACAAGCTAATTTTACAACTAGCTACTTTCTGAATTTTAGAAGTAGAATCGATAAGTGTTACAAGTATTGGTAAGCTTAGAATTACTGGTATCTACCGGTATTTATTAGCAGTATGAATACTTAGAAGTGGGGGCACACACACACACACACACACACACACACACACACACACACACACACACACACACACACACACACACACACACACACACACACACACACACACACACACACGCACACACGCACACACACACATACACATACACACACACACATACACACACACACATACACACACACACATACACACACACACATTACACACACATACACACACACACATACACACCACACACACCACACACACACACACATACACACATACACACATACACACATACACACACACATACCACACACACACACACACACAACACGTAACACAACACAACACACACATACACACACACACACATACACATACACATACACACACAGGAACAAGCACTTGTAAGCTGTAGTACACACGCAAACACACATACACAGGATTTCACACCGTCCTGTGAACTGACCATCTGACCTTTCTCCTCTCCCCCCCTCTTTCTACCCTAAGTAGACCTATCTCTACCTCTCTCACTCTTTACCTATATCTCTCTCTCTACCTATCTCTTTCTTCTCTTCCTCTCCCATCTCTCCCTTAAATCTCTTAAATTAAAACCCCCCCCCCTCTAACATTCTCCCCCCCAAATCGTCC
>NC_069409.1:37349090-37369090 GCF_026875155.1 Cherax quadricarinatus
AAACATTCACGAGTTAAAATTTTCCCTTCTTTTTTCAAAAGACTGCAAGAAAAGAGCTCTTCAATTGTGAGACCTCACCCCTCTCCCGGGAGGGACCCGCGAGTAGCACGTCCCCTGTATATCCCAGGCAACAAGCTGGGAAAGCTATGAAGGTAAAAAAAAATGGAACTATGGCTATAGTTTACTTAATAACAAAAGGGCGGAATACCATCTCCTGAGGGAAATTTCACAATAAAACAATTGACCTTGAGACTTATTCCCAGGGGAAAGGGGTAATGTTCATAACACGGACAGTACTCACCTTATTCACCGACCACTGACCCAATTCCCAATGCTGGTACTACAACACTCGGCTGTCCCAGAAGCTCTCGCCGACGGACTGTCACCAACAACCTCCTTGCCCGCTCTTTCCTGGCTTATATCGTAGTCAAGTACCCCCCTCCCCAATGGTGTAGTACCACGTGTACGACTGACGCCTGGGTCTGAGGCGTCAAGAACAAAAGACCTCAGACGTGGGCGTGGCTACAGACGCCTGCCAGCAAGGTGTACCATATAATTGTCAAATAGTCTCCCAAGACCCAACCCAGCGACTACTTTCACAAGATCATCAATTCTCCACGCACCAACACCGCTCCCAACAAAGTTATAATTCTTCCCAACAGCCAGGTTGCACTAAACGTCTCAAAAGTACTTTCACAAGCTAACACCAGAGTCGCCATCGCTTCTCCACTTCAATAAAGGATCTAACCAGGACAAAACCCAAGCACCACGAACCAGTCAATGCAGGAGTTTACACTATACCTTGTGGAGGCTGTGACAAGATCTACGTAGGTGAAACACATATACGCATGTAGGAACGACAACTTAAACAACGCCTGTGTACAACACCGAAATTCCACCAATCATCTTATAAAATTCAGAGACGCCCAATTAGTGATAAAAGAAATAATTTCCGCACACGAAAGGCCTTGAATCAGCACTGATCGCTGTTTTCGAATACAATTAAAAAAAAACAAGGGCAGTTCACCATCCCGAATCTTAGCAAGAATCCCCTGAAAACAGTAAACCTCCCATCACATAGTCTCCCCTTTTATACTACACAAAGCACGAGAGTGAACACTGAAAAAAACTGCCTTTTCCCAGTTTATATTGTCCAACCTTTTTTTATGTACCCAAGAAATTTTTATATCCTTTTACTCATGTACGAATTAAATTTGCTCTACCATATTGTATTATTTTGCACTACCACACTACTATACACTCCCACTATGAACATCGAAATGGTACCTCAACCCTAGTATTCACCTCACTCTGACCCTTTTATATCCTCTGTTCCATGTATTTTTTGTAATGGCTTGATAAAGCCCCTGGAGAGAAACTTGCCAAATAAATGTCACATTATTGCATTTGTGTCCTTTTACTTTACAATTGTCGGTAATTCAAACCAACTTTTATTACAGTATTAAAAAGGCGGCTCCTCCTCGGGAAAATTAAGAATGAAAAAGAAAAAATTCACAAAAATAAAAACATTTTATTATTATTAAAGCAAAACATAAAACATAAAATATGAAAGGTATATCCTTTTTAAAAAAAAAAATAAAAATAAAATAAAAAAACTCTATGCTAATCAATATATATATATATATATATATATATATAATTTTTTTTTTTTTTTTAAAAAAAAAAAAATATTTAATATATGAAAAAAAAACTGGGGTGTCTGGTTTGGTGATACTGCGTGTTTTAAAAACGACCCATTGCTGATAGGGGGGGGGGGGGGGGTCGCAGGTTTGGTGACAACCCCCGGCTCGTTCTTCACAGAGTTTTTAAACCCGTGAAAAATTTTAATCCAGATGACAAAAAAGCGGGTTCGTTACCACTCATATAAAAGGGTTAGGTCCTGCTTTTGGCGTACTAAGGGTTTTGGTAGATCCAACTGGGACTCTCAGGACGTTAGTCCGTCTCCTTTAATTCTTCTCTTTGGGTTTTGGGCAGGTGCCCCAATCTGCTTTCCAACGGAAAAAGAACAGGTTACCCACGCTTAAGAAATCACTCTCCATGATAAGAAAAATACCAAAAAGACGTGGTGATTATTAAGACATTTAAAAAGAGCAAGACTGAAAGGGCAAGGGTTATTTTTGGTCAAAAGTAAGTTTTTCAACCAAAAGTCCCTAACTATGCGCGGGCGTGTACTTACAGAGTGCTGGGAGCTGTAGTCTATGATTACGTTTAAACCAGAGCCCCAAGCACCTTTGGGGGGGGGGAAAAAAGGGGGGGAGGGATAGGGGAGCTAGACTACCCCACCCTTTAAAAAGCAGCCGGCAAACAAAAGTCACTTTCGGGTGGGGGAAAAAAAAAAGGGGGGGATAGGAGAGCAACTCACCCCCCCTTAACAAATGCCGACAATCAAACTATTTTTACCAAAAACTTGTTTTGTTTTTTTAAAGAATTCCCCCCAAGATGCTGATTGTTGCTAAAGATTCCTTTAAAAATTTTCGTAGTTTTTTTCGGGCCCAAAATGGTAAAAATCCGAACTAAGATTAAGACAAAATAAATAAGCATTAAACTGGACAAAATTTTTAATGTCTATTTATTCATGTAGAATTTTAACCATCCAATTGTTTTTTAAAAAGTTTTGAAATTGTATCAACAAGTCCAGGTCACAGGAATAAATTGAATCTTTTTTTATAAAAAGCAGTTTTGACAAAAATATGAATATTTCCTTTGGGTTTTTATAAAATAGATCCATTTATAATTAAAAGAATTTGGGAAGAATTTAATAATACATTGGACAAATAATAATTTTTAAATTTCTTATTTCTTGGGTAGAATAGTTTGTTGGTGGGTTGTGTGAAGGACCTGTCTAGTTCGACATTCTCTGCTCGTCTGTTGGTGTGACCAGACATACGCCTGCTGCCCTCTCTCGGCGATTGGAAGATTTCCTGTTTTTTTCAAATATTGCACAGAGTGTAAGGAGGAGGGTAAATACTGTGGGCATCCAGCTGGTTTGCGGGGCGATTTCACCGCAAGCTGCTCCTGTGCTGTTGCCATTAATTATCCGGGATATGTATGGTATTCAGGATGAAGAATTGTATGGTGTAGCACTTAATGGTGCATACAGGGTGTTTGTTAAGTTGTTGAACACTGGCGTCTACGAGAGGCTGGTAGAGAAATACCAGGATGTGCGAGTGGATGTCAATTCTATGGTGAGTGTCCGCCTTCATGACGTCTCCAGGCATTACCCATGGGTTAGAGTGCGAAATGTACCATTTGAGGCTGATGAAACGGACATATGCAATGTTTTCAAGGACTACGGGACCGTTCACCTGGCACAGCCCGGCAAGTGGGTAGAAGCTGCATATGTGGGATTCCCAGAGGGCACGTTTTCACTGAAAATGATGATACGACACCCCATACCGTCATATGTTATATTGGAGGCCTTCAGAGCTCAGCTCATGGTGTCCTATACTGGGCAACGCAGGACCTGCAGGCGTTGTGGTGGTTATGATCACATTGCTGCATACTGTGAACAGCAGACTCGACTTCATGGTGTAGAATGTACTGCCACAGGGGAATCTAAGCAAGTTGGACGTGCTCTGGAGCTACAGTAGAGGCAGTGGCGGGTGCGGACCTGACAGCCCCTGTGGCTGGGGGCCCTGTGGGACCCATTTTGCCTGATGGTGGAGGACGGCATGGTTCGGCGGAGGAAGCCATCGACGAGGTCCTAGAGACTGTGCTCACCTCGCTGTTTCCCCAGTCCGATGGGGAGGGCGAGTCGGTGATGAAGGCTGATGTGAGGAATGCTGCAGACCTGTGTGGATGGCAAAATGAGCCCATCGACTTGGTGGTGTCTCATGGGGCAATGTGCCCAGAGGGTGGGAAGGTTGGACATGTGGTGGAGGTTGAGGTTCACAGTGAGGTATCACAGGAGGTGAGGATGGAAACAGGTGGAGTCACACACAAGCGTGAGGCTGTGACATTGGATTCTGATGATGTCCTGACTCCAGCACAGAGGACCGGCAAGGTGGTGGTGGTGGAGGGGGATGGTGGTAGTCCCTCCGGGACTTTGGACCCGGAGCTGGACCGGGGGGGGGTTAAGGCTGCCAGTAGAGACGTGCATAAAGGAGGTCCGAAAGGACATGGTGGCGTTGTGAGGAAGGTGTCAAAGCACAGAGGGAAGAAACCACCGCTGGCCTAAGGTGTATGACAGTTAACATTAATGGTTTGTGTCAGGATGTGAAGCGTGCGTGGTTTGCAAGTTTCTTGTGCCGGCATAAAGTGGATGTTGTATTTGTGCAAGAGCACAATATCAAGGTGGGGCGTGTATTGGAGGTGAATGGATATAGGGCTTTTGTGATGCAGACGGGACGCTTGAAGGGAGGGGTGGGAGTCCTACTCCGGGAGGCGAGCCCATTTGTGGTTAGTAGAAGTGAAGGGGGGGCGAGGACTGTATTATCAGAGTGGATGGATGGTGGATGGGCGAGCGAGTGGCTTTAGTGTGTGTGTACGCACCCGCAGAGAGTGATGCACATCTGAAAGCGGATTTTGTGAGGGATGAACTCGTTTATTCTTTCCTTTCTTTACCACCTGTTGCTATTGTTGGAGGGGATTGGAATTGTGTTATTCGCAGGGCAGACATGGAGCTGCATGGGGCAGAGCATTTTTCAACTATCCTAGGTGATCTTCTGAGAGATGTGTGTCTACATGACGTATTTGGGGGTGGGGCTTGGGAGGTGGAGCACACTTTTGTTAGACATGGATATGCGGTGAGGCTAGATCGGGTGTACATCACAAAGCGGGTAAGAGTGGAGTCCTTGCGTACGGTGGAGGTGGAATATTCAGACCACAGGGCGGTTGTGGTAGACCTGGGGTGGGATGGGCTGGCCAGGAGGTGTAAGAGTTATTGGAAACTAAACACGAGGATCCTGGGTGACGAGAAGGGGCAGGGAGGATTTGAGATGTTGTGGGCAGAGCTCAGTGAGGAAGGGCAGGGCATAGAGGATTTACTGGGGTGGTGGGACGGGGTGGCTAAGGCACGAATACGTAAGTTTTATGTGAGGGAGGGGAAATGCATAATGCAACAATCATATGGGCTCCTTCAGTACTTAGAGGGTAGGTTGAGGGATTGCTATTGGAGAGGTGGACAAGGGGGAGTATATCCTGTAGAGGAGATAGAAATGTTGAAGGGAAGGATTCGAGAGCTGCAAAATGAATGGTTTAATGCGGTGCGTGTGCAGGGGGAGGTTGAGGAGGTGTTATGGGGCGATCGACTGTCGGCGTGTGTTTTACGGGGTCAGCAGCGACGTCGGACGGCCACTGAGGTTGGTAGGTTAATCGTCCACTCTGAAGTGGGGGATTATCGTGAGGGGCAAGTGTTGAGGACGACTGAGGGGATAATGGTTATGTGGATGCATGGTATAGCAGTATTTGGGACGTAGTGCTGTGGGAGGTTCAGCCGGGCATAGCGTCTGCAAGCAAGTCCCATGTTCATTGGGCATAGTGACGAGTAGTGCTGGGTGGGGAGATAGATGAGGGCGAGGTTGGGGCGGGCGTTAGCGAGTATGCGTACGGAAAAGGCTCCAGGGACTGATGGATTACCCTGTAAATTTTTAAACCTGCAGAATTGGAAGTTTATGTGGTGGATTCCTGTTGGAGTTGATGAATATCATGAAGGAGAAGGGGGTGTTGGGGGAGTTGCAAGCCACAGCAGTGGTTGTTTCTGGTCCCGAAGGGAGAGGTCCAGAATACCCCCAAGGATTATCGGGGGTTATCTTTACTTTGTGCAGATTATAAAATTTTTTGCGAAAATACTGGGAAATCGCCTGCTAAATGTGTCGTGGGGGGTGTCGTATCTGGAGAGCAAATGGGTTGCCTGGCAGATCTATGGGTTTAGGGCCCGGAACGTCTTAATATCACTCGGGTGTGTTACTTGATGTTAATACTTCTGGTCCAATCCAGTGTGGGTGACAACTCTAAGTAATTACGAATGTAGCAGCTGGTTTTTTTCAGCTTACAATCCTCTCTCAGTTGCTGTTCAGCAAGGAGGTGCAGCACTGCAAAGTCACCACAGGAGGTGCCACTGCAATAGTCACCACAGGAGGTGCAGCACTGAAGGGTCACCACAGGAGGTGCAGCACTGCAGGAGTCCACCACAGGAGGTGCAGCACTTTCCTCACACTCAGTGTGTGAGGGAAGTGCACTACCATCCTAGCTACGGGACTATGGTGATTATTGTTGTTGTTTCCGTGTTTAGAAAGACAACATGTGGCTTGTTGCCTGTCCGTTCAGTTTTTAACCAATTTTTTTTAAAAGCCAGATTGCAAAACCCCGGCCATACAATGAGGCTAGTGGCGGGGCCCTAAAAACGAGGCTAATGTGGCGGGGCCATACAACGAGGCTATGTGGCGGGGTTTAAGGGGGTTTGTAGAAGGTTTGGGGGGGAAAGGGGAGTGCTTACTTGCTTTGGATTGGCAGGGAGCATATGACCATGTGGAACGAGAGGCGTTGCGGCAGATCCTTCTAAAGCAGGGTTTTGGGGAAGAAGTTGTGGAATGGGTGGAGACATTGTATCGAGGGGCATGGGTGCACGTGCAAATTAATGGTCGCATAGGGGAAGCCGTGTGTATGGGGCAGGGCCTCAGGCAAGGATGTCCACTATCTCAAATCCTGTTTGCCTGTGTTCAAGACCCATTTTACAGACTCATTGAGGCACGTATCTGTGGGGGGGTGGGGACAAGGGAGGTGGGGTGTGGGCCGGGGATCGTAGGATACGTTGACGACACGACAGTACTTGTGCGGGAGGGAAATAGTTTGAGAGAGGTGGGAGAGGACATTTGTACGTTTGGGGAGGCTACGGGGATGAGGGTTAATGTGGAGAAATCATGCTTATTAAAGTTGGGAAATTGGAACTGGCAGAGGGATTGGGATGCTGGTGTGGAGTGGAGGGTGGTGGATAGCTTAAAGATATGTGGAATAGTGTTTATGGAGAATCAAGTGCGGTCGAGAGAGGTGAATTCCGAGCGTATTGTGGAACGGGTGCAGCATAAATTGGGGAGTTTGCACCCATGTCATTTGACATTGTTGCAGAGGGCCATCGTGGTAAACACACGTTACTATACAGTAAGGTTTGGCATGTGGCGGCAGTTTACCCCTTAACGGGACAAGGAATTACGAGAATCTTAAAGCAGTGTTTCAGGTTTATATTGGGTTTCTGATGTGATTGGCTGAGGGAGGAGTGGTAATGCTGCCGGTGCATCAGGGGGGTAAGGTTTATTGATTTACCGCGTTAGGTAAAATGTGTTTACTTACGAAGGAGTGTGTAACGAGTTGGATGTGGAGGGGGGTTAAAGCTCTGTATGAGGGAGTGCAGAGGTGTATTGGTGCCGAGTTGAGGGAATGTGAGAGTGCTGCGTACCCTCATGGGTTCATGGGAGCCTGGCAAGATCCCATAGGGGTTTTTTGCGAGAGTAATTGCGAGTCGGGTGGTGGTGCTGGTGGAGGGAATATACCCCATGTATGGGATGGGAGATATTTGGTGTCATTTCCGTAAGTGAAGCTCAGACCTGGGGTGCAGGAGGTTATGTTCCATGTCCTGCATGGCATTTGCCATCAGACGTCCCCTGATGGCGAGGCGAATAATAGAGGAGAGTGGGTGTGGAGTGTGTGGAGGAGAGGATACGGCATATCATGTGGTGTATTTTTGCGATGTTGGGAATGTGAGGGATTGGCGATAGCTAGTGAGGCTAGTGGAGGGGGGGGGCATAACCGGTGTTGAGAGCACTCGTTTTGGATGATGGGAGGGGTACCAGAGAGTCCACAATGAGCATTGGCATATATAATGGTAGATTTTTGTGTAAGTGTCGTGGGGTATGCGTGAATGGGGAACTGGTTACGAGGAAACTGGTAATGGCAGCTACTCTTTTATATGACCTGTTTTGCAGGAATAGGGAAATATATGGATCGTTGTGGGAGGGGAGCCGTCCCCCCAGTTATCCGTGTTTTAACTACTGGGATCTTACTAGCTTGTAGTTGGGACGGAAGGGTCCCATGGCTGGGCATAGAATTGACAATGTTCATCCCGGGGTTCCAATGGGCTCGCCGTCGGATGTGTGTGTATCACCTATTTGTGGTTGCAGGGGTTCAGTCCTACTCCTGGCCCCGCCTCTTCACTCGGTTGCTACTAGACCCTCACGCTCCCCGCTCCAAGAGCTTTCTAATCAAACCTCGTCTTAAAAACTGTGTATGGTTTCCTGCACCACACGTCATTTTCTAGGCTATTCCACTGCCTTACAACTCTATGACTGAAGAAATACATTCCTATCTATCTCTCTCTGACTCATTTGTGGTCTTCAACTTCCAATTGTATCCTCTTGTATCTGTGTCCCCTCCCTGGAACATCCTGTTCCCTTGTCCACCTTTCTAATCCAGCAGAATTTATATGTCCGTTATCATTCTCCCCTGACCCTCCTGTCCCCAGTGTCGTCCAGGCCTATTCCTTAATCTTCTTCATAACATTCCCCTTAGCTCTGGAACTAACCTTGTTGCAAACCTTTGAACTTGCTCTTGTTTCTGGACGTGCTTATCTAGTGCGGGGTCACAAACATGCCTGCATACTCCAGTAGGGCCTGACATACACGGTGTACAGTGTCTTGAATGATTCCTTACTAAGGTGTCGGAATGCTGTTTCTTCAGGTTTGCCAGGCCGCCCATATGCTGCTGCAGTTATCTGATTGATTGTGCATCCCGAGACAGGCTCGGTGTTATTTCTCACCCCAAGATCTTTCTCCCTTGAGTGAGGTTTGCAGTCTTTGCCACCTAGCCTATACGCGTCTGTGGTCTTCTGTGCCCCATCCCTATTCTTCATGACTTTGCATTTGGCAGGATTAAATTCGAGAAGGCCTTTTGCTGACCAGGTTCCAGTCTGTCCAGGTCTCTTGAAGTCCTGCTGTCCTCATCAATTTAATTCCCGCATTAACTTCCACATCATCTGCAACAGGGACACTTCTGAGCTAAAACGCCTTCCGTCATGTCGTATCACATATACCAAAAAATAGCAACACTGTGTCCTAGGACCGACCCCTTGGGACCCCCCCGCTCGTCACAGGTGCCCACTGTATACATCATTACTACCATGACTCGTTTTGCCTCCCTGTCAGGTATTCTCTGATCCATTGCAGTGCCCTTCTGTTACTATGGCGCCTGATGGCTCTAGCTTTCTGCACTAATCTCTTGTGAGGAACTGTGTCCAAAGGCCGTCTTCAGGCCAAGAAGAGGCAATCAACCCACCCCTCTCTCTCTTCTTACTACTCGGTGTGTGTGTGTGTGTGTGTGGTGTGTTGTGTGTGTTGTGTGTGTGGTGTGGGTGTGGGTGTGTAGGTTGTTTGTGTGGGTGTGTGTGTGTGGGTGTGTGTGTGGTGGTGGTGGTGTGGGCCGTATGGCTTAGATTAAACGAGGAAGTTCATGTACTTTAATAGTGTAGGAGTGCGTGTGATGACAGCTGAATTAAGCGAGGATCCAGTTTGATAGAGGGATGTTAGGTTTTTATTTTTGCGTACATATGTCTCCACGGGATGATAACTGCATTACCCTCTGTGTGATATAACACCATGCTGTGCTTGGTCACTTACCATCATACCTATTAAGAGGGTTGAGGTATAAATTATTGTTTAGAGGTATTGTCCGTTAGGCTGTAAGAATGCTTGGGTCGATAGAGGAGTTTCCATATTTGTGGTTCGCATAAGGCTATGGAAGCCTGTGCTGTGAACTTGATTTGTTGACAGACTTTACTTTACATGATGATAAATATCAATGTAAGGTTTAGTACAACATTTTGATAATTTAGTAATTGTGGCCCAGTGTATTTGGGCGGAGGTGGTGTGTACCTCAGGCGGAGGTGTGTGTACCTCAAGGCTGTTACAGATACTTCTGTAAGGGACTACTTCCCAAGAAAGTTTTTTTATTAGGAATATGCTTTTCTTTTACAATAATATATTTGTGTGAATTGTTTACTTACACCCTACATGGGTAAGTTTGTTTTCTTTTGTCACTGTAATTACACTTCTGTAAAGTGAGAGGTATAATTTCAAGTGTTTTTTCGTATATATACTGATAGGTGGCTTTGAGTGATGTATAGTGTGCTTGATGTCTTTCTTTTTCGTTTTTGTCCTGTGGACAAAAAAAGGGGGGTTATATATTTGCTTCACCTGTGTCCAACAACCTGTGCGTGTGTGATAAGTATGTATGTACTTATTGTCACAATAGTTTTCAGAACTATAAATATATGTATTATGTCTACAAAATTTGCTCTTATGTATAGTACTTATTGTACTCTACGTGTTATACTATAATATATATATTTATATATATATATATAATATATAATATAATATATATATATAATATATATCTAACATATATATAAATAAATATGTTTATTCCTGAACAAGATTATGCTACAATACAAAAAATATAAAAAAAAAGAAATCAATAATATGAATATTTCCTTTGGTTTATATAAATAAGAGTCCTTTTATAATTAATATAAATAGAAATTGGGAAAGAATTTAATAAGACATTGGACAAATAATAATTTTTAATTTCTTATTTCTGATAGAATAGTTTGTTGGTGGTTGTGTGTATGAGGGTGTGGGCTACCCTGGCCAAAACGACATGGGTTCGAGTCTTGGCTAGTCCGCAGTGTGTTATTGGTATTAAGTACCATTCGTTTCGTGATTACAATAATATATATACTGCTTGCGGGGGCTAGTACACCAAACAGTGGGGGGGGGGAGTAGAATGAAATAAGCTCAAAGGCACCCGACACCACCATATGTTCTCAGATCAAGGTAAAACACCTAGCTCTGCTGGGTGCTTTAATTTCTTGTAGGAATTTTGGTGGTCCTGTGGTTTGAGCAACAGTGATTTTCGCTCACCATGAGGCGGGCCAAAACGACATGGATTCAAGTCTTGGCTAGTCGTAAAGTTGTTACTGATTAAATACACACTCGTTCGTGTTACAGTAATATATATATGCAAACAATTGCAGACAGCGATCTAAACTATGGCAAGACAAGCCATGGGGGTGGAAAATCTTAGCACAAGTACTTTCACACTTTTCTCAGTGTTGCAAGGCCGAGCAACTGAAGGAGGAGAAGTTGTCTCTGAGTAGCGCAGGTGAGGATCTGTCACCTGCCGCAGGCTCTCCTACCCATAAGGGGGAGGATAGTATGGTGAGGATGGCACCAACCGTGGCCCACATTCGAGAGAGCCTCGGCAGGTGACCAGATCCACCCCCTGCACACTCCCGAAAAACTTTCCCTCCACTCCTCTGCTCTGCCATGCAACATGCATAACTCCTGATGAGCACTGAGAAGTGTGAAAGTACTGTGTTAAAGATTTTCCCACCCCCGTGGTTGTCTTATATAGTTATATATATAAATATATATATATATATATATTATCTATATATATTTTAATATATATATATATATATATATATATAGATATATATATATATAACATTATGGAATAAGATCTCAGTAAACAGGTATATGATTATTCGAAACACTCTCAGAAATTTCACAAGATTTATTTCCATACCTAATAACTGTGAATCACCTAACCTTACTTGGCTGACTTTCCTCAGCATGAATTGATCATCCGACATTCTGACACCACAGGACCTCTCTTTTATACCCTTATATATACAAAGGATTTTTGGTGGGCGGAGCGTCTTCATTATACAATGCTATAACCCGGATTGCTCTTGTTTAAAACTTAACTAGCGGTCAAAACGATGTAACGTCGTGTTAGGGTAAAGGCGGGGCATGTAGGATTGGGTGAATTTAACTAGTTTTGAGTAAAGTGATGTCATACTGTGAGTGGTGAATCAACTAGATAACCAAGCCATTGGTACAGGAGTGTGTTGAATTCAGCTAGATGTAAAGCGATGTATATTCAGTAGAAGTGGGGCTAATTCTATTAGCTGAAATGTAAATGTAGGAGTCGGGGAATACAGGAGCGGGTCAAGGGCCCACCGACATTTGCCCGGGGCTAACTAACGGAGGCTACTTTTTGCATGACAGTGTGAGGAGGTAGGGGGGCAGTCCCCATTCCGTTGCTTTTTTTAAATAACCTAATTATCCCCCCAACTCTCGAGCCCCCTTTAGTCCACCGCCCCCCCCCGACAAAAAAAAACATATAAAAAAACAAGGAATTAAAGGGACCATAATCAATGGTCTGTGATTTTTGTTTGGGAAATTTATTTCATGCACCCCCTTTGGGCAAAAATCACTTTATATTGGTGGTAGGGGAATGTATAAATATATTAATATATATCCCTTTCATAAAAATACCATCACATACCCATTTTTAAATGGCTTTTTACCGAAGGATAAAAAGAGTGATAATTTCAACGAAATAACAGATTTCGAGTGCCTACATACTACTGGCCCCTTTGGCAGACAGCCTAGATTGGGTTATGGGAGCTTCTTTTGCTGTTTTTCTAGTATTCCATTTAAAAATGTGAAAAGTGGGGGAATTAAAAAAATAAAAAAAGAATAATAAGGAAACTAAAAAATTTAAAATTTTTTACGAAAACACATTGTTTTTTCCCGTTGATACCCCCCCATTTTCTATAACAAAAGCTTTCATACAAAAAATCGATTTATTTTCATTTATCTTTTATTTGCGGAAATATTTTTTAAAGGGTGTGTCCGTTTATTTTTTGCTGCCTGGGATGGAGATTGAGAAGGGGGGGGAAAAGGAGTGGGGAAGGAGGGGAACAGAAAAAATTAGAAAGGATCGGAGAGAGGTTGGGATGACTGGTTGGCAGGAGGGGGGCGAAACTCGATTATAGCATGACTCTCCTCTGTACAATAAGCAACTGATCCCCATGGCTGCAAGATTTTTCTCTTTTTCGCTTCCCAAAGTGAGTTGGGCAAAAAAATAATTTTTTTTTTTTTCCGCCTTGTTTTTGAATAATAAAATGTAACTGTTACCTTTGTGCTACTGCTTAACAGACAGAAAATTCTTTAATCACTGTTTTAAAATATTCTGGCAGTTGTGTCATTATGACCGCAGGGGGAAAGGGTTTAGATCATGTATCATTTGGTGATTTTACATACGACACATTGTGTGAGTCTGACTCATAGGGGTGTGTGTGGTGGTGTTGTGTGGTGGTAATTACTTGTAATTCTTTTTTGTGTCTGCGGGGGTTGAGCTTAGCTATTTTGGGCCCCCGCCTTTGCACTTCAGTTACGATTAAACTTACCCTCGCTCGTGAAGCTATTGTCATATCTTTTGAACCATATACTGATGGCCCCACCTATTCCTTCTTTATTTTTCCTTTTTTTGTACTTTTCCCTATTGAAGGGAAAATTCTTTCTTAGTCAATTTGTTTCTTTTAACTTCCATTTCCATTTTTCTTATTGTTCCCCTTTTTCTCATCTCAAAGGCCTAACTCATTAAAGAATTCTACGTTTTAGCCCCTTTTGGGGAAAAGACCCCTGGGCAACACCTGTGCATCTTTAATTAAGAATCATTTTGCCCACATTGTTTTTTATCAAAACTTGATTGATCACCGTTGAGGGAGTGCCAATGTGATGCGCGGGGCATTGTAGTAAAGAACGTAAACATGGGGGCTTGCTTACGGAGATGTTATTTTATTTTGGGCCCAATATTTGTGTTTTAAACTTCAAAAATACGAAACTACCTGTGTTAAAACAGGGGGGTTTTTTAGTAAAATAATAGATTATTTTAAAATTATCTAAATAATAAAATGAATTGGGGTTTTACAGACTCCCGGTGGGAGAAATTGCATTAATACCTCTTTTAAAACCTGTTTATTTTCCTTTGTCAGTGTTACTACCAAAAAGTCGCATTATTTTTTGTTTTTTTTTTTTCGTTCGGGAAAGGCATCCCCCAGAGCAATCCCCCAAAGACCCCCTGGGACGGACGACCTTCCTCCAGGGGGGGTGTGTTTATTACCCAGCCCAGCATAAGCTCCTTCCCCAATTTTTTAAAATTTCAAGCAAAAGTTCTGGTTTTTTTTGTATTGTATGTGCTTTTAATTTTTCTGTTCCTATAATATCGATGGACTGACACTTCTTTTCTAGGACGCAATCTCTTTTGGGGATCTTTTTACTGAGACACTTTAATTTAAATTTTTTATCCACTTTTCCTGACATTTACCTTCACATTTAAAAAACATCAAATTTAATATGATTTCAAACCCTTTTTTTTTCTTTTAGTTTTTGACATCTACCCGACAAATTTCGTTTAAAAAATAAAGCGATATAAAAAAATAATTACATTTTTAAACTTTAATTGCTTTTAAAGTATAAATTTTGATTAATAGCAAATAACCAGTGACATATAAACTTCAGTTTTTTACTTTATGGTCCAAACTAAGCTAATTAATCCAATTTTAAATAACTTTTATTCTTTTTACGTTTTGACATAATTCTTTTGAATATTAACAAGAAGCGAAAAATTTAAAGGGATACCATGCTTTTTTTTTATTTTGTTTATAAATTATCTCACAGTAAAAAATACAATAACCCCCTTAAAATCCGAAAATTTTTCTTCTCTCAATTTTTTCTTTATTCGTCTGTGCTTTGGGCTACGCAACAAAATTTCCCCAACATTTTTTGTGAATTTTAAAAAAAAAAATTTTTTTTATTCCTTGCACTCATATAAAAATAAACATAATTTCCAAGAAGCAATTTCCCTTTTTTCCATAGTCATCGGCTTTGGGGTAGGAAAGAGTAAGACACTGGCAACATTAGGTACATCAACGGGAGGGGCTGATCCTTTTGACCCTGTGTCCCCGTTTTGCATATCAATGTCAAGTTTTTAGAAAATAAGGTGATAATACCTTTAACGTTTTACAGAGTGACATTTATTTACCGCACAAATTAACCTTGTAAACCAGACGGGTAAATATTTCCCAAAGGGGTTTTAGAACTAGTACTGCGAAAGAGTATTTTTCTTTACACCAAGTAATAATAATAAATTTTCCCTTCTCTGCTCACTTTGCTGAGCAGTTGTCAGCTTCTCCCGCCCCCACCCCTGGTGGCTTTTTTACAGCATAAACAAAAATGGCGACTGCGTTTCCCGGCGTTTTAAATACGTTTTTTAAACTAACGCAGGGCTCTATCACCAGCAAATCAAGAATGGTTAATCCCAGAAAACATTCGTGATACTATGGATTCCCACGTGAACCTTTGTGGCGTCGCCTTGAAGGGAACTACACGGACTTCGTCAAGTTTTGGACACTCAGATGACAAAAATTGTGACCAGTACCAAAAAAAGTAAGAAAAGTCACCCCCTTTTCGTCCTTGCATGACGTTTCAAAAACCTTACGTGGGACGTTGCGAAACGGCCTTTTAGGCCAATAAATTGTAAGGGATTTTTTAAACTCACGTATATCAACTATCCACGGGGCCCCATGGGTAAGGGGTCTGACAGCCCTATCTGTCTTCGGGAGGGCCCATTTACGTTGAAAATTCCTTGCGTCAGCCGATTCCTTCTTCGTGCACCTGGAGGATTTCGACCCAGGTGTACGTTCGATCCTGGCCAAAAAGAATTTCCCGACTCGGGCGTTTTGGATACAACGCCTCAATGTTTTTCACCCAGCCCCCTCGGGGCGTATCGTCCCCTGACGCGGGGGACCCCCGGCTCCGAAAAGGGGTTGTCGGGGACTCGCCCCGTCTGACATCATGGATGCTGATTTTATGGGCCATGCACTGAGCCCTTGTGTGACTCTACCTGGGACTGCCCCCCTTTGACGAGGGGGAACATGTGAGCGGAAATCCCCTACAAGAGAGGCAGGGATAGGGACCCGACATTGTTCTGCGTTGAGTGACATTTTACATCGCATGAGTTGATTCGGCCTGTGTGCCTTCTTTGGGGTTTCAGAGTAATTACGTGTGGATGGGGTGACCAAAATAGCTGAAGTGCGATTTTTGGAGATTCGAGGGTTCAACTGTTGAGGCTGAAATTCACAAGGAGTACACCCAAGTACAGACTTTCTGAAAATGCTGTTTTAGAAGCGGCGGCTACCCCTCCACCCCGATGTATTTTGCCCCCCGGGGCAACGTTCAGGGAAGAAGACGTGGTAGAAATCTGGGGGGGGGGAGTTGCGCGAGTCCGGACACGGGTAATATCAAGGTTTCCCAAAGGGTGGGGGGAAGGGCCTTGGTGCTTGCCGACGCAAAGAAAAAAAGGGGAGTGTCCCCCAAAGGGGAAACCCACCTGTAACATAGTTGGGTGTGAACTTTAAAATTTTAAATGGTTTAAAATTTGTCAGAAAGGGGTGGAAGTGCGTGAGTGGTTAAATCTTTTTTGCAGTAATGTGTTTTTTTGAAGAACATAACCAAAAGGGTAGGAAGTTTGTTTGAGATGGGGTTAGACATTTATGGACCCCCGACTCTGAAAGGTGGAGTGGCTGTTTTTGAAAAAAGCGACCAGCCCGTTTGTAGCGCATTGGGGGGGAAGGGGGGAAGGGGCGCATGGTGGAGTCGTGGGGATTGGGGGGAAAAAGAAGGTTTGGTTTTTTAGGGGTAATGGGCCGGCTGGACATGATGTTAATATTAAAAATACCTTTTTAAAAGATTTTTTTGTGTTTATTGAGGTCCCTGCCGGGAAAATTACAGTGGGCAGTGGGGATTGGAACTGGTGGGTGCCCGTAAAAACGTTGAACCCAGGGGGGAGTTTTTTGTTTTGTTTATTTTGGGTGACTTTTGTCTGGGTGGGGGTTTGGGAGATGTTGCAGGACGTGGGTTTTGGGGATTGAGCATACTTTGACGTAGGGGGGATGCAGCAGTTTGATAGGGTGTTTGTCTCAGCGGTGGTCGTAATCAATTGCTTGTGTTGAAGTCTTTTTCTTGACCACCGGGGGGGGTTTTTTTTAACTCGACTTGGGGGGTCTCCCGAATCGTTTAAGGGGGACGGAAATTGAATACCTGATGTTCAAAGTAAATGATCGGAACTTTTGCGGACTTTGGGCGTCTATGGAGAGACCCTGGGGGGGTGGAATTTTGTGCATGGGGGGATGAGGGTTTTGAACCTCGAATTAAGGATTTGTATTTCACGGGGTAATGGGCCAATCGCAGGATAAGGTTTTCTAGGTATTGGGGAAATCAACTACAACCCAAATTTTTTTGCAGGGAAGGCACTGGGGGTTTTCCCCGTGGATGAGATTGATGCTTTAAACAATCCAGTTATGAAAAAAAGAGATTTTTGATGGGGGGGCGCATTTCGAGTGGGGTGGAGACTTTTTGGGGGGACAAACCGTCATTTTGTCACAAAGCAGACACAAGACGAAAAGGGGACTGACATCGTGGTTTTTGCGGTACGGGTTAGGTTTTATGGGTATAGTGGAGGGCGGTCTTTAAAAACAAGAGGGAATAATTTTTATGTGATACTTTGGGTAACTCCCGATCAGAGTAAAAGTGATGAGCATGCAATACGGGAATTTGGGGGGAGTACTTGGAGTAACCGCCTTTTCATGGGTGGGCCTTATCGAGGCAGAGGGTTTGGAGGCACTGCAAGGGAAAGAGAAGGGGAAAGGACCCGGCATTGATGGCATCCCTTTGAATTTTTTATCAAACATTGGGGGGGTAATACGGGCTTTTAGGTTCGTTTCCTCAATGCGATGAAAAGGTGGGGGGGGTTTGGCCCGCCAGCGTACAGCAGGTTTGGCTTAGTTAGGAAAAAGGGTTGCCGTTAGCAAAAAAGGGCTACCGTCCCAACGTTGATGGTATGACATAAAATAATGCAAAAATTTGATGAATAAATTTTAAAAAAGTTTTGATAAGGAAAACCAAAGAGTCATTTTTGGGGTGCCCGGAGGGCAATGATGATGGTCTGGAATTCAGGGAGTTTGTTGAGAATGCGGGGGAGGGGTGGGGGGGGTGTTTTGGTTTAGACTGGGGAGCCACTTTTTATAGTGGGAAAGGGAGGTTTTGTGGAATTTATGGATGGCGGGGTTTTGGAAAAGAGGCATAGGGGCCCGTTCTTTACAGTAGCGGGTTTTAAAGTTTTCTTTTTTCTGTTTATACTTTTTGCCCGGGTTCGTGTGCTTTTCAATTGTATATGTTAATCAAGATTTTTTTTTTTCTGTAAGCTGGATGGACTTGACTATATGTGGAAGCAGTTTCAATGTTTGCCTTTCGTCAGTGAAGTTCACTTTTAGTGCTTGCATTGTCTTTTCTTTTGTTTTTTGGATGTCAAATATCACAGTGTATTTCGTTCGTTTTATTATTATATTTTTTATTTTTGTGAATTTTGCTATCCTGTTTCCACCTTTGCTCTTAAATCCTTTTTTAGTCAATGATAATAACCCGTGGGAGTCGCCCCCAAATTAACGTATTTTTGTGTTTTTGAGCACCTCTGCAAAAACAGTGATTATGTGTGAGTGAGGTGAAATGTTGAATGATGATGAAAGTATTTTTCTTTTTGGGGATTTTCTTTCTTTTTTTGGGTCCCCCTGCCTCGGTGGAAGACGGCCGACTTGTGTGTTGGCAGGCGGAAGCCATCCCTAGTTATATGCCAGATTAGTATCATGTTGTATAATACATGATTGCTTGTATATGTGAAATTCTGTTTGCTAGTTTTTTTTCACATTATTTTTGCATAGTCTTTATATTTCCAGTGTTTTATTTTATTATTTATTATACAATGAAATCTTGTTAGTGCCTAGTATCTCGTTGACATATTAATTGATGAAATTTATATATATTTTGTACCTGAATGTTAAATAAATAAAATAAAAAATAATCAATAAATTGAAACTACAAGTATTTCTTAATTAAGCCATTTAATGTGCTGGAGATACTAAATTAACACCGGTAACAAGATTGGGGCTCCTTAAATTTTTTATCTAGAACTTAAACAATATTTTTTACTACTCTTTACATGTTACCTCTGAAGTGATTTAAGACAATAATTAAAAGTTTTGGATACGTGTACATTAATTACATATGCACTAACTGCAATTTAAACTACATTTTTTTAAAAATGCCTTTTCAATTGACTTAAATCTTTTAACATTTGGCATGTTCGTACAGCGAAACTTCCTACTGAATATCAGCTGTTTAAGTTTGGTTGAGCTCTAGCTTTTAGACTTGCTGTTAACCTAGTTGTGCTTGAGAGCGTTCAGCTTCAACAGCTGTGTGAGTTGGGCGAGTTCCAGCTTATGGAACTCAATAAACTACATTTAAGTTATTGGTTACTTATAGCTTAGCAACATCCGCAAAATAACCATCATAAATCATCATTTTGTTAATATTCCCCTTCTGTCTCTACCAAGATATAACTTGAAAAGATATTTTCTATATTCCATTGAAATTTACTATAAATAATTAGTCTTAAAATAGTTTATCTGTAAGGTTTCTAAGCTCATTCTGGTTTTTCCGTGACAGATTTTGAAGTTCCAGGCTCCAGGAAGGTTTCCACATCCTGAAGACTGCGGCAGCTACATAGACTGTATACCAGTTGGGTTTCCCACGGTCAACTCACGGCAACGAAGGTCACTGTTTTGGTTTTCCCTATTCCTTGCCGATCGTCGCTGTGTTTCCCCTGATCAGCACCCGGATGCAAAACTAAGAAATCAAAAAACAGCATCCCACTACCAGGTCTTCAGTTTCCTGTGTGAAAAAAACAAGCCCGTAGGCTGCTCCACTGCAAGCTCGCCTACAAATGCATTTATGGGACCCCGTATGTCTCCTTGTGTCAACACACCGAGACATGTTTTGAAGATGAAGCTTTTGGGGGAGGAGCATGCTTTCCATATGGTTTCCCATCAGTTAATGATAGATGCATTTGTACGGGAACGGGGTTAATGTCTGATAGTTATAATGATACTTATTACATTTTGTGACACAAGTGCTATTCCTGTAACCATGGAGATGTTTGAATGCCCAGAAGGCAAGACCTTCACAAGTTCTAGTAACACCTGTGAGGGCTTCGCACGGCCTCCACAACACTGGGAAACACCG
>NC_069409.1:37369590-37394590 GCF_026875155.1 Cherax quadricarinatus
GAAGAAATTCTCAAATTCACCAAAAACTTAATCGCCACTCTTCGCAGAAGTTCCATCAACACCACCAACTAGTGACGTCAATCCAAACAACGACCAATGAGAAGCCTCCACCGCCCACCACCTCTCAGAATCCAACCAATCAGAAGCCTTACCACCAGAAACATCTTCTAATTCGTCTACTGAAGTTCAAAACGAAGCAACACCACCTTTCCTCTATCCACCACCGGCCTTCTCTACTTAGATCACGTCGATTACCTGGAACCCCAGGGGTTTAAAACCCAACAAAGGACTAATATTTCTAACCCCACAGGCTTGTACCCTGCAAGCATTGACTCGCCTAGAATTCATCCAACATCCCCAAGACAACACTGTATCGTACCAAAGCGAAGAAAGACCATTCCCTACCTACAACCAGATACCCCACCAACTCCAAACCAACGAATACTACTACAGCTCTCCCATAAGTGTGATACAACTCTCCCGAAAAAAATTTTATCGCACTGATAAAGGGTTTTAAAAGACCATAACCAACTCACCCGCTTGCTGCCTTCTGACACTCCCAGCTCCTCTCCTAGTGAGCAAGCAATGACTTTCAGTCAAGCCTCTCTATCGACGTCTCCAGTACTTTTGTCCCAATGTCCAAAGTGGTTGGGCCATTTGGCCTTGTTTTCCTCCTCTTCCCCTCCTCCCCATCCTTTTCCAGTTATTTCCATCCTTCCATACCCTTTCTTCTTCCCCATCTTATGACAGATTCGTCGTCCTCGATTCGATTCGTTTCGGAACGCTATTCTAGGTTTGCCGGGCCCCGGCCCGTATGCTGCAGCAGTTATTTGGTTGATGTGTGCCTCCGGTGAGTGCCCAGTGTTATGGTCACCCTAAGGTCTTTCTCCCTGAGTGAGGCTTGTATCTTTGTCCACCTAGCCTATACTCTGTCTGCGGTCTTTTTGCCCCTCCCCAATTTTCATGACTTTGCATTTGGCAGGGTTGAATTCGAGAAAGCCAGTTTCTGGACCATATGTCCAGCCTTCCAGGTCTTTTTTTGCAGCCCTTGCCTCTCCTCACCCGTTTTAAATTTCCCTTCTCATCAACTTCACATCATCTGCGAATAGGGACACTTCAGAATCTATTCCTTCTATCATGTCGTTCGAAATATATCAAAAATGCACGGGTCTAGAACTGACCCCTGTGGGACCCCGCTCGTCACAGGCCCCCACTGTGATACCTCTTCACGTACCATGATCGTTGTTGCCTCCCTGTCAGATATTCCTATCATTGCAGTGCCCTCCCTTTTTATATGCGCCTGATCCTCCAGCTTTTGCACTAATTCTTATGGGGGACTGTGTGAAAAGCCTTCCTGCAGTCTAGGAAAATGCAATCAACCCCCCCCTCTCTCTCGTGTCTTACTTCTGTTACCTAGTCATAAAACTCCAGAAGGTTTGTGACACAGGATTTGCCTTTCATGAACCCATGCTGGTTTTCATTTATAATCTTGTTCCGTTCCAGGTGCTCCACCCCCTCTCCTCCTGATAATCTTCTCCCTGACTTTGCACACAATACATGTCAGAGACACAGGTCTGTAGTTTAGTGCCCATTTATTTTTTCCCTTTCTTAAAAATGGGGACTAAAATTTGCTGTCTTCCATTTCTCAGGTAGTTGCCCAGTATCAAGGGATGTGTTGAAGATTGTGGTTAGGGGCACGCACAGCATCTCTGATCCTTCTCTAAGGACCCATGGGGAGATGTTGTCCGGTTCCCATCGCCTTTGAGTATCAAGGTCACTTAGCAGCTTCTGCCCCCTCCTCCTGGTTGTTCGTATGTCATCCAACACTTGTTGGTATTTTCCCCCTTGATGTTCCCTTTGTGCTGTCTTCCCAGAGCCCTTCCTGTCTCTACTGTAAAAACTTCCTTAAACCTCCTGTTTAGCTCCTCACATACCTCCTGATCATTTTTTTTGAGTTCTCCACCTTCTGTCCTCAGTCTGATCGCCCCCGGTCTTTGACTGTTGTCTTCCTCCTGATGTGGCTATACAACAGTTTCTGGTCTGTCCCTTTATTTTCGATGCTATGTTATTTTCATACTGTCGCTGGGCCTCCCTCCTTACCTGTGCATACTCGTTCCCGGCTCTGCGACTGATCTCCCCATTTTCATGTGTTCTCTGCCTTCTGTACTTTTCCATTCTCTATTTGCCCCTTTGTTTTTACCTCCTTAACCGTCGGGTAAACCAGGGGCTCCGTTTTGGTCTTCCCATTGTTTCTGTTGCCCTTGTGTGTGTGTGTGTGTGTGCGTGTGGTGTGAAATGTGTGTGTGTGTGTGTGTGTGTGTTGTGTGTGTGTGTTTTGTGTGTGTGTGTTGGGTGTGTGGTGTGTGTGTGTTTGTGTATGTGTGTGTGGTGTGGTGTGCATGTGTGTGTGCGTGTTGTGTGTGTTGTGTGTGTGTGGTGTGTGTGTGTGTGTGTGTGTGTGTGTGTGTGTGTGTGGGGCTTGGGGTGGTGTGTTTTGTGTGCCCGTTAGGTTTTTGCACATGTGTTTTAAATCAAACCGTCGGTTTTGTATACCACTGCAGAAACCCATGTTGATTTAAATCAAACCCAAGACAGGACTCGTGGGCCATGGGGTTCCCAATTTTGGGAAACAAATTTAAAAATTTAGAGAGGATCAAAAAGGGGCGCTGGTTTGGAAATAAAATGCTGGGGAAATGAGTGCAACAATTTTCCGAGTAGTGCCTTTTAAAGTAGAGCAAAAAAAATTTAGGTTTTGGAAAGGTTCCTGATGATTTGTGAGATGGACCGGTTGGAAAGGGGACCCCGAACCCTCTAGCAGGGGGCCAAAAGGTCGGGGCTGAAAGGTGCCCCCTCCTTTCTTTATTCAAAATTAATTAATTGGGGGCCCCAAAACCCTAACTTTTTGGGAAAAATGGGGTTTTGGGATCATTAAAAATTCATAATTTTTTTGTTTTAAAACTGACCCCGTAAAAAATCTGCCCTCAAAATTTTGGGAACCCCTACAATATTTTTAAATTGGGAAAGCCGGGAAATGGTTTAAAAAAAAAATAACCGAAAAAAAGCACCTTGAAAAAAAATTTTTAAGAAAAAAAAATTATATGTCTCGGTCAAAAATTTTAAAAAATAATATTAGGGGAGAAATAAATAATAAATGAAAAAATCTTAAGAATACAGCCAGAAGCCGGGGTACCTCTAATGCTCACTAGGAAAAGGGGTGGGAAAAAAAAAAACACAAGTTTAGTATAATGCATCTTTTAAATGACAACGTTTTTACCCCCACAGTGGGCTTCTTCATTTTATTATAGAGGAGGGGAGCAAAACAATATAGAAAGTGAAAACGATAAAATCTTTCCCCTCACACAGCAGACAGGAAAAGATGAGGCAATAAGTCCCACAAACTAAAAGCCCGGGCATGAATTAAACATATGGGCAACATGTACCTTAGTCTTGATGAATCTGAAGCATAGGCAGGAATATGGACAATTTTATACTAATCAAATGATGAGCAGTAATTGAAATCATCGTTACAGGTGGGCGGGACTCTCTACTGGAATCAGGTCATGCCCAAGAATTCATACAGCTGCTGTCTGGCAAAACATCTTCAAAATAAAGATGCCCAGATGATGCACAAATGTCTAATTCTTCACCTTATGAACATATGAACGAAGGAACACTGCAGCAGGCTTACTGTCCCATGCGAGGCAGGTCCAAGTCTCCTACCGGCTTAAGCCAATGCACCCAACCTAGTCAAGTCAGGTCACATTGACTTAAGGGAGGAACACGACAACCGACCTGGTAGCACAAGCTATCAGGTCAAACTCACACCCACCCACACCCACTCATGTATTTATCCAACCTATTTTTAAAGCTACACAACGTTCTGGCCTCTATAACTGTACTTGGGAGTTTGTTCCACTCATCCACAACTCTATTACCAAACCAGTACTTTCCTATATCCTTCCTGAATCTGAATTTTTCTAACTTAAAACTATTGCTGCGAGTCCTGTCTAGGCTAGATATTTTCAGCACACTATTTACATCCCCTTTATTTATTCCTGTCTTCCATTTATACACCTCAATCATATCCCCCCTAATTCTACGTCTTTCTAGAGAGTGCAGATTCAGGACCCTTAGTCTATCCTCATAGGGAAGGTTTCTGATACATGGGATCAACTTTGTCATCCTCCTTTGTACATTTTCCAGAGCATTTATATCCATTCTGTAATACGGTGACCAAAACTGTGCAGCATAATCTAAATGAGGCCTAACCAAGGATGTATAGAGCTGAAGAACAACCTGAGGACTCCTGAAGATTGAGACACTTATGCAGCATATGGGAATCTTTATTCAGGAAACGTTTCGCCACACAGTGGCTTCTTCAGTCCAATACAAAGAGGAAGGCATAAGGAGAGGAGGAGAATGAGGTAATCAGTCCCTCAACCTGGAGTCGATGTGTTCAGTCCATCAAGATTGATGAAGCCACTGTGTGGCGAAACGTTTCCTGAATAAAGATTCCCATATGCTGCATAAGTGTCTCAATCTTCAACTTGTCGGTTTTTTCAAACCATTCATCACAACTGTCAGACACGGCAGCATCATGGGGTCTTGTTACAAAGAATTCTTCAACACTTGTCCAACCTTTGGACGAAGACCTACTTCGACTAGTGGATGGTACCACTATGACCCCGCCTCCATCTGCTTCACGTCACCTCACTACAGTATATAAGCCACGTCTACGGCCCTATGCTGTACATTCTACAAGATTGATGGACTGAACACATCGACTCCAGGTTGAGGGACTGATTACCTCATTCTCCTCCTCCCCTTAACGCCTTCCCTTTGTTTTGGGACTGATGAAGCCCTGTGTGGCGAAACTTTTTCCGAATAAAGTTCCCATATGCTGCATAAGTGCTCAATCTTCTTTTTAAATCTTCATGGGTTTTTTCAAAATTTCCCGTCAGAATAAATTCGACGGTTTTTTTTTTGGTGTCACGGCAAATTTGCTGATGTCGCCTTTATGCCCTCATTAGCTTTTTAGTAGATTGTGAACGTGGGGGGCCCAACACTGACCCCTGTGGAACACCGCCGTGACTTTTCCCCCACTCTGATTTCCCCCCCTTTTTATGAAAACTCTTGCTGCCTATTGTAAACCATCCCTACCCAAAAAAAAAATTCTCCTCCTTTTCCTGTCCCTTAATTTTCCTCAATTTTTGTATATTATTATGCAATAAAATACAATGAGGGCTTTTAACGAGCAATTTGCAATGTAACCGGGTTTTACTGATAGTTTAAAAATCGAATCAGTTGTAAGATACGTGAGCAAACATAGGCCATTTTTAATGGAAAACGTTTTTTCCCCTGGCCCTTTGATTAAGGCCCCTTTGCCAAAATTTTTTCTAATAAATATTTTTAAAAACGTTTGGTCACGGTTTTTTTATAGCAGTTTGTCGGTAAAATTTACCAAATTTATACCAGAATAACCGTGTTTGTAGAACCTTTAGGCTTGTTTACAAGTACTTCCCGGGCTTTTTGGCATTAAACGGACATGATCAAACTAAATACAAAGTAAAGTCAATCTCATCGTCACTTTCTTAAATTTTAAAGTAACCTGAGTGTCCATTATTGGGGAAACAAGTAAAGGGTATCTATTAATGAAAATCGATGTCAACATTTTAAGAAAGAACCAAATTATGTCTGGAAGAGATGATACAAATTGTGAATAAAAATTACAAAAGTATCTTTTAACCTTTTTTTTGTTATGACCGGGCTCATACCCGGGGTCAGAGAGTAGAGAAACTCTCGAAACTCTTCAGGGGTATATATCTTCGAAGGCTATGCTCTTGCGCTATCCCCCCAGGAGGGGTTTAATTTTATAGTAGCAGAAAACCACCCGTTCAGAGGCAAAAATTGAATCCAAAAATTTCCCGAGAATAAATTTTCCAGCCTTTTGGGTTTCGTCGTTTTTTAAACCCAAAATGAACCACATCCCACATGTGTTTTGAGTGTGGGCGATGCCAAAGTCTCGAATGCTTGACTTTCCTGGTGAGTGAGGGAGCTTTTAAAACCTCAGCACTCTGCTCTGCCATCGGGCTGGCTCCCCCTGCCATTCGCTGCCGCTGCGCCTCACCACCCCCATCAGCAGGGATCATTGGGGGGGGAGAGAGCAAAAAAACATACACCACAAGCTCGTTGTTGGCCCTTTGCCCCCCCTGAGGTGATTATTAAGGGAAAAACGTGGAGGTGGAAAGGAAGGGGAAGATTAGCTTGGTAAAAACCTTGGTAATAAATCCGAAAAATTTGGGTTTAAAAAAAACACGTAAGCAAACCTAGGACATATTTTTTAGAAAACTTTTCGTCCGGGGACTTTGGCCCTTCTAAATGTCCCAGGCCCGGGAACTTTTTCTAAAAAAATATGTCCTATGTTTGCAACATGTTTTTCTAAACTAAGTGAAAAATGTGTGGGTGTGTGAGCAGCACCAAAATACAGACCCCCTGCACAAAACGGGGTTTATCTCTATTATGAAGACACGCCCACTAGTGGTTTCATCAATACAATAGGGAACAAAAGCAGAAGATTGAAGAAGTTGAAGACGAGTAATCAGGTGTCACCTAGCGCAGGTGTTCTATACCGAGTCTTGAAAAAATCTGAAGCACAGGAGGAAGGGGTTTATATACGGGAAATCAAAGGGGTTTGCAACAGGTGAGGAATCTTGGTACAGAGGACATTTCCACAATTATTTACTTCTGAGGGCCCCAATTCTTGGGCATGACCTACCCCCACTGGGAAATCCGCCTACCAGTGGTAATATCTTCCTGCCAACTATCTGACTCAACATGGCCCACTTCTTCTTCAGTGCTTCGTTTTAGAAAGACATGGTAGGAACACCTGCGCTGGGCTGGGGGATGATTATCTTCTTCAGTCTCCTCATCTTCTGTTTTTTCCCTGTATTGATGTAATAAAGCCACACGTTGGAAATATCTCAATAAAGAAACCCTTTGTTGATATATGTCTAATTCTTCAACTTGTCGAAGTATACCAGGCCCGGGGCCTGGGGCTAAGCTCTTGCTTCACACACGGGGGGCGGGTTTGACCCCCAGCGGGGTGGAAGCATTTCGACGCGTTTCCTTGAACCTGCTGTCCTGGTACCTAGCAGCAAAAGGGTACCGGGGTGTTAGTCGACTGGTGTGGGTCCATCCGGGGGGCAAGATTGAGGACCCCAAATGGAAATAATTAGACAGTCCCGTGACGTACTGACTTTTGGGTTTTATCCTGGGGGCTAACCCTCCGGTTTTAAAAATCCCAATGAAAATCTTTTCTTTCTTTACAGAATTCTCCCGTATAATTTTTAAACTTTTAGCGAAAAGAGTCCTGTAGTAGTATAATATAGTAGTGCAGTAGTAATAGTAGTAGTAGCAGTAGTAATAGTAGGTTTTAGTAGTAATGGTAGTACAGAAAATAGTCAGCAGCAAAAGCAGTAGAGTAGCGTACTAACAGCACAGCAGAGTATAGCTGTATAGATAGTAGCACAGAACAGTAGTAAAAGCAGTAGTAACAGCAGCAGTAGTATTAGTAGTAGTAGTAGAAGTAGAGTAGTAGTAGAGCAGTGTAGAGATAGTAGTTGTATAGCGGCAGTAGCAGTGTATACAGCGTAGCAGTAGAGCAGTATAGTAGTAGTATATGTAGTAGGCAGCAGTAGGGGTAGTATAGTAGCAGTAAGTAGTAGCACAGTGCAGTGAGTAGCAGCGTAGCAGTATAGCATAGTAGCAAGAGTAGTGAGTACCAGTATATTTTGCGCTAGGTAGTAGTAGTACAGTAGTAGTAGCAGCAACGTGCATAGTAGAGGCAGTAGCGTATAGTACAGCAGTGCAGTAGTAGCATAGAGTAGTATAGTAGAAAAGCAGTAGTAGTAGTGTAGTAGTAAGCAGTATAGTAGTAGTAGCAGCAGCTACAGTATATAGCAGCGTACAGTAGAGCAGTAGTAAGTGCAGTAACCGTAGTATTAGCAGCAGTGAGTAGTAGTAGTAGCAGTAAGTAGCAGCAACAGTAGCATAGATAGCACAACAGTAACATATAGTAGCAGTTGAAGTAGATAGCATGGGAGTAGTAGTAAGCAGTATTAGCAGCATGCAGTAGTATGAGTACGTTGTGTAGTAGTAGCAGTAGTATATAGCAGCAGCATAGCAGTAGTTTGCAGCAACATAGCAGTAGTAGTAGAGTGGGGGTATATAGTAGATGTATAGTAGCAGCAGCAGTAGCAGTAGTAGTAGCATCAGTATAGTGTAGTAGTGAGTAGTAGTAGTAGTAGTAGCAGTAGCAGTAGAGTAGCACAACAGCAACATGTATAAGCAGTAGCGTAGCAGTAAAGGGAGCATGGGGGTAGTAGTAGGCAGTAGTATAGTAGCAGCAGCAGTAGCAGTAGTAGTAGCTCAGTAGTAGTAGTGTAGTAGTAGAGTAGTGTATTTGTATAGCGTGCAGTATAGTAGCAGCAACAGCAACAGTGTAGGGGTAGAGCAGTAGCAGATAGTACAGTAGCAGTACAGTAGAAGCATGGCAGCAGAGTATAGGAGTAGTGTAGCAGAGTAGCAGTAGCAGTAGTAAGAGTAACAGTAGCAGTGCAGCAAAGTAGCATAGTAGTAGCAGTGCGTAGTATTTGCAGTGGCAGTAGCATAGTAGTAGTACTAGTACAGCGGGAGTACAGTAGTAGTAGTAGCACAGCAGTATAGTAACAGTAGAAGTACATAGTAGGTAGCAGCAGCAGACATAGTGTAGCAGTATAGCATATTTTAGCGCACAGTAGCATATAAAGTAACAGGCAGAGCAGTAGTAGTAGTACCGCAGTAGCAGTAGTAGTACCAGCTCGTAGCGTAGTAGAAGTAAAAAGCGCCAGCAGTAATTTTAGTACAAGTAGAGTACCAGTATAGTAGTAGTCGAGCAGTAGTGGTAGTACATGTATATAGTAGCAGCAGCGTGGCAGTAGTAAAGCAATAGCATTAGTATACCAACAGAGCAGTAGTAGTACAGTACGTAGTATAGCATGGCAGTATATATTTCCAGCATAGAGCACACAGCAGTAGTATAGCATCAGCAGTAGTAGCGAGTAGTAGCGCAGTAGTACGTATATACAGTAGTATTAGTAGCAGCAGTAGCTAGTACTAGCAGCAGCATAGCATAGTAGTAGTAGTAGCAGATTTTGAAACGCAGTGCAGTAGTAGTAGAGCGTAGTATAGCAGCAACAGAACAGTATGACAGAACATAGCAGTATAGTAGCAGTTCAGTAGCAGTAGCAGTGGGGAGTAAAGTATAGCAGTAGTAGTACACAGTAGCAGTAAAGTAGTAGCATTAGTATAGAGTAGCATAGTATTAGTAGTAGTAGTAGTAGCAGCAGTAGCAGTAGTATCATAGTATAGTATAGTGGTTAGTAGCAGCAGTAGAGTGTATACATATTTAGTAGTAGCAGCATACAGTAGTAGTAGCAGCAGTAGCAGTGTAGCAGTGTAGCAGTAGTATAGTAGCGTACCATAATTAGCAGCAGTGCATAGAGTAGTCATAATACACAAAAGTAGCATGTAGCAGTTTAGTAGAGTGTACAGCAGTAGTGTATAGTAGTACAGTGTAGTAGTATAGCAGCGTTGCAGTAGTAGTAGCAGCGAGCAAGTACATAGTGTAGTAGCATACCCTAGTATTACAGAGTAGCGTGTGTTAGCAGTGTATAGCAGCAACGTAGCAGTAGTAGAGCAGCAAACAGTAAAAGTTAGTAGCAGTTGCGTTCAGTTGCTGGCATAGTGTAGTCAGTAGATAACCCGTACATAGTATAGTAGTAGCGTTAGTAGTAGTAGTAGCAGTAGTACTAGTAGACACAGTAGCAGTAGTAGTAAAACAGCAACATAGCATAGTTCGTGGGAGTAGTAGTAGTACGTAGTAGTAGTACAAGAGTAGTAGCAGCAGTATAGTAGTATGTAGCATAGTGGGAGTAGCATTTTATGTAGTAGCAGCCAGTGGGAGTAGAACAGCAATACATTAGGTAGCAGCAACAGTGCAGTAGTAGTACATAGCAGTGTATAGAGGGCAGTATAGTAGACCACAGTAGTAGCAGCAGCAGCAGTAGTAGTACACACAGTAGTAGCAGTAGATGCAGCGTATACATAGTAGAGCAGTAGTATTAGTAGCAGCAGTAGCGTAGTACTAGCAGCACAGTAGCAGTAGTAGAGTATAGCAGTATTATAGCAGCAGTAGCAGTAGTAGTAGTACAGTAGTAGTAGCACAACAGAAGCAGTATTAGCACAAAAGTGCTGTGTAGCATTGCAGTAGAGTACGTGGCAGTTTAAAAAAGTAGCAGTAGTAGTAGCAGCATAGCATAGTAGTAGTAGCATTAGTGTATAGTAGCAGAAGTAGTATATAATAGCAGCAGTAGCTAGTAGCAGTGATAGTAGTTGTAGCAACAGTATAGTATAGATACAGTATAGTGTTTAGCAGCAGTGCATAGTAGTAGCGCAGTAGCATGTAGCATAGTAGCAGAGTAGTGTAGCAGTACATAGTATTAGCAGCAGTAGCAGTATATAGTAAAAAGTAGTAGTACAGCAACAGTAGCAGTAGACATAGTAGTATAGTAGTAGCATACAGTAGTACAGAGTATTTTGTAGCATTTGTATAGCAGCAGTACAGTAGTAGCATTTGTAAAATATAGCAGTACCAGTATATTAGCAGCAGTACATAGTATAGTACAGATGTAGCACAGAGCAGTAGTAGCAAAGTGTATACAGTCCCGTAGATTACAGCAGTACAGTAGTATGTACATAGTAGTAGCAGCAAAAGTACATAGTAACAGCAACAGTAACAGTAGTTTAAAACAGTTGCTATCATACATGGCGAGTAGATAGCAGTAGTAAGGGACATAGCATAGTATGTAGTACGTTTGTAGTAGTAGTAGCAGAGTACTATAGCAGCAGCGTGCTTGTATTTCAGCAACAGTAGCGGATAGTAGCAGTGGGGGTTGAGTAGAAACAGTAGTGTAGTAGCACAGCGTAGCAGTAGTAGAGCATCAAGTAGTAGTAGTAGTAGTATAGTAGTAGTATAGTAGTAGTAGTAGTAGTGTAGTAGTAGTAGTATAGTAGCGTAGCAGTAGTAGTGCAGCAAAAGCAAAGTAGTGTAGCAGTAGCAGTAGCCGTAGTGTAGCGTGGCAGCAACAGTAAAGTAGTAGTAGCATAGCAGTAGTGAGAAGCAGTGGCAGCAGTATAGTAGATATAGTACACAGTACATGCATAGTAGTAAAGCAGGGCAGCAGTAGTAGTAGGAGTAGTTAAAACAGCATACAACAGTAGTGTGCAGTAACAGTAGCAGTAGCAGCAAAAGTAGCAGTAGTAGTAGCAGTACATAGTATTAGCGTGGAGTAGCAGAATTAGTATAGTACACGGCAGTAGCAGTGTAGTAGCAGCAGCAGTTATAACATAGTGTAGCAGTAGTATAGTAGCAGCACATAGCAGTAGACAGCAGCATAGCATATAGTAGCAGCACGTAGCAGTAGTAGAAGTAACAGCGCAGTAGCATAGTAGTAGTACCAGCATAGCAGTAGTATAGCAGCACGTACATATAGAAGTAAAAGCAGCAGCAGCAGTATATAGTAGCAGTAGTTACAGCAGTAGTATAGTAGTCGTAGCATAGTGTAGTAGCAGTATGTAGATAGCAGAAACAGTGGCAGTAGTAACAGCAATAGCTTAGTAGTAGCACAACAGTACAGTTATAGCATAGCGTGTAGTGCAGTGGCAGTGTAGTAGTAGCACAGTAGTACAGAGCAGCAGTAGTAGTACATCAGCATATACATAGTAGTAGCGCAGTAGACAGTAGTAGTAGCATAGTATTAGAGCAGCATAGCAGTATAGTAGCAGAGCATAGCTTAGTGTAGTAGTAGCAGTAGTAGTAGCAGCCATAGCAGGTTTAGTATTAAACATAGTAGTAGCAGAAACAGTAGCAGTATAGTAGCACAACAGTAGAGTAGTAGTAGCAGTTGCAGTAGCATACATGGCAGTAGAATGTAGCAGTAGAGTACAGCAGTACATAGTAAGTGCATTGTATGTAGTACAGTATAGTAGTAGTACATATATAGTATGCAAACAGTAGCTTTGTGTAGCATCAGTAGTATAGTAGTATAGTGTAGTATAAAGTAGTATAGTAGTAGTAGTAGTAGTAGTATAGAGTATAGGTAGTAGTTGCAAAAGCATTGTAGTAGCACAACGTACAGAGTTTGTACAGTGCAGTATAGAGCGTCATAGAGAGTACCCGGTAACAGCAGCACAGTAGATTTGCATCACAGTAGTGCAGTAGTAAATGACAGAGTAGCAGAGTAGTACAAAATTTAGTAGCAGCAGTAGCAGTAGTATAGCGCGCAGTAGCAGTGTAGTATAGTAGCAGTATTTGTAGCAGCAGTAGCATAGTATAGTAGCAGTAGTAGTGCAGCAACAGAAAACAGTAGTAGTGCACAACAGTACAGTAGTAGACAGTTTTCGTACAGTGCGTGGCAGTAAAGTAGTAGCAGTAGTAGTACAGAGGCAGTTAGAGAGCATTAGTAGTATAGTAGCAGTAGTAGTAGGTAAAAGTAGTAGTAGCACAGTAGCAGTATAGCAAGAAATAGTATATAGTAGTAGTAGAGCGTAGTGTAGTAGTAGTAGCAGTATGTAGTATAGCAGCAGTAGCAAAAGTATAGTAGCAGTAGCAGTAAGCATAGTACAGTATAGCAGTAGTAGTAGTAGCATAAAACCTAGTATTAGCAGCATTTGCAGTAGGTAGAGCAGTATATAGCAAAACAGTACATAGTAGCATGTAGTATAGTATAGCGTAGCATAGTACATAGTAGTATACATAGTAGTAGCAGCAGTAGCGTGTAGCAGTAAAAAATATAGCATACCATATATTAGCAGCAGTACGTAGTAGTAGTAGCAGTAGTAGTGCAGCAGTAGCAGAGTGCAGTAGTAAGTGTACATACCCGTAGTATTTGCAGCAGTAGCAGTAGTGTAGTACAGTAGTAGTCACAACAGTACAGTGTAGTAGCAGCAACAGTAACAGTAGTAGAGCAGTTGCAGTATCATAGCATGCAGTAGAATTTAGCAGTAGTGTAGCAGCAGTAGAGTAGTAGTAGTAGAGCGTTAGTAGTGTATGCAGTAGACTATACAGCAGCGTAGCAGTAGTAGTACAGCAACAGTAGCAGTAGTATAGCAGTGGGGGTAGTATAGTAGCGAGTAGTAGTAGCAGCAGCAGTAGCAGTAGTAGTAGCATCAGTAGTAGTATAGTAGTAGTAGTAGTAGTAGTAGTAGTATAGTATAGTAGTAGTATAGTAGCAGTAGCAGTAGTAGTACAGCAACAGAAAAAGTATAGTAGCAGTAGCAGTGCAGTGTAGTAGCAGTGGCAGAACAGTAACGTAGAGTAGCATTGCAGTAGTTGAAGCAGTGGCAGCAGTAGAGTAGGAGTTAAAAGCAGCAGTAGATACAGTAGTATAGAAGCAGTGGCAGCAGAAATAGTAGGAGTAGTAGTAGCAGCAGTAGCAGTAGCGTAGTAGTAGCGTAACAGAGCAGTAGCAGCAACAGTAGCAGAGAAGCAGTGCAGTAGATTAGCAGTGGCATAGCATAGTAGTAGTACTAGTAGCAGCGGGAGTAGCAGTATAGTGCGCACAGTAGTAGTAAAAATAGTAGTAGCAGTAGTATAGTAGCACAGCAGTACAGTGTAGCAGCAGCAGTAGCAGTAGTAGTAGCAGCAAAAAGTAGCAAATAAAGTAACAGCACAGTAGCAGTAGTAGTTTCCACAGCAGAGATTTAAGGGAGCAGCGTCAGTAAGAATAAACAGCACAGCAGTAGAGTAGTACATATAGTAGCAGCGTGTGTAGTAGTCGTAGAGTAGTAGTAGTAGCAGTAGGTATATCAGCAGCAGTGCAGTAGTAACAGAATAGCATTTGTATAGCAAAACATAGCAGAGTAGTAGCATAGCAGTAGTAGTAGCAGTGGCGTAGTAGTAGTAGCAGAGTAGTAGCAGCAGCAGCAGTAGTATAGCTCAGCAGATAGCAGTAGTAGTACAGCAGTAGTAGCAGTAGTATAGCAGTAGTATTATAGCAGCATTAGCAGTAGTATAGCGCAGCAGTAGCATAGTAGTAGTAGTAGCAGTATTAGCGCCGTAGCAGTATAGTAGTATTGCAGTGTGTGGGGAAAAAAGTAGCATAGTAGTACAGAACATACTGTAGTAGCAGTTGAGTACAGTAGCAGTGAGTAGAAATAGTAGCAGTAGTAGTACAGCAGTACGTAGTTAGTAGCATTGAGTAGTATAGCAAAAGTAGTATAGCAGTAGTAGTAGAGTAGCAGCGTAGCAGTAGAAATAGCATCAGTAGTAGTAGTAGAGTAGTAGAGTATAGTAGTATAGTAGTAGTATATAGTAGTAGTAGTAGTAGCATAGCGTAGATAGCAGCAACACAACGTAGTAGTAGATACAGTAGCAGAGTATAGCAGTGGGAGCAGTAGTAGTAGGAGTAGTACGTACATATAGTAGCAGTAGCAGTACATAGCACAACAGTAACAGAAGTGTAAAGTGATAGTAGTAAAACATGGGAGCAGTATAGTAGGGGTAGTAGTAGCAGAGTAGCAGTATAGTTCAGTAACAGTGCAGCAAAAGTAGCAGTATAGAGCATTGAGTAGTATTACAGTGGCAGTAGCAGAGTAAAGTATAGTAGCAGCGGCAGAGCAGTAATTTTGAGCAGCATGTAGTAACAGTGTAGTAGCATAGTAGTAGTATAGCAGCATAGCAGTAGTAGTACAGCAGTAGCAGTAGTATACACAGCGACAGTAGTAGAAGTAACAGCAGCAGTGCATAGTAGTTTACCCGCAGTAGCAGTAGTGTAGCAGCAGCAGTAGCAGTAGTAGAATAACAGCAGCAGCAGCAGTATAGTAGTACATAGTAGTAGCAGCAAGTAGTATGACAGTAGTAGTACAGTAGTGTATAGTAGCAGCACGTGGCAGGTAAAAAGCAATAGCATTAGTAGTAGCGCAACAGTAGCGTAGTAGTACATGCGTAGTATAGCAGGGGAGTAGTAGTAGTAGCAGCATAAGCAAAAGCAGCAAATAGTAAACATCAGTAGTAGTACAGTAGTATACACGTAGTAGCAGTAGAGTAGCTAGTAGTAGTAGCGCAGTAGCAGTAGTAGTGCAGCAGAGTAGCAATATATAGTGCAGTATAGTAGCAGCAGTGATGTAGTATAGCAGTAGTAGACAGAACAGAGCAGTAGTATACAGCAACATAGCGTAGTATAGCAGTTGCAGTAGCATAGCAGTGGGAGTAGAAGTACAGTAGTAGTAGCAGCAGTAGCAGTATGTAGTAGCATTTTAGTTATGCATATAGATAGCAGCACAGTAGCGTAATTAGCAGCAACAGTAGCAGTAGTAGTAGCAGGGGAGTATAGTAATAGTAGTAGTATTTGTAGTAGCAGCAGTAAACGTAGTATAGCACCCGTTTGTGTAGTAAAATAGTATAGTTTGTAGTTGCATTAGTATTTGTAGTAGAGTAGTAGTAGCGCAACATCAACAAATAAATACAGTAGTAGTGCAGTGCAGCAGAGTATAGGATATAGCAAGCAGTAGCAGTAGCAGCAACAGTAAAAAAATAGTATGCAGTAGCAGTAGTAGTAGAAGCATGGCAGCAGTAGTATAGGGGTATAGTAGCACAGAATAGTAGTACAGTAGCGTACAGTAGCACAACAGTAAAAGTAGTGTAGCAGACGTAGTATAGAACAAGGGGGCATAGTAGTAGTACAGTGTAGTAGCAGTAGCAGTGCACAACAGGCAGTAGCAGAGATTACCATTTGGGAGGCATAGTGTATTTCTAGTAGCGCACAGTATGTAACAGTAGTAGTAAGCAGCAGATATACAGCGTAGTATAGTAACAGTAGAGTAGCATAGTAGTGTACAGTAAGCAGCATATAGTAGCGACAAATAGTATAACAGGGTAAAGGGATAGCAGTAGTAGTGTAGCAGTAGTTAGCAGTAGATATATAGTATAGCAGCAGAGCAGTAGTATGCAGCAGCAGTAGCAGTAGTAGAAGTAAGCACAGTAGAAGTAGTAGTATAGCATATAGTAGCAGCAGTAGTTGTAGTAGCATAGCAGTAAACATAGTAGTATAGTAGCGCCAGTGGCAGTAGTAACAGCAATAGAGTATAGTAGCAGCAAATAGGAGTAGTATAGCAGAGCAGTATTAGCATGGGCAGTAGTAGTAGTGCAGCAATACAGCACAGCAGTATTTTGCACAGTAGTATAGCAGTAGTGTAGCAGCGTAGCAGAGTAGTAGGGGCAGTATTGTAAAACAGATTAGCAATAGTATACACAGCAGTAGCAGTAGTAGTATAGTGCATATAGTAGCATTAGTAGTAGCAGAGTATAACATAGTAGTAGTATAGTAGTAGTAGTAAAGTAGAGTTTTAGTAGTATATAGTAATAGTAGTAGTATAGTATATTTGTATAGTATAGTAGCCAGCACAGCAGCAGCGCACAGCAGCACAGCAGCAGCAGTAGCAGCAGCAGCAGCAGCACACAGCAGCAGCACACAAGCAGCACAGCACAGAGCACAGCAGGAGCACAGAGCATAGAGTAAGTAGTGTAGTAGTATTATTAGTATAGCAGTAGTAGTGTTTTAGTAGTTATTAGTATAGCATAGTAGTATTTGTAGTAGCAGTAGTAGTGAAGTATAGTAGAGTGTTTTGGTAGCTCCCCCGGGTTTACTTTCAAGAGGGTGTGGGGGGGCGGGAATAACTAGTGCTAGTAGGTGGGGCACACGACCCCCCCTTCCCCCCCTGGGGACATAACCACCCCAGCCCATTGGGGGCACGACCCTCCCCAGGCCTCATGAGGCACACGACCCCCCCCAACCCCCCCGGGAACAGACCCACCCCTTGCCCCCCTGGGGTACTGACCCACCCCCGCCCAACCGGGTCACACGCCCACCCCAGCCCATCTTGGGGCACACGACCCACCCCAGCCATCCCGGGGCACACGACGCCCCCACCCCTCCATCGGCCCGACCAACCCCCCAGCCCACCTGGGCACTACGGAACAGCAATGTCCACCCTGGGGCAACAAACCCCCCCATAGCCCACTTTGAGGTACCAACCAACCCCCAGCCCATTGGGGGGCCCCTCCCCCCCTACCCATCCTGGGGAACATAACCCTCCAGTGCATCCCGAGGCACACCATCTACCCCGGTCTCCCGGGGACATAACCCACCCCACCCATCCTGGGGTAAATATCCCCTCAGCCCCCCTGGGACATACCCACCCTACCCGCAAGAGGAATAGACCCCCCCCAGCCCACCCTGAGGCACATGGGCCCCCCCTATCCCACCCCGGGGCACATGACCCTTCCAGCCCACCGAGGGGCATGCCCCCCCCCGGTCCACCCGGGGACAAGACCCACTCCGCGCATCCTGGGGAAATTGACCCCCCCCCCGCCCCCTGGGGGCCTATGATCTTCCCCGCCCCCTCCAGAGTACATAACCCACCCCTCCCACCCTGGGGGCATCAACTTTCCCGCAGCTGAAGCTGTTCTAGGCTTTCCCCCAAGAAAGAATAGAGCAGGGGTAAACTGGAGAGAGAAAGACGCTCCCCTTCAGAAGACGACGAAAAAGTCATGGCCCTTAGGAATGCTAAAATATCTGATCACGGAAGGAACGCTAACCAGGGAAGTGGAAACTATCGAACTTAAGTTAAAAAACTCTTACAGAAACCCGGAGGACAGAAGGAGCTTAAAGCTATTAGTGAAATTTTAAAGAAATTCGAAATATTTTTTTCATATGCCAAAAAAAAGGCAAAAACCAATCTAGATTGGCCCTTTCTAACAGGATGGGATTACCAGATGACAACAAAGGGAAAAGAGTGAAAAACTGAAAAATCCCAGTACGAGTGTGTTTAGTGAGCCACTAATCAGTCGAGGAACGACGACCAAATGATTTTTTCTGAATGAGGGTTCAAAACTCCATAAAAGTAGCCAGATTTCCGACATTACCCAACTCCAAGACTTTGAAAAAAACCATTGACAACATCCCACGCACTCCCAGCCCGGCTCAACTCGGGAACTTTTGTATTCATTAAGAACTGCAAGAAACCCCCCTCACGTGCCCCAATACACTATGGAGGATGAGCTTGGGAAAAGGGTGAAAATTTCCCAGTCCCCTTTAAAAAAACGGATATAGCCCCCTCAATAAAGGTGGGAGCAAAGCATTAGCTAAGAATACAGACCAATAGCTTAACTCCCCCATCATAAAAATCTTTGAAAGATGTAAGAAGCAGGGTTTCAAACACCGGATTCCCAAAAAAATGCCCAATCAAGGGGGAACAAGGGTTTAGGGGAGGCCCTGCCTCTCACAACTACTGGGTCACTAGATATGGCCTTGGATGCATGGGAAAAAAATCAAATGCAGATGTAATATACACAGACTTTGCAAAACATTTGACAATGCGATCATGGCGTAATAGCGCACAAAAACGTGCTAAAGGAATAACTGGGAAAGAGGGGGAATGGATTTTCAACTTCCTAAAAAATCGAACACAAAGAGTGTGGTAACAGTTAATCGGAGGGTGCCTTTGAAGAGCCTGTTCCCCAAGGCACAGTACTCGCCCCATCCTATTCCTCATCCTCATTCAAACATGACAAGGGTATACACCACAGCATATCATCCTTTGCAGATGATACTAGGGTCTGCACGAGACTGTATCTATTGAGGACACGGTTAACCTCCAAAAAGATATAAACAAAGTTTTCATGCAACGGAAAACAATATGTGCTCAATGAGGACAAAATTAATACTATCCGTTATGGAAAAACTGTAGGAGATAATAACTAGAACAGGTATACACAGACTTTTTGGGCCTACAATAGACGGAAAAAAAATGTACGGGACCTGGAGAATAATTCTAGGATCCACTTTCAAGGATCACAACAGTGCCCCGATCACAAGGCAAAGAAAAAAGATAGATGGATAATGAGAAAGTTTAAACGAGAGATACCCAAGCCAATGATGATCCTTTTTTAAATCACTTGTTCTCTCAGGGTGGAATACTTTGTACATTAACATCTCCTTCAAAGCAGGGGAAATTTCAGATCTAGAGAGTGTCACAGAACTTTACGCCGTATAAGTTCTGTCAACACCTTTTACTGGGGAAACTTGGAAACACTTGACTTGTGCTCGTTGGGGCGCGGGGGAGATATATATCTAATTCCTTGGGAAAACCCAGAAAGAATGATCCGAATATGCCAAAACAAATCACTCCCTACGAAAGTAAAAGACTGGGCAGGCGATGCAAAATACCCGCAATTAAAAGTAGGGGCACCATTGGTACACTAATAGAAAACACCATAAGTGTCCGGGGCCCAAGACAGTTCAACAGCCTCCCGTCAAGCATAAAGGGAATTGCCAATAAACCCCTGGCTGCCTTCAAGAGAGAGCTGGACAGATACCTAAAGTCAGTGCCTGATCAGCCGGGCTGTGGTTCGTACGTTGGACTGCGTGCGGCCAGCAGTAACAGCCTGGTTGATCAGGCCCCGATCCACCGGGAGGCGTGGTCGTGGACCGGGCCGCGGGGACGTTGATCCCCGGAATAACCTCCAGGCAGATTCCAGATAGCCCACCCTGGGGTATATGACTCACCTCAGCCCACCCTAGGATATATGGCCCACCCAGCCCACCCTGGGGTACATGACCCACCCAGCCCACCCTAGAGAACATAACCCATCCAGACCACCCTGGGGCATATGACTCACCTCAGCCCACCCTGGAATACATAACCCACCTCAGTCCACTCTGGGGTACACAACTCACCTCAATCCACCCTGAGGTACATGACTCACCTTAGCCCACCCCGGGGAACATAACTCACCTCAGCCCACCTTGGGGCACATGATCCAAACTCACCCTGAGGGACATGACTCTGTCAAACCCATCCTGATGCACATGACCCATTGCAGCCCACCCTGGGACACATGACTCACCTCAACCCACTCTGGGGTAGATGACCCACCTCAGCCCACCATGAGATAGATGAACCACCCCCGTCCATCTCTTAGCACGCTACCCATCCCCGCTTATTCCTACTGAGACAATAACAATTTCTACCATAACGAATTTACAGGAGAGAACTAAAGGAGACTTAATCACAACGTAGACGATATTCTTAGGATTATATACGTTAGGCAGGAAAATACGGAAATACGAAGGACGGGGTCATGGGGTGATTGATAAATAAATAGACAGGTAGACAGACAGACAGAGAGACAGACAGATGTGATGTAAATTATTTAAAAAAAAAACAAGTTGAAGAATTAGAGACTTTTGCAATATTTGGGAATTTTTATATTGGAAACGTTTTGCCAACAGGTGGCTTCTTCGGTCCTGTACAATGACGAATGATGGATGAGAAGGAGTTTGAGGTAATCAGTCCCTCAAGATTAATGGACCGGATACTTTGACTCCAGGCTGAGGGACTGATTACCTTAAGCTCCTTCTCATCTTCCACCATCCACCTCTGTACCGGACTGAGGAAGCCACCTGCTGAGCGAAACGTTTCCACTATAAAGATTCCCACATGTTACAAGCGTCTCTAATTCTTCAGATAGACAGATAGATGCTAAACACACAGCTGTGTCACGAAGATGCTGGGAACGTCTCGACAGTCTCAGGGTGGTAAGCCAGTGGAACCAACTAGAGGAGCATGCAAGGTAAAATCCTTGCACAGTTTCAAGTGTAGGTATGTTAGAGATCAAGGAGCTAAGTATAAAGCCAGATGGAGACCTAGGTATAATTCTGATTACAGACCCAGGTGTAACTCGGATTTTAATCCAGGTATTGATCAAGGTATAACTCAGTTACAGACCCAGGTATACCTCAGGCTGGGGCCCAGGTATAACGCACACGCCTGTCAGGTTTAACTCAGGCAAAGACTTCAGCGTAATTCAGGTATAAACCCAGGTAAACAATAAAGTATAACTCAGGTATAAATCCAGGTATACACTACGGTATTACTCAGGTACAGGTATAACCCACCTGGAGTCTACCTGGAGGGTATTTCGGGGATCAACGCTCCCGCGGCCCGGTCCACGACCAGGCCTCCCGGTGGATCAGGACCTGATCAACCAGGCTGTTACTGCTGGCCGCACGTAGTCCAACGTACGAACCACAGCCCGGCTGATCCAGCACCGACTTTAGGTATCTGTCCAGCTCCCTCTTGAAGGCAGCCAGGGGCCTATTGGTAATTCCCTTTATGTTTGGTGGGAGGCTGTTGAACTGTCTTGGGTCCCGGACACTTATGGTGTTTTTTCTTAGTGTACCAATGGTGCCCCTACTTTTAATTGGGGGTATTTTGCATCGCCTGCCCAGTCTTTTACTTTCTTAGGAAGTAATTTCTGTGTTTAGATTCGGGACCATTCCTTCTAGGATTTTCATGCGTTCCAACGTATGCAGGTCAAGTGTTTCCAAGCGTTCCCAGTAGTTGAGGTGATTGATAGAACTTATACGTGCAGTAAAGGATCTCAGTACATTCTCTAGATCTGCAGTTTCACCTGCTTTGAACGGATATGTTAATGTACAAGTGATTTGAAAAGGATCATCACTGGCTTGTCATCTCTTGTTTTGAATGTTCTCATTATCCATCCTATCATTTTCTTTGCACCTGTGATCGTGGCACTGTTGTGATCCTTGAAAATGAAATTCTCAGACATTACCACTCCCAGGTCCCTTATATTATATGTTTGTTCTACTGTACGGCCAGAGTTTGTAGTATACTCTGTTCTAGCTATTATCTCCTACAGTTTTCCATAACGAAGTAGTTGGAATTTGTCCTCATTGAACATCATATTGTTTTCCGTTGCCCACTGGAAAACTTTGTTTATATCTTCTTGGAGTTTAACCGCGTCCTCAATAGATGACAGCCTCATGCAGATCCTAGTATAGTCTGCAAAGGATGACACAGTGCTGTGGATTACATGTCTTTCTATGTCTGATATGAGGATGAGGAACAGGATGGGGGTGCGTACTGTGCCTTGTGGAACAGAGCTTTCGACTATGGCAATATGAGTCCGGGTACAAACTCAAGTACAGCTTCAGACGCTCAAACAGAGACTCAGAGAAGAACAGAAGCAGGAGATCATAGACAACACAACTATCATATGGTTTCAGGATTATCCGGGTTACACTATGCTGAAATATCGGGAAAACCCAGCAAAATATATTATAACTAATATGTTCTGCATATTACCATGCATTTCCATGGTAATATAGTTAGTTAAATATATTTATTATACAAGCTTCCCATACCTATCCTGTGGTGGGTAATCAAAAGATTACAGAGACACATAATGGGACCAGGGACTGGACAGCAAAGTTGTGATAGCTAAACGAGTTACAGTGTGGAAATACGATACACAATCCTAGGAAGAGCGTTTTATTGTTTAATGATTGCAAGCCATAGTACGCACTGTGTGCCTTTTTCACCAAGTTCCGCCCCAGTCATCATGAACACTAAGGATGTTTAACGAAAAGTTATCAGTTATCAAGAGGAGTAAAAATGTTTAACGCAAAGATACGGGCTATCACGACCACTAAGAATATTTAACGCAAAGTTAACATGGTATACAGTAAACAGATACTGTAGAATTCGGTAGTCTCCAACCTTTCAGTATGAAAGTGCCAATTTGAAAAGCCAGATTTAAAGGGGAGCCGCAGTTGCCAGTTATATTCATAATAATCATGCGCACCAGAATTGAAAGGTCTGTGTTAGAGGTCGGCGGTGAGGATTTGGTGTAAAATGACCTTTAATATTTTGTAACTTGACACTGTGTAGTGCAGAAAATGAAAGCATATACCGCTGTTGTGGTAACTGTAAATACCAACATTTCGGTAACTTTTTATTTACACGAATAATCTTATAAAACCTTTAATACATAAGTATAATAATTATGATCAGTATAATCATTTTACTATGTTGACTATAATGATTCAAATTCATGTGAGGGTAGCATCCATTTTCAAAGAAGGGCCCATGCGGCTGGGCCACAGGTTGAGACCTGCAATAATTCACTATCTTCATAGTGAAGCGGCTGGATTTGAGAGGGACCTGACCTTTCGAACATCTGTTCTTACCTCTCCTAGTGGCCTTACGTCTCACCTCTTGGCGCTATAAAAAGCTCCATTCTGTCACTTCATCTCCATATTGTTTCATACTATGGAACAATGCTCTTCTCCAGACTGAGGGACTGACCACCTCTAAACTTTAAGGGTGATGGACTGATTACATCGTCTTCAAGTATCTTCTGCTTCTATCAACTTTTCTGTACTTGACTGAAGAAGCCTACTGTGTAGGCGAAACGTTTCATAATAAAGATACCTAACTGTTACGAATAATCTTATAAACCTTTAAATACACTAAACATATAATACTATTGTAATAAATATTAATCATTTTTACATATGTTGAACCTACATAAAAGTGAATTCATAATTTCATGTGAGGGTAGCATCCATTTTCTAGAAGGGCCACATGCGGCCCTCGGGCCACAGGTTGGAGACTCCTGCTGTAGATAAATATTCTTTCATAAGTAGGTTACCTGTAGTCACTTCCGGAAGTCACCAGCACGGCGGCCTAGTCCCGAACTAGGCCTCCTGGTTGCTGGCCTGATCGATCAAGCTGTTGGTGTCAGTTGTCCTCAGTCTAACGTGTGCACCACAACCCGCCTGATCAGGAACTGTTTCTGAGGAACTTGTCGAGTTCCCTTTTGAAGACAACCAGAGGTTTGGTGATGATCCTCCCTTATGCACGGAGGCAGAGTGCTGAGGAATCGTGGTTCCTTTACACTTACCGAGAGCGGTTTCCCTAGTGTTTTCTTGCTCCTCTGCTTTTCATCCGAGGTATCCGTTCGTAACTATTGTGATAATGCATTTCATTCGTCGCGGTATATCTCCATAGTATTAATCTATCTTGTTTTCATAAAATGCATTTCTTTCTTAATAATATACTACTGTTCTTACCTAATAATATATATTTCTTTGGAAATATAAATTTCTTTCACAGTATAATGCTTTCGTGGCAGCTAGCAGAATTCTCTTAAAGGAATCATAATGAGTTTGAACAAGGGACGGGATAACACTAGTGATTCCAACAACGTAGCATCGTAAAACCCATTACCACCTCTCTTATAAACGATCTGATCCTTCTGTATATCTTTATTATGCACCTATTAAAGAAAAACACCTTGTAGGGGACTTATCGCAGGCGATCCTTTCACGCAGTGTTGCAGCAGGAACCTATCTAGAGAGAGTAAATCCAAGAACCATTGGATCAGACTCCGTAGAGAGCAATAAACTAATTCACACGAATCGGGCACTCCCCGACAATCATAAGGGGATCAGAACCCATTAACACTGCCACCGATTCTGAGGCGATGCATTCAAGTCGCATATTAATGGGAAGGAAGGCGGGAAACGGGAGAACTGCGGAAAGAGAGGGAGAAGAGCTAGAGGGAGAGATGAGGACGAGAGGCATGAGATAGGAGAGGTACCAAGACCTTTAATAATATGCAAGCATAAAATAACAGAAATAAAGCTTTACATTTTGCACTAACAAGCATTGACAAAATGGTATAGAGAATTAGAAAAAAAAACAGCGATGAAATCATATCTTGAAGTTTGATATGTTGAAATCTGCTGAAGTTTGATATCTTGAAGGTTACTGAAGTCTGAAATGTTGAAGGCTGTTGAAGTCTGGTATCTTGAAGGTTGCTGAAGTCCGAGTTGTGAGATCGTATAAATTTTTTATAGGTACCTATATAACGAAATCATAGAGAAACCTTAATTACTTACGACCATAATGAACAGAATATCAATCCTACTACATTAGCTGAGGCTATTACAACGATCACTGTAGGATGCTAGTTTCTTGCCCGGTGGCCTGGCTTCTAAAGCTCTCCCTTCACACACGGAAGGCCCGGGTTCGA
>NC_069409.1:37405426-37502926 GCF_026875155.1 Cherax quadricarinatus
GGGCGTGGTGATGGCAGCAGCGGCAGCGTAATGGCAGGAGGGAGCCAGCCTGATGGCAGAGCAGAGTGCTGAGGTAAAAGCTCCATCACTCACCAGAGAAAGTCAAGCATTCGAGACTCTTGGCATCGCACCGACACTCACACACATGTGGTATGTGGTTCATTGGTTAGAACAACGACGAAACCCAAAAGGCTAGGAATTGATTCTCGGGAAATTTTGGATTCAATTTCGCCTCTGAAGCGGCTGGTTTACTGCATACTATAAAGTTAAACCCATCCTGGGGACGATAGCGCAAGAGCATATGCCTTCGAAGATATATACCTCTGAAGAGTTTCGAGAGTTTCTCTACTCTCTGAGCCCGGCTATGAGCCAGGCTCATATACAAAAAAGTCACAACTAGACCCTCAAATGGTCATAACTCCTATTTATTCACAAAATGGTTAATAGATACTTCTGTATATGTATTCACAATTTGTATCCATCTCTTCCAGACATAATTTGGTTACTTTCTTAAAATGTCTGACATCTGATTTTCATTAATAAGATACCTTGACTTGTTCCTCAATAAATGGACACTCAGGTTACTTAAAATTCAAGAAAGTGACGATGAGATTGACTTCATACTTTGTATTTAGTTTGATCATAGTCCGTGTATATGCCAAAATGCCGGAAGTACTTGTAAACAAGCCTAAATGGTTACTACAACATCGGTTATTCTGGTATAAATCTTGGTAATTGATACCGACAAACTGCTATAAAAAAACACGTGACCAAACGTTAAGACATATTTATTAGAAAACGTTTTGGCAATGGGACCTTAATCAAGGTCCCAGGAGAGACAACGTTTTCCATTAAATATGGCCTAGTGTTTGCTCACGTATCTTACAAACTGATTCGTATTTTTAAACTAATCAGTAAACCTGGTTACATTGCAAATTGCTCGTTAAATGTCCTCATTAGTATTTAATATTGCATAATAATATACAACATTGAGGAAAATTAAGGCACATGGAATAGGAGGAGAAATTTTTTCCTGGATAGAGGCATGGTTGACAAATAGGCAGCATAAATGGGGAGAAATCAGAGTGGGGAAGCGTCACGAGCGGTGTTCCACAGGGGTCAGTGTTGATGTTCACAATCTACATAAACGACATAGATGAGGGCATAAAGAGCGACATCAGCAAGTTTGCCGATGACACCAAAAGAGGCCGTCGAATTCATTCTGACGAGGACATTAGAGCACTCCAAGAAGATTTGAATAGACTGATGCAGTGGTCGGAGAAGTGGCAGATGCAGTTTAATATAGACAAATGCAAAGTTCTAAATGTTGGACAGGACAATAACCATGCCACATATAAACTAAATAATGTAGATCTCAATATTACGGATTGCGAAGAAGATTTAGGAGTTCTGGTTAGCAGTAATCTGAAACCAAGACAACAGTGCATAAGTGTTCGCAATAAAGCTAATAGAATCCTTGGCTTCATATCAAGAAGCATAAATAATAGGAGTCCTCAGGTTGTTCTCAACTCTATACATCCTTGGTTAGGCCTCATTTAGATTATGCTGCACAGTTTTGGTCACCGTATTACAGAATGGATATAAATGCTCTGGAAAATGTACAAAGGAGGATGACAAAGTTGATCCCATGTATCAGAAACCTTCCCTATGAGGATAGACTAAGGGCCCTGAATCTGCACTCTCTAGAAAGACGTAGAATTAGGGGGGATATGATTGAGGTGTATAAATGGAAGACAGGAAATAAATAAAGGGGATGTAAATAGTGTGCTGAAAATATCTAGCCTAGACAGGACTCGCAGCAATGGTTTTAAGTTAGAAAAATTCAGATTCAGGAAGGATATAGGAAAGTACTGGTTTGGTAATAGAGTTGTGGATGAGTGGAACAAACTCCCAAGTACAGTTATAGAGGCCAGAACGTTGTGTAGCTTTAAAAATAGGTTGGATAAATACATGAGTGGGTGTGGGTGGATGTGAGTTGGACCTGATAGCTTGTGCTACCAGGCCGGTTGCCGTGTTCCTCCCCTAAGTCAATGTGACCTGACTTGACTAGGTTCGGTGCATTGGCTTAAGCCGGTAGGAGACTTGAACCTGCCTCGCATGGGCCAGTAAGCCTGCTGCAGTGTTCCTTCGTTCGTATGTTCATATGTTCATAAGGTGAAGAATTAGACATTTGTGCATCATCTGGGCAACTTTATTTTGAAGATGTTTTGCCAGACAGCAGCTGTATGAATTCTTGGGCATGACCTGATTCCAGTAGAGAGTCCCGCCCACCTATAACGATGATTTCAACTACTGCTCATCATTTGATTAGTATAAAATTGTCCATATTCCTGCCTATGCTTCAGATTCATCAAGACTAAGGTACATGTTGCACATATGTCTAATTCATGACCGGCTTTTAGTCTGTGGGACTTATTGCCTCATCTTTTCCTGTCTGCTGTGTGATGGACTGATTATATCGTCTTCACATCTCTATTGCTTTTGCTGCCTCCTCTATACTCAACTGAAGAAGCCCACTATGTGGGTGAAACGTTGTCAATAAAAGATCGCATTATACTGCACTTGTGTTTATTTTTCCATCTTATCCTAGTGAGCATTAGAGGTACTCCGGCTTCTGGCTGTATTCTTAAGATTTTTTCATTTATTATTTATTTCTCCCCTAATATTATTTTCTAATTCTTGACAGAGACATATAATTTTTTTACTTAAAATTTTCCTTCAAGGTGCTTTCTTCGGTTATTTTTTTTATATCCATACATGGCTTCTCAATTGAACATATATTGTTAGGTAAGACACATATGCAACAGTTAGACAACTTTATTCCGAAACGTTTCGCCTACACAGTAGGCTTCTTCAGTCAAATACAGAAAGTAGGCAGGAACAGTAGAGATGTGAAGACGATGTAATCAGTCCATCACCCTTGAAGTCGTAGAATTTGAGGTTGTCAGTTCCTCGGCCTGGAGAAGTTCAGTTCCATAGTCAGGAACTATCTGAAGATCAAGCGACAGTGCGGAGACTTAAATACTGTCGGAAGGAGAGGTGCAGGGTAGTAGTAGTAGTAGTAGTAGTAGTGAGAGGCCACTGAGAGGTCAAGTCCCTCTCAGATCCAACAATTCTCACTTGAAAAGCTTGTCCAAGGTGTTTTCTGTACCAAGATGCCACGTGTTGCAGTGTCTGACAAGATGAACATCAAAATGGTATACAATACCGACAGGTTGTTAGGTAAGACACATATGCAACAGTTAGACAACTTTATTCCGAAACGTTTCGCCTACACAGTAGGCTTCTTCAGTCGAATACAGAAAGTAGGCAGGAACAGTAGAGATGTGAAGACGATGTAATCAGTCCATCACCCTTGTAGTCGTAGAATTTGAGGTTGTCAGTCCCTCGGCCTGGGACTGACAACCTCAAATTCTACGACTTGAAGGGTGATGGACTGATTACATCGTCTTCACATCTCTACTGTTCCTGCCTACTTTCTGTATTCGACTGAAGAAGCCTACTGTGTAGGCGAAACGTTTCGGAATAAAGTTGTCTAACTGTTGCATATGTGTCTTACCTAACAACCTGTCGGTATTGTATACCATTTTGAACATATATTGCTAGAATCATAATGTGAGTCAGATTTATTTACTGGTGTCAGTAAATCAATAATTATGATTAATGAGTCAAGCTCATTGACATAAGTTAGGTAGACGAATTAATTATTAGAATATAAGAAAGGAGGAGCACTGCAGCAGACCTTTTGGCCCATGCTAGGCCTATGTGTCTTACCAACAGGTCCAACTCACACTCACTCATGAACCTTTCCAACCTACTTTTTAAGCTCTACTTTAGAGGCACTACTCGGAAGTTTGTTGCACTCATCCACAGCATCATTACCAAACCAGCGCTTTCTTAGATCCTCTCTAAATCTAATTCGTTCCAACTTGAACCCATGGCTACGAGTCCTGTCTTGGTTAGATAACTCAACATGGTTGCTTTCAGTGGTATACAATACCGACAGGTTGATAAGACACATGTGCAAGATGCACACACACACACACACACACACACACACACACACACACACACACACACACACACACACACACACACACTGGAGGACAGGAGAGATAGGGGGGACATGATAACGACATACAAAATACTGAGAGGAAGTGACAAGGTGGACAAAGACAGGATGTTCCAGAGATTGGACACAGTAACAAGGGGACACAGTTGGAAGCTGAAGACACAGATGAATCACAGGGATGTTAGGAAGTATTTCTTCAGCCACAGAGTAGTCAGTAGTGGAATAGTTTGGGAAGCGATGTAGTGGAGGCAGGATCCATACATAGCTTTAAGCAGAGGTATGATAAAGCTCACGGCTCAGGGAGAGTGACCTAGTAGCGATCAGTGAAGAGGCGGGGCCAGGAGCTCGGACTCGACCCCGCAACCTCAACTAGGTGAGTACAACTAGGTGAGTACAACTAGGTGAGTACACACACACACATCACACACACACCACACCAAAACACACACACACACACACACACACACACCACACACACACACACACACACACACACACACCACACCACACACACACACACGCACACACACACACACACACAAGGGCAACAGAAACAATGGGAAGACCAGAACGAGCCCCTGGTTTACCCGACGGTGTAAGGAGGTAAAAACAAAGTGCAATAGAGAATGGAAAAAGTACAGAAGGCAGAGAACACATGAAAATAGGGAGATCAGTCGCAGAGCCAGGAACGAGTATGCACAGGTAAGGAGGGAGGCCCAGCGACAGTATGAAAATAACATAGCATCGAAAATCAAGACAGACCAGAAACTGTTGTATAGCCACATCAGGAGGAAGACAACAGTCAAAGACCAGGCGATCAGACTGAGGAAGAAGGTGGAGAACTCACAAAAAATGATCAGGAGGTATGTGAGGAGCTAAACAGGAGGTTTAAGGAAGTTTTTACAGTAGAGACAGGAAGGGCTCTGGGAAGACAGCACAGAAGGGAACATCAAGAGGGAAAATACCAACAAGTGTTGGATGACATACGAACAACCGAGGAGGAGGAGGTGCAGAAGCTGCTAAGTGACCTTGATACCTCAAAGGCGATGGGACCGGACAACATCTCCCCATGGGTCCTTAGAGAAGGATCAGAGATGCTGTGCGTGCCCCTAACCACAATCTTCAACACATCCCTTGATACTGGGCAACTACCTGAGAAATGGAAGACAGCAAATGTAGTCCCCATATTTAAGAAAGGAAACATAAATGAGGCACTAAACTACAGACCTGTGTCTCTGACATGTATTGTGTGCAAAGTCATGGAGAAGATTATCAGGAGGAGAGTGGTGGAGCACCTGGAACGGAACAAGATTATAAATGAAAACCAGCATGGGTTCATGGAAGGCAAATCCTGTGTCACAAACCTTCTGGAGTTTTATGACTAGGTAACAGAAGTAAGACACGAGAGAGAGGGGTGGGTTGATTGCATTTTCCTAGACTGCAGGAAGGCTTTTCACACAGTCCCCCATAAGAGATTAGTGCAAAAGCTGGAGGATCAGGCGCATATAACAGGGAGGGCACTGCAATGGATCAGGGAATATCTGACAGGGAGGCAACAACGAGTCATGGTACGTGAAGAGGTATCACAGTGCGCGCCTGTGACGAGCGGGGTCCCACAGGGGTCAGTTCTAGGACCAGTGCTATTTTTGATATATGCGAACGACATGATAGAAGAAATAGACTCTGAAGTGTCCCTATTCGCAGATGATGTGAAGTTGATGAGAAGAATTAAATCGGATGAGGATGAGGCAGGACTGCAAAAAAGACCTGGACAGGCTGGACATATGGTCCAGAAACTGGCTTCTCGAATTCAACCCTGCCAAATGCAAAGTCATGAAGATTGGGGAGGGGCAAAGAAGACCGCAGACAGAGTATAGGCTAGGTGGACAAAGACTACAGACCTCACTCAGGGAGAAAGACCTTAGGGTGACCATAACACTGGGCACGTCACCGGAGGCACACATCAACCAAATAACTGCTGCAGCATACGGGCGCCTGGCAAACCTGAGAATAGCGTTCCGATCGAATCGAATCGAGGACGACGAGATCTGTCATAAGATGGGAAGGAAGAAGGATATGGAAGGATGGAAATAACTGGAAAAGGATGGGGAGGAGGGGAAGAGGAGGAATCAAGGCAAGTGGCCCAACCACTTTGGGACATGTGGTACAAAAGTACTGGAGACGTCGATAGAGAGGCTTGACTGATGTCATTGCTTGGCTCACTAGGAGAGGATGGCGAAGGCAGCGGTAGGAGCTGGGAGTGTCAGAAGGCAGCAAGCAGGATGAGTTGGTTATGGTCTTAAACCGTTTATCAGTGCGGTAAATTGTTTTCGGGAGAGTTGTATCACACTTATGGGAGAGCTGTAGTAGTATTCGTTGGTTTGGAGTTGGTGGAGTATCTGGTTGTAGGTAGGGAATGGTCTTTCTTCGCTTTGGTACGATAGTGTTGTCTTGGAGATGTTGGATGAGTTCTAGGCGAGTCATGCTTGCAGGGTACAGCCTCGTGGCGTAGAATATGAGTCCTTTGTGTTTAAACCCATGGTGTTCCAGGTAATCGGACGTGATCTAAGTAGAGAAGGCGATGGTGGAGTAGAGGAAGGTGGTGTTGCTTCGTTTTCAACTTCAGTAGACGAATTAGAAGATGTTTCTGGTGGTAAGGCTTCTGATTGGTTGGATTCAGTGAGAGGTGGTGGCGGTGGAGGCTTCTCATTGGTCGTTGTTGGATTGACGTCACTAGTTGGTGGTGTTGATGGAACTTCTGCAGAAGAGTTGGCGATTAAGTTTTTGGTGAATTTGAGAATTTCTTCAGAAGGTGGAGATGCTGGAAATGTAAATGAAGGCATGTTATTTAATGCAAATAACTCGTTGATGGTAGTTAAATGATCCAGGTACAGCCATGTTTTGCATATGAGCGTATAGTAGACAGTAGTGAATCTTCGTTACGTCACATGTTGGAGGAGTGATGGTAGTGGTGGTGGTGGAGGCGGGCTGAGTAGATGCTTGAAGTAATTTTGTAGTGTCTGCTTGTATTTTTGCAATTGCTGCATACGTTGGAGTGTTGCTAGTAGGTTTTTTCTTTGCTGCATCTTGTGTTTTCTTCTATAATATCCTTTCTTGTAGGACATTTTGCTGCCAGTGTATGGCGATCATTACTCTTGCAGTTTAAGCACGCTGGTTGTGTTGGAGCAGCAGCAGTGCAGGAACTGAAGGCGTGTCCCTCACTACCACATGTAGTGCAGAACTTCTTGTCTTTTACTGGACATGCTTTGGTGGTGTGATGGTATGATAACAGTTCCAGCAATGTTGGATGTAGTGATATCTCTCTGCTTCAATGTAGGTAGGCTGATGTAGTAGTAGTAGACAGCAAGACCTTCGTTCAGTGCAGTGGCAGCCATGTTCACGTCGGTGAAGGTGACCTTGATCATGGACGTTGATTTGGGATTTTTGTAATGCTTGTCAACAGTAGCCCAAGTATTTTGCGTCTCGATGGATGACTTGAGTTCAGCAGGTGTTTGAGACGTCAGAATCTTGTCCAGTTTTTTTAGGAATACTGATTTCCTTGCCCTGAGGGCAGGAGATGACGTAACAGTAACCCTTGAGTAGTAAGAGTAGTGATGGATTCTGTAGTGAGTAGCTTCTCTGCTTCAGCATCATCGTGACACACAACAATGAATGCTTCTTTCAGTGACAATATGGTGTTGAATTTTACTTCCAGTGCTCCCTGAACAACAGTTGCAAGAGCAATCTTCGTTGAATCATCAACGGTACCATTTCTTGGTTTGATCTTTACACGATTTGCGTAGCTCATCGTGTAAGTCAAGGCGATGACAACGCTGGTAAAGGTTCCCCTCCCCAACGGGGATCGTAGGGAGACAGAGTAAGTAAGGAGAGCTTCTATGACCTGCCTGGGCAAGAGTCAAGAGCAGAATCTTTGTCCGTTCCGATACCTTAATAAGGAATCGTTCAAGACACTGTACACTGTGTATGTTAGGCCCATACTGGAGTATGCAGCACCAGTCTGGAACCCACACCTGGTCAAGCACGTCAAGAAGTTAGAGAAAGTACAAAGGTTTGCAACAAGGCTAGTCCCAGAGCTCAGGGAAATGTCGTACGAGGAAAGGTTGAGGGAAATCGGACTGAAGACACTGGAGGACAGAAGGGTCAGGGGAGACATGATAACGACATACAAGATACTGCAGGGAATAGACAAGGTGGACAGAGACAAGATGTTCCAGAGAGGGGACACAGAAACAAGGGGTCACAACTAGAAGCTGAAGACTCAGACGAGTCACAGGGACGTTAGGAAGTATTTCTCCAGTCATAGAGTCGTCAGGAAGTGGAATAGCCTAGCAAGTGAAGTAGTGGAGGCAGGAACCATACATAGTTTTAAGAAGAGGTATGACAAAGCTCAGGAAGCAGAGAGGGAGAGGACCCAGTAGCGATCAGTGAAGAGGCGGGGCCAGGAGCTGAGTCTCGACCCCTGCAACCACAATTAGGTGAGTACAATTAGGTGAGTACACACACACACACACACACACACACACACACACACACACACACACACACACACACACACACACACACACACACACACACACACACACACACACATATATATATATGTATATATACATACATGTATATATATATATATATATATATATATATATATATATATATATATTATATATATATTATATATATTATAGGTAGTAGGGATGGTAGACAGCAACCGCCCAGGGAGGTACTACCGTCCTGCCAAGTGAGTGTAAAACGGAAACCTGTAATTGTTTTACATGATGGTAGGATTGTTGGTGTCTTTTTTCTGTCTCATAAACATGCAAGATTTCAGATACGTCTTGCTACTTCTATTTACACTTAGGTCACACTACACATACATATACAAGCATATATATACACACCCCTCTGGGTTTTCTTCTATTTTCTTTCTAGTTCTTGTTCTTGTTTATTTCCTCTTATCTCCATGGGGAAGTGGAACAGAATTCTTCCTCCGTAAGCCATGCGTGTTGTAAGAGGCAACTAAAATGCCGGGAGCAAGGGGCTAGTAACCCCTTCTCCTGTATAAATTACTAAATTTAAAAAGAGAAGCTTTCGTTTTTCTTTTTGGGCCACCCTGCCTTGGTGGGATACGGCCGGTTTGTTGAATATATATATAATATTATATATATATATATATATATATATATATATATATATATATATATATATATATATATATATATATATATATATATATACATATACATATACACACACACATAGTGAACATAGTGACGAGAAGGGCCGGGTGAGGAATGTTGAAGTTGACGGCTGAGAAGAGGTTGGATTTTAGAGACACTTACCTAGCATAGGTCAGCAGGCCTGCGCAGTGTTCCTCCATGCTATGATCAGTTGTCATGTAGGATAACGATGACGACGTTTCCTGGCAAGAGGTTCAATTATATTGTATAAACCGTCGTACAACTGTTTCCTGCTCTAAAGCTACTGTTTTCCTTTACCATCCTCGTCTCATCTTTGACAAGTGTTTTATAATGGTCACTGGCTACTTCCTTAGGGGCTATAATGATCTTCCACACCCCTCTGACCTGACCTCTCTCGTGTAGGCTCACACAGGTAGGCCAGCCAGGTGGGTGCTAAGCCTCACTGCCATCATCTGTGATGGGAAAGGGTGTGACGAGACCGTCGATTTTTTTTTATTATTTTTCATTATATTGTGTTAACAAGTTGAGCGTGTTCCTCGTTGCTTACTTGTGTGGGACTCTGTCTGAGTGTCAGAGCAGAGAAAGTGAAGCTATCCTCCCTTAGGATCATACGTTACTGTCTACCAGTCTCCATGCACTGTTTGACCCTCGTGGGTATATTGCTTCCCCGTGAGTAAAATAATTACTCCTATGGGTTCCAAGCTTAAAAAAAAAATTGCTATCCAAGAGTCTTTTAGTTGCATGGATCCTTCACTCACTGGGATCTAGAACATAAATGAATCCTTTCTTTACACGGATCCTTCACATGAGAATCCTACACATACATTATACCTTCATTTACATGGGTTCTTCACTTTAAATATAATCTTGTACATATGTATACACGAGCTCATTACTTACATGAGTTATTCACTTTTAAGAATTCTTTACCTAGGTGGGTAAATCATTAGCATATATTTTATTTATGTATATAATTTCTCCAGTTTGTACAGTATTACAATGTATATATGTTCATTGTGTTCATAGTTCCAGTATACACATTGTCCTGGTCTATACATTGTTTTAGTGTGTATATTGTTCTCATTATACTTACATAAGTCAATCTTGAGAGAGTTAAAAATTATTATTATTATTATTATTATTATTATTATTATTATTATTATTATTATTATTATTATTATTATTATAGAAGTAGAGTAGTAGTAACAATTATTATTAATTATTAATATTAATTACATTCGAGAAGAAGCACTAAACCCGCTTGGGTCAAACAGCACCTGGGGGTTGGGGGTAATCAGTTAGACCTGATAGCTTGTGCTACCAGGTCGGTTGCCGTGTTCCTCCCTTAAGTCAATGTGACCTGACCTGACTAGGTTGGGTGCATTGGCTTAAGCCGGTAGGAGACTTGGACCTGCCTCGCATGGGCCAGTAGGCCTTCTGCAGTGTTCCTTCGTTCTTATGTTCTTATGTTCTTAAAACATTTCAGATTCTTTGCCTAAAGTTCCCATCACAAACATTAAAGGACTCAGGGACTCCCCTTTCAAAGGGAAAGATAACGAGTGTAATCTATCTGCTAAATATCTTACATAAGGTCGGAGACCCACCTGCGAAAAAAAAAGCGCTTCGATAGTCTTTGAATAATTAAAAGATATTAGGACATTTCTTGGATGAATAAGGTTATTAAAAGGATATAACAAAGTGCATGGATAAACACAATATGAAAATATATAGGAAAGTGCTTGGGTAAAGTGTCATGAAGAACAAGCGAAGAAAGGTGAGAAAACTCTTAGACCGCGAATTGAACCACTGTTTAAAAAAGACCAATATATTTCGGCTTCAGTCATCTGACCGAGACCGATATATGCAGGCTTCTTTCATCAGATATAATACCGTTTAAATGATGGATACGATGCATGTATATTTTTATATCAAACACATTTCCCCATCTAATTTAATTATATTGATATTATCATCTGGTGGGCGAGACGTCTCACGAAGATACCCGATGTCGTACATATGTCTTATTCATCGTCTTTTATCTTAGATCATTTCTCGGTCCAAGTGGTGTTTCATGTTTCATCCAGCAGGTACCACCTAGATAAGCTGAACAAAGTGTGTAGTAGCATCACTGAGGAACTGCAGAATACCTTTCAAAATAGGTTAGATATATGACAAGCAATGGGTAATTGCAAGTAAGACTTGCCTAGTCGGGCAGTATGCTTTCTCACTGAAGAGATTCTCTCTGAATGTTTAAGAAAAAAATTACAGCAGATAAGCGGGTATAGGTGATACAGCACTTGGAGGATGGAAGATGATCACGTTTGATACAAGGGAAAATAAATGCAACTCCCAATGTCATGGGAGCTATATTAGTATTCAAGTCTCATTCAATATTATCTAGAAATATAAGCAAGATTCTAAGTATATTTAAGCTTCAGCAGCAGTGTCGACCAGTAACATAATTTGTTAGAGAAAAACGATACAACTGCAAAGAAAATGATAGGATGGATAATGAGAACGTTCAAAACGAGAGATGCCAAGCCAGTGATGATCCTTTTCAAATTACTTGTTCTCTCTAGGCTGGAATACTGCTGTACATTAACATCTCCGTTCAAAGCAGGTGAAATTGCAGATCTAGAGAATGTACAGGGAACTTTTACTGCACGTATAAGTTCTGTCAAGCACCTGAACTACTGGGAACGCTTGGAAGCACTTGACTTGTACTCGTTGGAACGTAGGAGAGAGAGATATATCATAATCTACACTTGGAAAATCCTAGAAGGAATGGTCCCGAATCTGCACACAGAAATCACTCCCTACGAAAGTAAAAGACTGGGCAGGCGATGCAAATTACCCCCAATTAAAAGTAGGGGCGCCACTGGTACACTAAGAGAAAACACCGTAAGTGTGCGGGGCCCAAGACTGTTCAACAGCCTCCCACCAAGCACAAGGAGAATTGTGCAAGAAAGGTATAAAATACCGACAATATGAAAGTTAAGACACATGTGCAACATCTGGATATCTTTATTGTAGACGTTTCGCCAACCAGTGGCTTTATCAATACAGATTCTAGGACATAATAGGAAGACAGTAGAACTATATACAAAAGATGAGGTATCATCAGTCCCTCGGCCTTGGAGTTAGTGTTCACAGCATCGTGGTGGAGGAGAATCTCCTCCATCACGATGCTGTGAACAGTAACTCCAAGGCCGAGGGACTGATTACCTCATCTTTTGTATATAGTTCTACTGTCTTCCTATTATGTCCTAGAATCTGTATTGATAAAGCCACTGGTTGGCGAAACGTCTACAATAAAGATATCCAGATGTTGCACATGTGTCTTAACTTTCATAAGGAGAATTACCAATAAACCCCTGGCTGCCGGATCAGCCGGGCTGTGGTTCGTACGTTGGATTGCGTGCGGCCAGCAGTAACAGCCTGGTTGATCAAGCCCCGATCCACCGGGAGGCGTGGTCGTGGACCGGGCCGCGGGGGCGTTGATCCCCGGAATAACCTCCAGGTAGCTCCTCTAGCGGGGGAAGATTAGCCGAGTTAATTATTCTCAGAGGCTGCCAGCTGGTGTGCACTTTGTTGTGACATTTGTGGCATCTTCCTGTAAAATATTCTTATGAACACAACACATGACCCACTGTACTTTTAGTTACACACAGTAAACGATACGATTCGAAAATTTAAAGTATTTAGTCTGTTCAGATTCGTCTTATTGTTGCACTAAACCCATATGAGTCATATGGAGCTGCTCTCAGTACGTAGTACCGAATTCTATAGGCTGTGTAAAATCTAAACATCTAATGAGGAGTGAAAAAATCGAGAAGTTAACACAAATTTATTTAAACAAAATATAAAATTTGGATATAATCTTCACAGAACATCACAGGTAACAAAGTTTGCTATAGACACGGCAGTAACGACGCCAAAGGGACAGCATATCAGTGTTGTAGACTCGACACTAGAGGAGAGTATAGACACGTCACTAAGGAAAGTATACGGTAAATAAGTCACTCGAGATGTTATGAGCACGATACTTGCGTGGCCATAAGAACACTAGCGAGGCTGGAGAAGCGACACAAAAAGATTGTATAATAGCATCTTGCTACACTCTGGCTAAAGGTTCGTCGTCGTATGGCTTAAAAAGTCTGGGAGTGCTGGTGGCCAGCGGTGCAGCCGGGTTCGGGTTTACAGGTTCGCTGGGTTTTGGGGACTCTCGTCTCTCTGGGCTGCTGCTGCTGCAGCTTGACACTGGGGAAAAGCTTGGTAATGAGACTGATTTACTTGATTTGTGAGCTGTCTTGGAATCCTTGGAACAGGAGAACTGCATGGGGTGTGGAAGGCCTTGCGTAAAATTCGAGTACATGAAACCACACAGACAGACGTCCTTGGGAGAGGTGTATGCAGGGCAAGCAGGCAGGTGTCCACACATGGGTGAGCGTGGAAGAACGGGAGTTGGAGACAATGGGTGAGTAGAGTGAATGTCAGCAGGAAGTGAATACGGCTGGGGCAGCGTAGGTGGCTGTGGGCGTGGATATGGAGAAAAGCGGCTGACAGGGGGCGGCTGCGGTGCGTAGGTCAAGTGTGGGGCGGCGTAAGTGAGAGGCGGGGTGGCTCCCATGATGGGCGGGCTACCCCAGGGAGCTCCGGGTACGGACGAGGGCGCCAGGTAGGGAGGGTAAGCTCCTGAAGCAGCTGCGGCGTGAAGCAGGTAGGCTAGGGTAGGGTCAGCATAGGGCCAAGCCACAGCCATCCTCTGTCGCTTATCCTTCATGCGTCTGTTCTGGAACCACACCTGTAGGAGAGCAACACGTTCAGCACACGAAAATCTTACTTTTACGGAATATTATATACAAACTCAGACGCCGAAATTGTCTAAATGTGTTCAGTCATTACACTAGGATTATATAGTCATTATTTCTCAAATATTTTATCATATACAAGGGAAACCGGTAAACCCTTATAGGTCATACCCAGTTTAGGAGTGGCAAGAAATGATATTTATTCTGACGAAAGGAAGAGTAGACTCGATCCATTAGATCAAGAGCCTTTCACCAGTATCAAGGCACCCTTAGAAGTTCATAAATAAGAGTAGACTGTTAATATTGAAAGATAATATGACACCTTAACTATTTACAATAAAATCGAATTAATCTCAGTGTCTCTTTACCTTGATGGTACCTTCAGTTAGGTTTAGTTCCTTGGCCAGTTCACAGCGTCGTGGACGGCTGACATAGTTCTCTCTCATGAACTCCCGTTCGAGACGAGCAATCTGCTCCCTGGTGAATGCGGTCCTGTACCGCCGCAGGTCCGCCGAGGGCTGGCCTGATGACGTACCCTTGGGAGGTGGTGAGGGGGTGACTGCAGGGGCCTCCACAGTCTTCTCCTTGCCTGCGAGAAAAGCATCTAGTTAGCAACAGAAATTTAATTGGCGGTGAATTTTGTGTTATTTATACTTGCTAATTAGAGAACATCATAAACAAGTAATAAAAACTAGATAGCTTGCTGAGAAGTACGTGAGACAACATTAGAATGGGAGAATGTTTTATTTGAAGTTTCGACAAGTCATGGGATTTCGAGAAAGGCCATGACTAGCCAATACTAGTCATTGTATACTTATGTATATACATATAGCCTTTTATTTTGTGTCCTTAAAAAAAAAAAAATTAAAAGAAGGGGGGAGTAATATTACATGGCCTAGTGCCAGGGCTCAAACTTTCTCGCTTTTCACCTATTTTAAGGATATCATAAAAAATGAAATAAAAAGGGAAAAAATTGACGTTATACAGCAAATACATATCGAGAAATTCACCTGCTTCTTTGTCTTTGGACAGAATGTTGCCCTGGTGTGCTGGGGTCGGGAAGGCTTCCTGGAAAGGGCTGCAAGGGCGGCTGAGGGGAAACTTTGCTTTTCCACCGGGAAAAGAAAACGCTCCTTAATCCACCCATCATCTCTGGAAGGCAGCGCCCTGGGAAAAAATTTCCAATAAGATTCTATGCCCAGAAGGTGTTAGGACTCTGCTTCTTCGGTAAGTTTCACAATGGAAGGGGAAATGTCCATGCCTTTTATTTCTTCTGGACGATTAGATCTGCATCACAAGACACAAAAAGACACGATGAGGGAAATGATGCCGACCCCTCAGCCTCAGAGCTATGAAGCCTGGGTGATGCTGGTGCGGAACACCATTGGCCCCAACACCGGAGGCGGGGTTAAGGAGTAGCTGCGCTCTCCCGGACCAAACCCGGGGGGGCCCTTTTTATCCTCCTACCCCCCGCCGTAGATAATTTCTATAAACGAATTTGCTTAAATATGTGCCTGATCCCCACTTCATCAAGTAAAGATTCGCGCAGTTTGAATCTGGTAATCAAAACAACAAGAAAATTTTTGTGAGCTGTTTGTAGTGTTTTTTTTAACCAAGAAGATGGAAGGGGTTTTTTCTTAAACTACATTTAACCCCCAAAATTAATAATTAATAAAATGAGAAAAAAAAAAAGTAAAAATTTGGGTAATAAAGGAAGTACAGTTTTGCAAAATTTAGTGATTAATAAAGACAAATGGAAAAAAATATGGCGATTTCCACCCTACATGTCTTTTTCATAAAAAAAAAATTTCTGTGTAAGTTTGACCCACATTTTCTCCTCTGGCTCCTATATATTTGAATAATATAACTTCATTGGGGAATCCTTTATTTACGGGGAAAAGCTTTTGATCCAGAAATTGAAGCTACCTTCCCTTTTTCCCTTTATTTTAAACAATTTCCTCCCGTTCCCAACATCTCAGGTTCCTATTTAAAGTTTGGGGGAACATATTAAAAAAAATCAATTAATGATATACAAACTAACATGAGGGGCAACACTTTGGGGTCTTTACTACAGGACGTTTTTGCCCTCAGTGTCTTTTTCAGTCCAGTTCAGAACCCCCAGCCTTGATCAATCAAGAAGTTAGGCCCTCAGCCTTATAATCAAGAAATTCAGGGCCCTAGCCTTTTAAATCAAGGGTTTAGCCCCAGCCTTGATAAATCAAGGTCAGCCCCCAGCCCGATAAATCAAGGAGGTCGACCCTCAGCCTCGATAAATCAAGGAGTTCAGACCCACGTTTGATAAATCAGAGGATCAGCATTTTTTCTTGAGGGGCACCTGTTAAAAAATGAAAGATTAAGACTTCAAATTACGTCCTGTGCCGTCTCCAGTATTTATCGATGTTGGTAATGAAAATCCACTGGAGGGAGTTCGTGGGGGTCCCCATTGGAAAAGACCCCGGCCCGGCGAATGCTACATGTTTTTGTTCGGGATGGAGAAACGTCTTACAGAAAAAAAAAAAAAATACCGCTGTAAGTGTTACACATTGCTCATTAAAATTTTAATAAAAAGCATAAACCAAAAGGGTGCAAAAAAACTTAAGAGGGAACTCCAGTAACTGATTATAGGAAAACTCAGTTTTTAAATGATATGAGAAACATTATACTGGCAATAACAAGGATGGAGTGGGATAAGGGTTTTTTAAAAACCGCAAGTTAAAGAATTGAGACACTTAAGCAAAACAGGGGGAAATCTTTTTTGAAAAAACGTTTCGCCACACAGTAGCTTCATCGTCCAATACAAAGTAGAAATGGGTTAGGAGAGTAGAAGTATGAGGTAATCGCCCTCAACCGGGATTCGATGTGTTCAGTCCATCACTCTTGTAGAAAGGGCACTTATACAAGAGTGATGGACTGAAACATCGAACCCGGTTGAGGGCTGATTACCTCATACTTTATTCCCTTACCCATTTCTATTTTGTATTGGACTGATGAAGCCATGTGTGGCGAAACGTTTTCTTCAATAAGTTTCCCCATGGTTGCAAAAGTGTCTCAATTTTAAGGAGGGAGATAATTAGCATAAAATACCGACACGTGGAAAAACGAATGCAGTATAATGAAAATCCTTTTTTGAAACGTTTCCCCCACACAGTGGGATTATCAAATCACAAACAGTCTGTTTGTGAGAAAAAGCTACTGTGTGGGCGAAATGTAGTCAAAAAAGATTGCATTATATGAATTTTTTTTTTCAAGTTAAAAGGAGCATTTAGAAATAGCTTGAGCAACTTCATGGTGGGAATGGGTGAGTAACCTGCTTAGTTGGGGCCAGTGGCTACACCCTGTTCCTCATTGTGGGCTGGCAGTTGGTGTGACCCGCTCGGTATGTGGTTTTTTTTTTTTTACGAGGAACAGTTTGGTCCCCCTAGACGCAGACTGTTTATACTTCACGGAACAGCAGCAATCCCAATCGTAATAAGTAATTAAATGATAAAATTTGACACATGTGCAATCTTTGGGTTCTTTTTTGAGGAACGTTCGACACGTGGCTTCATCAGTCCATTTTGATAATTAGACACATGTGCAACTCTTGGGATCTTTATTGGGAAAGTTTGCCACACGCGGCTTCTCGCCCTACGTAGGAGAAACTGCCCATCCTTCACTTCTTTTCCATTTGTTTTTATATAGGAACCATGCTCTCCTCAGACGAGGGATGACCACCTCAAAACTTTAAGGGTGTGGGCTGATTTTCATCGTCTTCAGTTCTTCTGTTCTATAACTTTTCTGTACTTTACGAAGAAGCCTACGTGTGGCGAAAAAGTTTCACTAAAGTACCTAACTGTTGCATTGTGTCTTACCTAACAACCTGTCGGTTTTTTTTTCCCTTTTAATGTTCAAAGATCCCAAAAAGGGTTTCCATGTGTTAATTTTAAAAAATGTCGGTTCTTGAACCATTCATTAAAGGTAAGACACATATGCAAAAGTTAGGTATCTTTTTTTGAAACGTTTTGCCTACACAGTAGGGTTTTTTGTCGAGACGAAAAGTGAAAACTGAAAAAAGCCTACGTGTAGGCGAACGTTTCGAAAAAAAGATACCTAACTGGATAGTTCTTACTAACAAACTGTCGGTTTTTTATACATTTTAATGTTCATTCATCTACAAATTCATCGTCCATACAAAGGGGAATCTTGAAGAAAGGGGGAGAATGGGTAATCAGTCCCTAAAACCTTTAGTCGATGTGTTCAGTCATCAAAACTTGATTGAATGAGGTAATCAGTCCCTAAAACCCCTTTGGGCGATGTGGTTGGGATTTTTACCTTTATTTTCCCCTTGTTCTTCAAATTTTTCCTATGTATGGACTGATGAAGCCATGTGTGGCGAAAAAGTTTCCTCAAAAAAGATACCCAGAGTTGCACTGTTCTAATTTATCAAATGTCGGTTCTCTGAACCCCCCATTACAAAAGTGACACCCCCTATGACTGCTGACCCCTCCCACCAACGGTTTTTAAACCCTTCTCCGCAGTAGCCCTATTTATTAAGATTTATGGATGACCACATCGACTCAAAGGTTTAGGGACGATTACCCATTCTCCTCCTGTTCTTCAGATTTTTTCCTTTGTAGGACTGATGAAGCCCCTGTGTGGCGAAACGTTTCCTCAAAAAAGTACCCCAAGGTTGCCCAAAATTTTTAATTTATAAAATGTCGGTTCTCTGAACCTTTTTTATCTACAAAGTAAATTAAATGTTTCCCCCTTTAAAGGCTGTGCCCCTGACGTTGCCGAAGTGTCCCTTGATGCCAGGAACTGAAGCTACTCTGCTCTCCTATTTTGAGTCAAACCTGATGACCACCCATTTCCCAGGTGATGTCTAGCCCCCTAAGGGGTTTGCGTTCCCGGAAAATAATAGCAGCAATTATTGCTGTATCCATAATTCTGCGATCAAGCCATCACGCTGAATGCTTAATTCTTTGCCCTGAATGATTTCACAGCATCGACTGTGAACGAAGGCTTCAAAAATAAGAGCCTAGTTTGAATTTACCTTTTCCTCCCGAGTATCGGCATAGAAGCTAAAATGTTGTGTAGTTTTAAAAATGAGTTAAATACTTGAGTGGGTGTGGGTAGGTGAGTTGGACCTGACTAGCTTGAGCTAATAACTCTGATGATGTGCTCCTTCAGTAAGTGGATGTGACCTGTCCTGACTAGGTTGGGTCATTGCCTTAAGCCGGTGGGAGACTTAGACCTGCCTCACACGGGCCAGTAGGCCTCCTGCAGTGTTCTTTCTTTGTTCTTATATATATATATATATATATATATATTTTATATATATATATATATATATATATATATATATATATTATATATAAATTTTTTATGGCGTTATTTCTTTCCTTATCTAGGCCATTTATGTAAATTGTGAACCACAAGGAGCCCAGCACTGTCCCCTGTGGAACTCCACCTGTGACGGTCCCCTGTTTATGCAAAATCTCTCTGCTACTTATGTCAGCCATTCTATATCTAGAGAGTTTATTTCACACCCCACACACACACACACACACCCCACACGTAATATGATCACAGTAAACAGGTAATATCACAATATGCAGAACAACTACTGTGAAAAAACAGCGAACTTCCAAGCGGTTTCGTAATTCCTCACATTATTAAGGAATAACATGAGAAATCAGGAAATCGCTTGTCTTTTGATTCCTGATTTCTCATGTTATTCCTTAATAATGTGAGGAATTACGAAACCGCTTGGAAGTTCGCTATTTTTTCACAGTAGTTGTTTTGCATATTGTAATATGACCTGTTTACTGTGATCATATTACGTGTGTGTGTGTGTGTGTGTGTGTGTGTGTGTGTGTGTGTGTGTGTGTGTGTGTGTGTGTGTGTGTGTGTGTGTGTGTGTGATTTTTTGTGTGTGTGGGGTGTGTGAAATATAAGCTCTCTAAATATAGAAGGGCTGACATAAGTAGCAGAGAGATTTTTGCATAAACAAGAGACCCGTCACAAGTGAAGTTCCACAGGGGACAGTGCTGGGCTCCTTATGGTTCACAATTTACATAAACGGCCTAGATAGGGAAATAAATGACGCCATAAATAAGGTCTATAACTAGCCAAAATAGACCGAAAAATAATTCTATAGGAATTAGTCACACATGCAATACGTGGATATCTTTATTTCGACAACGTTACGCCAACTTGTACTAGATCTTGCCACAGTCATCTTGATGAGAGACTCGCTCTTAAAAAAAAACTGTATTTGTGGTGACACTGAGGCCAATGCTAACTTTCCTAGTGTATAAAAACATACCTAGCTTGATGATTCTCACTAGGCCGGCATAGTGCAGTGTTCAGAACATTGGGCTTAGAACTAGTTTGTGACGAATTGAAATCCGGTCAATTTCATGAGAATAGTACGATGACACTAATTGCAGAAAAAAAACGTGTCTTTTAAAGTCCCCTGTGTGGGTAAAATCTTATTTTTAAAATTAGTTTTTTGTGATGAAGTTTTGTGTTTGAAGTTTTTTGTCTTCAAACAGAGTTATGTACTAGAATACAAGTCTATAAGTGAAAGTTGTAGTATTCTGTTACAAAATAACTCGTGTCAGTGACTGCAAACTGGACAAATTAATATTTAGTAGGTTGTTGGAAAGTGCCAAGTAACTTGCTGAATTACCTGTATGAGTGAAGGTGTGTATATGTGTGTGTGTGTGTGTATGTATGTGCGGGGGGGTATGTGTGTGTTTGTGTGTGTGTGTATGTGTGTGTTGGTGTGTGTGTGTTATGTATGTGGTGGTGTGTGTCGATGTGTGATGTACTCACCTAATTGTGGTTGCAGGGGTCGAGACTCAGCATCACTGGCTAGTTGTGTGGTTGTTGTGTGGTCTTGTGTCTGTGTGTGAGGTGTGTTGTGTGTGTGTGTGTTTGTGGTGTGTGTGTGTGTGTGTGTGTGTGTGTGTGTGTGTGTGTGTGTGTGTGTGTGTGTGTGTGTGTATGCGTGTGTCGTGTGTGTGTGTGTATGTGTGTGTATGTGTGTGTGTGTGTATGTGTGTGTATGTGCGTGTGCGTGTGTATGTATGTGCGTGTGTGTGTGTATGTGTGTGTGTGTGTGTGTGTGTGTGTATGTGTGTGTGTGTGCACTCACGAATAACAACCGGACACACACTGATGTAGTCTCATCCTCTCGCCAAATAGCACTCAGGCAGTCACAAGCGGTACCCACACAAGGGACCGACCAGATATGTGAAGGTATTAGCGAGTGTAATGGCGGAGGAGGAAGCGGCGAGCCTTTTAAAAACGAGGTCGAGGAAGCGGCCAGGGGCGACGCGTCGCTCCCACACACGGTCACAAAGGGAACCGCACTTTTAACCAATTTGTCATGTGAATTTACTTTCCCTGTCGAGGGTAAAGTTGTCGCCAGTGTGGGAGGGAGAGAGGGAGGGATGTAATGCTGCTGGAGGGGACGAGAAGAAGGAAGCTATTGTTTAAAGAGGTATGTGTTCTAGTGAGTGAGAGAGATAGAGAGAGAGATACTTTCGGAAAGAATTTGAGGAATTGGAGATTTACGGTTGCAAGTGTTGTTAAAAAGCGCATTGTAGATGCTGTGGTAATAATGGTGAATTAATACCAACAGACTGTATAATATAAAAATAAAGAACTGTTAGGGAACATTAACAATAAACTAGGGTTCATCATTATAACAAGTTCGTCAGGCCGATAGAGACAACTCAGTACATTGATTCAGGCTTCAAAAATTCAGATTAAGGTCACATACAGAAAAAAAACAGGTTTAGCAGTAGAGTTGTAGATGAGTAAAACAAACTGTCAAGTATCATCACCGACGCGACTGTCTTTCATAGTTTTAAGAGTAAGCAAATTAGGTATACGAAATGGATTAGTTAAGTGTGAACCGGATTTGCAAAGAACGGGGCAATAAAGCCTATTTCACCTTTTTATTTAGGGTGTTTTGTTAAATAATGGAAGTACTCATAAGAGATGGAGTCTTAGAAGACTACATAAAAGATAAAAACTAACAGTGTTTTGGAATGGTTAGGTGTGAGAATGAAGTGCTGAACTTAGTCCAGTAGCCCTACTGAAGTTTTCTTACGTTCCGAAGCAGAAAATTAAAATGGGCTAAAACTGGAGGAGTAGAAGCAAGTAAGGAAAGAAAAGAAAGGGAAAAAATCTAAGTTGCTAAACAAGAGAGTGAAGATAGGGTTGTGGATAGGTGCCAGGCAGGTAAGACAGTCAGGGAAGGCAGGTATAATGACTTGAGATTGCCGCTCACTCTGCTAATCACCTGGTAAAGGATCCTGAACGACCTCACACCAGCTTGCCAAAAATTCACACAAGAGCCTCCTCCCACACCTTTACTTCAAGTAACGGAGCACCTCAAGTGGGTGTCCCTTTATACCGAACGCTTGCCGACTGTCACAAGCCAAAAATTTGTTTTTGCTCTCGCATTATCTTACATACTTGATATATACTGTGATATCATCTGTTTGCTTTGATCTTGTTTTTATTACTATATAATATATATATTATATATATATATATATATATATATATATATATATATATATATTTATATATATATATATATATATATATATATAATATATATATATATAGGAGGGTGTTAATGTTGCAGTTTAAACTGTAGTGTAAAGCACCCTTCTGGCAAGACAGTGATGGAGTGAATGATGGTGAAAGTTTTTCTTTTTCGGGCCACCCTGCCTTGGTGGGAATCGGCCAGTGTGATAAATAATAATTTATATATAATATATATATATATATATATATATATTATATATATATATATAATATATATATATTATATATATAATATATATATAAAGAACCGCTGTGAAAGAATAGCAAAATTACAGCGCTTTTGTAGACTTCTAACATTATCAGTGTGAGAGGTCACGAATATATATAACATCCCTTTGACTCATCAGAGTCTTCAACTTCCAACTGTGATCATTTGTTGCTGTGTCCCATCTCTGGAACATAAGAACATAAGACAGAAGGAACATTGCAGCAGGCCTACTGGCCCATTCGAGGCAGGTCCAAGTCTCCTACCGGCTTAAGCCAATGCCCCAACTAGTCAGGTCAGGTCACATTCACTTAAGGAAGGAACACAGCAATTGACCTAGTAGCACAAGCTAATCGGGTTCAGTTCACACCCACCCACACCTACTCATGTATTTATCTAACCTATTTTTAAAACTACACAACGTTTTAGCCTCTATAACTGTGTTTGGGAGTTTGTTCCACTCATCCACAACTCTATTACCAAACCAGTACTTTCCTATATCCTTCCTGAATCTGAATTTTTCCAACTTAAAACCATTGTTACGAGTCCTGTCTAGGCTAGATATTTTCAGCACGTTATTTACATGTTATTTACTTGTCGGTATTTATTACCAAGGTTTATACCACGTTATTTACATCCCCTTCATTTATTCCTGTCTTCCATTTATACATTTCAATCATATCCCCCCTAATTCTACGCCTTTCGAGAGAGTGCAGATTCAGAGCCCTCAGTCTATCCTCATAGGGAAGATTTCTGATACATGGGATCAACTTTGTCATCCTCCTTTGTATGTTTTCCAGAGCATTTATATCCATTCTGTAATACGGTGACCAAAACTGTGCAGCATAATCTAAATGAGGCCTAACCAAGGATGTATAGAGTTGAAGAACAACCTGAGGACTCTTATTATTTATGCTTCTTGATATGAAGCCAAGGATTCTGTTAGCTTTATTGTGAACACTTATGCACTGTTGTCTTGGTTTCAGATTACTGCTAACCAGAACTCCTAAATCTTTTTCGCAATCCGTAATATTAAGATCTACATTATTTAGTTTATATGTGGCATGGTTATTTTCCTGTCCAACATTTAGAACTTTGCATTTGTCTATATTAAACTGCATCTGCCACTTCTCCGACCACTGCATCAGTCTATTCAAATCTTCCCGGAGTGCTCTAATGTCCTTGCCAGAATGAATTCGACGGCCTATTTTGGTGTCATCGGCAAACTTGCTGATGTCGCTCTTTATGTTCTCATCAATGTCGTTTATGTAAATTGTAAACAACAGGGGGCCCAACACTGACCCCTGTGGAACACCGCTCGTGACGCTTCCCCACTCTGATTTCTCCCCATTTATGCAAACTCTCTGCTGCCTATTTGTCAACCATGCCTCTATCCAGGAAAAAATTTCTCCTCGTATTCCATGTGCTTTAATTTTCCTCAATAGTCTCTGATGTGGGACCCTGTCAAAAGCCTTACTGAAGTCCATATACACAATATCATATTCATTACCATGATCTACCTCCTCAGATACCTTAGTGAAAAAAGTTAATGAATTCGTAAGGCAGGAACGCCCTTTGTAAAACCATGCTGAGGTTCGTTGATTAATTTGTGCTTTTCAAGGTGGCTACGAACTGCCTCGGCAATTATTGATTCCATAAAATTTCCCACTATGGAGGTTAGGCTTATTGATCTATAGTTCGAAGCTAAGGACCTGTCACCTGCTTTGAAAATAGGTATCACATTTGCCATTTTCCACTTCTCTGGCACCATGCCAGTCTGTAGTGATATATTGAAAACATTAGCCAGAGGTTTGCCAAGCTCCTCTTTACATTTCTTTAGAACCCTTGCATACAGTTCATCAGGGCCTAGTTTGTGCATAGTTTGTTATCATCCTGTTCTGCATAATTTATTATTTCTGGAAAATCGCTAGTATCTTCCTGTGTAAAAACTGAGAGGAAGTATGTGTTAAAAATTTCTAACACATTTCCCTTATCACTGTCCGTTAGCTAACCCTAGAAACCTTTGAGTGGCCTATCATGTCCCTGATCCCTATTTCTGTATACCTTAAATAATCCTTTTGGGTTAGACATCCGATTCTCATAAATCTCTTTTTGCTTTTCTTATTCTCTTTTTTATATTTCTCGCTTTAACTGAATATATTGATTTTTTAATTTCACCTCTCCTCTTTTGTTTTGCCTATACATGGCTCTCTTTTGACCAATAAGATGTTTTAATCTATTGTTCATCCATTTAGGATCATTTATGCTTGATCTGATTTCCCTATTTGGAACATAAGTTGTCTGAGCAGCTAGAACTATGCAATGGAAAACGTCATACCAGCAATCATCACCACCTACCAGACCAATAGTCGATTCGTCGATTCGTCTCAGTAATTTATATGTCGTTTTCATATATCCCCTATCTCTCCTGTCTTCCAGTGTCGTCAGGTCAATTTCCCATAACCTCTCCTAGTAGGACACACCCCTTAGCTCCAGGGACTAGTCTTGTTGCAAACCTTTGCACTTTCTCTAGTTTCCTTACGCGCTTGGCTAGGTGTGGGTTCCAAACTGGTGTCCCATACTCCAATATAGGCCTAACGTACACAGTGTACAGGGTCCTGAACGATTCCTTATTAAGATTTCGGTGAATGCTGTTTTCTTAGGTTTGCAAGGCGGCCCATATGCTTCAAGTCAGTTATTTGGTTTGATGTGCTGGCCTCAGGAGATGTGCTGGTGTTTTATACAACACCCCAGTGTGGTGTATGTATGTTATGTCTTGTGTGTGTGTGCGTGTTTTTGTGTGTGTGAGGTGTGAGTGTGTGTGTGTGTGTTGTGTGTGTGTGTGTGTGTGTAGTGTGTGTGTGTGTTGTGTGTGTGTGTGTTGTGTGTGTGTGTGTGAAGAGTGTGTGAGTGTGGTGTGGTGTGTGTGTGTGGTGTGGTGTGTGTGTGTGTGGTGTGTGTGTGTGTGTGTGTGTGGTGTGTGTGAGTGATGTGTGTGTGTGTCCCGTGGTGTGTGTGTGTAATGTGTGTGAGTGAGTTGGTGTGGTGTGTGTTTCTGTGTGGTGTGTGTGTGTGTGTGTGAGTGTGGTGTGTGTGTGAGTTGTGTGTGTGTGTGTCCGTGTGTGTGTTGTAGAGTTACTCCCTAGTTGTACACACACCTAGATTGAGTTTGCGGGGGTCCGAGTCAAGCCTCCTGGCCCCGCCTCTTCACTGTCGCTACTAGGTCACTCTCCCTGAGCCGTGACTTTATCATACCTCTGCTTAAAGCTATGTATGGATCCTGCCTGCACTACATCGCTTCCCAAAACTATTCACTTACTGACTACTCTGTGGCTGAAGAAATACTGTCCAAACAACCCTGTTGATTTCAACTGTGTCCTTCAGCTTCCAACTGTGTCCCCTTGTTACTGTGTCCAATCTTCTGGAACATCCTTGTCTTTGTCCCACCTTGTCAATTCTTCTCAGTATTTGTATGACGTTATCATGTCCCCCCCTATCTCTCCTAATCCTCCAGTGTCGTCAGGTTGATTTCCCTTAACCTCATCCTCGTAGACATACCTCTTAGCTCTGGGACTAGTCTAGTTGGCAAACCTTGCACTTTCTCGGAGTTTCTTTACGTGCTTGGCTAGGTGTGGTTCCAAAACTGGTGCCGCATACTATCCAATATGGGCCTAACGTATACGGTGTACATGGACTTAACGATTCCTTATTAGATGTCGGAATGCGTTCTTGAGGTGTTGCAAGGCGCCCATATGCTGGCGAGCATTATTTGGTGATGTTCGCTTCAGGAGATGTGCCTGGTTGGTTATACTCACCCCAAGATCTTTTTTTTTTCCTTGAGTGAGGTTTGTAAGTCTCTGACCCCCCTGACTGTACTCCTTCTGCGGCCCTTCGATTGCCTTCCCCAATCTCATGACTTTGCACTTGGTGGGATTGAACTCCAGGAGCCCATTGCTGGACCCAGGTCTGCAGCACAGCCTGTCCAGATCCCTTTGTATGTTTCTGCTGTCCTCGAACGAGTGTATTCTTCTCATCACTCACGTCATCTGCAAACAGGGACACCTCAAGTCAATCCCTTCCGTCATGTCGTTCACAAATAACCAGAAACATCACTGTCACTAAGGACTGACCCCTGCGGGACCCCCCCGTCTGGTCACAGGTGCGCCACTCTGACACCTTCGCCAGCGTACCATGACCGCTGCATGTCTTCCTGACAAGTATTCCCTGATCCCATTGTAGTGTCCTTCCCTGTTATCCTCGCTGCTTGACCTCCATTTTTTGCACCAATCTCTTGTGTGGAACTGTGTCAAACGTCCTTCTGCAGTCCAAGAAATGCAATCCACCCACCCCTCTCTCCCTTGTCTTACTGCTGTCAACCATGTCATAGAACTCCAGTAGGTTTGTGACACAGGATTTCCCGTCCCCTGAAACCATGCTGGCTGCTGTTCTGATGAGATCAATCCTTTCTAGATGTTCCACCACTCTTCTCCTGATAATCTTCTCCATGATTTTGCATACTATACAATTCAGTGACACTGGTCTTTAGTTTAATGCTTCATGTCTGGTCTCCCTTTTTTAAAGATGGACTTGTACATTGGCTGTCTTCCATGCCTCTGGCAATCTCCTGTTTCGATAGATGTATTGAAAATTTGTTTGTTAGGTGTACACCATAGCGCTCTGCTCCCACTCTCAGCGGGTACCCATGGGGAGATGTAATCTGGCCCCATTGCCTTTGAGGTATCTACCTCACATCAGAAGCCTCTTCACTTCTTTCCTCGGTGTGTGCACTGTGTCCGCACTTGGTGGTTGTGCCCCACCTCTCGCCGTCATTCTGGGAGTCCCTTCTGTCTCCTCTTGAACACTTCTTTGAACTCTTGTTGAGTTCTTCACATACTTCACGTCATTTCCTGTGTCTCTCCTCCTCCTTCCTTAGCCTTAATAACCTGTCCTGACTGTTGTTTTCCTTCCTGATTGGCTGTACAACAGTTTTCGGGTCAGATTGGCTTTTGCTGCTATGTCATTTTCATATTGTCTTTGGGCCTCCCATCTTATCTTGCAATATTCGTTTCTGGCTCTACGACAGTTCTCTCTTATCTCCTGGGTCCTTTGCCTTTCTAAATTTCTTCCATTCCCTAGCACACTTGGTTTTTGCCTCCCTGCAACACTTTGGGGTAAAACCAAGGGCTCATCCTGTTGCTTTTTCATTACTCCTGTTACACTTGGGTACAAACTCCCTCGCCTTCCTTAGCATTTTGTTGCACATATTCCATCATCCATTAACTGGCTTCCCTGCCAGTTCTCTGGTCTCACTGAACCCCGTTTCAGGTAGTCCTCATTCCTGTGTAGTCCCCTTTCTTTGAAGTTTGCTTCATTCGTCCTGGCATTCCCTGCTCTTCCCTCCACTTGTAGCTCTACTGGTATTCGAAGTTTAAAGACCACATGGTCACTGGCCCCAAGGGTCTTTCAAATATGTGATGTCCTCGATCTCCTGCACTACTGAAGGTTGAATACTAAGTCCAGCCTGCTGCTCACCTCTCCTGTCTCACTTGTAGTGTCCCTTACGTGTTGGTACATGAAGGTCTCCAGTACCCCTCCATCCTCTTAGCCCTCCATGTAATCTTGCCCCCCATGTGGGTCCAGATTCTTCCCATCGACTCCTAGTTGGTAAAGTCACCCATGATCAGAGAGCATTGCCCAGCATGCATGAGCTCATCTTGCCCACTCTAGCCAGTGTGTCAAACCATCCTCTATTGCTCGCGCGTACTCTTCCTTGGCCTCCTGCTGTTTCTGTGGTGGGTTATACCCATCACTGCTATTACCACCCATGGGTATCGTCCAGAGTGAAGTGTTCCCACTATGTAATCACTTTCTCTCCGTGAGTGTGTGTGTGTGTGTGTGTCTGTGCGAGTGTGTGTGTGTGTGTGTTGTGGTGTGGTGTGTGTGTGTGTGTGTGTGTGTGTGTTGTGTGTGTGTGTGAGTGAGTGTTGTGAGTGTGTGAGTGTGTGTGTGCACCATGTGTTGTGTATATTGAGTGCTGTGTGTGTGTACTCACCTAGTGTACTCACCTAGTTTAGGTTGCGGGGGTCGATTCCGACTCCTGGCCCCGCCTCTTCACTGATCGCTACTAGGTTCACTCTCCCCTGAGCCGTGAGCATTATCATATACCTCTGCTTAAACTAAATATGGATCCTGCCGTCCACTACATCGCTTTCCACCGTGTTAGTGTGTTGGTGTGTGTGGTGTTGTGTGCGTGTGTGTGTTTGTGTGTGTGTGTGTGTGCGTGTGTGTGTGTGTGTGTGTGTGAATGTGTTGTGTGATTGTGTGTGTGTGTGCGGGTGTGTGTGTGTGTGTGTGTGTGTGTGTGTGTGTTGTGTGGTGTGTGTGTGTGTGTGTGGTGTGTGTGTTGTGGTGTGTGTGTGTGTGTGTGTGTGAATGTGTGTGTGTGTTGTGTTGTGTGTGTGAGTGTTTGAGTGTGTGGTGCGTGTACTCACCTATATGTACTCACGCATAGATGAGTTTGCCGGGGTCGAGTCCGAGCTCCTGGCCCCGTTCCTCTTCACTGATCGCTACTAGGTCACTCCTCCCTTGAGCCGTGAGCATTATCATACCTCTGCTAAAGCTATGTATTGATCCTGTGAGTGTGTGTGTGTGTGTGTGTGTTTGTGTTTGATGGAGTGCGGGAAGTGTGTGTGTGCGGTTGTTTGTGTGTGTGTTGTGTGTGTTTGTGTGTGTGTGTGAGTGTGTGTGTGCGTGTGTGTATATATATTAATATATATATATAGTATATATTATATATATATTTGTGTGTGTGTGTGTGTGGTGAGTTGTGTGTGTGTGTGTGGTGGTGTGTGTGTGTTTGTGTGGTGTGTGTGTGTGTGTGTGTGAGTGTGAGGAGTGTGTGAGTGTGTGGTGTGTGTGGTGCAGTGTGGTGTGTATGTGTGAGTGTGTGTGTGCGTGTGTGTGTGTGTGTGTATGTGCGTGTGTGTGTGTGTGTATGTTTTTGTTGTGTGAGTGTGTGTGTGTGTGTGTGTGAATGTGTGTGTGTGTTGTTTGGGTGTGTGTGTGTGTATGTGTGAGTGTGTGTGGGTGGGTATGTGTGTGAGTGAGTGTGTGTGAGAGTGTGAGTGCTGTGTGTGCACATTTGTGTGTGTATATGTGAGTGCGTGTGGTGTGTGTAACTCACCTAAGTTTACTCACCTAGTTGAGGTTTGTCGGGGTCGATTCCGAGCATCCTGGCCCCGCCCTCTTCACTGATCGATACCTAGGTCACTCTCCCTTAGGCCGTGAGCATTATCATACCTCTGCTTAAAGCTATATATGGAACCTGCCTCCACTCCATCGCTCCACCGTGTGAGTGTGTGTGTGTTGTGTGTGTGGTTTGTGTGTGTTGTGCGAGTGTGTGTGTGTTGTGTTTATGGTGTGCGTGTGTGTGTGTTTTGTGGAATGTGTGTGTGTGGTGCGTTGGTGTTGGTGTGTGTGTGTGTGTGTGTGTGGTGTGTGTGTGTGGTGTGTGTGTTGTGTGTGTGTGGTGGGGGTGTGTGTGAATGTGGTGTAGTGTGTTGTGTTAGTGTGTGTGTGAGTGTGTGAGTGTGTGTGCGTGTACTCACCTAGTTGTTACTCACCTAGTTGGAGGTTGCTGGGTCGAGTCCCGAGCTCCTGGCCCCTCCTCTTTCACTGGGAGGTCGCTACTAGGTCACTCTCCCTGAGCCGTGAGCTTTAGCAATACCTCTGCTTGAAAGCTATGTGATGGATCCTGTTTGTGTTGTTGTGTGTGTGTGTGTGTGTGGTGTGTGTGTGTGTGTGTGAGTGTGAGTGAGTGGTGCGGAGTGATGGTGTGCGTGTGTGTGTGTGTGTGGTGTTAGTGTGTGTGTGTGTGTGGTGTGAGTGTGTGTGTGCGTGTGTGTATATATATATAACGTATATATATATATATATATAGTATATATGAGGGAGAATATGTGTTTGTGTTGTTGTGTGTGGTGTGTGTGTTTGAGTGTGGTGTGTGTGTGTGTGTGTGTGAGTGAGTGTGTGAGTGTGAGGTGTTGTGTGTGTGCAGTGTGTTTTATGTGTGAGTGTGTGTGTGCGTGTGTGTGTGTGTGTGTATGTGCGTGTGTGTGTGTGTATGAGTGTGTGTGTGTGTGTGAGTGTGTGTGTGTGTGTGTGAATGAGTGTGTGTGTGTGTGTGTGGTGTTGTGTGTATGTGGTGTGGTGTGGGTGGGTGTGTGTGTGTGTGAGTAACGCGTGTGTGTGTGTGAATGTGTGTTGTGTGTGTGTGAGTGTGTGAGTGTGGTGAGTGTGATGTGAGTGTGGTGTAAAGTTGTGATGACAGGGGAGGGTGTGTGTATGTGTGTGTGTGTTTGTGTGAGTGTTGTGTGGTGTGTGTGTGGTGTTGTGTGTGTGTTGGTGAGTAAGAGCGTGAGTTTGCGTGTGTGTGTGTGTGTGTGTGTGTGAGTAAGAGCGTGAGTGTGTGTGTGTGTGCGTGTGTGTGTGTATGTGGAGTGTGGTGTGCGTGTGTTTGTGTGCTGTGTGGTTGTGTGTGTGTGTGTGGTGTGGTGTGTGTGTGTGGGGGTGAGTGACTGTTTGTGTATTGTGGTGTGTGGTGTGTGTGTGTGTGTGTGTGGTGTTCCATGTGTGTGTTGTATGTGTAGTGGGTGTATGTACTCACCTAGTTGTACTCACCTAGTTGAGGTTGCGGGGGTCCGAGTCCGAGCTCCTGGCCCCCTCCTCACTGATCGCACTAGGTCACTATCCTTTTGAACCGTAGCTTTATCATAACTCTGCTTAAAGCTATGTATGGATCCTGCCTCCACTACATCGCTTCCCCAACTATTTCCACTTACTGACTACTCTGTGGCTTGAAGAAATACTTCCTAACATCCCTGTGATTCATCTGTGTCTCCAGACTTCCAACTGTTTCGCCCCTTGTACTGTGACCAATCTCTGGAACAACCTGTCTTTGTCCACCTTGTCAATTCCTCTCAGTATTTTGTATGTCGTTTATCATTTGTCCCCCCTATCTCTCCTGTCTCCATGTGTCGTCATTTTGATTTCCCTTAACCTCTCCTCGTAGGAACACATTCCTCATAGCTCTGGGACTAGTCTTGTTGCAAACCTTGCAGCTTTCTCTAGTTTTACGTGCTTGGCTAGGTGTGGGTTCCAAACCGGTGCCGCAACTCCAATATTGGCCGAACCGTACACCGTGTACAGGTCCTTAATGATTCCATGTGTGTGTGTGTGTGTGTGAGTGTGTGTGAGTGTTTTGTGTGTGTTGCGTGTATGTTTGAGTAAAGTTTTTGTGTACTCACCTAATGTACTCACCTAATTGTGGTTGCAGGGTTCGGAGACCTCAAGCTCCTGGCCACGCTCTTTCACTGATCGCTTACTGGTCCTCTCTCCTATGCTTCCTGAGCTTTGTCCAACGCTCTTCTTAAAACTAGTGTGTTGGGTGTGTGTGTGTACTCACCTAGTTGAGGTTGCGGGGGTCGATCCGTGCTCCTGGCCTCCGCCATCTTCACTGATCGCTACTAGTCACTCTCCCTGAGCCTTGAGCCTTTATCATACCTCTGCTTAAATGCAATGTATTGATCCTCCTCCACTACATCGCTTCCCAAACTATATACCACTTACTGACTACTCTGTGGACTGAAGAATACTCCTAACATCCCTGTGATTCATCCAGTGTCTTCACTTCCAAATGGTCCCCTTGTTACTGTTCCAATCTTCTGGAACATCCTGTGTTTGTCCACCTGTCAATTCCTTCTCAGTATTTTGTATGTCGTATCACGTACATGTCCCCCATATCCTCCTGTCCTTCACAGGGTGGTCCCGTCGGAGGTGTTGATTTCCCTAACCTCCCTCGTAGGACATACCTCTTAGCTCTGGGACTAGTCTTGTGAAAACCTTTGCACTTTCTCTAGTTTCTTTCATTACCATGCTTGGCTTAGGTGTGGGTTCCAACTGGTGCCCATACTCCAATATGGGCCTAACGTACACGGTGTACAGGGACTGATTTAATCGCTACTTACGTGGGGATGTTCGTGAAATCTGTTCTGATTTGCTTAAGGCGCCATTATGCGCAGCAGTTATTTGGTTGATGTGCTCATCAGGATTGCCTGGTGTTATACTCACCCAAAGAATCTTTTTCCTTGATGAGGTTATTAGTAGTCTCCTGACCCCCTAGACTGGGTACTCTCGTCTGGCGGTGGCGCACTTGTGTCCCTTACCCCAATCTTCATGACTTTGCACTTGGTGGATTGAACTCCAGGAGCCAATGCTGGACCATGTCTTCAGCCTGATCCAGATCCCTTGTGAGTTCTGCTGGACCCTATCGCTCGATGAATTCCGTCTCATTCAACTCAGGTCATCTGCAAACATGGACACTCAGAGTCTATTCCTCCGTCATGTCGTCACAAATACCATAAACAAGCACTGGTCCTAAGGACTGACCCCCTGCGGGACCCCGCTGGTCACAGGTGACCCACTCTGACACCTCGCCACGTGCCATACTCGCAGCTGTCTTCCTGACATGATTTCCTGATCTTGAGTGCCTTCCCCTGTAATCCCTGCTTGGTCGTCCAGTTTTAGCACCAATCCTTGTGTATACTGTGTCAAACGCCTTCTTGCAGTATCCAAGAAAATGCAAATCCACCCACCCCTCTCTCTCTTGTCTTACTGATTGTCACCATGTCATAGACTCAGAAGGTTTGGTGACACAGATTTCCCGTCCCTGAAATCCAGGTTGGCTTGCTTGATGAGATCGTATCCTTTCTTAGGTGTTCCACCACACTTCTCCTGATAATCTCCATGATTTTGCATACTATAACAAGTCAGTGACCACTGTCTGTAGTTTAATGCTTCATTCTGTCTCATTTTTAAAGATTGGACTAGATTGGGACTACATTTGCTGTCTTCCATGACCTCAACTCTCTCCCTGTTTTTCGATAGATGTATTGATTTATTGCTGTTAGGGGTACACATAGCGCCTCAGCACCCTCACGTCAATACCATGGGTAGATGTTACTTCCCCATTGGCCTTTCTTGTGGTATCTTGCATCACTCAAAGCATCTCCACTTCTTCCTCGTTTGTGTCACTGTGTCCAGCACTTGGTGGTGTGCCCCATCCTCCTGTCTTTCAGGAGTCCCTTCCTGTACTCCCTGTAACACTTCTTTGAATCTCTTGTTGAGTACTTCACAACATCACGGTCATTTCTTGTTGTCTCTCCTCTCCTCCTTCCTTCGCCTGATTTACCTGTCCTGACTGTCGGTTTTTCCTCCAGATGTGGCTGTACAAACAGTTTCGGTCAGATTTGCTTTCGCTGCTAGGTCATTTTCATATTTCTTTGGCTCCCTACTTATCTGTGCAAATTCGTTTCACTGCACGACTGTTCTCCTTATTCTCCAGGGTCCATTGCCTCTATATTTCTTTCCCATACCTAGCACACTTGTTTATGGCCTCCTGCACCTTTGGGTAAACCATGGGCTCAACTGGCTATTTCATTTTTTTCCTTTACCACAAGGGTACAAAACCACTCCTCCCTCCTTGCATTTTTGTTGCTACTTATTCCATCCTCTCATTAAAACGGCTTCCACTGCCAGTTCTTCTGTCCCACTGAACCCCGTTTAGTAGTTTCCTCATTCCTAGTAGTCCCCCTTTCTTGTAGTTTGGCTTCATTCGATCCTGGCCTCCAGCTTCTCCCTCCACTTGTAGCTCCTACTTTTATTCGAAGCTTAAAACCACCCCCTTTGTGTGTGTGTGTGTGTGTGCTTGTGTGTGATGTGTGTGTGTGTGTGTGTGTGTGTGTGTGTGTGTGTGTGTGTGTGTGTGTGTGTGTGGTGTGTTGTGATTATTTGTGTGTGTGTGAGTGTGTGTGTTTGTTGTGTTTGAATGTTGTGTGTTCCGTGTGTGAGTTGTGTTGAGTGTGTGTGTGTGTAAATGTGTGTGTGGGTGGAGTGAAAGTGAGTGTGTGGTTTGTGTGAGTGTGTGTGTTCTGTGGCTTGTGAGTGAGTGCAAGAGTGGGTGTAGTGTGTGTGCATGAGTGTAGTGTTTGTGTTTGTGAGTGTGGTGTGCATAATGTGTGTGTGTGTGTGAGTGTGTGTGTGAGTGTGTGAGTGTGTGTGTGTGTGTGTGTGTGTGTGTGTGTGTGTCTGCAATGTGTGTGTATGGTGTGAGAGTGTGGTCGTTGGTGTGTGTGGTTGCGTGTGTGTTGTACCTCAACCTATTTGAGGTTGCAGTGGTCGTGTCCAAGCTCCTGGCCCCGCTCTTCCCTGGTCCTCTAGTCAACTCTCCTGAACCATGAGTTATCGTACCTCTGGTTAAATCTATGTATGGATTCTGCCGCAATTACATCCGCCCCAAACAATTCCACTTCCTGACTACTCTTGGCTGAAGAAAATATTTCCTAACAACCTTTGCTTCAACTGTGTCTTTAGCTTCCAACATTGTCCCCAGTGTTGCTGTGTCCAGTCTCTGAACATCCATCTTTGTCCCCTTGTCAATTTCCTCTCATTTTTTTGTATGTCGTTATCATGCCCCCCCTTTTCTCCTGCCCCCCATGCGTCGGGATGTTTTCCTTAAACCCTCTCCCTTAGGAAAAACCCTCTTAACTCGGGGACAACTTGTTGCAACCTTTGCATTTTCCTATTTTTTCTTTACATGTTTGGGCTAGGGTGGGTTAAAAACTGGTGCCAAACTACACGGTGACGGGGCCCTAAACGTTTTCTTATAAGATGTGGGAATGCTTTTTCTGAAGTTTCCAGGCCCCCCATATGCTGCAGCAATTTTTTGGGTTGATGTCGTTCAGGAGATGTGCCTGGTGTTATACTCACCCCAAGATCTCTCCTTGATGTGTTTGTAGTCCTGGCCCCCCTAGACTGTACTCCGTCTGCGGTCTCTTTGCCCCTTTCCCCAAAACCTCATGACTTTTCCTTGGTGGGTTGAACCCAAGCCAGTTGCTGACCAGGTTGCAGCCTGTCCAGATCCCTTTGTATTTCCGCCTGGTCTTGGATCGAATGAACTCTTCTCATCAACTTCACGTCATCTGCAAACAGGGACACATCGGAGTTTATTCCTTCCGTCATGTCGTTCACAAATACCAGAAACAGCACTGGTCCTAGGACTGACCCCTGTGGGACCCCACTGGTCACAGGTGGCCACTCTGACACCTCGCCACGTACCATTACTCCTTGCTGTCTTCCTGACAAATATTCCGTGATCGATTGCAGTGCCTTCCCTGTTATCCCTGCTTGGTCCTCCAGTTTTTGCACTAATCTCTTGTGTGGTACTGTGTCAAACACCTTGCAGTCCAAGAAAATGCAATCTACCCACCCCTCTCTCTCTTGTCTTACTGCTGTCACCATGTCATAGAACTCCAGTAGGTTTGTGACACAGGATTTCCCGTCTCTGAAACCATGTTGGCTGTTGGTGATGAGATCACTCCTTTCTAGATGTTCCACCATTCTTCTCCTGACAATCTTTTCCATGATTTTGCATGCTATACATGTCAGTGACAATGGTCTGTAGTTTAGTGCTTCATGTCTGTCTCCCTTTTTAAAGATTGGGACTACATTTGCTGTCTTCCATTCCTCAGGCAATCTCCATGTTTCGATAGATGTATTGAATATTGTTGTCAGGGGTACACATAGCGCCTCTGCTCCCTCTCTCAGAACCCATGGAGGGATGTTATCTGGCCCCATTGCCTTTGAGGTATCTAGCTCACTCAGAAGCCTCTTCACTTCTTCCTCGGTTGTGTGTACTGTGTCCAGCACATGGTGGTGTAAGCCACCTCTCCGTCTTTCTGGAGCCCCTTCTGTCTCCTCTGTGAACACTTCTTTGAATCTCTTGTTGAGTTCCTCACATACTTCACGGTCATTTCTTGTTGTCTCTCCTCCTTCCTTCCTTAGCCTGATTACCTGGTCCTTGACGGTTGTTTTCTTCCTGATGTGGCTGTATAACAGCTTCGGGTCAGATTTGGCTTTTGCTGCAATGTCGTTTCATATTGATGTTGGGCTCCCTTCTTATCTGTGCATATTCATTTCTGGCTCTACGACTGCTCTCCTTATTCTCCTGGGTCCTTTGCCTTCTATATTTCTTCCCTTCCCTAGCACACTTGGTTTTTGCCTCCTTGCATCTTTGGGTGAACCATCGGCTCATCCTAGCTTTTTCATTATTCCTGTTACCCTTGGGTACAAACCTCTCCTCAGCCTCCTTGCACATTGTTGCTACATATTCCATCATCTCATTAACTGGCTTCCCTGCCAGTTCTCTGTCCCACTGAACCTCATTCAGGAAGTTCCTCATTCCTGTGTAGTCCCGTTTCCTGTAGTTTGGTTTCATTTGTCCTGGCCTTCCTGCTTCCCCCTCCACTTGTAGCTCTATGTGTATTCGAAGCTCAAAACCACATGATCACTGGCCCCAAGGAGTCTTTCATATGTGATGTCCTCAATATCTGCACTACTCAAGGTGAATGCTAATTCCAGTCTTGCTGGTTCATCCTCTCCTCTCTCTCTTGTAGTGTCCCTTACGTGTTGGTACATGAAGTTTTCCAGTACCACCTCCATCATCTTAGCCCTCCATGTATCTTGGCCCCCATGTGGCTCCAAGTTCTCCCATTCGATCTCCTTCTGGTTAAAGTCGCCCATGATCAGGAGCTTTGCCCTGCATGCATGTGCTCTTCTGACCACTCTAGCCAGTGTGTCAACCATCGCTCTATTGCTGTCTTCATACTCTTGCCTTGGCCTCCTGCTGTTCTTTGGTGGGTTATACATCACTCCACTTATCACCTTGGGACCTCCAGAGTGAAGCATTCCCGCTATGTAATCACTTTCTTCTCCGCTGTCTCCTCTCTCCAGCTCATCAAAATTCCATCGGTGTTTGATCAGCAATGCCACTCCTCCACCCCCCCTGTTCCTTCTGTCTTTTCTCAGGATCTGGTATCCTGCTGGAAAGATGGCATCTGTTATCATACCTGTAAGCTTGGTTTCTGTGATCGCTATGATGTCTGGTGATGCCTCTTTGACTCTTTCGTGCCACTCCTCCCACTTGTTTGTTATTCCATCAGCATTTGTGTACCATACCTTCGGTTTCCTTTCCAACACTGTGGTTTGGGGGGCCTGTGGGGGTGGGAGACCTGGTAGCATACTGTGGGATTCTATGGTTGGGGGTTTGGGTGGAAGCTGTGGGTATGGATTGTATTGTGTGTTGGGATGGTGTGATAGGTTGTGGGGTTCTGAGGATAGTTGTGTGTGTGCTTGCCCTTGCTTCTCTGTTCTGCTCTGACTGACCTCTGCTGGTTCCATCCTTGTCTCCTTTCCTAGTTCCTTTCACTTTTTTGTCCTCTCCCTCAGCTGCTTTCTCTCTGTTTGTGTTCTGTCTCTGTCTAGGAATGCCTTCTTGTACTCTTCCGAACTTTTCAACCGTGGTTTCTCTTGGAGGATCCTGTTCTGCACTGTTTCTGTCCTGAGAATCAGCTTGATTGGTCGGTTTCTCCCCTTCAAGTACCCCCCTATTCTCTGAAAATTTACAATCTCATCCATGTCTTCTCCTCCTATTTCCGTGATGATTTTCTCAATCTCCTTTCTTTCTTCCTGCCGTCTTTCAGTGTGTGTCCTTTCCTCTCTCTCCCGAAGCCCATGGATAATCACTGATTTTGCCCTTTCCTCCTCCCATTGCCTCTTCCTCTGTGACTCTGGTTCCTGTCTGTATGTGGTCATTTTCTCCCTTGATTTTTCCAGTGGCTCTTGGTAGCATGGTTGTGCCTCAGCATTCGACCTATCTCCCTCTCCATCTGCACCCATCTGCTCTTCCCTTCCACTCCCTGGCCCTTCTTTGCAGGCTGATATGACCTTAGCATAATTCATACCTCCTTCCTTCCTGTTCAGCCTCTCATCATCGTATGGTGTGTCTTCTCTGGTCACTACCCCTGAGACTTGCTTCAGCCTGTTTACCTCAAATTCTAGGACCTTTACCCTGGCTACTGCAGTTTCGACTTGTGCCTCCCAATTCTTCGTCTCCTTCTCCAACCTCTTTTCCCATTTCACAGAGAGCTCTTTCTCCATTTTTTCAGAAAGCTCTCCTAATTTTTCTCTCCCATTCTTGCTCTATCCTTTTCCCACTGTTCCTTCTCCATCCATTCCTCCCTACCAGTACCATTGTCATCTGATCCCTGATTCCTGCCCCGCCTCTTCACTGGTTGCTACTGGATCCTCTCTCTTCCTGTTCCATGAGCTTTATCAAACCTCGCCTTAAAACTATATATGGTTCCCGCCTCCACTACGTCACTTTCTAGGCTATTCCACTGCCTGACAACTCTATGACTGAAGAATACTTCCTAACATCCCTTTGACTCATCTGAGTCTTCAACTTCCAATTGTGACCTCTTGTTTCTGTGTCCCCTCCCTGGAACATACTGTCTTTGCCAACCTTGTCTATTCCACACAGTATTTTATATGTCGTTATCATGTCTCCCCTGACCTTCCTGTCCTCCAGTGTCGTCAGGCCGATTTCCCTTAACCTTTCTTCATAGGACATTCCCCTTAGCTCTGGAACTAACCTTGTCGCAAACCTTTGCACTTTCTCTAATTTCTTGACGTGCTTGATCGAGTGCGGGTTCCAAACAGGTGCTGCATACTCCAGTATGGGCCTGACGTACACGGTGTACAGTGTCTTAAACGATTCCTTACTAAGGTATCGGAACGCTGTTCTCAGGTTTGCCAGGCGCCCATATGCCGCAGCAGTTATCTGGTTGATGTGTGTTTCCGGAGACATGCTAGGTGTTATACTCACCCTAAGATCTTTCTCTTTGAGCGAGGTTTGCAGTCTTTGGCCACCTAGCCTATACTCCGTCAGCGGTCTTCTGTGCCCTGCCCCGATCTTCTTCTAAATTAGACACATGTGTCTAATTTAACAACGTGTTGGTTCTTTGAACCATTCATCTTTAATCCTGTCAGACACTGCAACTTCTTGGGATCTTAATAATTGGGAATTCTTCGCTTGCCTAACCCTTGGGCACGACCTACTTCCACATTGGACAAATGTAACACCACCTACGACTGCTGCACTTCTCCTGCCATACGGTTTATAAGCTGCTTCTCCGCTCATATGCCGTATTCTATTCAAGATTGATGGACTGACCACATCGACTCAAGGTTGAGGGACTGATTACCTCATTCTCCTCCTGTTCTTCAAGTTTATCCTTAGTATGGACTGATGAAGCCACTGTGTGGCGAAACGTTTCCTCAATAAAGATATCCAAGAGTTGCACACGTGTCTAATTTAACAGTGTTTAAATTAATTTCTTATGTTCTTATATAGGTGAGTAAATAAAAAAACAGTCAGTAATTTCTCTCCTTCCACACACACACAATGGTCCAAGTCGGACCGAAACGTCGTCGTAGCTTCTCTCTTTTATGTGCGGGTTATTTGTGTATCGTTCCAGTCACGGTATTGTGCCTTTTTGTTATTTATTTCTCTCCTTCCTTTTCATGTTCCTTTTCCATTCCATCCGTTTCAGCATATCAGGTCACCTTGGGTCCTTCCCGGACCCTAACAGGTAGTTGATGTCAGTCATTACAATGACACTAGGGTCCGCCTCTACAACAATTTTCATTATCTGATTCTTTGACCTACCGACGTCACCTGACATGACCTCACACACATGATTTGCGTTACTTACCATAATAACATTTCGCCTGGCAAGACCCCAAGAGATTCTGGCTCGTCCAGCATGACTCCGTGAGTTTCTGGCTAACCCAGCATGACTACGCGAGATTCTGGCTCCTCCACCACCACTCCGGGAGATCCTGGCTCATCCAGCATGTTAGGTAAGACACATATGCAACAGTTAGGTATCTTTATTTCGAAACGTTTCGCCTACACAGTAGGCTTCTTCAGTCGAGTACAGAAAGGTTGATAGAAGCAGAAGATACTTGAAGACGATGTAATCAGTCCATCACCCTTAAAGTTTTGAGGTGGTCAGTCCCTCAGTCTGGAGAAGAGCATTGTTCCGTTGTCTGAAACAATATGAAGTTGAAGTGACAGAATGGGGCCTTTATATAGTGCCAGGAGGTGAGACGTAGGTTGCTTTGGGAGGGCAGGTCCTTCTCAAACCCAGCCGTTCTCACTAGTAGAGGTTGTCGAAGTGGTCTGTACCAAGATACCCTTGTGTTGCAGTGTCTGACAGAATGAACATTAAAATGGTATGAAATACCGACAGATTGTTAGGTAAGACACATATGCAACAGTTAGGTATCTTTATTTCGAAATAAAGATACCTAACTGTTGCATATGTGTCTTACCTAACAATCTGTCGGTATTTCATACCATTTTAATGTTCATCCAGCATGACTACGCGAGATTCTGGCTCACCCAGCATGACTCCTTTTCAACCAGGTTCACCCGGAGTCAGCCTTACTCACCTCGTCAGTAAAGTTCATCCAACGTAATCTGGTGTGACCTCACCCAACCCAGTGTAACCTAACTTAAAATTCCTTATACTCAAATACGAATGTAGGAATGCTGCAGCCAAGTATGGCCCAGTAGGCCTGCTGCAGTGTTCATCCATTCTTACGTTCCTGTGTTCTAAGGTATAAATAAGCACAAATAACCAGCAACATAGAAGACTGAGACTCATGACGACGTTTCAGTCCGACTTGGACTATCAACTTCAGTATTCCTATCTGACCCTTCATATCATTATGCTCCCTGTATATTCGTACCTCCTGTCTACCCAGGTAGACCTATTTGTGACTCGATAAAGCCACTGTGTGAGCGAAACATTGCCAGTAAAGGATCACATTATACTACTATATTTCTGTCTACTCCATCGTGTCGGTATTTTATATATATATATATATATATATATATAATATATATATATATAAATATATATATATATATTATATATATATATATATATATATATATATATATATATTATATATATATATACATACATGGTTTAGAAAGACACGCAAGCAAACACTATGACATATTTATAAGAAAACGTATCGGTCCTGGGACCTTGATCACTTCTAACATACAGAGATAGAAAGACATTATATATATATATATAGGCGGAGAGTGAGGTGTGAGTGACGCATGGTGACCTGAAGAATGTCAAGTTGGGATGAGGACGGGTAGACGATGAAATCATGTGACTCCTGTGTTGTTGGGTTGGTGTTGCAACACCAACCCAATAGAAGGAGAACAACATTACACTTAATTATACTACATATACATGAGTGGGGTATGGGTTAATGAGAGTTAGTCCTGCCTAGCATGGGCCAGTAGGCCTGCATCAGTGTTCCGCTTTTCCTCTATAGATTATGCTCTGCAATTCTGGTCTCCGTATAACAAAACGGATATAATGCGCTGGTGAATGTACAGAGGAAGGTAATAAACTATATCTGAAATATATAGTATGAAGACTAGTTAAAATCACTGAACATGTGCTCAAGGATGACTTCAAATTAGAGGGACATAACTAAGGTGTAGAAATAAAAAAATATAATTAAATAAAGACAATATAAATAAGGTGGTGAAAATATTTTTACTGAAGCAGGTTTGACATGTGAAGGTGTTAGCAGGACTTAGCAAATTTTCAATAGGTAAAACTGATTTTAATTGATGCCATTGAATCCTTTGTTAGATCAGCAGACTTTCCAGGTACTCTGGCTCCAGACCCCAGACTCACAAGTACTTTTTTCTTAGTTGTATCTGCTTCCACACTTCCCACAATGATCCTTAATGGGTTAGTGGCCAGATGGGAGGTACAGGTATATGGAAGGAGGCTGGAGGTCATGTGAAGGCTAGAGGTCAGGTCATGTAAGGTGTCGCCGGGTGAAGGGCAGGTTGACCTAGCTCGGGAACGGGTCACAAGAATGGTCAAAGGCTATCATAGTCCATTTGATAGTGTGACTTAGCGTGGGAATAAAATGGTCAGTGGGAAAGTTTAACTCAGGGTTTAAAGGTTTCGCGAGTGAGGTTTTGGGTGATACTGGACCAGCATTATCGACCTCGCCATCCCTTGATGAATATTATTAGGAATTAATGCATTATACTAACTTGGCTATATGTACAATGAAACGTAAGGTTCTTCATTGTTTCTCATATTTCACTAACATGTAACGCACCATATCATCTTCCATCTTACGTTAATATTTAACGCAATATATTATCTTCCATCTTAGGCTACCATGTAACGTACTTTCTCATCGTACGTTAAGATGTAATTCACTGAAGTAACTTCCACATTACGTCATGACGTACTGTGTTATATTGTGAAGAAATCACAAGTACATAGTTACCTCTACACAGGGATTTATTAAGTCATTGGCTTGTTAAAGCCGTACACAGTGGAACGTTATATTGATTAAAGCTTGCTACCTCCTGTGTCTGTTCGTCCTTACTGTCAAGAGTACACATTTGTCCTCTACAGTCTACATTGTCTTCCGTCGTAGGCTCGTGAAAGCTCGTGAAAGCTGGCTGTCCCACCGCTGACCTGCTCAAAAGCATGTTTATTGTCAGCAAACATCAATTCATATAAACAAATCCCCAGACGTATAAGTATTCACAACTAATTCACAGTTTGGAGAGGAGTCTTCAGGTGACGTTTAAAGGTCTGCTATACGTCATTAAAATGTCGTAACCTCATAATGGTTCAGGACGGACCGAAACGTCGTATATAATTTTTTATTCTCCAAATCAAGGGTGACTTGCGAACTGTTTCAGTCAAGGGATTTTAACTTTCGTTCTACAGAATGTTAACAGTTTAATTAAAGGAACTTTTAGTGCCTCTGACGAAACATTTCTGATAGAATTCCACGCTTCTAGCACCTTTAATAAATATTATAATTTATTCACACATAATTTCTATTTATAATATGCTAACTTAACTGCTGCTATTTCCACAGCAGTAGTAATTGAAGCCACTGTGTGGCGAAACGTTTCCTGAATAAAGATTCCCATATGCTGCATAAGTGTCTCAATCTTCAACTTGTCGGTTTTTCAAACCATTCATCACACACAGTAGTAATTTTAATATGACATAATTTTATAGAGTGGGGGGAAGGGGGAGATCTTTAAAACCGTTAAAGGTAAACAGAAAAAGTATTTAAAATAATTGTTTTATGTAATAAAGCAAAGTGAGGTCGCTGTGGTTATTGGAATGTGTATTGTTTATGTAATAAATGCTAATCAATGATAACGTAAATCCCACATTAACTGAGAAAAGAAAAAAAACAGAAGCCACCAGGGGATATATACCGAGAGGTTTATGTCTGATGGGAGTTTAATTGATCCCCGTTTTAGGGGATCAAGTATTCCTGCTTGGTGATGAAAAGGTTACATGAAGCCTGTATTCGACTGAAGAAGCCTACTGCGTAGGTGAAACGTTTCGGAATAAAGATACCTAACCGCTGCACGTGTGTCTTACCATCACGTGGTGCCGATATACTTTAAACCTCATTAACAAACCAAGAGAATCCTAAAGGATCTTTATGTCTGGGCTTCAGTCACAGACCCTTTCGCGTAGGTCTGCTGATGAGGGCCTCTGACTGAAGCCGAAATAAATAAATCCTTTCCATCTTTTCTTTTTTCTTTCAGTCAAATGAGATTTAACTTTCTCATATTGTTACTTGGGATTCTATAATGTTAAACAGCCACTTGAAAATCGACAGAATTATAAGGTACTTTGTTTAATATTATGTACAAAATCTTTATTTTAAATACTTCTGAGGAAGCATATATTTAAATATAAATTTATTTTGCTTTATTTAGGTGTCCCGTAGCTCGATTGGTAGCGCACTCAGCTCACACATTGAGGTCAGTGGTTCGATCCCCGGTAGGGTTGGAAACATTAGGAAATGTCTCTTTAAGATATCTGCTGTCCCTGTTCACCTATCAGTGAAACAGGTACTTTGGTGTTAGTAGAATGGAGTGGGTCACATTCTGGGGACAAAACTGACCTAATTTGCTCGAAATGCTCTGCAAAACAAGGGACTTTCTATATAAGTAGTATGTCATTGATGTCAGTTAATCCTGTATACCTTGTACACGTACTTGCAGAAATTATTATTATTTTACTATCATTATTATTATTATTATTATTATTATTATTATTATTATTATTATTATTATTATTATTATAATTATATACAGGACTACCGTTGCCACTCGCTCCACCCACCACCTGCGTGTATTTTCCCTGTCGTGGCGGCCAGTGATCACCTCGCATTTTCTCCTCTACCTCAAATCCTCCCTAGATGTTCTTGCCAATCCTCTCTACCATCGCCATGTTGTGACAGCCGTGGCTTAAGAAGGACTTAGTGCAGATTCACAGTCAAGACTCGATGGTGATCCGGGTAGACAAGATTTAGTGGGATTCCCGCCTACTTAGCGCCTTGAGATACGCCAGTAAAGAGAATGAAATGGTAGAGGAATTATGACCACCCTAACAGTGTAGGTGTGGGATATGTAGTGTCTGGTCCAGCGGGTGTAGGTGTGGGATATATTGTATCTGGTCCAGCGAGAGTAGGTGTGGGACATATGTTCCAGTGGGTGTAATTGTCTTCTCCAGCGGGTGTGTGTTTTCTCCAGCTGGTGTGTATCTTTATCCAGCGGGTGCAGGTGTCTTCTCCAGCAGCGGGTGCAGGTGTCTTCTCCAGCAGCGAGTGTAGGTGTCTTCTCCAACAGCGGGTGTAGATGTCTTCTCCAGCAGCGGGTGTAGGTGTCTTCTCCAGCAGCGGGTGTAGGTGTCTTCTCCAACAGCGGGTGTAGGTGTCTTCTCGAGCAGCGGGTGTAGGTGTCTTCTCCAACAGCGGGTGTAGGTGTCTTCTCGAGCAGCGGGTGTAGGTGTCTTCTCGAGCAGTGGGTGAAGGTGTCTTCTCCAGCAGCGAGTGTAGGTGTCTTCTCCAGCAGCGGGTGTAGGTGTCTTCTCCAGCAGCGGGGGGAGGTGTCTTCTCCAGCAGCGAGTGTAGGTGTCTTCTCGAGCAGCGGGTGTAGGTGTCTTCTCCAGCATCGGGTGTAGGTGTCTTCTCGAGCAGCTGGTGTAGGTGTCTTTTCCAACAGCGGGTGTAGGTGTCTTCCCCAGAAGCGGGTGTAGGTGTCTTCTCCAACAGCGAGTGTAGGTGTCTTTCCTGTAGCGGGTGTAGGTGTCTTCCCAAGCAGCAGGTGTAGGTGTCTTATCCATCAGTGTGTGTAGGTGTCTTCTCCAGCAGCGGGTGTAGATGTCTTCTCCAGCAGTGGGTGTAGGTATCTTCTCGAGCAGCGCGTGAAGGTGTCTTCTCCAGCAGCGGGTGTAGATGTCTTCTGCAGTAGTGGGTGTACGTATCTTCTCGAGCAGCGGGTGTAGGTGTCTTCTCGAGCAGCGGGTGTAGGTGTCTTCTCCAGCATCGGGTGTAGGTGGCCTCTCGAGCAGCGGGTGTAGGTGTCTTCTCCAACAGCGGGAGTAGGTGTCTTCTCCAGCAGCAGGGGTAGGTGTCTTTTTAAGCAGTGGGTGTAGGTGTCTTCCTTAGCAACGGGTGTAGGTGTCTTCTCGAGCAGCGGGTGTAGGTGTCTTCTCCAACAGCGGGTGCAGGTGTCTTCTCCAGCAGCGGGTGTAGGTGTCTTCCCCGGCAGCGGGTGTAGGTGTCTTCTCCAACAGCAGGTGTAGGTGTCTTTCCTGTAGCGGGTGTAGGTGTCTTCCCCAGCAGCGGGTGTAGGTATCTTCTCCAGCAGTGAGTCTAGGCGTTTTCTCCAGCAGCGGGTGTAGGTATCTTCTCCAGCAGTGGGAGCAGGTGTCTTCTCCAGCAGCGGGTGTAGGAGTCTTCACCAGCAGCGGGTTACCTAGAGGTTACCTGGAGGTTATTCCGGGAATCAACGCCCCCGCGGCCCGGTCCATGACAAGGCCTCCAGATGGATCAGGGCCTGATCAACTAGGCTGTTAATGCTGGCCGCACGCAGTCCAACGTACGAGCCACAGCCCGGCTTATCCGGCACTGACTTTAGGTATCTGTCCAGCTCTCTCTTGAAGGCAGGCAAGGGCTTATTGGCAATTCCCCTAATGCTTGATGGGAGGCTGTTGAACAGTTTTGGGCCCCGGACACTTACGGTGTTTTCCCTTAGTGTACTAATGGCGCCCCTACTTTTTATTGGGGGCATTTTGCATCGCTTGCCCAGTCTTTTACTTTCGTAGGGAGTGATTTCTGTGTGCAGATTTGGGACCATTCCTTCCAAGATTTTCCAAGTGTAGATTATGATATATCTCTCCCTCCTGCGTTCCAACGAGTACAAGTCAAGTGCTTTCAAGCGTTCCCAGTAGTTAAGGTGCTTGACAGAACTTATACGTGCAGTAAAGGATCTCTGTACACTATCTAGATCTGCGATTTCACCTGCTTTGAATGGAGATGTTAATGTACAGCAGTATTCCAGCCTAGAGAGAACAAGTGATTTGAAAAGGATCATCACTGGCTTGGCATCTCTCCTTTTGAACGTTCTCATTATCCATCCTATCATTTTCTTTACACGCGATCGTGGCACTGTTGTGATCCTTGAAAGTGAGATCCTCAGACATTACTACTCCCAGGTCCCTTACATTATTTTTCCGCTCTATTGTATGGCTGGAGTCAGTAGTAAACTCTGTTCTAGTTATTATCTCCTCCAGCTTTCCATAACGGAGTAGTTGGAATTTGTCCTCGTTGAACATCATATTGTTTACCGTTGCCCACTGGAAAACTTTGCTTATATCTTCTTGGAGGTTAACCGCGTCCTCAGCAGATGACAGCCTCATGCAGATCCTAGTATCATCCGCAAAGGATGATACGGTGCTGTGGTGTATATCTCTGTCTATGTCTGATATGAGGATAAGGAATAAGATGGGGAGCGAGTACTGTGCCTTGTGGAACAGAGCTCTTCACTACGGCAGCCTCCGATTTAACTCTGTTGACCACTACTCTTTGTGTTCGATTTGTTAGGAAGTTGAAGATCCATCTCCCCACTTTCCCAGTTATTCCTTTAGCACGTATTTTATGGGCTATTACGCCATGATCGCATTTGTCAAATGCTTTTGCAAAGTCTGTGTATATTACATCTGCATTCTGATTTTCTTCCAGTGCATCCAAGGCCATGTCATAGTGATCCAGTAGTTGTGAGAGGCAGGAGCGACCTGCCCTGAACCCATGTTGCCCTGGATTGTGCAGATTTTGGGAATCCAGGTGATTTGCAATCCTGCTTCTTAGCACTCTTTCAAAGATTTTTATGATGTGGGACGTCAGAGCTATTGGTCTATAGTTCTTAGCTAATGCTTTGCTGCCACCTTTACGGAGTGGGGCTAGATCCGTTGTTTTAAGTGACTGTGGAATTTCACCCATGTCCAAGCTCCTCCTCCATAGTGTACTTACGGCCGAGTGCATAGGCATGTTGTCAATGGCTTTTCGAAATCTATCGGAGTTAGGGTAATGTCGGAAATCTGGCATACATTTATGGAGTTTTGAGGCTCATTCATGAAGAAATCATTTGGGTCGTCGATCCTCAGACCGATTTGTGGTGTAGGTGTCTTCTCCATCAGTGGGTGTAGGTGTCTTCTCCAGCAGCAGGTGTAGGTGTCTTCTCCAGCAGCGGGTGTAGATGTCTTCTCCAGCAGTGAGTGTAGGTGTCTTCTCCAGCAGCGGGTGTAGGTGTCTTCTCCAGCAGCGGGTGTAGATGTCTTCTCCAGCAGTGGGTGTAGGTATCTTCTCCAGCAGCGGGTGAAGGTGTCTTCACTAGCAGTGGATGTAGGTACCTTCTCGAGCAGCGGGTGTGGGTGTCTTCTCCAGCAGCGGGTGAAGGTGTTTTCTCGAGCAGCGGGTGTAGGTATCTTCTCCAGCAGCGGGTGTAGGTGTCTTCTCCAGAAGCGGGTGTAGGTGTTTTCTCCAACAGCGGGTGTAGGTGTCTTCTCCAGCAGTGGGTGTAGGTGTCTTCTCCAGCAGCGGGTGTAGGTGTCTTCTCCAGCAACGGGTGTAGGAGTCTTCTCCAGCAGCGGATGTAGGTGTTTCTCCAACAGGCGGGTGTAGTGTCTTTCTCCAGCAGTGGATGTAGGCATCTTCTCCAGCAGCGGGTGTAGGTGTCTTCTCCAGCAGCCGGTGTGGGTGTCTTCTCCAGCAGCGGGTGTAAGTGTCTTCTCCAGCAGTGGGTGTAGGTGTCTTTTCCAGCAGCAAGTGTAGGTGTTTTCTCCAGCAGCGGGTGTAGGTGTCTTCTCCAGCAGCGCGTGTAGGTGCCTTCTCCAGCAACGGGTGTAGGTGTCTTCTCCAGCAGTGGGTGTGGGTGTCTTTTCCAGCTACGGAGTGTAGGTGTCTTCTCCAACAGCGAGTGTAGGTGTCTTCTCCAGCAGTGGGTGTTGGTATCTTCTCCACCAGCGGGTGTAGGTGTCTTCTCCAGCAGCGGGTGTAGGCATCTTCTCCAGCAGTGGGTGTAGGTGCCTTCTCCAGCAATGGGTGTAGGTGTCTTCTCCAGCATCCGGTGTGGGTGTCTTCTCCAGCAGCGGGTGTAGGTGTCTTCTCCCGCAGCCGGTGTGGGTGTCTTCTCCAGCAGCGAGTGTGGGTGTCTTCTCCAGCAGTGGGTGTAGGTGTCTTCTCCAGCAGCGGGTGTAGGTGTCTTCTCCAGCAGCGGGGTGTAGGTACCTTCTCCAGCAGAGGGAGTAGGTGTCTTCTCCAGCAGCGGGTGTAGGTGTCTTCTCCAGCAGCGGGTGTAGGTGTCTTCTCCAGCAGCGGGTGTAGGTGTCTTCTCTAACAGCTAGTGTAGGTGTCTTCTCTAACAGTGGGTGTAGGTATCTTCTCCAGCAGCGGGTGTAGGTGTCTTCTCCAGCAGCGGGTGTATGTGTCTTCTCCAGCAGTGGGTGTAGGTATCTTCCCAAGCAGCGGGTGTAGATGTCTTCTCCAGCAGCGGGTGTGAGTGTCTTCTCCAGCAGTGGGTGTAGGTGTCTTCTCCAGCAGCGGGTGTAGGCATCTTCTCCAGCAGTGGGTGTAGGTGCCTTCTCCAGCAATGGGTGTAGGTGTCTTCTCCAGCAGCCGGTGTAGGTGTCTTCTCCAGCAGCGGGGTGTAGGTGCCTTCTCCAGCAGAGGGAGTAGGTGTCTTCTCCAGCAGCGGGTGTAGGTGTCTTCTCCAGCAGCGGGTGTAGGTGTCTTCTCCAGCAGCGGGTGTAGGTGTCTTCTCCAACAGCTAGTGTAGGTGTCTTCTCTAACAGTGGGTGTAGGTATCTTCTCCAGCAGCGGGTGTAAGTGTCTTCTCCAGCAGCGGGTGTAGGTGTCTTCTCCAGCAGTGGGTGTAGGTATCTTCTCCAGCAGCGGGTGTAGATGTCTTCTCCAGCAGCGGGTGTGAGTGTCTTCTCCAGCAGTGGGTGTAGGTGTCTTCTCCAGCAGCGGGTGTAGGTGTCTTCTCCAGCAGCGGGTGTAGATGTCTTCTCCAGCAGTGGGTGTAGGTATCTTCTTCAGCAGTGGGTGTAGGTGTCTTCTCCAGCAGTGGATGTAGGTATCTTCTCCAGCAGCGGGTGTAGGTGTCTTCCCCAGAAGCGGGTGTAGGTGTCTTCTCCAGCAGCGGGTGTAGGTGTCTTCTCCAGCAGCGGGTGTAGGTGTCTTCTCCAGCAGCGGGTGTAGGTGTCTTCTCCAGCAGCGGGTGTAGGTGTCTTCTCCCATCAGCGGGTGTAGTGTTCTTCTCCAGCAGCGGTGTAGGTGTCTTCTCCAGCAGTCGGGTGTGTAGGTGTCTTCTCCAGCAGCGGGTGTAGGTGTCTTCTCCATCAGCGGTGTAGGTATCTTCTCCAGCAGCGGGTGTAGGTGTCTTCCCTAGCAGCGGGTGTAGTGTCTCTCCGGCAGCGGATATAGGTGTCTTCACTAGCAGTGGGTGTAGGTGTCTTCTCCAGCAGCGGGTGTAGGTGTCTTCTCCAGCAGCGGGTGTAGGTGTCTTCTCCAGCAGCGGGTGTAGGTGTCTTCTCCAGCAGCGGGTGTAGGTGTCTTCTCCATCAGCGGGTGTAGGTATCTTCTCCAGCAGCGGGTGTAGGTGTCTTCCCTAGCAGCGGGTGTAGGTGTCTTCTCCGGCAGCGGATATAGGTGTCTTCACTAGCAGTGGGTGTAGGTGTCTTCTCCAGCAGCGGGTGTAGGTGTCTTCTCCAGCAGCGGGTGTAGGTGTCTTCTCCAGCAGCGGGTGTAGGTGTCTTCTCCAGCAGCGGGTGTAGGTGTCTTCTCCATCAGCGGGTGTAGGTATCTTCTCCAGCAGCGGGTGTAGGTGTCTTCCCTAGCAGCGGGTGTAGGTGTCGTCTCCAGCAGCGGGATTAGCTGTCTCCTCTAAGACGTGTAGGATATTCTATCTGTGACAGAAAGAAAAAATCAAGGAAACAAACAAGGTCGCAATTTTGGCTTGGCAAGACTAAGATAAATTTGAATAGGATAAACCATCTTAAGGTGTTTCTTTGATTTTTATGTGATTATTTTAGATGATTTTTTCCTAGATTTCTTTGATCAGTACGAAATGTTTAATTAAAATGAGTACGCAGTGCATCTCTTCCTCAGTATGGGTCTATGTATCTTTGAAGAAGGTGTAGGTCTTTCTTGCCTTCCATGGATGAGTAAGAAGCTTAAGACTCGTGTCTATTAAGTGTATATTGATTGCCGGAAGTCCATATCAGGAAGTGTGAGAGTGTAGGGCTTAGGATGTCATAAACTTAACATGGACGTTTCTGAACGACTAGTCACGTATCTGTCAGAAGTGCTGGGGAAGAGAGAGAGAGAGAGATGGGGAGGGTCTACCTTGAGTCTACCTGGAGATTATTCCGGGGATCAACGACCCCGCGGCCCGGTCCACGATCAGACCTCCCGGTGGATCAGGGCCTGATCAACCAGGTTGTTACTGCTGGCCGCACGCAGTCCAACGTACGAACCACAGCCCGGCTGATCCGACACTGACTTTAGGTATCTGTCCAGCTCTCTCATGAAGGCAGCCAGTGACCTATTGGTAATTCCCCTTACGCTTGGTGGGACGCTGTTGAACAGTCTTGGGCCCTGGACACTTATGGTGTTTTCTATCAGTGTACCAATGGCGCCCCTAGTTTTAATTGGGGGTATTTTGCATCGCCTGCCCAGTCTTTAACTTTCGTATGGAGCGATTTTTGTGTGCAGATTCGGGACCATTCCTTCTAGGATTTTTCAAGTGTACATTATGATACATCTCTCTCTCCCGCGTTCCAAGGAGTACAAGTCAAGTGCTTCCAAGAATTCCCAGTAGTTCAGGTGCTTGACAGAACTTATACGTGCAGTAAAGGTTCTTGTACACTCTCTAGATCTGCAATTTCACATTCTTTGAACGGAGATGTTAATGTACAGCAGTATTCCAGCCTAGAGAGAACAAGTGATTTGAAAAGTATCATCACTGGCTGTGCATCTCTCGTTCCGAACGTTCTCATTATCCATCCTATCATTTTCTTTGCACGTGTGATCGTGGCACTGCTGTGATCCTTGAAAGTGAGATCCTCAGACATTACTACTCCCAGGTCCCTTACATTATTTTTCCGCTCTATTGTATGGCCAGAGTTTGTAGTATACTCTGTTCTAGTTATTATCCCCTCCAGTTTTCCATAACGGAGCAGTTGGAATTTGTCCTCATTGAACATCGTATTGTTTTCCGTTGCCCACTGGAAAACTTTGTTTATATCTTCTTGGAGGTTAAACGTGTCCTCAATAGATGACAGCCTCATGCAGATCCTAGTATCATCTGCAGAGGATGATACGGTGCTCTGGGTTATATCTCTGTCTATGTCTGATATGAGGATGAGGAACAGGATGGGGGAGAGTACTTGTGGAACAGAGCTCTTCACTGTGGCAGCCTCCGATTTAACTCTGTTGACTACTTTGTGCTCGATTGGTTAGGAAGTTGAAGATCCATCTCCCCACTTTGCCAGTTATTCCTTTAGCACGTATTTTGTGGGCTATTACGCCATGATCGCACTTGTCAAACGCTTTTTTCAGGGAGAGATAGGGGAGAGAAGATGACTGGAGAAAGATTTATTGGAATGAGAGGAAAAATCCTGAAAGTGAATGATTACGCAGGTAGCGAGTAATGCTGTTAGTAGGTTGAAAGTTAAAAAAAAAAAAAAAAGCATCTTGGAAAGATGGGATTAAATTACGTGTCGATAATGTGGCGGAAGGACTGGCGCAGTTGTTAAATTTGTAAAGAAAAGAAGGAAATATACACAAATAATCCGCACATAAAAGAGAGAAGCTTACGACGACGTTTCGGTCCGACTTGGACCATTGATAAAGTCACACTGACTTTGTCAATTGTCCAAGTCGGACCGAAACGTCGTCGTAAGCTTCTCTCTTTTATGTGCGGGTTATTTGTGTATCGTTCCAGTCACGGTATTGTGCCTTTTTTGTTATTTAAAGAAGGAAATGGAAGGTACTTGATGATTCCATAAAGGCGGCAGCAAAGCATTAGCTAAGAACTATAGACCAATAGCTCTTACGTCCCACATCATAAAAATCTTTGAAGGAGTGCTAAGAAGCAGGATTGCAAATCACCTGGATTCCCAAAATCTGCACAATCCAGGGCAACATGGGTTCAGGGCAGGTCGCTCCTGCCTCTCACAACTACTGGATCACTATGACAAGGCCTTGGATGCACTGGAAGAAAATCAGAATGCAGATGTAATATACACAGACTTTGCAAAAGCATTTGACAAATGCGATCATGGCGTAATAGCCCATAAAATACGTGCTAAAGGAATAACTGGGAAAGTGGGGAGATGGATCTTCAACTTCCTAACAAATCGAACACAAAGAGTAGTGTCAACAGAGTTAAATCGGAGGCTGCCACAGTGAAGAGCTCTGTTCCACAAGGCACAGTACTCGCCCCCATCTTATTCCTTATCCTCATATCAGACAGACAGAGATATACATCACAGCACCATATCATCCTTTGCGGATGATACTAGGATCTGCATGAGGCTGTCATCTGCTGAGGACGCGTTAACCTCCAAGAATATAAACAAAGTTTTCCAGTGGGCAACGGTAAACAATATGATGTTCAATGAGGACAAATTCCAACTACTCCGTTATGGAAAACTGGAGGAGATAATAACTAGAACAGAGTATACTACAGACTCCGGCCATACAATAGAGCAGAAAATAATGTAAGGGACCTGGGAGTAGTAATGTCTGAGGATCTCACTTTCAAGAATCACAACATTGCCACGATCGCACGTGCAAAGAAAATGATAGGATGGATAATGAGAACGTTCAAAACGAGAGATGACAAGCCAGTGATGATCCTTTTCAAATCACTTGTTCTCTCTAGGCTGGAATACTGCTGTACATTAACATCTCCATTCAAAGCAGGTGAAATCGCAGATCTAGAGAGTGTACAGAGATCCTTTACTGCACGTATAAGTTCTGTCAAGCACCTTAACTACTGGGAACGCTTGGAAGCACTTGACTTGTACTTGTTGGAACGCAGGAGGAAGAAATATATCATAATCTACACTTGGAAAATCTTGGAAGGAATGGTCCCAAATTTGCACACAGAAATCACTCCCTACGAAAGTAAAAGACTGGGCAGGCGATGCAAAATGCCCCCAATAAAAAGTAGGGGCGCCATTGGTACACTAAGGGAAAACACCATAAGTGTCCGGGGCCCAAGACTGTTCAACAGCCTCCCATCAAGCATTAGGGGAATTGTCAATAAACCCCTGGCTGCCTTCAAGAGAGAGCTGGACAGATACCTGAAGTCAGTGCCGGATCAGCCGGGCTGTGGCTCGTACGTTGGACTGCGTGCGGCCAGCAGTAACAGCCTGGTTGATCAGGCCCTGATCCATCTGGAGGCCTGGTCATGGACCGGGCAGCGGGGGCGTTGATCCCCGGAATAACCTCCAGGTAACCTCCAGGTAGCGTCATGGTGTAAGAGACAAAAAAGTGCTCCAGTGGAAAATAAAAAAAAATGTGAATATATCAGTACAATGTTGCCGATACTTTTGTATCTATGTAAGACATAGTCTTGACATGTCTGGTGAGGAAGAGGTTGTAACAGCATTTGTAGAAATGCTGATAAAATGTTAGAACATCTGTTCAACTAAATAAGACATTCTATTGCGACACCGTCTCGTTCTTCATGAGCTTTGTAAATCCAACATTAGCTTGATAAAGCTCCAGGAGAGCGAAACGTTGTCACATTGCATTAGTTGCACATGCGTCCTGTTACTTAACTAGGAGGAGGAGGCTGCAGGCAGAGGAGCTTCTCAGTCACAGAAATGGATCGAACGATTAATTATCATCTTGCTGTTGACCGTACCTACCCACCTGGAGAGTGTATACCTAAAAAGAATTCTGGTGGTCAACGCTCCCGCGGTCCAGTCCATAACCAGGCCTTGGTAGATGCCAATTACTTCTCAAATATGATACTTAACAGGGTGATTGATGTTTTTGATGTAAACATTATTTAGAGAATAATGAATAAAGAACTTCGAAGGCGATGCTGTGGCATGGAAAGTATAATCCTGGAGCAGAAGAGGGATTGCTGAGATGGTTTGGTAAGGCAGAAAAAAGAAGAAATAAGATAAGTTGATTAATAAGGTGCGTAAATCTGAGGAGGAAGGTAGGGGGTGAAGTGGCCGTCAAAGGAAGAGTGAAGAAAGGGTTGGAAATATATTCCAAATAGCAGGGGCTGATGCAACCATCAGGCAAGCAGGAGTGGAAACAGAAAAATGAATGGGGACAAACATGCGGATACAAGTGAACACACACTTAAGATGTCTTTATTGGGAACGTTTAGGCCCTGGGACTTTAGTCACTCCAAATGATACAAGAGAATGAGAAAGCAAGGCTTATACATCATCTGGAGTGACCAGGACCCCAAGTCCAAAAAGTATCCAATAACGACATCCTTTTATCCATATTGTCATCATCAATATATCTTCTACCTTCAGACACACAAGACGAGAAACAAACTTACAAAGACGGTTAAAGACACAACGAGGGTCCGTCAGAATCTCACATTCACAAGTAGAGACGAACAAGGACCAAGAGAAAGAGGTATCCATCAGAGACACAAGTAGATTGACCACCTGCAGGCACGAGGTATAGCAGCCGTAAGTCTGCAAAATTGCTAACTTTATGAGCGATTGGTCTCGTTTATCATACCTGACTCCTGGATATCTCTCTCTCTCTCTCTCTCTCTCTCTCTCTCTCTCTCTCTCTCTCTCTCTCTCTCTCTCTCTCTCTCTCTTCTCTCTCTCTCCTCTCTCCTCTCTCTCTCTCTCTCTCCTCTCTCTCTCTCTCTCTCTCTCCTCCTCTCTCTCTCTCTCTCTCTCTCTACTCTTCTCTCTCTCTCTCTCTATATATATATAATATATATATATATATATATATATATAGTATATATATATATATATATATATATATATATATATATATATATATATATATATATATATATATATATATATATATATATATATATATATAGAACATCTATAAATGGATTATCAGAGTAAGGTCTCAACTAAGGATATTCATCTAATTTCCTGAGCTTCTCTGATAACCACAATTACTCTTACGCCGTTAATTCTAATGTATATCAATGGATCATCAATGTATATAAACACAGAGATGTTTATCTGTCATTGTATATACACAGGATTTTCCCGTACTTCCATCCTTATGCAGGCATTTTAAATGCTTATTATGTACAGCGCAGTCGGGCCTTCACGACCTTATCAGTATCGGTCTTAAGGTACTCGTGTGATCCAACTTACCTGTGAGTCTATTACACCTTCTTAGCATTCAGTATTCATTCTATCAGTCCCTTACAGTCTTACAGCTCAAGTTCTTAACAGCTTCAAGTCATCAAGTCCACTTTCATTCTCCATCTTATCAAGTCTCTTATAGCAATCCAGCTAACTTCTGCTGTTACTTCAACTCTGAGTCACTTCAGTCCTATCAAGCACTTCATCTTCTTGGTTTGAAAGGGGGTTTCTAAGTCTTACAGTTTATTATGCCTGTAAGTCTTATAGCTTAGTCTATTCAGCTCTTCAAGGCTGGTAAGGGATTTATAGTGTCTTCAGAACTCAGCATGCGGTTGCGTATCTGATTAGTTTTAAGTGCAGGGGTCAGGTAGCTGTGATTCAGCCTCCCGGAATCCATAGTCTAAGCTCGCAGTCTGAGTTTCTTAGCGATAGTTCTGAATCCGGTAAGACCTTCAGCATTGTCTATTAGTTATGCAGTTCTATCTTACGTCTTATTCAGTCTTCTTAGTCTTATTCAGTTGTCTTTCTTTAGTCTATTCATTTCTTAGTCTTATTCAGTCCCTTCTTATAGTCTTTTCAGTCTTCTTAGTCTTATTCAGATTAGTCTTATTCGTCTTACGTCTTATTCAGTCTTCTTCAGTCTTCTTCAGTCTCTTGCAGTCTTATTCAGTCTTCTTTAGGTCTTATTCAGTCTTTTTCAGTCTTCTTAGTCTTTTCGTCTATTCAGTCTCTTCAGTCTTTTCAGTCTTTCAGTCTTCTTTAGTCTTATTCAGTCTTCTTCAGTCTTCTTCAGTCTTCTTCAGTCTTTCAGTCTTCTTTAGTCTTATTCAGTCTTATTTAGTCTTATTCAGTCTTCTTTAGTCTTATTCAGTCTTCTTCAGTCTTCTTCAGTCTTATTCAGTCTTCTTTAGTCTTATTCAGTCTTTTAGTCTTATTCAGTCTTCTTCAGTCCTAGTCTTCAGGTCTTCTTACAAGTCTTCTTCAGTCTTCTTCAGTCTTCTTAGTCTTATTCAGTCTTCTTTAGTCTTATCAGTCTTTCAGGTTTCATCTCTTAGTCTTATTCAGTCTTCTTGTCATTTCAGCTTCTGCAGTCTTCTTCAGTCTTTAGTCTTATTCAGTCTTCTTTAGTCTTATTCAGTCTTCTTCAGTCTTCTTCAGTCTTCTTCAGTCTTATTCAGTCTTCTTTAGTCTTATTCAGTCTTCTTCAGTCTTATTCAGTCTTCTTCAGTCTTCTTCAGTCTTCTTCAGAGTTCTTCGTTTATGTCTTCTTTAGTCTTATTCAGTCTTCTAGTCTTATTCAGTCTTATCAGTTTCTTCAGTCTTCTAGTCTTTCAGTCTTCTTTAGCTTTTCAGTCTTCTTCAGTCATTCAGTCTTTTCAGTCTTCTTCAGTCTCTTCAGTCTTCTTCAGCTTCTTAGCTTTCAGTCTTCTTTAGTCTATTTAGTCTTCTTAGGTTTCTCTTCAGTCTTCTTAGTCTTCTTCAGTCTTCTCAGTCTTCTTTAGTCTTTTCAGTTTTTCAGTCTTCTCAGTCTTCTTATTGTCTGTCTCAGTCTTCTTTAGATCTTATTCAGTCTTCTTAGTCTTATTAGTCTTCTTCAGTCTCTTTAGTCTTTCAGTCTTCTTAGTCTTATTCAGTCCTAGCTTCTAGTCTTCTTCAGTCTTCTTCAGTCTTTTTTAGTCTTTTCAGTCTTCTTCAGTCTTTTCGTCTTTTCAGTCTTCTTTAGTCTTGCGGATTCATGCTCTTCTTAGTCTTATTCAGTCTTTCAGTCTTTTCAGTCTTCTTCAGTCTTCTTTAGTCTTCTTTTTGTCTTTTCAGTCTTCTTTAGTCTTTTAGCTCTTCAGTCTTCTTTAGTCTTTTCAGTCTTCTTCAGTCTTCTTCAGGTCTTCTTCAGTCTATTTAGTCTTCTTAGTCTTTTCAGTCTTTCAGTCTTTTCAGGTCGTCTTCGGTAGTTCTTAGTCTTCTCAGTTTCTTTAGTCTTATTCAGTCTTCTTTAGTCTTCTTCAGTCTTCTTCAGTCTTCTTTAGTCTTATTCAGTCTTCTTTAGTCTTCTTCAGTCTTCTTTAGTCTTCTTCAGTCTTATTCAGTCTTCTTACCTTCAGGTCTTACTTCAGTCTTCTTAGTCTTCTTCAGTCTTCTTAGTCTTCTTTAGTCTTCTTAGTTTTCTTCAGTTTCTCAGTCTTCTTAGTCTTCTTCGGTCTTCTAGTCTTCTTTAGTTTTTAGTCTTCTTCAGTCTTCTTTAGTCTTCATCTAGTCTTCTTGTCTCTTCATTCAGTCTTCTTCAGTCTTCTTCAGTCTCCTTAGTGTTTTAGTCTTCTTAGTTAGTCTCAGTCTTCTTCAGTCTTCTTCAGTCTTCTTCAGTCTTCTTCAGTCTTCTTCAGTCTTCTTTAGTCTTATTCAGTCTTATTCAGTCTTCTTTAGTCTTCTTCAGTCTTCTTTAGTCTTCTTCAGTCTTCTTCAGTTCTTCAGTCTTTGTCTTCTTCAAGTTTCTTCAGTCTTTTCAGTCTTCTTAGTCTTCTTCAGTCTTCTTCAGTCTTCTTGTCCCGCGCTTCTTTAGTCTTTTCAGATCTCCTCAGTCTTCTTTAGTCTTGGCTTCATCTTCTTTAGTCTTTTCAGTCTTCTTCAGTCTTCTTCAGTCTTCCTCAGTCTTCTTTAGTCTTCTTCGGTCTTCAGTCTTCTTTAGTCTTCTTCAGTCTTCTTTAGTCTTCTTCAGTCTTCCTCAGTCTTCTTTAGTCTTCCGGTATCAGTCTTCTTAGTCTTTTCAGTCTTATTCAGTCTTCTTAGTCTTCTTCAGTCTTCTTAGTCTTCTCATCTCTCGTCTTCTTTAGTCTTCTTCAGTCTTCTTCAGTCTTCTTTAGTCTTCTTCAGTCTTCTTTAGTCTTCTTCAGTCTTCTTCAGTCTTCTTTAGTCTTCTTCAGTCTTCTTCAGTCTTCTTCAGTCTTCTTCAGTCTTCTTTAGTCTTTCGTCTTCTAGTCTTCTTAGTCTTCTTTCAGTTTTCTTTAGTCTTCTTCAGTCTTCCTCAGTCTTCTTTAGTCTTCTTCGGTCTTCAGTCTTCTTTAGTCTTATTCAGTCTTCTTTAGTCTTCTTCAGTCTTCTTTAGTCTTCTTCAGTCTTATTCAGTCTTCTTCAGTTCTTCACTCTTGTAGTCTTTTAGTCTTCTTCAGTTCTTCTTCAGTCTTCTTAGTCTTCTTTATCTTCTTAGCTTTCTTCAGTGTTCCCCGTCTTCTTAGTCTATTAGCTTCTTTAGTCTCTTAAGTTCTTTAGTCTTCTTCAGCTTTTGTGCTATGGTTTTATGGCATCGTTCACTCTGAGTTTCTGAGATCTCTTGCGTTCGTTCTTCACCTTCTTCATGTTTTTTCAGTCTTCTTAGTCTTCTTCAGTCTTACTTCAGTCTTCTTCAGTCTTCTTCAGTTTTCTTCAGTCTTCTTCAGTCTTCTTCAGTCTTCTCCAGACAATGTTGAGAGGACTGCCCTACTAGAAGAATCGTAAGAGACGAGCCTACAAGGACTGAAGTGACCGTCTCTGGAAAACCGAAGCAGCAAGATAGATATGATCACGACGTTCAAGATAGGTAGAGCCATTGATGGGGGGACATGCAGCTAGCCTGAGAAGAACAAAGGAACACAGATAACACCTGAACACGATATCTCATAGTTATTTTATGAAATACGTACTTGGAGTTAAATTCCACACAAAGTTAGGGCCCCAGAAACTCGTCATGTCTGCCCATCTCTCTTTCCCAGTCTGCCTCCAATCTCCTCTGTCCCAGTCTGCCTGTCCAACTGTCTCCCTCTGTCCCAGTCTGCCTGTCCAACTGTCTCCCTCTGTCCCAGTCTGTCTGTCCAACTATCTCCCTCTGTCCCAGTCTGCCTTCCAACTTCCCTGTCCCTTGTCCCATCGCTGTCCGACTCCTTGCCTCCCTCCATCTTTCCTTCATTCCCGTGTCCCTCTCTTCTTCCATGTCCTCCTTCCCCATTGCTTCCCTGTTCCCCTCTCTTCCTGTGTGCGTTTACTCTCACCTTACCTTCATCCCTGCCTTCCTACCTGTTTAACTTCCGATTTCGATAACTCTCTCTCTCTCTCTCTCTCCTCACTTCTCTCTCTCCTCTTCTTCTCATCTCTCTCTCCCCGCTCTCCTCTCTCTCTCTCTCTCTCTCTCTCTCCTCTCCTTCTCTCTCTCTCTTCTCTCGTCTCTCTCTCTCTCCTCTCTTCTCTCTCCTCTCTCCTCTCTCTTTTTTTTTACACAGGTTTGACAAGGTTAAGATCCCTACTTTATTGACAAGCTATTACAGGTTAAGGATCCTAACTTTATTGCAAGCCTAAGAGCTGTTCCTACATCACTCATTTGAAAGCTTTTTTTTTTTAGAGACATACAGTAGGGAACAGGATGAAGTGGACCATCTTGGCAGCATTTCATTGATCAACTGATTTTATCTCGTTGACTCATTATGCTGACGAAGTGTTCCATACTCGAGTCATCCGGGTATGTATGATTCAGATGAGTGATTTTGAGAAAGGGTACAGCCAGAGTGAAGTTGCTGCTTCATGCCCATCTTGTGGCATAAAAGCTTGTTCACGCTGTCCTCGAAGTGGATCCAAGTGTGGTATTTTGACAATATGGCCTTGTACATAACAGTAGGCCATCCACATCCTCCTATGTTGAAGAGGATCGGGGTAGGTGAAGGGAGCCTCTGTGACAGATTATCCAGGATGGGTCCAGGCGAGAGATAGACGTTCTATGCTCTGTTCTCTACTCTGTCAGCAGTACGCAGATGAGAGGTGGCAGGCAAACCAGAAAGTGGAGCATACTCAGGTGTGAGCGTACTTGCGCCTCGTACGGATCTTGCAACCCTCTACTGAAAGCAGATGCGAGATACGGCGAAGTGCTTAAGCTTCCTGGCTGCCTTGTTGCAAGATTTACACAGGTTCTTCATGGTAGTTTGGAGCAAATTTCACCCACAGGAAATCAACTTCTCTCCGGCAACACCTCCCTTCATCTACTACTGCACCAGCATTACATCAGGTGCTAGAGACGATCATCATTTGCGTTTCTCAGGTGGAAATGTTACTTTGCCTCTATTTCCCCAAGCGATGATAGCTATCAGCTGGTGATTGAGTAGCTTAGAGCAGCTGGCATTTCTTCCTCTTATAAGTGAATGTCAGTGTACAGTCGTCTGCTTGCTGTTAGATTCTGGGAAGATGAAGATAGGTCGTTTGAAGTAACATTCCATAACATTGACCCAGAACGCTTCTTTGTGGAACACTGCCCCAAAGATATCTCTGATCCGTTCTTGAACTGCACACTTAGAATTACCATGAAGGAATCATTGAGGAACATACGTAGAGCTCTCTCTCATCATCTCTTCCTCTTCTCTCCTCAACTCATCTACTTCTGCTTCATATTACTCGCATCATCTTCTCTCTCTCTCGTTAATCTCTCTTCTCTCTCATTTGCTTGTCTCTGGTCTCTGGTCTGTTGTACTCTCTCTCTCTCTCTCTCGTCTCCCTCTCTCTCTTGAACTCTCTCTCCCTAATCAGTCATCTCTGCATTCCGTTCTCTTCTCTCTCTCAACTCTCTCTCATCGTCGCATTCCGCTAGCGAGCGTCACGGCCGTCATAAAGTTACCTACCGTTGCTGATACTCACAACTGAGGCTACAATGTTTCGAAACTGCAGGTAGAACCACTGTAAATCACCACGCGGGAAAGAACCTCGACGCCCACGAGTGCGAAACTGAGGTAGGATGTAAGCCCTCTCCCAAGTGAAGAGATGAAGCCTCTCCAAGTGAGAGATGAAGCCTCTCCAAGTGAGGGATGAAGACTCTCCAAGTGAGGGATGAAGCCTCTCCAAGTGAGGGATGAAGCCTCTCCAAGTGAGGACCCGCACAACCTGGCCAACCACGTCTCAAGTTTCTGTTCAAACTTGGCACTTTCTAGTCCGGTCTTTTTATTACGGCTACATTCCCACTTGCTTCCACGACTATTCCAACTTGGTTCTCCAAACAATTAAACGCTTCTGTAATACAAACATTAAATGTTTTTCGATACAAGTATGAGAACATTTTCAACAAACTTTTGTATATGATAAAGGCATCAAGTTCTTCTCCGCTATATTCATCCAACTTTTCACTGCTATAAAACAAACTTCAAACGTTTTTCCCTGCTACAAACACCCGGCATCATCTGCTAGGTTACTTTCCGTTAAACGTTTCTCAAACGTTTAAGAACAATAAACTTCCATCCTTATCTGTTACAAAAACGTCTTGCGGACACTTGAGCCCCGCCGTCTTAACCTCCAGGTTTACATGCAGCCATTGTTTCCATGTCAGCGCCCAGCTTCTAAATCACAGCTTATCAGTTCCCGTCATCACCTGAGTGCAGCACACTTTCCACAGTTGTCAAATTAGCAGTTGAGGGGCAGCCAGGGAGGTGGGTTGGTAGGACTCGAGGGCTGGATTATCTCGTGTCCACTGTATAGCAACTCTTCTTCGTGTGTGTGCGTGTTGACACCTACTTTTATTCTCCCAGTTGTGGTTCAGTCTTAGTGTGTGTATGTGTGTGTGTGTGTGTGTGTGTGTGTGTACTTACCTAATTGTAGTTGCAGGGGTCGATACTCAGCTCCTGGCCCCGCCTCTTCACTGAACGCTACTAGGTCCTCTCTCTCCCTATTCCATGAGCTTTATCATACCTCGTCTTAAAGCTATTTATGGTTCCTTTCCCCACTAAATCGCTCGCAAGACTGTTCCACTTCCTGACCACTCTATGACTGAAGAACTGCTTCCTAACATCCCTGTGACTCATCTGAGTCTTCAGCTTCCAAGAGTGACCCCTTGTTTCTGTGTCCCCTCTCTGGAACATCTTGTCTCTGTCCACCTTGTCTATTCCACGCAGTATTTTGTATGTCGTTATCATGTCTTCCCTATCCCTCCTGTCCTCCAGTGTCGTCAGGCCGATTTCCCTCAACCTTTCTTCATAAGACATTCCTCTTAGCTCTGGAACTAACCTTGTCGCAAACCTTTGCACTTTCTCTAATTTCTTAACGTGCTTGACCCGGTGCGGGATCCAAACCGGTGTGTGCGTGTGTGTGTGTGTGTGTGTGTGTGTGTGTGTGTGTGTGTGTGTGTGTGTGTGTGTGTGTGTGTGTGTGTGTGTGTGTGTGTGTGTGTGTGTGTGGTGTGTGTGTGTGCCTGTAGATAGGCTGATAACGTTTGCTTCGTCAACATCTTTGTTCTTAAGGAAGGAACACGACAACTGACGTAGTAGCACAAGCTAGTCAGGTCCAACTCACACCCACCTACACCTACTCATGTATTTGTAGATGAATGGTTCAGAGAACCGACATGTTGATAAATTAGACACATGTGCAACTCTTGGGTATCTTTATTGAGGAAACGTTTCGCCACACAGTGGCTTCATCAGTCCATACGTAGGAGAAACTTGAAGAACAGGAGGAGAATGAGGTAATCAGTCCCTCAACCTTGAGTCGATGTGTTCAGTCCATCAATCTTGAATAGAATACGGCATATCAGTGGAGAAGCAGCTTATAAACCGTATGGCAGGAGAGGTGCAGCAGTCATAGGTCGTGTAACATTTGTTCAATGTGGAAGTAGGTCGTGCCCAAGAATTAGGCAAGCGAAGAATTCCTAAGTATTAAGATCCCAAGAAGTTGCAGTGTCTGACAGATTTGTAGATGAATGGTTCAGAGAACCGACATGTTGATAAATTAGACACATGTGCAACTCTTGGGTATCTTTATTGAGGAAACGTTTCGCCACACAGTGGCTTCATCAGTCCATACGTAGGAGAAACTTGAAGAACAGGAGGAGAATGAGGTAATCAGTCCCTCAACCTTGAGTCGATGTGTTCAGTCCATCAATCTTGAATAGAATACGGCATATCAGCGGAGAAGCAGCTTATAAACCGTATGGCCGGAGAGGTGCAGCAGTCATAGGTCGTGTCACATTTGTTATCAACATGTCGGTTCTCTGAACCATTCATCTACAAATCTGTCAGACACTGCAACTTCTTGGGATCTTAATACTTAGGAATTCTTCGCTTGCCAAATTCTTGGGCACGACCAACTTCCACTTTAAACAAATGTGACACCACCTATGACTGTTAACCTCCCCCCGCCAAAAAGGGTTTTAAAAGCTGCTTCTCCCCCCTGATATGCCGTTTTCTATTCAAGAAAATTGGAAATGAAAACAATCGACTGGGGGTTGGAGGGATGATTCCTAAAATTCTCCTCCGGGTTCTTAAAGTTTCTCCTACGAAAGATGATGAACCCCATTGGGGGCGAAACTTTTTTCCTAAATTTAAAGATACCCAAGAGTTGCACATTTGTCTAATTTACACTCAGGGTTTTTAAACCCAAACCTATTTTTAAAACTACACAACGGGGCCCAAAAACGTTGTGCATTTTTTAAAAATAGGTTAGTTTAAATAATAAGGGGTGGGGGTGGGTGTGAGTTGGACCTATTAGCTTGTGCTACTAGGGGGGGGGGGGGGGCATTTTGGGCCCTGTACCTTCCTTAAGTGAATGTGACTTGACCTACTAGGGTTGGGGCATTGGCTTAAACCCGGTTTGGGGGCTTGGACCGTTCCCCCAAAGGGCCCGTAGACCTGTTTTTTGTGTTCCTTTATTTTTTTTTTTTTAAAAGTTTTTCGGGGTATTTCCCCGGGGGGTTTGGGGGAAGGGGGCCGGGGACCAAAAAGTATTGCTGCTGTTTATTCGTTTTTGTTAATTTTTTCCCTTTAGGGGTTTTAAATATCAAAGCTTTGGAAATAATAATAAAAATAAAAATAATGATAAAAATTTTAAAAATAATATAATAATAATTTTAAAAAATAATAAAAAAAATAATAATAATAATAAAAATAATAAAATAATAAAAATGTAAAGTGAAATTAAACCCCTTTTTAAAAGATTTTCCCATGGACATTCATATGGAATGCCCCAATCCAAAGGGGGAGTGGCTCCCAAATTCCCCTGAAACACAAACCCTTTTACCCCCTAGCACTTTTCAAAAAAAGCATCCCCTGGAAAAAACACCAAAAAATTTCCCGGAAAACTACCGGGCGCCGCCTCCCTCGTTTCCCAAAACACCTCCCCAAAAACGCTCTCTGCTGCCAAAAAAGGATTTTACCCGATTTACCCTGGGGAAAAATTTTTTTACTGCGGTTTGGGCAAACCCCGGCTTTTCTTTTGGTACCGGGGAAATTTTTGATCCAAGCTCACTAATTTCCCCGGAATCCCGGGCCCTTTAACGTAGCTTTTTTATTAAAAAAATGAAGAATTATATAGAAAAAAAAAAAATTTAAATGCTTCTGCTTTTACTCTTGCTACTGTTGTTTTTAAATTTTTACACATTTTAAAAGGACTGTTTTCCCATTGTAAACCCCCCCTCGCTACAGCTGCTAAATTTCAGTAATTTCTAGTTTTAATAATAAATCTTTTTACTGGCAGTTTTTTTGGCTTTTACATCTCCATTCGATTCCCCTTAAGAGGGAAGTATCCCGAAATTAAAATTACCACGAAAAACGTAATGACCCCAAATTTTTAAAAAAACCCCCTGGTATGGTTTTCTTTCATTTTTGGTCACAAGGTATGGGTTTTTTTGCAATCGTTTCATTACGATTTCGGGGTCACTTTAAAAAGGGTTTGATGGGGCTTGACTAAGTTCGTCACGGGGCCCCGCTGCTGGAGAATTTGTCTGTAAAAACTTTTCATTTTGTGGTCACAAGGGGGTGCCAATTTCAAAACCTTTCCCATGGGTAGAAAAATACCTAGTTTGGGCGATTTATTGTGGCTAGCTGGTTTCCCGTGGTAACGTGACGGGGCCCGGAGTTTTTTAGACTCTGAAACGCGGGTTCAACCCCGCCCCTGGTTAAAGGGGAAAAATCCAAGTTAGGACTGAAGGGGTATCCGTCCCTTTTCCCTAAACTTCGTCCTTTATACTTTTAAGCTTTCTTGGATGCCCTTTTATCTTACATTCTCCTTTAGGCCCCCTCCTGTTCCCTGCATTTCGTTCTATGAAAAAATTTTCTGACAAAGTATTCTGTCTCCCCTTCAGAGCTCCAAAATTTTAAAATTTTCCCCTTTTTTTAGATGTTTTAAAGGGTTTTATTTTTTTCCCTTAAAAATTTCCTTTTTTTTTTTTCATTAATCTCATTTCCCCGTAGGGGGAAAAAATGTTACTTGAGTAGCTTGGGACAAACTATTAAAAAAATTGGGCGTGTCGGTGATCCATTTCACGCCGATCGTCTTTAACTAGATAAATTTTTATTAATTATTAGTTTTAACCTTTCAAACCTGCCACTTCCTTTAAAAAACATATTTTTAGGAAAAAATTAAATGTAATCGGTTTTTCCGAAAAATTTTAAAAAGTCCCCCCAAAAACATTTTATAAATTTTTTCCCGATTTCCAAAATCGGATACAGCAGGGTTTAAAAGGCCCCGCGAAAGCGCTTTTAAAGTAGTCGGAGACTACCTTTTGAAAACAGAGGGCTAGAATCCTAGTCCCGTATGGCCCGAAATTAAAAAATTTTCTTTCGCTTACCACAGTGTTTTGTTTTAAGGGTTTCGTCTCAAATTAAAATTTTCTATGTCCCTTTTCACAGATTGGGGGGTCGGTATAGGGCGGGTTTTTAAAATTTTTTTTTTTTTCACCGAAGGGGGAAAATTTTAAACCCAAAAAGACTCAAGCCCGGAGGGAAATGGCATGGTGAACCGGGCAAATATGACTTCAACATATTAACCGAATTTAAAACCCCCTTGTGGGAAAGGGGTTTTTTTTTAAAAAAATGTCCCGAACCCGAATGAGCCTTTTTTTTTTTCCCCACGGTCCAATGTTTTTTCTTTCATGCCCTTTTTTTCTTTTGGGGGTGACAGCTCATTTTTTTTTTTTTTTGTTTTTACATACAACGCCCCCACTTCCACTCGTTTTTTTTTTTTTTTTTTTTTTTTTGAGGGGTTCTATCAATGAGGAATAATTTAAATTATAGTATATGGCAGTCGAAGTAGAGACTTGTTTCCATTTCTGCAGCGACTTGATCCCAAGTGTCCTCGTTCATCTCAAAGATACAGCTTCTCTCGGTTCATCTTCCTCACTCGTTGGTTCCCAAGGACAAACATGACTGCTTCTATTAAACTTAATGAGAACCTCTCTGATTATATGAGAGTTCTTACACTCAGCATTGCCGAGTAATGCTACAGTAAGCTTCGAGTGAAGCTTCATTTGTCTGAGAAAAGAGAGTAGTTTAAATATACACGGGAAGATTTCAGGATGTGATCCTTCATGTTGAACAATTAAATGTCTTTATCTGAAAACCCTGCACGAATTCTCTCGAAATGGTCCTACAGTTTGCTGGTTTCATGCTCTGGTCATTAAGGAATTTATTCCAAAGGCACTGGGGCCCTCAAAATTTATTTGTCAACATTGTTAAAGAAAAGCTTCATTTAATAACCTTCTTCCTCTTCATTGACATAATTATCAGAACTTGAGAAAGAAAGGGATTCATTATTTATTAACATAATTTTGTTTACAAACTTTTTGAGCACTTTGTTTCACAGATCGTAACTTAATAAAAATTAAAGATACTCTATTTGAATAACAGAATAATTTTCCTTCACCAAGCTTATTAAGCTGAAACTTGAACAAAAGTTATTGTGTGAAGCTCGCACGAAACTCAATCTAAGTTCCTCTTGAGTTGTGATCTGTAACGGGATGAAACATGTTTCTCCAGAGTTATGTTAGATATTGCTGTAAGCTGAAACCTGTTCCTGTTATACAAGTGTCACCCAATTGTCACTTCAGTAGGAGTCTTACATTCCAGTTGTTTCTCAGTGGGACTCATAGAATAAAATAATTTCGTGCTCCGAATTTAAAAGTAGGAAAAGGAGATATGTAATAAAATTTTGTGTTCTTTTAGGAAAAGCAATTACAGAAATGTTTTTAATGATGGATAATGTCCTGAGAGAGACTTGTTGTCTCAATGTACAGCAGCACCATTCATTGCTCCTCCAAAATAGGCCGAATTACACTCAGGTTAAGAACCGCTGCTCTACTGAAGATGGTCTCAACTTGTAAGAATGAATATTATGGATAACTAGCTAGGTGTCAATCTTCCTTTCCCACTACTATTCCCTTCCTTCTTCCTTGCTTCCTATCTCTTCGTTGCCTTCCTCCCTCTCCTATTTCTAATTTATATTCAATGCCTATTCCTCCCTCTCCTCCGTCTTGGATAATAAATGATATGGGTGAAGAGCTAAGAGTCAATTCTGTTCAACCCTCCTTTCCCCTTCTCCACTTTCTCCTATTTTCTTTCCTTCCTTCCTCCTCCTCCTTTAACTATTTCTCTTATATACTCACCTCCTTCCATACATTTCCTATCACTCTCCTCCATCTTTACTATAGAGAAATACCTATAAAATTCCCTTCCTTAATCTTTAACTCTCTTATTTTCATTCCTTGTCCACCTTCCTCCTTCACCTCCTCTCAGAGTCCCCTAAAAATTTTAGGGGAGAAAAATATCTATAAGTTTTTTTAAATTAGTGAAAAGAATCCTTAAGCTCTCATTCGCATCACCAACACCATCTTCACTATCATCATCACCACCACCACCACCACCCCTCACAGGCCGCTAACACCATCACCGCCCCCAACACCTACCACCACTACCACCATCAGCATCACCACCTCCACCAGCACCACCACCACCACCGGCTTATGCTAAAGCCTAGGTGACCCTTCCTGGGGCTATATCTGTAATTATTCGTCTGAACCTGCGCCATCTTGGCTACTTATAACCCACTCTGGCAGCCCCCCTGCCGATTTATCGCCAGATAGCGCAGGGGCTGTTTTCCAGCCCGGCCGCCACCATCACACTGTTGGTAAACAAGAAAGTAATAAAACTTTTAATGAATCCATCAGCTTAGATTTGTATCCGAGACTAGACTGTTCTCCTCCCTCCCTTCCATTCCCTCCCCTTCTTTCTCCCTTCTCCTACCCCCTACCATCTCTTCCCCTCTTCCTTTTCACCCCTTCCCTTCTTTCTGCTACCCCTCACCCTCATCTCTGCCATCTACTCTCCTCTTTGCAACTCTCTCCCCTCCTACCCACTCCTCTTCCCCAGACAGCCCCGTTCCTTCCACTTTCCATTTTCTCCTATCCCCTACCACCCTTTCCCTCCTTCTACCCCTCTTTCTGATCCCTGCCAATTAATCTTTCTACCACTCATTCTCTCGGCCACCCTTCCCTACCCGTGGCACCCATTCCATTGCCACCCACACCCGTGCCACCCATTCCCGTGCACCCATTCCCGTGCTACCCATTCCGTTTACCTGGAGTTTACCAGGAGAGAGTTCCGGGGGTCAACGCCCCCGCGGTCCGGTCTGTGACCAGGCCTTATGGTGGACCAGAGCCTGATCAGCCAGGCTGTTACTGCTGGCTGCACGCAATCCAACGTACGAGCCACAGCCCGGCTGGTCAGGTACCGACTTTAGGTGCTTGTCCAGTGCCTGCTTGAAGACAGCCAGGGGTCTATTGGTAATCCCCCTTATGTATGCTGGGAGGCAGTTGAACAGTCTTGGGCCCCTGACACTTACTGTGTTGTCTCTTAACGTGCTAGTGACACCCCTGGGCATCGTCTGCCCAGTCTTTTGCTTTCGTAGTGAGTGATTTTCCTGTGCAAGTTCGGTACTAGTCCCTCTAGGACTTCGTGCTCCCCATCCCCGTACCACCCATTCTTGTACCACCCATTCCCTCCCACCCTGTTTCTCACGGCCTGTACCTACTTCACCCTGATTTAATACTTCGCCTTATTATTATTTGTATTCAGTTATGTCTACTTCCTATTCATCACTGTAATTGTTCATCTTGTTCTTGTTCTTCTTGTTCAAGACAATATTTACAATAATTAGACTTTGTATTGAAAATTCAATGCTTCTTTAGCTTTGACAATTCAGCAAAGGGAAAGCAGTAAGTGAAACAGTGAACGAAACAGTGAGAGAAACAGTGAAAGAAGACTGAAAATTGCAAGAAGTTATAAGCAGTGTTTTCCGGTGGGCACTGTGGAACAACATGACGTTCAGTGGTGACAAGTTCCAGCTGCTTAGGTATGGAAAAAATGAAGATCTCAAAAGGGACACTGTGTACAAAACTCAAGACCCTCGAAGAGAAAGAAAGGAACACGTGAAAGACCCGAGAGTAATTATGTCAGCTGACCTTTCTTTCAAAGAACACATTAAGGCAAATGTCACGACAGCCAAGAAAGTGACAGAGTAGATATTGAGAACTTTCAAAACAAAGAAATAGTGCCAATGGTGAAAACATTTAAATTGCTTGTGCTCCTTCGTTTAGAGTAATGTTCAGTGTTGACGGTTCCGTTCAGGACAGGAAAGATAGAGATAAAGCAGAGATCATATTCGACAAGCATAGAGCCAATTAAGCATTTAAATTACTGGGAACGCCTGAAAGTTCTAAATATATACTCGTTGGAACGAAGGAGCGAAAGATACACAATAATATATTACGAGGAAAGTACTTAAGGGCCTTGTCCCAAATCTGCACAACTCTCATAATATATTGAAGTGAGAGTTATGACAGAAAATTTACAATAAACCCAGGGAAAATCAGGGGCACTGCGACATAGTAAGAGAACATTATATCAGCATTCGTGGTCCCAGACTCTTCAACATCTTACCAAAAGATATCAGAAACACCACTGAGAAATATGTAGAATTCTTCAAGAAGAAAGTGGACAAGTATCTCTTCCAAGTGAGAGATTAACCAAAATGTGAGTGTATGTTAAACAACAATGTGAAGTGAGCTAGCAGGTGACAAAAACTGAGATAATAGGGTTTAAACGAAGGAATATATATTATTATATTATCATGTATCTCTCTCTCTCCGCTCCAATGAGTACATGCTCAAGACTTGCAGGCGTTCCCAGTAGTTTAGGTGCTTTACTGGCTCAATGTGAGCCGTAAATTAAGTACATTAAATAATAGCAGCAGTGTTGAGGGGATATGAGAGAAGCTTCCTGACTCTATCTACCACAAATGTCAGATTGGTTTATCTCTAATGTTGTGTTCTTCTACTTTTGAGATAATTACGAGAGTTATGATTAACTAAGCAAGTATCTTTCTTGATGCTGATTACTCGAGCGTATAAATACTCTCCTATATGTGTGTTTCAAGTTTTTGAGGTTTTGCCTACATAAAACTTCTGGCAGGCTCCACACGGGATAATGTCAACATCAGTGTCGCTGTTGTCGAGATGTTTTGCTGTTGGTTAGGTGTCTGACAGGAGTGATTTTGACTGTTGCTGTTCTGATGTTACACGATGAGAAGACCTTAGTAACGTTGTCCGCCATGCTGATGTTGGGAAGAATGATGCCAAGATTTATGAATGGTCTCTGTTCTAGGTGTGCTGAGTATGTGAAAACGTGAGGAGAATTGCAACTCCATGATCTCCTGGGGAATGAAGACACATGCCTTTCCCAGGTATTCCAAACTATATATTATGTGTGCCAGTAGGTAAATATAAAAACATAAAATTACAAATTAATCCTCGTTTAGTCCGTGTGTTTTGCTGAGATTAGAAATTATGTAAATCATTAATGTTTATAGGCGAACAAAATATCTGGATCATTAATGTGTGTGGTCGGATTTGGGTACTAAGACATCAAGAAAGGGGACTTAACTTTGGTATGGGGATCGATTTATCCATACCAAAATTACTTTGTAAATATGGTCTATTTACATATGATGCTGTTTATCTGGACTTCATAAGTACTTAAGTACACATAAAGATTCTCTTCCACTGCATCAAAATACCTTATTGAAATAAGTCAGCAAATTTATTAGGCAAGTTCTATAACTGTTAAACTGTGCTGAGACTCGCTGTTTAAATTCATTAAGGTGACCTCGAATTATATCTGATATATAAGTTGCAGTAACTTTCCCACTATTAAATGAATTGAAGCTTACAACCAAGTTACTCTTTTGCAGTTATCTATTAAAATGACTAGATAATTCTTTCATCAAGTCGTCTTTGTATATCTCAAGAATCTTCGAAAACAGTTGGTCACGGCCCGTTGACTTATTTGTTTTTTCTCTAGCAAACATACAGTGTGAGGGATGGCAGGCTCTAGCAAACATACAGTGTGAGGGATGGCAGGCTCTAGCAAACATACAGTGTGAGGGATGGAAGACTCTAGCAAACATACAGTGTGAGGGATGGAAGACTCTAACAAACATACAGTGTGAGGGATGGCAGGCTCTAGCAAACATACAGTGTACGGGATGGCAGGCTCTAGCAGACATACAGTTGTGTATGTGAGGGATGGCAGGCTCTAGCAAACATACAGTGTAAGGGATGGCAGGCTCTAGCAAACATACAGTGTAAGGGATGGCAGGCTCTAGCAAACACACAATACCAGACGTAGCATTAGTGGTAGGTGTAGCAGGCATAGCAACAGAAACAAGTGGTGGAGCACCTGATGTGTCAGTAGTGTGTTCAAAGAAGCAAGTTCTTTAGTAACAGCAAGAGTAGCGCAAAGCAGTAGCTGTAAATAAAAAGTGTGGTCATGGCTGCAGTAGTTAACATGACTGACAGAAGCAGTAGAAATGAAGTACGCCAGCAGATGTGACAGACAGCAGTAGATGAGAGGGGCCGCAACACAGACATGACATGTAGCAGTGTATGATAGACAGCAGCAGGCGTGACAGGGAGCATCAGAAGCAGTCGTGACAGGGAGCATCAGAAGCAGTCGTGACAGGTAACAGCAGCAGCAGCAGACGCTGCGGTGGACTGGTGGTGGTGGTGAGGTAGAACTAAGCAAGCCTCAGGGAAGAGAAGGACATTCAAGATGCCTGAAGGCGTCGTAAAGTGTTATCTTGGCCTCGTGTTCACTAATGGTGGCTGCTACTGTGGACTCCAAGCGGGGAGGTCCTGACTACCCTCTCATAGCGAGCCTTGTAATGGATACTTAAGGAATATTACCCGCCACCCACACGATGTCTCAGAGGGAGGTCACCTGACCCACCCCCTCCACCGACACCCAGCTGACCTCTCACCCAACTTACCCCCCCCTACTGTGACCACCCTTTTTCATCCATCTCTATATTTTTTTTCTTTATTTTTTTAAATCTTTGCGATTATTTATTTCTCCTTCTTCGCTTTATTCACACAGCTGAGCAGGAGCACAGGAACACTCATCTGCGATATTTATTATTCTGCCACTTGATGAAATCCTTAACACACTCCCGTGTGGAGGATGTGAAAAGCCATATATGGGAGATTGTATTCCCAGGCAATCTACCATCCATACAGCCTGAAGCAATGGACTAGAAAGGACTAGTATTCATGCAGACGAAATGGCCAGAACAATGTCTGCGTTATGAACCGTAACTCTCATAATCACCTGATGAGTTCAGCGTGCCAGATTTATCATCAGTGACGAGGACCTACTCAAAAGCGATGTCTGGAAAGTGCGATGATTGCAGCCGCCAACTCTGTCACCCACAACACTGGCGGCTTCATTTTTAGATGAGTAGAGGTCCCGCCCCTCTGCACCAGACCTCACCCTCTCTTGCCCACAATACTATATATACCTGGCTTATTCTCATCTCCTCCATGAAAGTTATAGTAATACACTCGTGTTTTATTTCGCACAGTTATCAAAGTTGAAATCAATTGGAAGATAGAGTGAAAGCTTTAAATAATATCAAGAAAGGAGTTGGCTGAAGCTATATTTAAAAAATAATAATAAATAAGAGAACTCAACACATTCTGACTTTTACATCAAAACAAGAATATCAGTGCTGTTTACCTCATGAATTATTCACGCTTCATTTATAAACATAAATCTTAAGTTTTAGGAAACTTACTTAACATGAGGACAAATTCCAACTACTCCGTTATGGAAAACTGGAGGAGATAATAACTAGAACAGAGTATACTACAGACTCCGGCCATACAATAGAGCGGAAAAATAATGTAAGGGACCTGGGAGTAGTAATGTCTGAGGATCTCACTTTCAAGGATCACAACAGTGCCACGATCGCACGTGCAAAGAAAATGATAGGATGGATAATGAGAACTTTCAAAACGAGAGATGCCAAGCCAATGATGATCCTTTTCAAATCACTTGTTCTCTCTAGGCTGGAATACTGCTGTACATTAACATCTCCATACAAAGCAGGTGAAATCGCAGATCTAGAGAGTGTACAGAGATCCTTTACTGCACGTATAAGTTCTGTCAAGCACCTTAACTACTGGGAACGCTTGGAAGCACTTGACTTGTACTCATTGGAACGCAGGAGGGAGAGATATATCATAATCTACACTTGGAAAATCTTGGAAGGAATGGTCCCAAATCTGCACACAGAAATCACTCCCTACGAAAGTAAAAGACTGGGCAGGCGATGCAAAATGCCGCCAATAAAAAGTAGGGGCGCCATTGGTACACTAAGAGAAAACACCATAAGTGTCCGGGGCCCAAAACTGTTCAACAGCCTCCCATCAAGCATTAGGGGAATTGCCAATAAACCCCTGGCTGCCTTCAAGAGAGAGCTGGACAGATACCTAAAGTTAGTGCCGGATCAGCCGGGCTGTGGCTCGTACGTCGGACTGCGTGCGGCCAGCAGTAACAGCCTAGTTGATCAGGCCCTGATCCATCGGGAGGCCTGGTCATGGACCGGGCCGCGGGGGCGTTGATCCCCGGAATAACCTCCAGGTAACCTCCAGGTAACATATGGGATAAAGTGTTTATACGGCCAATCTCGATCAAAGTAAACAATTACACGCAAAGGTCGGCCAATTGACTCTGATCTAGACCTTGACTGACCATCTCAAAACTACGTCTTCAAGGGTGATGGATTGCTGCTCCCTCTGCATTGGACTGAAGAAGCCTACTGTGTAAGCGAAACGTTTCGGAATAAAGATACCTAACTGTTGCACATGTATCTTACTTATCAACTTCTCGGTACTGTATACCATTATCATATTCAAACCGCTAGTCGACCACTTATCCAATTTACCCTTCCAGCTGACCTCTTTCACTCTATCCCCTGCCAAGCGACCCCTGACCTCTCTCCCCTTCCATCCCTGCCCGCCGACTCTTTCCGGATGACGGGTAGAGGAGGGCGGAGACTAAACATCCATCACCACTTCTAATAACCCCACATCCCCGTCTCCTATTTGTCGTGCGGCCTTCGTCATTACCACAAGAACCATGTGTCAACTCGATTATACTAATGTCCCTCATTAATCATGCTTGGGAGCGGCGAGGCTCTGTTGGCCTGCTTATTAGAGAGTGTTTAAGGTCAGTCATGTCTCGCTGCTTTGCCATTCACCTCCTAGTTGATGTTAACTTTTAAACTTTGCTCTCAGAAAGCTTAAAAATATTTGAGCTTTGTGTTGTTGTTAATTTCATTTTGCTCTGAGAGTTTGAAAAGAAAAAGACATACGAATGCAGTAGAGTGCGATTCTTTATTGACAACGTTTCGCCCACATTGTGGGTTTTATCTAGTCAATAAGGATCATATTATAAAGCGTTTGTGCGTTTTCACATCGTATCGGAATTTTATATTACTTCTCTTGAGTGAAAAAGATATCTATAGACCTACAATTACTTTAGGCAATTAGCACATTTACAACGTTCCATTATTTCATTTACCAGTATGTAAAATGTCCAAAGGTTGCAAATGTATCTATCAGGCAGCTCACTTATTGGATATACAAGAATGTCTTTCGCTATAGCCGAATCTCTTAATGTGTATTCGGGGAAGTATGGACGAGATAATAGTGATTGATGACACAGGAGCTTGGGTAGAAATGTGTCCTATTGCCTGACTGCAGCGTCGTGTGTGTGTGTGTGTGTGTGTGTGTGTGTGTGTGTGTGTGTGTGTGTGTGTGTGTGTGTGTGTGTGTGTGTGTGTGTGTGTGTGTGTGTGTACTCATCTAGTTGTACTCACCTAGTTGAGGTTGAAGGGGTCGAGTCCGAGCTCCTGGCCCCCGCCTCTTCACTGATCGCTACTAGGTCACTCTCCCTGAGCCGTGAGCTTCATCATACCTCTGCTTAAAGCTATATATGGATCCTGCCTCCACTACATCGCTTCCCAAACTATTCCACTTACTGACTACTCTGTGGCTGAAGAAATACCTTCCTAACATCCCTGTGATTCATCTGCGTCTTCAACTTCCAACTGTGTCCCCCTGTTACTGTGTCCAATCTCTGGAACATCCTGTCTTTGTGTGTGTGTGTGTGTATGTGTGTGTGTGTGTGTGTGTGTGTGTGTGTGTGTGTGTGTGTGTGTGTGTGTGTGTGTGTGTGTGTGTGTCTATGTCTGTTTGTGTGTGCGCGTGAGAGAGAGAGGAGAGAAGAGAAGAGAGACAGAGAGCTGTTAGTGTGTGTTTGTGCGTATGCGTGAGAGAGGTTACCTGGAGGTTACCTGGAGGTTATTCCGGGGATCAACGCCCCCGCGGCCCGGTCCATGACCAGGCCTCCCGATGGATCAGGGCCTGATCAACTAGGCTGTTACTGCTGGCCGCACGCAGTCCGACGTACGAGCCACAGCCCGGCTGATCCGGCACTGACTTTAGGTATCTGTCCAGCTCTCTCTTGAAGGCAGCCAGGGGTTTATTGGCAATTCCCCTAATGCTTGATGGGAGGCTGTTGAACAGTTTTGGGCCCCGGACACTTATGGTGTTTTCTCTTAGTGTACCAATGGCGCCCCTACTTTTTATTGGCGGCATTTTGCATCGCCTGCCCAGTCTTTTACTTTCGTAGGGAGTGATTTCTGTGTGCAGAGGAAAAAGACAGAAGAGACAGAGGAAAGAGAGGAGAGAGAGAAAGAGAGAGAGAGAGAGAGAGAGAGAGAGAGAGAGAGAGAGAGAGAGAGAGAGAGAGAGAGAGAGAGACAGACAGACAGACAGACAGACAGACAGACAGACAGACAGACAGACAGACAGACAGACAGACAGACAGACAAACAGAGAAAGTGTAATAATTTAGGAAGTGAAAGGATAATTACTATTATTACTATTATTATTAATTATTATTTTTATTACATTCGGCCACAGCGCTATACCCCTAGGACCATACACGGCCAGGGGGAACTAGGAGGCATTCAGTTTGGAGGGCGGGGAGGGCTGGGACGCCGGGGAGGGCGAAGAGGACAGATTCACTTCTCTGGATTCATTGATTTTCTACTAGTGAATGGTTTTGAAAATTATTATTTAGCGTTTCTTGGTGTCTTTGTCTCTTGGAATCTGACAACGTGATGAAGGTGCATTGGTAATGTATATAGATGATTCAAAATAATTCCTCCACTAACGCCTGTTTTTGCATATCTGGGATCACTTCCTGTTGTCATTCCTCTTCTCCTTTGCAAACTCTCTTCATGTATGCTCAAAAGCGTGCGCGCGTGCACGGAGATGTTAGGAAGTATTTCTTCAGTAATAGAATTATCAGGAAGTGGAACATTCTAGAGACTGATGTAGTGGACGCAGGATCCATACATAGGTTTAAGAAGAGGTTCGATATAGCTCATGGAGAAGGGAGAGAGTGACCTAGTAGCGACCAGCAAAGAGGCGGGGCCAGGAGCTATGACTTGACCCCTGCAGTCACAACTAGGTGAGTACATACACACACACAGGTGCGCGTGCGCATACATTCCCCGTTCCCTGGCACCGCACACAAGGACTTATACTTGCCTCTTCCTCCGCTGTAGTTTCAATGGCACCTTGAATCTACTCCACACTCTCTGTTTAAGTTGGAGATAGGTTGTGCTTCATAACTGAAGCATCCATGAGTTAATCATTAATGACGGCTGTAAAAACATGAAGAGATTAGTAATTAATGCTCCCTCACCAGTGTACAGGCGAGACGTGACACCGTCTGAGTCGCAACTTCACGAGGTCTCTGTCTCCAGGAAGGCAACAGTAGGTTAGCTTTGTGCAACAGTATGTTAGCTTTCGGCATCAGGTCAGCTTCGGGCAACAGCTGAAGTTTTAGAAGCAACAGCTTGGGATAACATTCGAGGTCTTAGAGTTAGGAGCTTGGGTCAACAACCCAGTCCTGAGAAAAGCAGCCGAGGCCTCGGAGACGGCAGTATGAACACCAGCCGAGTTCTGGCTACCATGTGACAGGTGCTCACGACAGCTGACAGCAAAGATATTGTCCACAAATGACCTGTCAGGCTATGATGACTCAGTTGCCGCGGTGAAAGTCAGGTCAAAGGCATGGGCGGCACACGCCAATAATTTGGGGTTGTGGCCACTGAACAATAGCATAAGTGGGAGATCTGCGGTTAATGTAAAGGAAGGAACGCCTTGCTTTCGTTTATGCCATGAGCAACACACTATGACTCTGCTGCTTAACTGTTGATGACTCGAGAATCATCATTGCCTCGTCTCTAAATCACAAAAATCAAACAAGGAAGAACACCGTAGCCAAGTCTTGCACTACCATGAGAACAAACATTGAAATGGTTGGCTGCACAACACTTCTCGACTCTCACACAAACGAAGCCGCTTTGGAACTTTAATAAAAGATTTTTCGTATATGAGGCCTTGTGGACATAATACTCGCACGCGCATACACACACAAACACACAACACACACACACACACACACACACACACACACACAACACACACACACACACACACACACACACACACACACACACACACACACAACCACACATACACACATACACACACACGACGAACTTTCTACGAGAAAATGATGCTGTAGTTATCCACAGAGAGAACAGCCACGAAACTGTCAACTTGAGAAAAATCCCTCACCGGAAGAAACCCACTGACAGCAGGTGACGAGAATGGACGATTTCTTTTGTTCAAAGTCTACTTGGCTGGAGGTTCACAAATGCCTCTCAGCAGCTGTCTAATGAGAACCTCCAAGGCATTTCTACCAGATCTCACGCTCTCCTCTTGACAGTGATGCCAAAACTGAAAAGAATCATAGAGCTTACTCTGTTTACATTATATTGTGTCTTTTGCCATGTAGGAGTTACATTGCTTAAACTTCGTAATAAAGGGATTCAGACAGACACCACAGCAGTATATGCTAAGACATGTACGTAGACAATGTATACGAAATGAGAGAATATTTTAATCCCTATTTTAGGGAGCAAAGTATTTTCGATTGTCAGTGCAGAAGTGACACGCAGTCTTTATGACCCACTTATGATCGATAGGCGCTTGTGATGCTAGTCGTTGACGAACATAGAGATAACGTTTTCTTTATATGATGTGATGAGACTAAATATGATGTGATGAGACACAATATGATGTGATGAGACACAATAATGAAGTGAAAGGTAGTTCAAGTTTCATTTTCAGTTAGTAGGTTAAGTGTGAAATGTACAAGTATCTTATTAATGAGTTCTAATGTATTAGTGAATATAATACCCGTAAATTCTCGTGTGTTAAGACCATATGATAGAAGGAGCACTACTGCAGGCCTACTGGCCCATGCGAGGCAAGTTCAACTCAGTGATCAAGGTCCCAGGACCGAAACGTTTTCTAATAAATATGTTATAGTGTTTGCTTACATGTCTTTCTAAACCAAGTTCAACTCACACCCACGTGTGTTATATTATTCCTTATAGCGCCTAGTTCCTAGGAGAGTTTCACGTCTCATCTCCCGGCCCTTGAGGAGGGGCCGGGAACTGAGACTCTAACCCGCAAAATACACCAGTTCACAGAGAATGGGGAAGTGCTGATATCCTCGTAATCGAAGTGGCTACAGAAATAACGGAGATGAAAAAAAAAAGAGATGAAGAACATCTAAGAGAGAAAATTGAGAAGGAAGGAGCGGGAATATGTATGTCAGTTTGGAAGTTAAATATGATTAATTTTTAGATATTTTTTAGTGAGTCGTGTGTTTAGTGAGTAGTGTGTTTAGTGAGTAGTGTGTTTAGTGAGTCGTGTGTTTAGTGAGTTGTGTGTTTAGTGAGTCGTGTGTTTAGTGAGTAGTGTGTCTAGTGAGTCGTGTGTTTAGTAAGTCGTGTGTTTAGTGAGTAGTGTATTTATTGAGTTGTGTGTTTAATAAGTTGTGTGTTTAGTGAGTCGTGTGTTTAGTGAGTAGTGTGTTTAGTGAGTCGTGTGTTTAGTAAGTCGTGTGTTTAGTGAGTAGTGTATTTATTGAGTTGTGTGTCTAATAAGTTGTGTGTTTAGTGAGTCGTGTGTTTAGTGAGCAGTGTGTTTAGTGAGTCGTGTGTTTAGTGAGTAGTGTGTTTAGTGAATCGTGAGTTTAGTGAGTAGTATGTTTAGTGAGTAGTGTGTTTAGGGAGTAGTATGTTTAGTGAGTCGTGTGTTTAGTGAGTAGTATGTTTAGTGAGTCGTGTGTTTAGTGAGTAGTGTGTTTAGTGAGTCGTGTGTTTAGTGAGTAGTGTGTTTAGTGAATCGTGTGTTTAGTGATTAGTATGTTTAGTGAGTCGTGTGTTTAGTGAGCAGTATGTTTAGTGAGTCGTGTGTTTAGTGAGTAGTGTGTTTAGTGAGAGTGTGAGTTTAGTGAGTAATGATGTGTTTAGTGAGTAGTGTGTTAGTAGAGTCGTGTGTTTAGTATAGTGTGTTTAGTGATCTGTGTTTAATGATAGTAATGTTTAGTGAGTGTGTGTTTAGTGAGTTAGTGTGTTTAGTGAGTCGTGTGTTTAGTGAGTAGTGTGTTTAGTGAATCGTGTGTTTAGTGAGTAGTATGTTTAGTGAGTAGTGTGTTTTAGGAGTCGTATGTTTAGTGAGTCGTGTGTTTAGTGAGTAGTGTGTTTAGTGAGTCGTGTGTTTAGTGAGTTGTGTGTTTAGTGAGTAGTGTATTTAGTGAGTTGTGTGTTTAGTGAGTCGTGTGTTTATGAAGTAGTGGTTTAGTGAGTAGTGTCTTTAGTGATTAGTTGTTTAGTGAGTCGTGTGTTTAGTGAGTAGCGTGTTTAGTGAGTAGTGTGTTTAGTGATTTGTGTAATCGTGGTTTAGTGAGTATTGTTTAGTGAGTAGTGTGTTTAGTGAGTCGTGTATTTAGTGAGTCGTGTGTTTAGTGAGTAGTATGTTTAGTGAGTAGTGTGTTTAGTGAGTCGAGTGTTTAGTGAGTAGTGTGCTTTAGTGAGTTGTGTATTTAGTGAGTTGTGTGTTGTTTAGTGAGTCGTGTGTTTAGTGAGTGTGTGTTTGCTGGAATAGTGTGTTTAGTGAGTCGTGTGTTTAGTGAGCTGTTGTTTAGTGAAATCGTGTGTTTAGTGATCGTGTGTTATTTAAGTGAGTTGTGTTTTAGTGAGTCGTTGTTTAGTTGAGTAGTGCGTTTAGTGAGTCGTGCGTTTAGTGAGTAGTGTGTTTAGTGAGTCGTGCGTTTAGTGAGCTGTGTGTTTAGTGAGTCGTGTGTTTAGTGATTTGTGATGTGTTAATTGTGAGTTAGTGTGTTTAGTGAGTCGTGTGTTTAGTGAGCAGTGTGTTTAGTGAGTCGTGTGTTTTAGTGAGTACTGTGTTTAGTGAGTCGTAGTGTTTAGTGTGCTGTGTGTTAGTGAGTTGTGTATTTAGGAGCTGTGTTTAGTGAGTCGTGTGTTTAGTGAGTACGTGTGTTTAGTGAGTCGTGTGTTTAGTGTGCTGTGTGTTTAGTGAGTTGTGTATTAGAGAGCTGTGTTTTAGTGAGTCGTGTGTTTATAGCGAGTCATGTGTTTAGAAGTCGTTGTCTTAGTGGTCGTATGTTTAGTGAATAGTGTGTTTAATGAGTTGTGTGTTTAGTGAGTCGTGTGTTTAGTGAGGTAATGTGTTTAGTGAGTCCATGTGTTTAGTGAGTAGTGTGTTTGTGAGTCGTGCGTTTAGTGAGTGAGTGTTTAGTGAGTAGTGTGTTTAGTGAGTCGTGTGTTTAGTGAGCTGTGTTTAGTGAGTCGTGTTTTTAGTGAGCTGTGTGTTTAGTGAATTGTGTGTTTAGTGAGTCATGTGTTTATTGAGTCGTGTGTTTAGTGAGTCGTGTTTAGTGAGTCGTGTGTTTAGTGGTTTGTTAGTGAGAGTGTATTAAGAGAGTTGTGAATTTAGTGAGTCGTGTGTTCAGTGAGTAGTGTGTTTAGGAGTCATGTGTTTAGTGAGGTGTAGTTGTTTAGTGAAGTCGAGTCTTTTAGTGAGTATGATGTGTTTAGTGAGTCGTGTGTTTAATGAGTGTGTGTGTTTTGCGGATAGTGTGTTTAGTGGTCGAGTGTTTAGTGAGCTGTGAGTGTTTAGTGAGTACGTGTGTATAGTGAGCGTTGTTTAGTGAGTTGTGTTTAGTGAGTCGTGTGTTTTAGTGAGTAGTGTGTTGAGTGATGTGTGTTTTGTGAATACTGTGTTTAGTGAGTCGTGTGTTTAGTGAGTGTGTGTTTAGTGAGTGTGTGTTTAGTAGAACTGTGTGTTATAGGAGTCGTGTGATTTAGCGAGTCAGTGTTTAGTAAGTCGAGTGTTTAGTGGTCGTTGTTTAGTAGTAGTGTGTTTAATGAGTTAGTGTGTTGTTTAGTGAGTCGTGTGTTTAGGGAGTATGTGTTTGGAAGTCCAGTGTTTTAGTGGAGTAGTGTGTTTAGTGAGTTGTGTGTTTAGTGAGTCGTGTGTTAGTGAGCTTGGTTTAGTGAGTCGTGTTTTAGTGAGCTGTGTGTTTAGTGAGTTGTGTGTTAGTGAGTCATGTGTTTTTGAATCGTGTGTTTAGTGAGTCGTTGTTTAGTGAGTCTGGTGTTTAGTGAGTGAGCCTGCATTTAGTGATTGTGTTATTTAGTGAGTCGTGTGGCTCAGTGAGTAGTGTGTTTAGTGACTCAGGTGTTTAGATGAGTAGTGTGTTTTAGTGAGTCGTGGTCTGTTAAGTGTTAGTAGTCATGTTTAGTGAGTCGTGTGTTTAGTGAGTTGTGTGTTTAGTGAGTTGTGTGTTTAGTGACCTGTGTGTTTAGTGAGTCGTGTGTTTAGTGAGATGTGAGTTTAGTGAGTTGTGTGTTTAGTGAGTCGTGTGTTTAGTGAGTAGTGTGTTTAGTGAGTCGTGTGTTTAGTGAGTCGTGTGTTTAGTGAGCTGTGTCTTTAGTGAGTCGTGTGTTTAGTGAGAAGTCTGTTTAGTGATTGTGTTTTAGTGAGCTGTGAGTTTAGTGAGTCGTGTTTTTAGTGAGCTGTGTGTTTAGTGAGTTGTGTGTTTAGTGAGTCATGTGTTTATTGAATCGTGTGTTTAGTGAGTCGTGTTTAGTGAGTCTTGTGTTTAGTGAGACCTGCATTTAGTGAGTTGTGTATTTAGTGAGTCGTGTGCTCAGTGAGTAGTGTGTTTAGTGACTCAGGTGTTTAGTGAGTAGTGTGTTTAGTGAGTCGTGTGTTTAGTGAGCAGGTTGATCGTGTGTTTAGTGAGAGTTGTTTAGTGAGTTGTGTGTTTAGTGAACTGTGGTTTAGTGAGTCGTGTGTTTAGTGAGCTGTGCGTTTAGTGAGTCGTGTGTGTTTAGTGAGTCGTGTGTTTAGTGATCTGTGTGTTTAGTGAGTAGTGTCTTAGTGAGTCGTGTTGTTTAGCTGAGTAGTGGTGTTTTAGTGAGTCGTGCGTTCAGTGAGTGTGTGTTTAGTGCTCGTGTGTTTAGTGAGTAGTGTGTTTAGGTGAGTTTTGTGGTGTGTTATTGAGTCGTGTGTTTAGTGAGTAGTGTACTTAGTGAGTGTGTGTTTAGTGATACTGTGTTTAGTGAGTCTTGCTTTAGTGAGCTGTGTGTTTAGTGAGTTGTGTATTTAGGAGTGTGTGTTTAATGATTGTGTGTTTAGCGAGTTATGTGTTTAGTAAGTCGTGTGTTTAGTGGGTCGTGAGTTTAGTGAGCAGTGTGTTAATGAGGTTGTTTAGTGAGTCGTGTGTTTAGGAGTAATGTGTTTAGTGAGTTGTGTGTTTAGTGACGGTTAGTGTGTGTTTGTGAGTCTGTGTGTTTAGTGAGTCGTGTGTTTAGTGAGTCGTGTGTTTAGTGAGCTGTGTGTTTAGTGAGTCGTGTTTTAGTGAGCTGTGTGTTTAGTGAGTTGTGTGTTTAGTGAGTATGTGTTTATTAGAGTCGTGTGTTTAGTGGACGTGATTTAGTGAGTCGTGTGTTTAGTAGTGAGACGTGTATTTAGTGAGTTGTGTATTTAGTGAGTCGTGTGTTCAGTGAGTATGTGTTTAGTGAGTAATGTGTTTAGTGAGTCCTGTGTGTTTGCGGATAGTGTGTTTAGTGAGTCGTGTGTTTAGTGAGCTGTGTGTTTAGTGAATCGTGTGTTTAGTGAGTTTCGTGTGTTTAGTAGTCATGTGTTTAGTGAGTCGTATGTGTTAGTGAGATGTGTTTAGTGAGTCGTGTGTTTAGTGAGTACGTGTGCTTAGTGAGTCGTGTGTTTAGTGAGCTGTGTGTTCAGTGAGTAGTGTGTTTAGTGAGTATTGTTTAGTGAGTCGTGTGTTTAGTGAGATGTGTGTTTAGTGAGTCATGTGTTTAGTGAGTAGTGTGTTTAGTGAATCCTTGTGTTATTGTGAATACTGTGTTTAGTGAGTCGTTGTTGTAGTGAGCAGTGTGTTTAGTGAGTTGTGTGTTTAGGAGATGAGTGTTTAGTGAGCCGTGTGTTTAGCGAGTCTGTGTTTAGTAAGTCGTGTGTTTAGTGGTCGTTGTTTAGTGAGTAGTGTGTTTTAATGAGTTGTGTTTAGTGAGTCAGTGGTGTTTTAGGGGAGTAATGTGTTTTAGTAAGTCTGTGTTTAGTGAGTGTGTGCTTAGTGAGTCGAGTGTTTAGTGAGTTGTGTGTTTAGGAGTTGTGGTTTAGTGAGTCCATGTGTTTATTATCGTCGTGTTTAGTAGTCGTGTTTAGAGAGTCGAGTGTTTAGTGAAACGTGTATTTAGAGAGTTGTGCATTTAGTGTGTCTTGTGCTCAGTGAGTAATGTGTTTAGTGAGTCACGTGTTTAGTGAGTAGTGAGTTTAGTGAGTGTGAGTTTAGTGAGTCTGTGTCTTTAGTGAGTAGTAGTGTTTAGTGAGTCATGTGTTTAGTGAGTGTGTGTTTAGTGAGTTGTGTGTTTAGTGAGCGTGTGTTTAGTGAAATCGTTGATGTTTAGTGTGCTTGGCGTTTAAGTGAGTCGTCGTGTTTAGTGAGTGTGGTTTAGTTGAGTTGTGTGTGTTAGTGAGTAGTTGTGTTTAGTGAGTCGTGTGTTTAGTGAGTAGTGTGTTTAGTGAGTCGTGGTTTAGTGAGCTGTGTGTTTAGTGAGTCGTGTGTTTAGTGAGTGGTTTTAGTTGAGTTTTGGTGTGTTTTAGTTGAGTTCGTGTGTTTAGTGAGCAGTGTGTCTTAGTGAGTCGTGTGTTTAGTGTGCTGTGTGTTTAGTGAGCTGTGTTTTAGAGAGCTGTGTGGTTAGTGAGTCGTGTGTTTAGCGAGTATGAGTGTTTAGTGAGTCGTGTGTTTAGTGGTCGTGTGTTTTAGTGATAGTGTGTTAATGAGTTGTGTGTTTAGTGTGTCTGTGTGTTTAGTGAGTAATGTGTTAAGTGAGTCGTGTGTTTAAGTGAGTATTGTGTTTAGGAGTCGTGTTTAGTGAGCTGTGTGTTTAGTGAGTCGTGTGTTTAGTGAGTAGTGTGTTTATGAGTTGTGTGTTTAGTGAGTCGTGTGTTTAGTGAGTAGTGTGCTTAGTGAGTCGCGTGTTAAGTGAGTACTGTGTTTAGTGAGTCGTGTGTTTAGTGTGCTGTGTGTTTAGTGAGTTGTGTATTTAGAGCTGTGTGTTTAGTGAGTCGTGTGTTTAGAGAGCTTGTGTGTTTAGTGAGCCATGAGTTTAGTGAGTAGTGTGTTTGGTGAGTCGTGTGTTTAATGAGTAGTGTGTTTAGTGAGTCGTGTGTTTAGTGAGCTGTGTGTATAGTGAGTCGTGTTTTTAGTAGAGCTGAGTGTTTAGTGAGTTGTGTTTAGTGAGTTATGTGTTTATGAGTCGTGTGTTTAGTGAGTAGTGTTTAGTGAAGTGACTCGGTGGTTTAACTGAGTAGTGTGTTTAGTGAGTCGTGTGTTTAGTGAGCTGTGTGTTTAGTGAGTCGTGTGTTTAGTGAATAGTCTGTTTATGATTGTGTTGTGTTAGTGATGTCGTGTGTTTAGTGAGTAGTGTGCTTAGTGAGTGTGTGTTTTGTGAGTACTTGTTTAGTGAGTCGTGTGTTTAGTGAGCTGTGTGTTTAGTGAGTTGTGTGTTTAGATAGCTTTGTTTAGTGAGTCGTGTGTTTAGGAGTCGTGTGTTTAGTAAGTCGTGTGTTAGTGGGTCGTGTGTTTTGTAAGAAGTGTGTTTTATGAGTTGTGTGTTTAGTGAGTCGTGTGTTTAGGATAATGTGTTTTAGTAAGTCTGTGTTTAGTGAGTATGTGTTTAGTGAGTAGTGTGTTTAGTGAAGTCGTGTTTTAGTAGATTTTTAAGTGTTGCTTAGTGAGTCGTGTGTTTAGTGAGCTGTGTGTTTAGTAGTCGTGCTTTAGTGAGTTGTGTGTTTAGTAAGTTGTGTGTTTAGTGATCAGTGTGTTATTGAATCGTGTGTTTAGTGAGTCGTGTTTTAGTTAGTGTGTGTTTAGTGAGACGTGTTATATTTAGTGAGATTGTGTATTTAGTGAGTCGTGTCTAGTGATAGTGTGTTTAGTGAGTCTGAGTTTTGAGTGTTGTTTAGTGAGTAGTGTATTTAGTGAGTCTGTTTATGAGTCTGTTAGTGAGTATGTGTTTAGTGAGTCTGTGTTTAGTGAGTAGTGTGTTTAGTGAGTGTGTGTTTAGTGAGCTGTGTTTAGTGAGTCGTAGTGTTTAGTGAGTGTGGTTTAGTGGTGTGTGTTTAGTGAGTGTGTGTTTAGTGAGTGTGTGTTTAGTGAGTAGTGGTTTAGTGAGTCGTGTGTTTAGTGAGTAGTGTGTTTAGTGAGTCGTGGTTTAGTGAGTAGTGTGTTTAGTGAGTCGTGTGTTTAGTGAGTTAGTGTGTTTAGTGAGTTGTGGTTTTAGATCGTTGTGTTTAGTGAGTGTGTGTTAGTGAGTCGTGTGTTTAGTGAGTTATGTGTTAGTTATTCGTGTGTTTAGTGTGTGTATTTAGTGAGTAGTGTGTTTATGAGTTATGTGTTTAGTAGTCGTGTGTTTAGGGAGTATTGTTTTTAGTTCAGTGTGTTTAGTGAGTAGTGTGTTTGTGAGTGTGTTTGGAATTGTGTTTAGTTTAGTGTTTAGTGAGTAGTGTGTTTGGTGAGTCGTGTGTTTAGTGAGTCAGTGTGTTTAGGAGTCTGTAGTGAGTCTTTTAAGTGGATGTGTTTAGTGAGTTGTGTGTTTAGTGAGTCATGTGTTTATTGAGTCGTGTGTTTAGTGAGTCGTGTTTAGTGAGTCGTGTGTTTAGTAGTGAGGCGTGTATTTAGTGAGTTGTGGATTTAGTGAGTCGAGTGGTCAGTGAGTAGTGTGTTTAGTGAGTCATGTGTTTAGTGAGTAGTGTGTTTAGGGAGTCGTGTCTTTAGTGAGTAGTACGTTTAGTGAGTCGTGTGTTTAGTGAGTCGTGTGTTTGCGGAATAGTGTGTTTAGTGAGTCGTGTGTTTAGTGAGCTGTGTGTTTAGTGAATCGTGTGTTTAGTGAGTCGTGTGTTTAGTGAGTAGTGTGTTTAGTGAGTCGTATGTTTAGTGATTAGTTTGTTTAGTGATTCTTGTGTTTATTGAGTAGTGTGTTTAGTGAGTGGTGTGTTTAGTGAGTAGTGTGCTTAGTGAGTCGTATGTTTTGTGAGTACTGTGTTTAATGAGTCGTGTGTTTAGTGAGCTGTGTGTTTAGTGAGATGTGTGTTTAGAGAGCTGTGTGTTTAGTGAGTCGTGTGTTTAGCGAGTCATGTGTTTAGTAAGTCGTGTATTTAGTGGGTCGTGTGTTTAGTGAGTAGTGTGTTTAATGAGTTTTGTGTTTAGTGAGTCGTGTGTTTAGGGAGTAATGTGTTTAGTAAGTCCTGTGTTTAGTAAGTAGTGTGTTTAGTGAGTCATGTGTTTAGTGAGTAGTGTGTTTAGTGAGTAGTGTGTTTAGTGAGTCGTGTGTTTAGTGAGCTGTGTGTTTAGTGAGTCATGTGTTTAGTGAGTAGTGTGTCTAGTGAGTCGTGTCTTTAGTGAGTAGTATGTTTAGTGAGTCGTGTGTTTAGTGAGTAGCGTGTTTAGTGAGTTGTGTGTTTAGTGAGCTGTGTGTTTAGTGAGTCGTGTGTTTAGTGAGCTGTGCGTTTAGTGTGTCGTGTGTTTAGTGAGTCGTGTGTTTAGTGAGTAGTGTGTTTAGTGAGTCGTGCGTTTAGCGAACTGTGTGTTTAGTGAGTCGTGTGTTTAGTGAGTAGTGTGTTTAGTGAATTTTGTGTTTAGTAAGTCGTGTGTTTAGTGAGTAGTGTGCTTAGTGAGACGTGTGTTTAGTGAGTACTGCGTTTAGTGAGTCGTATGTTCATTGTGCTGTGTGTTTAGTGAGTTGTGTATTTAGAGAGCTTTGTGTTTAGTGAGTCGTGTGTTTAGCGAGTCATATGTTTAGTAAGTCGTGTGTTTAGTGGGTCGTGTGTTTAGTGAGTAATGTGTTTAATGAGTTGTGTGTTTAGTGAGTCGTGTGTTTAGGGAGTATTGTGTTTAGTGAGTCATGTGTTTAGTGAGCAGTGTGTTTGGTGAGTCGTGTGTTTAGTGAGTTGTTTGTTTAGTGAGTCGTGTGTTTAGTGAGCTGTGTGTTTAGTGAGTCGTGTTTTTAATGAGCTGTGTGTTTAGTGAGTTGTGTGTATAGTCAGTCATGTGTTTATTGAGTCGTGTGTTTAGTGAGTCGTGTTTAGTGAGTCGTGTGTTTAGTAGTGAGGCGTGTATTTAGTGAGTTGAGTATTTAGTGAGTCGTGTGTTCAGTGAGTAGTGTGTTTAGTGAGTCATGTGTTTAGTGAGAAGTGTGTTTAGGGAGTTGTGTCTTTAGTGAGTAGTATGTTTAGTGAGTCGTGTGTTTAGTGAGTCGTGTGTTTGCGGAATAGTGTGTTTAGTTAGTCGTGTGTTTAGTGAGCTGTGTGTTTAGTGAGTAGTGTGTTTAGTGAGTAGTGTGTTTAGTGAGTCGTGTGTTTAGTGAGTAGTGTGTTTAGTGAGCAGTGTGTTTAGTGAGTCGTGTGTTTAGTGAGTAGTGTGTTTAGTGAGTAGTGTGTTTAGTGAGTCGTGTGTTTAGTGAGCTGTGTGTTTAGTGAGTCGTGTTTTTAGTGAGCTGTGTGTTTAGTGAGTTGTGTGTTTAGTGAGTCGTGTTTTTAGTGAGCTGTGTGTTTAGTGAGCCATATGTTTATTGAATCGTGTGTTTAGTGAGTCGTGTTTAGTGAGTCGTGTGTTTAGTGAGACGTGTATTTAGTGAGTTGTGTATTTAGTGAGTCGTGTGCTCAGTGAGTAGTGTGTTTAGTGAGTCATGTGTTTAGTAAGTAGTGTGTTTAGTAAGTCGTGTATTTAGTGAGTAGTATGTTTAGTTAGTCGTGTGTTTAGTGAGTAGTGTGTTTAGTGAGTTGTGAGTTTAATGAGCTGTGTGTTTAGTGAGTCGTGTGTTTAGTTAGCTGTGCGTTTAGTGAGTCGTGTGTTTAGTGAGTCGTGTGTTTAGTGAGTTGTGTGTTTAGTGAGTAGTGTGTTTAGTGGGTAGTGTGTTTAGGTTGACGTGTGTTTAGTGAGTTGTGTGTTTAGTGAGTAGAGTGTTTAGTGAGTCGTGTTTTTAGTGAGTCATGTGTTTAGTGAGTAGTGTGTTTAATGAGTCGTGTGTTTAGTGAGTAGTGTGTTTAGTGAGTCGTGTGTTTAGTGAGCTGTGTGTTTAGTGAGTCGTGTGTTTAGTGAGCTGTGTGTTTAGTGAGTCGTGAGTTTAGTGAGTAGTGTGTTTACTGAGTCATGTGTTTAGTGAGTCGTGTGTTTAGTGAGTCTTGTTTAGTGAGTCGTGTGTTTAGTGAGACGTGTATTTAGTGAGTTGTGTGTTTAGTGAGTCGTGTGTTCAGTGAGTAGTGTGTTTAATGAGTCATGTGTTTAGTGGGTAGTGTGTTTAGTGAGTTTTGTGTTTAGTGAGCTGTGTGTTTAGTGAGTCGTGTGTTTAGTGAGCTGCGCGTTTAGTGAGTCGTGTGTTTAGTGAGTCGTGAGTTTAGTGAGTTGTGTGTTTAGTGTGTAGTGTGTTTAGTGAGTAGTGTGTTTAGTGAGTAGTGTGTTTAGTGAGAGTGTGTTTAGTGAGCCTTGGGTTTCGTGACTAGTGTGTTTAGTGAGTAGTGTGTTTAGTGAGTAGTGTGTTTAGTGAGTCTTGTGTTTAGTGTGTAGTGTGTTTAGTGAGTTGTGTGTTTAGTGAGTCGTGTGTTTAGTGAGTAGTGTGTTTAGTGAGTCATGTGTTTAGTGAGTAGTGTGTTTAGTGAGTCGTGTGTTTAGTGAGTAGTGTGTTTAGTGAGTCGTGCGTTTAATGAGCTGTGTGTTTAGTGAGTCGGGTGTTTAGCGAGCTGTGTGTTTAGTGAGCTGTGTGTTTAGTGAGTAGTGTGTTTAGTGAGTTGTGTGTTTAGCGAGTCATGTGCTTAGTGAGTAGTGTGTTTAGTGAGTAGTGTATTTATTGAGTTGTGCGTTTAGTGAGTCGTGTGTTTAGTGAGTCGTGTGTTTAGTGAGTAGTGTGTTTAGTGAGTCACATGTTTAGTAAGTATTGTGTTTAGTGAGTCGTGTGTTTAGTGAGTCGTGTATTTAGTGAGTCGTGTGTTTAGTGAGCTGTGTATTTAGTGAGTCGTGTGTTTAGTGATTCATGTGTTTAGTGAGTCGTGTGTTTAGTGGGTCATGTGTTTAGTGAGCTGTGTGTTTAGTGAATTGTGTGTTTAGTGAGTCGTGTGTTTAGTGAGTAGTGTGTTTAGTGAGTAATGTGTTTAGTGAGTCGTGTGTTTAGTGAGTCGTGTGTTTAGTCGGTCGTGTGTTTAGTCAGTCGTGTGTCTAGTGAGTCATGTGTTTAGTGAGTCGTGTGTTTAGTGAGTCGTGTGTTTATTCAGTCGTGTGTCTAGTGAGTCGTGTGTTTATCGAGCTGTGTGTTTATCGGGTCATGTGTTTATTGAGCTGTGTTTAATGAGTCGTGTGTGTGTGGTCGACAATCTGAACGAATTTTTTTATTAGCGATTCTCATAACCTTGTCAGTATCTCCTAAATTTCTGAATTAACCTTAACACCATTGGACTTTGAAAAAGTCATTAGCAAAAGATACGCATGCACTCTGACTCAGTTCCAAACTGGTGGAACTCCGTGCGCAGGTTCGAATCCTGCTGTGAACTGAGAGATGATGTTTGTAAATTATTTAGCCCGTTTTCGAATTGTTGTGCATTCCAAAATCTTTTTCGAAGTTCTTTCACTGCATGTGGTATGATTTGCCGATATGACTATCACAAGCCCTCTGATGCTCCACGGTGTACGATGCACCACCTGGCTTCGGCTAGACACCTATACTTATCCGGGGTCTGACTGTGGCAAAATTACTGTGTACCTTGATGCAGTGTGCAGGTTCGAATCTTGTTCTGGTCTGAAAGAACAATATATATATATATATATATATATATATATATATATATATATATATATAATATATATATATATATATATAATATATATATATATATATATATATATATATATATATATATATATATATATATATATATATATATATATATATATATATATATTATATATATATATATATATATATATGTATATATATAATATATATATATATATATATATATATATATATATATATTATATATATATATTATATATATATATATATATATAATATGTACATATATATGCATATACATATGTTATATATATATATATATATATATATATATATTATATATATATATATATATATATATATATATATATATATATAATATATATATATATATAATATAAGCAGGACAAGCCAAGAGGGGGGGGTGAAATCTTAGCTCAACTACTTTCACGTTTCTCAGTGCGTCATCAGGAGCTGTGCAATGTTGCAAGGGAGCAATCGAAGCAGGGAGAGAGGTCTCAGAGTAGCGTGTCACCGGCCACGGTTACCCTTCGGTGACACCTACGCTACCCTGAGACCTCTCTCCCTGCTTTGGTTGCTCCCTTACAACATTGCACAGCTTCTAATGACGCATATAAATATGCAAAACAACCACGAGGGGAGTAGAATGATAGCTCTAGGCCTTTCATGATGAAATCAACACGTCATCAGGTGCTTGCAAAATTGCAGAAAAGAGGAGGATATCAAAGCAAATACGATCCCAAGAGACGTCTTCACTGAAGTGAGGGAGAAGGAGAGAAAAGGGAACAGGAAAGGCCCCCAGGCTTACCAGTACCCATTGCTAGAAAGGTTGAATGTTACAGCATTAGAAAGAGCCCACAAGCACTGATATTGTAATAGTAGCCTAAATGAACGTAACTTAGCAATTATCATAAATTCAACCAGACTCCGCTATAAGTAATTTTACATACATAATTATGCTGCTAGTGATATAGAAGTCACTGACCAGTATTTATGGAGTAACCATACACAAGAACGGGTCCAGTAAAGGGACGAGAAAACAGGACCATTTAAAGGGAAATCTATAAGTTATGCAATGGAAACGGGGCTCATTAAAAGGGGAGGCATCTGTAATTATAAAGAAGACGGCTACAGTTATTCATCCCACAGGATTCTGAGGCAAACTCTGGTTCAACCTTCAGAAACTGCAGGAAAAAAATAGGCCCTAATTCCTCAGTGTGGCACTAGATTTAAGACAGTCTAATGAACAAGAGCCCAATTTTTGACTGTGTTCTATCGCCTCAACTAAAAACGCATCTAATTTTAATAACCCGTCACTGATATTGTATAATGAATGCTTATCATGCTTAATAATTGCCGACTCTACAATATTCCTTTCAAGCCAAGAGGAACAAGGGTAGATGACTCGTGCTTCCTGCCAATTTGCTGGGTCATTACAAGCTCTAATGTGATTGAAAATCATGTTCGACTTTTGTGCTATACACACCGAATAACAGTGTTGTGATATCCTCACTTCTAGAGGTTTTTCCAGTCTGTTGCCAATAGGAGAGACTGCAACTGCTGCAATCAATTCTATAGACACTACCAGCATGCTTTTTCTAATGGTTGAACCAGAGCCTGCCTCAGAATCTTGTGGGATGAATAACTGTGGCCGTCTTCCTTATAATTACAGATGCCTCCCCTTTTAGTAAGCCCTGTTTCCTTTGTATTATTTATAGATGTCTCCCCCTTTAAATGGTCCCGTTTTCTCGTCCCTTTAAATGGACCTGTTCTCGTGTGTGGTTCTCCATAGATAATTGCCAGTGACTTTTGTATCACTGGCAATATAATTATGTATGTAAAATTACTTATATCATAGTGGAGTCTGAACAGATTTTTGATAGTTGCCACGTTACGTTCATTTAGGCTACTATTACCATATCAGTCCTTGTGGCCTCTTTCTAATGCCCACAAGCATATGGGTACTGGTATGCCTGAGGGCATTTCCTATTTCCTTCTCTCTCCTCCCTCACTCCAGTGAAGACATCCCTTTTGGTCGTATTTACTTGGACATTCTGTATTGCTTGGTTTGCGATATTTGCATATATATGTATATATATATATATATATATATATATATATATATATATATATATATATATATATATATATATATATATATATATATATATATATATATATATATATATATATATATATATATATATATTAAAGAGAGAATGATGCTGCGTCTCTACCTTCCTACTGCTTGACACCTTCCCCTCCCCCCATGCTCCTTCCTTAGATCCTCCCCACCCTACCCTTCATCTTGGTCCCTCCCGTCACGGATAATAGCTCCCCTCTCCCGCCCAGACCCCGCCCACGCCCATGTTAATCACATTCTCGTCCGCCCACAAGTTACGCCCTTCTCTTCAGTGAACGCCCACATCGCAACTCCTCTCACCCCTATACACCACATAGTTGCCCACACCACGTAACTACTCATCACTTGAACTCCCACACTACATACCCGCCCACACAACATAAGATACACTCAAACCATATAAGATGCAATCAGAGCACATGAGATGTACTCAGATCACATAAGATAAACTCAGAACACATAAAATGCACTCGAGACCATAGAAGATGAACCTTGGCCACACAAACACAGGCTTACTGAGAATGAGAATATAGGAAAGGAGGAACACTGCAGCAAGCCCACTGGCCCATACTGGGCAGGTCCTTGTCAAACCCACCTGTGAAGAGCAGTACGGTGCTCTTCACCAACTTCAAGACTGAGACACTGATTACTTGATCTTTCGTATATAATTTTTCACATTATGTCCTTGTATTGTACTGATAAACCCACTGGTGGCGAAACGTGTACCAGTGTAGATACCGAGATGTTACACCTGAGTCTAATTCGTGTCTAGCTACTTGGATCAAAAGCCTTCCTCGCCGGCGTCCAAGCATCTCCCTCGGAAGGTATCTGGAGAGTTTATCTGGAGAGAGTTCCGGGGGTCAACGCCCCCGCGGCCCGGTCTGTGACCAGGCCTCCTTAGGTCAGTGTCCCAGGATGCGACCCACACCAGTCGACTAACACCCAGGTACCCATTTTACTGATGGGGAACATAGACAACAGGTGAAAGAAACACGTCCAATGTTTCTACTCAGGCTGGGAATCGAACCCAGGCCCTCACCGTGTGAAGCGAGAGCGTTAACCACCAGGCCACCAGAGATTAGTTGTTTTCTCGATTTTGTTACTGTCGCACCAGAGCGACTTCGGTGACTGAAGATGGTTTGAGCGAAACGTGCAGTCTAGTGAAAAGTAATGACGTGAGGTAGACAGAATAATGTGAATTAATAATCAGTCGCACATGGGGAAAGGGAGGGGGGGGGGGGCAGGCGCTCAAATACGTTCAGACGAAGCGTGCTTCCTCGAATGAGTAAATGTACTCACCTAGTTGAGGTTGCAGGGGTCGAGTCCAAGCTCCTGGCCCCGCCTCGTCACTGGTCGCTACTAGGTCACTATCCCTGAACCATGAGCTTTATCGTACCTCTTCTTAAAGCTATGTATGGATCCTGCCTCCACTACATCGCTTCCCAAACTATTCCACTTACTGACTACTCTGTGGCTGAAGAAATACTTCCTAACATCCCTGTGATTCATCTGCGTCTTCAACTTCCAACTGTGTCCCCGTGTTGCTGTGTCCAATCTCTGGAACATCCTGTCTTTGTCCACCTTGTCAATTCCTCTCAGTATTTTGTATGTCGTTATCATGTCCCCCCTATCTCTCCTGTCCTCCAGTGTCGTCAGGTTGATTTCCCTTAACCTCTCCTCGTAGGACATACCTCTTAGTTCTGGGACTAGTCTTGTTGCAAACCTTTGCACTTTCTCTAGTTTCTTTACGTGCTTGGCTAGGTGTGGGTTCCAAACTGGTGCCGCATACTCCAATATGGGCCTAACGTACACGGTGTACAGGGTCCTGAATGATTCCTTATTAAGATGTCGGAATGCTGTTCTGAGGTTTGCTAGGCGCCCATATGCTGCAGCAGTTATTTGGTTGATGTGCGCTTCAGGAGATGTGCCTGGTGTTATACTCACCCCAAGATATTTTTCCTTGAGTGAGGTTTGTAGTCTCTGGCCCCCTAGACTGTACTCCGTCTGCGGTCTTCTTTGCCCTTCCCCAATCTTCATGACTTTGCACTTGGTGGGATTGAACTCCAGGAGCCAATTGCTGGACCAGGTCTGCAGCCTGTCCAGATCCCTTTGTAGTTCTGCCTGGTCTTCGATCGAGTGAATTCTTCTCATCAACTTCACGTCATCTGCAAACAGGGACACCTCAGAGTCTATTCCTTCCGTCATGTCGTTCACAACTACCAGAAACACCACGGGTCCTAGGACTGACCCCTGTGGGACCCCGCTGGTCACAGGTGCCCACTCTGACACCTCGCCACGTACCATGACTCGCTGCTGTCTTCCTGACAAGTATTCCCTGATCCATTGTAGTGCCTTCCCTGTTATCCCTGCTTGGTCCTCCAGTTTATGCACCAATCTCTTGCGTGGAACTGTGTCAAACGCCTTCTTGCAGTCCAAGAATATGCAATCCACCCACCCCTCTCTCTCTTGTCTTACTGCTGTCACCATGTCATAGAACTCCAGTAGGTTTGTGACACAGGATTTCACGTCCGTGAAACCATGTTGGCTGCTGTTGATGAGATCGTTCCTTTCTAGGTGTTCCACCACTCTTCTCCTGATAATCTTCTCCATGATTTTGCATACTATACATGTCAGTGACACTGGTCTGTAGTTTAATGCTTCATGTCTGTCTCCTTTTTTAAAGATTGGGACTACATTTGCTGTCTTCCATGCCTCAGGCAATCTCCCTGTTTCCATGGATGTATTGAATATTGTTGTTAGGGGTACACATAGTGCCTCTGCTCCCTCTCTCAATACCCATGGGGAGATGTTATCTGGCCCCATTGTCTTTGAGGTATCTAGCTCACTCAGAAGCCTCTTCACTTCTTCCTCGGTTGTGTGCACTGTGTCCAGCACATGGTGGTGTGCCCCACCTCTCCGTCTTTCTGGAGCTCCTTCTGTCTCCTCTGTGAACACTTCTTTGAATCTCTTGTTGAGTTCCTCACATACTTCACGGTCATTTCTTGTTGTCTCTCCTCCTTCCTTCATTAGCCTGATTACCTGGTCCTTGACTGTTGTTTCCCTCCTGATGTAGCTGTACAACAGTTTCGGGTCAGATTTGGCTTTCGCTGCTGTGTCATTTTCATATTGTCTTTGGGCCTCCCTTCTTATCTGTGCATATTCGTTTCTGGCTCTACGACTGCTCTCCTTATTCTACTGGGTCCTTTGCCTTCTATATTTCTTCCATTCCCTAGCACA
>NC_069409.1:37507926-37530426 GCF_026875155.1 Cherax quadricarinatus
AAAGTAGGTAAAATATATGGGAAGTAGGTAATGTGGTGGGGGAAGTAAGTAAAGCGAGGGAGAGAAATGGGCAAACGAGTGGAGCCTGATTGTTGCTGAAGTTATGGATTGTACAGATAAAGCCACTGGTGGGCGAAACGTCTGCATAATACAGATACCCAGTTGTTGCACACGTGTCGAGTTCGATGCGAATGTAGTAGTATTGTATTCATGGAGAAGCGCTTGGTTCATAAGGATTATACGGCACCTGGTTTGATCCCTGAAAGCGAGAGGCAGTTGCAGTACCTTAGTTCGCGAGGCCTTCACCCGGTATCGAGGCACCCTTCTTGAAGGGAGCGAATGTGCCTGTTGTAGGGCAGCAGCAGCAGCAGCAGCAGCAGCGACAGCTGACTGAACGGTGCTGGTAGCCAGCGGCGACCACTTCCTGTAACCCCTTCACTTCGCTTGCTGCCAGCCACACACAGTGGGTGGGTCGGGGAATCAATATAAAGTGCTTCACTATAAGTATGAAACAAAACCTATTATTAATCTTTCTGCCTTCGAGGTTCTCGTTTTTAACTTGGGTATGTCTCACCAGATCCGTTACAAATTTTCAATCCTAGTGTGATGTAACTTGAGAAAGACTCATGTAACTATTGGCATATACAGGTTCCTTATGGTCGATGTTATATAGATTATTCCCCCTTTGGTTTACATGAGATTAATCGGGAAAGTATCTTATCGGTTTTAAACTTTTAACATTTGTGTAATGTACAAAAAGTCACAATACCGTGACTGGAAGAATACACAAATAACCCGTAAGCTCCTCTTTCCTTGAGCGGGTTATTTGTATAACACTTGAGTACTTTGTACACAGGAAGGTTGAGGTTGTTATTGTGGTGTGCAAGTGTCAGTCTGTCAATTCTGTTTGGTATTTTTTTTTTTCACAGAATATCCTTACTAAGCTTTACTTAACAGCTTCAGTCGTTAGTGGCTTGTGTGCCTTAAGATAAGGAACACCACTCATTAAGTCTGAAAACATAAAAACAGTAAAAATTTTGGGAATCTTTTGTATTCGAGCAATAACCGGAAAAACCCCCCCTTTTGGGTTTGGGTTTTTAAAACTATTAACAAAAATTTCTTTAAAACCTTAAAAAAGGGGTTTAATTTTTTAAGCGATTTTCGTGGGGCTCTAATTTAAAAATTTATATTTTTTAAGTTTTTTCAGCATCAAACTTACTTTTTTGGGAGCACTAAGAAACCCCGGCTATCAGGGGGAAATTTTTGGGAAAAAAACCCCTCGTTTTTTTTTTTAAAGCTTACACTATGTGATTTTTTACATTTTTCCCCTTTAAATTTTTCTAGAGAATATTAATTTGATCTAAAACAAAGCAACCATTTTAAAAAATATTATCCCAAAATTTTAAAAAAAAAAATATTCAAAATTATATTTACAATTTTTGTGGTTTAGAAAGAACCCATTTCTTTAGAATAATAACCTGTGTAAATTATAAATTATGAGAGTATGATGATTTCAGTAATGTAAACAGGAGACAAAGGGCCCCTTTAAAAATCCTCCCTGTGGGGGAGGGGGGACAATCGATTTTTCTTCACTGCCATTTTAATTTACTAAAGCACAACCCGGCCCTGAGATTTGGGGAAACTCAAATTTCAGGTCCTTGAGTCAAAGGTTAGCCTGTGCGCCTTGCTTTGTGATGGTACAAAAAACAAACCCCTCTAAACCTAGCTTTAAAAATTTTTAAAGTGTTGGTATGTACTAAAGGAAATGTGGGATTGTAAAAAAAACTATACCCCCAATTTTGCCAGTTTTGTATATGCAAATATGGCAGTGGTTTATGAGTGATGATATTTGGTATGTTGGGGTGGCCCGGGGTTTGTGGTTTTGGGTGAGGGAGTGGTGGTGGTGGTATTTTTGTGGGGTGGTAGCAGAGTAGCAAAAACCCAAAAATAGCTTTTGATCGTGCAGCTTCACTCTTAATGCCAACAGCGTCATGCCCTTTTGCAAAGGGAGTGGGGGTGACGGTACTAAAAAACCCCCGGGCGAAGTGCGGGTGTTAGGGGGCCTGACTGCTGTGTAGCTTGATGGATGTTTTTTTTTTTTTTGACACACACACACACACACACACACACACCCCACACACACACACACACACACTGAGGACAGAGGTTTTGGGGAGAAAATGAAAACGACTACAAAATACTGCGTGGAAAAATCCCCGGGGAAAGAAGAGACGGGATGTTCCAAAGAGGGGACAAAACCAAAAAAGGGGGTCACTCTTGAAAGCTGAAGCCCACAAAGAGTCAAAAGGGAAAGTTGGGAAGATTTGTTAAGGAATGGAACAGCCCCGGGCGAGTGATTTTGGAGAGGCGGGAAAACCATACATAGCTTAAAAACAGGTATGATAAAGCTCATGGAGCAGGGAGAAAAAGGGACCTAGTAGCGTTCTTGAAGAGGGGGGCCCAGGAGCTGAGTCTCGACCCCTCCCAACCACAATTGGGGTGAGTGCAATTAGGTGAATCCCACACGTACACACACACCGCAGTAAGACAAAGAGAGAGGGGTGGGTGGGTTTTCATTTTTTTTTTGGGCTGCAAAAGGCGTTTGGGCACATTCCACACAAAGAAAAATTAGTGCAAAAAAATGGAACCCCAAACAGGGATAAAAAGGGAAGGCACTACAATGGATCCGGGGAAAACCTTTTTCAGGGAAAACAGAAGGGGAGTCATGGTCGTGGGGAAAGGGGTCAGAGTGGGCACCCCGTGACCAGCGGGTCCAAAAAAGGGGGGGGGGAAAGGGGCCCTAGGGCCAGTGGGTGTTTTTTGGTAAATTTTTTGAAAAGACATGACGGAAGGGAAAAGACTCTGAGGTCCCCTGTTTGCAGATGACGTTAAAATTGATGAGAAGAATTCACTCGATTTGAAAACCAAGGGGAGAACTACAAAGGGAAACTGGACGGCTCAGACCTGGGTTTCCCCAATTGGCTCCTGGGTTTTAGTCCCCCCCAAGTGCAAAGTTCATTTTAAGATTGGGGGAAAGGGGAAAAAAGACCGCAGACGGAATACAGTCCAGGGGGGGGAAGGGCAAAAAAACCTCACTCAAGGAAAACATCTTTGGGGGGAGTATAAAAACCAGGGGAACATCTCCCGAACGCAAAAACAACCAAATAACTGCGCAGCAATGGGGGCCTACAAACCTCAGAACAGCATCCCCACAAACTTAATAAGGAATCGTTCAAGACCCTGTTTCAAACCGTTACGTTAAGGGCCCCTTGGGGATGCGGCACCTATTTTGGAACCCACACCTACCAAGCACGTAAAGGGAAAATAGAGAAAGTGCAAAAATTTTTCAAAAAAGACTAGTCCCAGAACTAAGAAAGGGATGTCCTACGAGGGGAGGTTAAGGGAAATCCCAACCCGACACACTGGAGGACAGGAGAGATAAGGGGAAAAATGATAACGACTTAAAAAAATACTGAAAAGGGAAATTTACAAGGGGGACAAAGACAGGATGTTCCAGGATTGGGCACAGTAACCAAAGGGGGCACAGTTTGGGAAATTGAAAAACAATGAATCACAAAGGGGAAAAGGAAGTATTTCTTCAGCCACAGAGTAGCCATAAAATGGAATAGTTTGGGAACAAAGTAAATGGAGGCAGATCCATACTAGCTTTAAGCAGAGGTAAAGATAAAGCTCAAGGTTCAGGGGGAAATGACCTAGTAGCGACCCGTGAAGAAAGGGGGGCCAGGAGCCCTTGGGCTCCACCCCTTTCAACCTCAACTAGGTTTAGTAAAACTAGGTTTAGTACACACCCCACACACACTCAGACGGATCTATCGAAACCAATAACTCACTTTCTTTTTCTGAAAGCAACTCTTTGTCATCTACTCCACTTCCTCCCCTTATCCCAGCGTAAATACACACGCTCCCAAAAGAGAAAGGGAATCATTAAAAGACGAATCAATGTTTCCCGAACCATCAGAAAGGAGGTTTCGTTTGAGCCCACATTCCTCTTTCCAATCTCAAAACTTCTGTCTTGCTGATCCTTGGCATCTTTTTTTCCTCTCCTCTCCCCGTCTAAATGTCACATTTTCCCCTCATTTTCCTTCTTCCCTCTAATATAAGACTTAGAGATTTTTAATTTTTTTCCCCTTTTAAATTTTTTTTTTCCAAAATATAATGTGTTTGCTTTTCTACAATTTCGTTTTCTTGTAAAGTGAGTATATTAATTAATAAATTGTAACTTTCAAAATTCGTATTCTTTCGATACTTTTTCGATTTTGACGACTGTCACTCACTCTGGGCGAGGGGATTCAAAGATTTTTAAATTTTCCCAATAAAAATTGAAAAGTTTTTTCTTTTACTTTTTCGACAGAAAAAGAGGTTTAGGATATTTTTAAAAATGAGAATTTTGCTTTATCAGGGACCTCTTCCCTTCCTGGAGGGCGAAAAACCCCGATAAAAAAAGCTCTAAAACGTTCTGTGTCTCGCAAAAAATTTCCAGAATAAAGGTGGGAAATTTGTTCCAGGGCCTATAAATTTTTTTCACCCGGAGATTTTCAAATGTTCAATAAATAGAGAAAATGTTATATTCAAACTGTCCCGGGGATTAAAAATTTAAAAAAAGAAACAGAATAAAGCAGCCCCGAATGATAAACTTTTGAAAACATAACACTGGGAAAGCAGTTCCACAACACCTCAACTACTTTAAATTGTACTCCCCTGGGAAAAACAGGCAGAGAGATATATCATAATTCTACACTTGAAAAAAACCCGGAAAAGGAAAAAGGGGCCCGAATCTGCACACCGAAAACACTCCCAAAAAAGAAAGTAAAAGATTGGACAGGGTGTGCCCAAAATACCTCCCAAAGAAAAAATAGGGGGAAACCCTTTTGGGACACTAGGAGAAAACACCAAAAAGTGTCCGGGGGCCCCAAAACTGTTGAACACCCCCACCTTTGCATAAGGGGAATTTCCAAAAAAGGCCCCTGACTGCCTTCAAAAGGGGGGCTGGACAGATGCTTTAAAATTGGTCCGTATCAGCCGGGGAGTGGTTTGTACGTTGGACTACGTGCGGCCCGCAGTAACAAACCCCCGGTTTTATCAGGCCCCGATCCACCGGGAGGCCTGGTCGTGTACCGGGGCCGCGGGGCGTTGATCCCCGGAAATCCCCCCCCAAAGGGAACGGAAGAGATCCCCCTTAGTGGGGAAAAAAAGAAAAAAAAAAGGGAAAAATTGGTACGAAAAAACCGCCATTTAAGAGGTGCTTCACTGCAAGCAACACCAGTGGCAGGATCACAAGAGCCACAGATTAGAGAGCCAATAAAAAAAAATTCCCAACACTGCAATAAGCAATATAGTAGTTTTGTTTTCAAACATATAAGGTATTAAACTGAGCAACAACAATAAAATACCTTTCATCAGTGATCTCCTCAATGAGTCGTGTGTAATTTTTGCAGCTTCCTCGGAACTCCAGATAAAAGACAGTGAAATGTGGATACCTGGTACAACTTATTTAGATGCGGCCGAATATAAAAAATATAAAATATAAAAAGGAAAACAGAAACTAGTTGTTTTTGTATATAAACCAGAAGATCAAAGACCAATTCTTGAAAATCAAGTAGTGTGTTGAGAGCCTTCCAAACCCGGCCCCAAACCTCTTATTGCTTGGTTACTTTAAGACATGAAGTGAAAGTTTGTAGCAAAGACTAAAATAGCAAGAAAACCCCAGGAGCTAATTAAGATAAAAAGTTTCACACCACAATGGAATTATTAAGATACTGCAATTAAATCACCTTAAGCCAGCAGACAGTGGAACCAAGCAGACAAGGCAATTACCCTCGACCTTATATTAAAAAATGATGAGGAATTGGACGGGGACGTAATGGTGTAAAAAACGGCGAACTCAGATCATACACCTCAATCGAGATTCGGACCTCCACATATACTGGCCTTCAAGAACGAAACTCAATCATCCTTGACGGGAAATTCAACAAATTCAGGTTCAACAATACGAATATCATCCGGGACCAAATAACGTGACCTTATTGGAATATGTTAGGAAGACGACGTGACTAGCATTGATCTGAACCAGTATCTCTGGAAGATGGGATGCGTGACACTATGTATGTTCCAGACACATACCTTACCAAGAAAAAAAAAAGATTAGAGAAAAGGAAAATTAAAGAGGTGACAACAACAGATAACGGAGCTTCTCAAAGGCAGTAGACTTTCTAAAGAATGAAAGGAAACACTACGTAGAAAAGTAAAGAACGTTAAGTTCAAACTAAATGAGTAATATAGTTCAGGAGAGACCGAGGGAATCAAGAGCCATAAATGAAATTAGAAGAAATTCAAAATAAGCAAAATCCAGGGCAAAAAACCATATCTAATATTACAATCTTACTTAAAAGAGATGAAACATACACTGGCGATAACAAAACAAAGTCACAATACAAACTTTGTGTTCATTGAACCATTAATCAGTGTTAAAGATTTACGGCATATATGAGTTTTTCATGAATGAGACTTGAAATCCTGCTGACATCTCTACGGTTTCCGACGTAACCCAAAGCCCATTTAACCTTGAGGAAGCCACTGATAGCATGCGCCTGCACTCTGCCCTAAGCCTAGACTTTGGAATTTATTCCTCAGTAAGTTCTGCAAAAAAAAAAAAAAATAAAAATTCTATGGAGGAGCCTGAATACACGTATCGTTCCATTCCTTATGAACTACCGATAGATCACCAACGCACAAAAACTATAACCGATAGCGCTAACGCACATTTATCCCAAAAACTTTGAGAGGTTTTAAGAAGGAAAGTCGCCAGTCACATGAAATCACAAATAATGCACAACTCAGGGCAATCCATGTTTAGGGCGAGTCGATCCTGGTTTTTACAATTGGTAGACCATTATGACAGCCTTTGATGGACTGAAAAACAAGCTAAATGCAGATGTAGTGTACACAGACTTTGCAAAACACCTCGACAAGTGAGACCATGGTAACAGTACACAAAATACACACAAAAGGAATATACTCATAGTAATGCTGGGAAAATTACCGGCAAAATGTTAAGTAAAATTACAAAATGTGCAAAATAATGAGACATTTTTATAGTGGCAACGTTTCACTCTCCAAAGCTTTGTTTAAAACCGTCACGTTAGGTAAACGGACACACGCGTAACGGCTTGACAAAGCTCCTGGAGAGCGAAACGTTTGCCTCAATAAAAATATCGCATTTTGGTGCACATGTGATCTTTTACAAACATATATATACTAAACTTATTATCAAATAGAACCCAAATAGTAATAGTAAACAGAGTGAAATCGACGGCTGTCACAAAGCAAAGCTCTTCAAGACACAGTACTTACCTCACTTTTCTTTCTCATTCTTATATCTGACATACATACGAGCATAAATCATAGCACCATAACCTTTGCAGACGATACCAGAATTTGTATGAAGGTGGTGTCCATCGAGGACACTCGATGGACACGAGTCACTCACAACTACATGAAGTTCATAGAGGACAAATTTCATTTACTCAGCGATGGAAAATTTAAGGAACTTAAGACTAAAACGGAATACAAGACAAACTCGAATCACAGACTAGAGATGAAGTTTAATAGGGGAGACTTGGGAGTGACAATGTCAGAGGATCTCACATTCATTAACCACAGCGATGTTATATCGCAGTTTCAAGAATAATGATATGTCGGATAACCAGAAGATTGAAAACTAGAGATTCCGAGATATTGAAGATATTTTCCAAGTCATTCTCTGTGCGTTGGATTACTGCTATAATCTCAGGGTCATTTTCAAGGCATGAGATTTTGCAGATTTGGAAAAACGTACAGAGATAATTCACTGCTCGTTTAAATTCATTAAACCATCCGACCTATAACACACGCTTGAAGCCGTTTCTAATTATATTCCTTGGAAGGAAGGTGAGGAAAAAAATTATAATCTACACCTGGAAAATTCTAAAGAGATTGGTCCAAAACCTGCACATTGAAAACACTCCACATGAAAGCAAGTGTCTTGGCAGACCTTGCATAATACTTTCAATGAAAGCAGAGTTGTAAGGAGTGTACTGAGGGAGAACTCGATAAGTGTAAAGGAATCAAGACACATCAACAAGCTCCCTTCGTACATAAACGGAACTACCAACAACCCTCTGGCTGTCTTCTGAAGGAAACGTGATAAGTTTTTGAAGATATTTCCTGATCAACTAAGCTATAGTTGAACAGAATGTAACTAGCACTAGCAGCCTCGTCGATCGGGCCAACAACCACGAAGCCTAATCTGGGACAAGGTCACTGGTGCGATGACCCCCGAAATTAATTCTAGGTAGACTCCATGAGGTCCTCTTCAGAATGAATTTATCGGCCTATTTATGAGTCGGCAGCGAATTTATACCATCAGTCCTGTAGCTTTCATAGCTACGTATGTGCTCGAATCAGGGGTGACTTGTCCAGTGGTACTGGGCACCTGATGTCTGAAGCATTAATTGCCGAGTAGATTAAGGCGTCTCAGAATTTTGGCAGCCTTCTCACGAGGTGCGCTAAAGGATGGGGGTTCGATTCCCGGCTAGTCGCAGTATTGTTAACTGCTCAAAACCACTCGTTCGTGGACACATTAATATATAAAGGAATAATCATATATATACACACACACACAACACATATATATATATATATAAATATATATATATATATATATATATATATATATATATATATATATATATATAATATATATATATATATATATATATTACATATATATATATATATATATATATATATATATATATATATATATATATATGTGTGTGTGTGTGTGTGTGTGTGTGTGTGTGTGTGTGTTGTGTGTGTGTGTGTGTGTGTGTGTGTGTATGTGTGTCGTGCCGAATATGTAAAACTGGTCAATTAGCAAGAACTCATTTAAAATTAAGTCCTTTCTAAAATTTTCTCTTATACGTTTAAAGATATATTTTTTTCATTAATGTTAATGTAATTTTTTTTAATTTTGCACCAAAAGAATTTTAGAAAACTTACCTAACCTTATTATAACAAGAACAATTTATTTTAGCCTAACCCAACTATATATATTTTAGATTTGTTTACAATAATTTAATACTAGACAAACCCAGTGAAATATACTTTTTTCGTTAGGTTCAGAATGATTTTGGCGAAATTATTGCATACACAAATTTTCACTTGTCCTATATGGCAACATGAGCGTTGCTATTTAAGCCAAGATCGCAAGATCATTGTTCCTTGATAATGTGAGTAGTCACGAAAGCGCTTGGAATTTCTCTATTCTTTCACAGTGGTTGTTTTGCATATTCTGAAATCACATGTTTACTGTGATCTTATTGGATGCACTGGAAGAAAATCAGAATGCAGATATAATATACACAGACTTTGCAAAAGCATTTGACAAATGCGATCATGGCGTAATAGCCCATAAAATACGTGCTAAAGGAATAACTGGGAAAGTGGGGAGATGGATCTTCAACTTCCTAACAAATCGAACACAAAGAGTAGTGGTCAACAGAGTTAAATCGGAGGCTGCCATAGTGAAGAGCTCTTTCCACAAGGCACAATACTCGCCCCCATCTTATTCCTTATCCTCATATCAGACATAGACAGAGATATACACCACAGCACCGTATCATCCTTTGCGGATGATACTAGGATCTGCATGAGGCTGTCATCTGCTGAGGACGCGGTTAATCTCCAAGAAGATATAAACAAAGTTTTCCAATGGGCAACGGTAAACAATATGATGTTCAATGAGGACAAATTCCAACTACTCCGTTATGGAAAACTGGAGGAGATAATAACTAGAACAGAGTATACTACTGACTCCGGCCATACAATAGAGCGGAAAACTAATGTAAGGGACCTGGGAGTAGTAATGTCTGAGGATCTCACTTTCAAGGATCACAACAGTGCCACGATCGCACGTGCAAAGAAAATGATAGGATGGATAATGAGAACTTTCAAAACGAGAGATGCCAAGCCCATGATGATCCTTTTCAAATCACTTGTTCTCTCTAGGTTGGAATACTGCTGTACACTAACATCCCCATTCAAAGCAGGTGAAATCGCAGATCTAGAGAGTGTACAGAGATCCTTTGCTGCATGTATAAGTTCTGTCAAGCACTTTAACTACTGGGAACGCTTGGAAGCACTTGACTTGTACTCGTTGGAACGCAGGAGGGAGAGTTTATCATAATCTACACTTGGAAAATCTTGGAAGGAATTGTCCCAAATCTGCACACAGAAATCACTCCCTACGAAAGTAAAAGACTGGGCAGGCGATGCAAAATGCCCCAATAAAAAGTAGGGGCGCCATTGGTACACTAAGGGAAACACCATAAGTGTCCGGGGCCCAAAACTGTTTAACAGCCTCCCATCAAGCATTAGGGGAATTGCCAATAAACCCTGGCTGCCTTCAAGAGAGAGCTGAACAGATACCTAAAGTCAGTGCCGGATCAAGCCGGGCTGTGGCTCGTACGTTGGACTGCGTGCGGCCAGCAGTAACAGCCTAGTTGATCAGGCCGTGATCCATCGGGAGGCCTGGTCATGGACCGGGCCGCGGGGGCGTTGATCCCCGGAATAACCTCCAGGTAACCTCCAGGTATATATATATATATATATATATATATATATATATATATATATATATATATATATATATTATATATATATATATATATATATATATATATATATATATATGTCGTGTCGAATATGTAAAAACTGGTCAATTAGCAAGAATTCATTTAAAATTAAGTCCTTTCTAAAAATTTTCTCTTATACATTTAAAGATATATTTTTTTTCATTAATGTTAATGTAAAAAATTTAATTTTGCACCAAAAGAATCTTAGAAAACTTACCTAACCTTATTATAACAAGAGCAATTTATTTTAGCCTAACCCAACTAAACATATTTTAGATTTCTTTACAATAATTTAATACTTACTAAACAAACACAGTGAAATATATTTTTTTGTTAGGTTCAGAATGATTTTGGCGAAATTATTGCAAGGGTCGGAGACCCTTGGAGCATGGGGCAAGTGTGCTCTAAAGTTCCTCAAAGAGCTAGATGAAAAGCTCATCATAGAAACCAAGGACCACAGGGCGACCAGCTTCCTCTTTCAGAGACTCAGTGTTGCGATCCAGAGAGGAAATGCCTGCAGCATTCTGGGCACGCGGCCCACCGCAAGGGAGCTGGACGAAGTATTCGAGATGTAGCTCTGAGTTATCTATGTTGTTTTACTTTCTGTTGTATTTTTGTGAATGTTTGGCCAATGTATTTTGTCTTGAAATAAAACATACTTGAAATATAGGAGGGGGTAGGAGAAAATTCTCAAACAGCTTCAGGGAGAACCTTAAGTTTTCCCTGAAGCAAGTTTATTCTTTTCTCTGAGGATGAGGGTCCCTACGACAGTTCTAGAGGTGGTACCTCCCTATATTATATATATATATATATATATATATTATATATATATATATATATATATATATATATATATATATATATATATATATATATATATATATATATATATATATATCTATATATATATATATATATATATATATATATAATATATATATATATATATATATATATATATATATATATATATATATTTATATATATATATATATATATATATATATATATAGATATATATATATATATATTATATTATATATATATATATATATATATATGGATTATTCATTTTATTATTGTTCTCTGTACCATTATTGCCCCTTCCATTTTCTATTATCATTTCTCTTCTTGCCCTTCGTTCCTTTATCTTCCCTTATTCCTAACTCATTTTCATCTTCATTTGCCCTCGCCTCATTGCCACATCCTCCCCTCCCCTCTCTTATTTCACCTCTCAAACAATCAAAACAAAACGCTCTACCTAAGCTGGCAACAACTTACCAAGGCAGCAATATAAAACTCGAGACGATCTCCCGCTTAAGGGGAGAGACTATTTGATGAAATTACACCGTCGGATAACCATCAAGATCGATTTAGGCCAAATGGGTTGAAGGGAATTAGTCGCAATTGTGGTGTAATTGAGCTAAACTGCAGCAGGCAATGGAAACCCTGATAGCGCTGGCAAACCACAGCAAGACGCCCTGGATCAAATATTCCTTAATGAAACCCTAATTGAGACCAGGGTTCTCTGCACCCGCAGGCTAGCCAATAGTGTTAGCATTTCTGTTGACAAGTGACTTAATGCTGTGATTCCTTCTCTTGTGCTCCGGCAGCTGGGGTGTCAAACCTGCGCGATATTATTGCTTAAAACATTTACATGGGCGATTCTTAGGGCTTATGGGGATATACTGAGTGCAAGAAAGTTTAAAGGGTAGAAAAATATCTCGTTATATCACAATCAATTTCTGATCAAAGTAATTCACAAGAGCCATTAACCACATTCACCAATAGCAACGTTAAATCTCTGGGGGGTGGAGCCTACACAGGAAGGAGGACTTGACTGGCTAGGTTGTGACTGGGTGGCTGGGCGTGGCTCCGCCCAGGAGGAAGCAGCCAACCAGGGCCTGGATGCTTGCTGGTTGCCATTCGGCGCATCAGACCACTCAAGCATCTTTATTCTTCATGATATCGCTGGAGCGTAAACATTAGTGCCGTGAAACTGTGCCAAACAGACAACAGCTTCTTTACCCAGTGAGAGAGACCTTTCTCCCTGGCGTGTACTTGTATTCCGTGAACCTGACCTACGAGTATGAACTAAGATATGTAGTGATACCTACGGGAAGCGAGCATGGCAGCCATTCCGTGTTTCAACAGAGATGCTGAGCGGAACTGAAGACAGATTGCAGTTCTTAGAGGGTCATCATGTGCCTGTGAGATCCCCCTGCAACCCACCCGTCCCCAGCACCACGCCCCCCACACCGCCTCCCGTCACCAAAGACGAGATTAGCAACGTCAAGGACAGTCCCGTTGGTAAGGTGTACGGGAAGTTGCTCTTGTGGTCACTGTAGAGGAATGTGGGTAGTTAGTCATTAAATTCGTTATTTAGATTAAGACACGTATAGAGATATTACAAGACATATAAATAAATTTTTGCAATTTATAAATTACATCTTTTACAGTCAGTAGAGATGTACAAACTTGGCATTTTGTAAGGAATCAATCTAAATATCTCTATAATCCATAAAAAAAAAAATTAGTCCAGATAGTTAAATAAAATTTCAGAAAATTTATTCGATATGGTTATTTCAGACTGCAAGCCTGCGAGCACTACAGGCACCAGTACAGTCGTTACTATCACAGAGTCGCAGACGAAGGTGACGGAAGCGTCACGTGCTCTGGCGAGCAGTCGATGGCAGAGCTGCGGAGATACAGGACCGCCTTCACCAGAGAGCAAATCACTCATTTGGAAAAAGAATTCCTGAGGGGAGAATTACATCAGTCGACCAAGACGGTGTGAACTGGCCAGGAGCTGGGGCTTCCCGAAGCCACTATCAAGGTATGTGAAGTCTACGATACTATTATTTAGCTCATTTTATTCTCACCGAGCTTTAGCACATTTTCATGGTGGAAAATAATTTAACTTTCTTACATCATAGGTAAACCTGAAACACTTTCATACTTCAACATAGTGTTATAACTGAGGTATTTTGTATCGCGTGTACATACAGTTGATCACGTAACACTGCTTATGTTTTAAATGATCAAATTCATTGTGGTAATCCTTCCTATTAATTAACAGCATTATACAGAGTCAGTTAGTACCAGTAGGTCTACAGTAGTTATATATATATATATATTATATATATATATATATATTATATATATTATATATATATAATATATATATATATATATATATATATTATATATTATATATATATATATTATATATATATATTATATATATTATATATTAGTTTTCTTGTGTTATGTCCACAGGTCTGGTTCCAAATCGACGCATGAAGGACAAACGTCAGCGACTTGCTCTAGTCTGGCCCTACGCTGACCCAACCCTCACTGCCTATATACTTCATGCCGCTGCTGCTGCGCGCCGCGGCCGCTGCTACCTACCCACCATACTTCGCCAACACTTCCCGTGGGCCGCCGCCGCCGCCGCTGCAAGAGCGCAGCCTCCAGGGTACACCAGCCCTGCACACACTCCCTCGATGTCAAGATTCAGTCCATATCCCGGCCACACCCGTCTATTCCTTCCCCGCCGTACAGCAGACCCTTAGGCCTCCCCATCCCTGTAATGTCACCAACTCCCGTAATTCAAAGCATGAACGGCCACCTACCCACTTGCCCCGCCCGAGAATCCCCGAAAGTGGGCGGCGATGGGTGTTTATGCGGCCTATTCTATCCCAGTCTAACCCACGCCCAAACACTCACCCCACCCACTGCCTCCCGAACACATCTGAAACCCCCGTCGCCTCCTGTTATTTCGGATCGTAGGAGCCCCCTAGTCAGCCCGGAGGACAGGGGCGCCTCCCCCAAGCAACGTAAGGTGCCTCGCCTATTGTTCCAGCCATATAGGGATGACCTGGTGTCGTGAGGCTGCCCGTCCCTAGCAACAACCTGTATAGTCTGTATTATATGTCCCTGTATAAAGTCCTCCAATAAATCTGAACATTCATTCTTAGTTTTGCTCACCTGACACTCCATTTACAATGATTTTCTCGCATCCTGAGTTATTTTCTCATCCACACTTACTTTAAACCATACCCCCGCCCGGGATTGAACCCGCGGTCATAGAGTCTCAAAACTCCAGCCCGTCGCGTTAGCCACTAGACCAGCTAGCCACAATAAGATTCATCCAACTAGGTATATTTCTACACCATAGGAAAGTTAGCACAGGCACCTCTGTGACCACAAATGCAAGTTTATTTGCAATCGTGTCATTACGATTTCTTAAGTCATGTTGACGGCAGTGAAGGGACTTGAGCTAGAGTTCGTCACGGCCACGCTAGCTGGAGATTCGTCTGTAAAAACTTGCATTTGTGGTCACAGAGGTGCCTGTGCTAACTTTCCTATGGTGTAGAAATATACCTAGTTGGATGAATCTTATTGTGGCTAGCTGGTCTAGTGGCTAACGCGACGGGCTGGAGTTTTGAGACTCTATGACCGCGGGTTCAATCCCGGCCGGGGGTATGGTTTATTTGCAATCGTGTCATTACGATTTCTTAAGTCACACTTACTTTCTTGTCTTCAGTTACTTTCCCAATTCTCATTGACTTTCTCCCATTCTCAGTTACTTTTCGACATATATGACTTTACACCAACCACAGTTGTTTTCCTTCTATACATTTACTTTCCTTCATCTTCAATAACTTTTCCCCTCATCCTCAGTAACTTTTCCCCTCATCCTCAGTAACTTTTCCCCTCATCCTCAGTAACTTTTCCCCTCATCCTCAGTTACTTTCAGCATTCTCAAAGATTATTTTCTTGCTATCCTCTATGACATTCTGAGCTAAATTTCTCCACCTCACCTCTAGTAACTTTAATCCTAACTCACTTTCTCCTGGGAATAAATGGAAATAAATTTGATTATTTGAACTGTATCAAGAAACAGAGAGACCGCTGCATCAGCTCTTTAAAGAGCAATTGTCACAAAGAGCATTTCCTCCACTTCCTGGAATTAATTACTGTTTAAAGAGATGTAGCCAATAAGAGCAGCTCAAAAATAATGACTAATCACGGGGAAGTATCATACACGTAAAGAGTGGCCATGCAGCGCCCTGGGGGAATGGGAAGCAATCAAGTTCGATCCAAGAGTGGAGAGAGGGTAGCTCCAGTTCCATGCATTGAGAGCCCTAATCAGGCCTCAGAGGGCCCGAAATTAAAGGACACTGCAACGATGCATGATGGTCAGCTGCACTATAATGATATATGTACTCCTGCAATAGAATGATACCTGATGTACTCCTGCCATGTAATGATACCTGATGTACTCCTGCCATATAATGATACCTGATGTACTCCTGCCATATAATGATACATGATGTACTCCTGCCATGTAATGATACCTGATGTACTCCTGCCATGTAACGATGCCTGATGTACTCCTGCCATGTAATGATACATGATGTACTCCTGCCATGTAATGATACATGATGTACTCCTGCCATGTAATGATACCTGATGTACTCCTGCCATGTAATGATATCTGATGTACTCCTGCCATGTAATGATATCTGATGTACTCCTGCCATGTAATGATACCTGATGTACTCCTGCCATGTAATGATATCTGATGTACTCCTGCCATGTAATGATACATGATGTACTCCTGCCATGTAATGATATCTGATGTACTCCTGCATGTAATGATATCTGATGTACTCCTGCCATGTAATGATACATGATGTACTCCTGCCATGTAATGATATCTGATGTACTCCTGCCATGTAATGATATCTGATGTACTCCTGCCATGTAATGATACCTGATGTACTCCTGCCATGTAATGATACCTGATGTACTCCTGCCATGTAATGATACATGATGTACTCCTGCCATGTAATGATATCTGATGTACTCCTGCCATGTAATGATACCTGATGTACTCCTGCCATGTAATGATACTGATGTACTCCTGCCATGTAATGATATCTGATGTACTCCTGCCATGTAATGATATCTGATGTACTCCTGCCATGTAATGATACCTGATGTACTCCTGCCATGTAATGATATCTGATGTACTCCTGCCATGTAATGATACCTGATGTACTCCTGCCATGTAATGATACCTGATGTACTCTGCCATGTAATGATACATGATGTACTCCTGCCATGTAAAAACGATGCCTGATGTACTCCTGCCATGTAATGATATCTGATGTACTCCTGCCATGTAATGATACCTGATGTACTCCTGCCATGTAATGATACATGATGTACTCCTGCCATGTAATGATACCTGATGTACTCCTGCCATGTAATGATATCTGATGTACTCCTGCCATGTAATGATATCTGATGTACTCCTGCCATGTAATGATACTGATGTACTCCTGCCATGTAATGATACATGATGTACTCCTGCCATGTAATGATATCTGATGTACTCCTGCCATGTAATGATATCTGATGTACTCATGCCATGTAATGATACCTGATGTACTCCTGCCATGTAATGATACCTGATGTACTCCTGCCATGTAATGATACATGATGTACTCCTGCCATGTAATGATACATGATGTACTCCTGCCATGTAATGATACCTGATTGTACTCCTGCCATGTAATGATACCTGATGTCTCCTGCCATGTAATGATACCTGATGTACTCCTGCCATGTAATGATACCTGATGTACTCCTGCCATGTAATGATATCTGATGTACTCCTGCCATGTAATGATACCTGATGTACTCCTGCCATGTAATGATATCTGATGTACTCTGCCATGTAATGATACCTGATGTACTCCTGCCATGTAATGATATCTGATGTACTCCTGCCATGTAATGATACATGATGTACTCCTGCCATGTAATGTACCTGATGTACTCCTGCCATGTAATGATACATGATGTACTCCTGCATGTAATGATACCTGATGTACTCCTGCCATGTAATGATACCTGATGTACTCCTGCATGTAATGATACCTGATGTACTCCTGCCATGTAATGATACCTGATGTACCCTGCCATGTAATGATATCTGATGTACTCCTGCATGTAACTGATACCTGATGTACTCCTGCCATGTAATGATACATGATGTACTCCTGCCATGTAATGATACATGATGTACTCCTGCCATGTAATGATACATGATGTACTCCTGCCATGTAATGATACCTGATGTACTCCTGCCATGTAATGATATCTGATGTACTCCTGCCATGTAAATGATACATGATGTACTCCTGCCATGTAATGATACATGATGTACCCTGCCATGTAATGATATCTGATGTACTCACTGCCATGTAATGATACATGATGTACTCCTGCCATGTAATGATACATGATGTACTCCTGCCATGTAATGATACCTGATGTACTCCTGCATGTAATGATACATGATGTACTCCTGCCATGTAATGATACATGATGTACTCCTGCCATGTAATGATACCTGAGTGTACTCCTGCCATGTAATGATACATGATGTACTCCTGCCATGTAATGATACCTGATGTACTCCTGCCATGTAATGATACATGATGTACTCCTGCCATGTAATGATACATGATGTACTCCTGCCATGTAATGATATCTGATGTACTCCTGCCATGTAATGATACATGATTACTCCTGCCATGTATGATACATGATGTACTCCTACCATGTAATGATACATGATGTACTCCTGCCATGTAATGATACCTGATGTACTCCTGCCATGTAATGACACATGATGTACTCCTGCCATGTAATGATACCTGATGTACTCCTGCCATGTAATGATACCTGATGTACTCCTGCCATGTAATGATACCTGATGTACTCCTGCCATGTAATGATATCTGATGTACTCCTGCCATGTAATGATACCTGATGTACTCCTGCCATGTAATGATACATGATGTACTCCTGCCATGTAATGATATCTGATGTACTCCTGCCATGTAATGATACCTGATGTACTCCTGCCATGTAATGATACCTGATGTACTCCTGCCATGTAATGATATCTGATGTACTCCTGCCATGTAATGATACCTGATGTACTCCTGCCATGTAATGATATCTGATGTACTCCTGCCATGTAATGATACCTGATGTACTCCTGCCATGTAATGATATCTGATGTACTCCTGCATGTAATGATATCTGATGTACTCTGCCATGTAATGATACATGATGTACTCCTGCCATGTAATGATATCTGATGTACTCCTGCCATGTAATGATATTGATGTACTCCTGCCATGTAATGATACATGATGTACTCCTGCCATGTAATGATATCTGATGTACTCCTGCCATGTAATGATATCTGATGTACTCCTGCCATGTAATGATACCTGATGTACTCCTGCCATGTAATGATACCTGATGTACTCCTGCCATGTAATGATACATGATGTTACTCCTGCCATGTAATGATATCTGATGTACTCCTGCCATGTATGATACCTGATGTACTCCTGCCATGTAATGATACATTGATGTACTCCTGCCATGTAATGATATCTGATGTACTCCTGCCATGTAATGATATCTGATGTACTCCTGCCATGTAATGATACCTGATGTACTCCTGCCATGTAATGATATTGATGTACTCCTGCCATGTAATGATACCTGATGTACTCCTGCCATGTAATGATACCTGATGTACTCCTGCCATGTAATGATACATGATGTACTCCTGCCATGTAACGATGCCTGATGTACTCCTGCCATGTAATGATATCTGATGTACTCCTGCCATGTAATGATACCTGATGTACTCCTGCCATGTAATGATACATGATGTACTCCTGCCATGTAATGATACCTGATGTACTCCTGCCATGTAATGATATCTGATGTACTCCTGCCATGTAATGATATCTGATGTACTCCTGCCATGTAATGATACCTGATGTACTCCTGCCATGTAATGATACATGATGTACTCCTGCCATGTAATGATATCTGATGTACTCTGCCATGTAATGATATCTGATGTACTCATGCCATGTAATGATACCTGATGTACTCCTGCCATGTAATGATACCTGATGTACTCCTGCCATGTAATGATACATGATGTACTCCTGCCATGTAATGATACATGATGTACTCCTGCCATGTAATGATACCTGATGTACTCCTGCCATGTAATGATACCTGATGTACTCCTGCCATGTAATGATACCTGATGTACTCCTGCCATGTAATGATACCTGATGTACTCCTGCCATGTAAATGATATCTGATGTACTCCTGCCATGTAATGATACCTGATGTACTCCTGCCATGTAATGATATCTGATGTACTCCTGCCATGTAATGATACCTGATGTACTCCTGCCATGTAATGATATCTGATGTACTCCTGCCATGTAATGATACATGATGTACTCCTGCATGTAATGATACCTGATGTACTCCTGCCATGTAATGATACATGATGTACTCCTGCCATGTAATGATACCTGATGTACTCCTGCCATGTAATGATACCTGATGTACTCCTGCCATGTAATGATACCTGATGTACTCCTGCCATGTAATGATACCTGATGTACTCCTGCCATGTAATGATATCTGATGTACTCCTGCCATGTAATGATACCTGATGTACTCCTGCCATGTAATGATACATGATGTACTCCTGCCATGTAATGATACATGATGTACTCCTGCCATGTAATGATACATGATGTACTCCTGCCATGTAATGATACCTGATGTACTCCTGCCATGTAATGATATTGATGTACTCCTGCCATGTAATGATACATGATGTACTCCTGCCATGTAATGATACATGATGTACTCCTGCCATGTAATGATATCTGATGTACTCCTGCCATGTAATGATACATGATGTACTCCTGCCATGTAATGATACATGATGTACTCTGCCATGTAATGATACCTGATGTACTCCTGCCATGTAATGATACATGATGTACTCCTGCCATGTAATGATACATGATGTACTCCTGCATGTAATGATACCTGATGTACTCCTGCCATGTAATGATACATGATGTACTCCTGCCATGTAATGATACCTGATGTACTCCTGCCATGTAATGATACATGATGTACTCCTGCCATGTAATGATACATGATGTACTCCTGCCATTGTAATGATATCTGATGTACTCCTGCCATGTAATGATACATGATGTACTCCTGCCATGTAATGATACATGATGTACTCCTACCATGTAATGATACATGATGTACTCCTGCCATGTAATGATACCTGATGTACTCCTGCCATGTAATGACACATGATGTACTCCTGCCATGTAATGATACCTGATGTACTCCTGCCATGTAATGATACCTGATGTACTCCTGCCATGTAATGATACCTGATGTACTCCTGCCATGTAATGATATCTGATGTATCCTGCCATGTAATGATACCTGATGTACTCCTGCCATGTAATGATACATGATGTACTCCTGCCATGTAATGATATCTGATGTACTCCTGCCATGTAATGATACCTGATGTACTCCTGCCATGTAATGATACCTGATGTACTCCTGCCATGTAATGATATCTGATGTACTCCTGCCATGTAATGATACCTGATGTACTCCTGCCATGTAATGATATCTGATGTACTCCTGCCATGTAATGATACCTGATGTACTCCTGCCATGTAATGATATCTGATGTACTCCTGCCATGTAATGATATCTGATGTACTCCTGCCATGTAATGATACATGATGTACTCCTGCCATGTAATGATATCTGATGTACTCCTGCCATGTAATGATACCTGATGTACTCCTGCCATGTAATGATACATGATGTACTCCTGCCATGTAATGATACCTGATGTACTCCTGCCATGTAATGATATCTGATGTACTCCTGCCATGTAATGATACCTGATGTACTCCTGCCATGTAATGATATCTGATGTACTCCTGCCATGTAATGATACCTGATGTACTCCTGCCATGTAATGATACCTGATGTACTCCTGCCATGTAATGATACCTGATGTACTCCTGCCATGTAATGATACATGATGTACTCCTGCCATGTAATGATACATGATGTACTCCTGCCATGTAATGATACATGATGTACTCCTGCCATGTTAATGATACCTGATGTACTCCTGCCATGTAAATGATATCTGATGTACTCCTGCCATGTAATGATACCTGATGTACTCCTGCCATATAATGATACATGATGTACTCCTGCCATGTAATGATATTGATGTACTCTGCCATGTATGATACATGATGTACTCCTGCCATGTAATGATACCTGATGTACTCCTGCCATGTAATGATACCTGATGTACTCCTGCCATGTAATGATACATGATGTATTCCTGCCATGTAATGATACATGATGTACTCCTGCCATGTAATGATACATGATGTACTCTGCCATGTAATGTATACCTGATGTACTCCTGCCATGTAATGATATCTGATGTACTCCTGCCATGTAATGATACCTGATGTACTCCTGCCATGTAATGATACATGATGTACTCCTGCCATGTAATGATACCTGATGTACTCCTGCCATGTAATGATACCTGATGTACTCCTGCCATGTAATGATACCTGATGTACTCCTGCCATGTAATGATACATGATGTACTCCTGCCATGTAATGATACCTGATGTACTCCTGCCATGTAATGATTACCTGATGTACTCCTGCCATGTAATGATACCTGATGTACTCCTGCCATGTAATGATACCTGATGTACTCCTGCCATGTAATGATATCTGATGTACTCCTGCCATGTAATGATACCTGATGTACTCCTGCCATGTAATGATACCTGATGTACTCCTGCCA
>NC_069409.1:37532735-37567735 GCF_026875155.1 Cherax quadricarinatus
TCGCTGCTGTCTTCCTGACAAGTATTTTTCCCTGATCCATTTAGTGCCTTCCCCTGTTATCCCTCTTGGTCCTCCAGTATATGCAGACCATCTCTTTGCGTGGAACAGTGTCAAACGCCTTCTTGCATTCCAAGAATCTGCAATCCCACCCACCCCGCTCTCTCTTGTCTTTACTGCTGTCACCATGTCATGAGGAACCCAGTAGGGTTTGTGACGACAGGATTTCACGTCCGTTGAAACCGAGGCTGCTGTTTATGAGATCGTTTCCTTCTAAGGTGTTCCACCCACTCTTCTCCTGATAATCTTCCTCCATGATTTGCATACTAATACATGTCAGTGACACTGGTGCTGTATTAATTGCATCATGTCTGTCTCCTTTATTTAAAGATTGGGACTACATTTGCTGTCTTCCATGCCTCAGGCAAAAATCTCCCTTGTTCCATGGATGTATTGAATATTGTTGTTAGGGTACACATAGTGCCTCTGCGTCCCTCACTTCATACCCATGGGGGAGATGTTATCTGGCCCATTTCTTTGAGGTTATCTAGCTCACGTCAGAAGCCTCTTACTTCCTCACTTCTTCCTCGTTGATGTGGCACTGTGTCTCTACACATGGGTGGTGTGCCCCACCTCTCCGTCTTTGCGGAGCTCCTTCGTCTCCTCTGTGAAACACTTCTTTGAATCTCTTGTTGCTTCCTCACATACTCTTCAAACGGTCATTTTCTTTGTTGTCTCTCCCTCCTCCTTCTTAGCCAGATTACCCTGGTCCTTGACTGTTGATTTCCCTCCTGATGTAGCTGTTCAACAGTTTCGGGTCAGATTTGGGGCTTTCGCTGCTGTGTCATATTCATGTATTGTCTTTGGGCCTCCCTTCTTATCTGTGCATATTCGTTTCTGGCTCTAACGACTGCTCTCCTTATTCTAGACTGAGGGTCCTTTGCCTTCTATATTTCTTCCATTCCCTAGCACACTTGGTTTTTTGCCTCCCTGCACCTTTGGGTAAACCATGGGCTCATCTGGCTTTTTCATTATTCCGTGTAACCCATTTGGGTACAAACCTCTCCTCAGCCTTCCTTGCATTTGTGCTTACATATTCCATCAACTCATTAACTGGCTTCCCTCCAGTTCTCAGTCCCACTGAACCCCGTTCAGGAAGTTCCTCATTCCTGTGTTAGTCCCCTTTCCTTGTAGTTTTGGCTTCATTTCTTCCTGCCTTCCTGCTTCAATCTCTTCTCTCTCCACCTCCACTTGTAAGCTCTTATTGTGTAATTCGAAGCTTAAAATAACCACTATGGTCACTGGCCCCCACGGGCTTCATATGTGATGTCGTCGAATATCTGCACTACTCGAATGTGAATACTAAGTCCCAGGCTTGCTGGGTTCATCCTCTAACTCCTCTTTCCTTGTAGTGTCCCTTAACGTGGATGGTACATGAAGTTTTCCAGTACCACCTCCGTCATCTTAGCCCTCCATTATCTTGGCCCCCATGCGGTCCAATTCTCCCCCAATCGATCTCCTTGTGGTTAAAGTCACCCCATGATCATGGGAGCTTTGCCCTGCAATGCCTGGCTCTTCTGGCCACTCTAGCCAGTTGTGTCAACCATCGCTCTTATTGCTCTCGCGTCGTAGTCTTGCCTTGGCCCTCCTTCTGTTTTCTGTGGTGGGTATACATCACCTATTACCAACTTGGGACCTCCTAGAGTGAAGGCGTTCCCGCTATGTAATCACTTTCTTCCTCCGCTGGGGGTCTCCCTCTCCAGCTCATCAAAATTCCAGCGATTTTTTGATCAGCAAATGCCACTCCTCCAACCCCCTCCCCCCCTGTATCCCTCTGTCTTTTTCCTCAGATTGGTACCCTATTGGGAAAGATGGCATCTGTTATCATACCGTAAGCTTGGTTTCTGTGAGAGCTATGGAAAGTCCTGTGATGCCTTTGACTCTTTTCATGGCCACTCTCCTCCCACTTATTTGATATTCGCTCTTCAAGCTTTTGTGTACCATAACCTTCAGTTTCCTATCCAACAAACACTGTGGTTTGGGGGGCCTGTGGGGGTGGGGAGACCTGGTAGCATACGTGGGATTCTATAGCTCGGTGTGGGTGGAGGCTGATGGTTTGGACTGTAGTGTGTGTTGGGATGGTGGATCGTTGTATGGTTCTGAGAATAGTTGTGTGTGTGCTTTACCCTTGCTGTTCTGTTCTGCTCTGACTGGACCCTGCTGGTTCCATCCTTGTCTCTTTTTTTCCTAGCTCCTTTCGCTTTTTTGTCCGTCTTCTCCCTCAGCTGCTGTCGTTCTGATTTTGTTCTGTCGTCTGTCTAGGAACACCTCTTGTACTCTTCCGATAATTCAATCGTGGTTCTCTTGGAGACCTGTTTCCGCACTGGTTTCCGTCCTGAGAATCACTTGATGGTCGGCATTTTACCCTCCCCTTCGAGTTACCCCCTATTCTCTGAAAATTTTACAATCTCGACCATCCTTCACCTATTTTCCATGATGATTTTTCTCAATCTCCTTTCTTTCTATCCTGCTTGCCTTTCAGTGTGTGTCCTTTTCCGACTCTCCCTAGAAGCCCATGGATAAACACTGATTTTGCCCTTTCCCTCTCCCATTTTGCCCTCCGCCTCTGTGACTCTTGGATCCTTGCCTGTAAGGGTGTTCATTTCTCCCTTGATTTTTCCCGTGGCTCTTGATAGATGGTTGGGCCACACAATCGACCATCACCCTCTTCCATCTGCAACCAGCTGTTCTTCCCTTTCACCAACTCCTTGGCCCTCCTGCAGGTCTGATTGACCTATAGGCATAATTCATAATTCCTTCCTTCCTGTTCAGCCTCGCGCAGCTTCATATGCTGTGTCTATTCTCTCTGGTCGGACTGCCCTGGCCGCCCTGTAACTCGCTTCAAGCCTATTTTATCTCACTTCTAGGACCCCTTATCCTTGGCTACTGCATTTCGACTTCTGCCTCTCCCAATTCTATGTTCTCCTTCCTCCAACCCTCTTTTCCCAATTTTCACAGAATGAGCTCTTTCTTTCCTCTATTTGTTTTTTTTTCAGTAAGCTCTCCTGTATTTTCTCTCCCACTCTTGTTCCAAATCCTTTTTCCAGCTGCTCCACCATCCACTTCTCTCCCGTACCAGAACCATTCTCCATCTGATCCTTGGTTCCTGCGAGTCCCCACCATTTTTTTTTTTGTGAGAGAAGAGAGAAGGGAAAGGTAGCAAGGAGAGAGAGAGAGGGGAAGAGTGAGCAGGGAAAGGGGGAGAGAGAGTGGTGAGAGGGGGGAAAGAGAGGAAGAAGGGAAGGGAACGGAGAGGGGGAGAGTGAGAAGGGGAAAAAGGGGGAAGATATGGAGAGAGAGAGAGAAGGGAAGGTAGAAAGAGAGAGGGGGATAGTGAGAAGGAAAAAGGGAAGAGAGAGTTAGAGTGAGAGTGATACAGGGGGGAGAGAGAGTGAAGGGAAGGTAGGAGAGGGGGAGATTGAGAAGGTAAAATGGGGAAGTAGAGAGAGAGAGGAGAGAACAAGAGATGAGTATGCGACTAGGATAGATCGTGAGATGAGAGAGAGCAGCGAGGCTCGCGCGCGCTCGCTCTCGCAGCTGGCCTCTCTCGTGCGAGCGCGTCGCGCTCGCTCTTGGCTGACTCTGTTCTCTCTTTCTCCGCTTTCTCTTCTGTCGTCTTCTCTCTCTCTCTCTCTCTCCTCTCTCTTCTCTCTCTCTCTCTGCGCTCTCTCTCTCGCCTGCTCTCTCTCTCTCTCTCTCTCTCTCTCTCTCTCTGCCTCGCTCTCTTTCCCCTCGTCCCTCGTTCTCTCTTCGCTCTCTGTCTCTCTTTGCAACTCTTTCTTTCGCTCTCTCTTCTCTCTTTTTCTCGCTTTGTGCGTCGCTCCCTGATTCCCTCTTTTTCTCATTCCTCTCTCTCTTCACTTTATATATATGATTATATATATAGATATAGATATCATATATATGTTTACCACCCCACTATTACAACCCCACTTTCGTCATCCAGTCCAGTCCTCTCTGCCTGCCTCGCTCCCCGAGCGCTAGACACGACTTCGACTTCATGATATAGTGATGTGTGATTGTCTTGAGGTGATATATGTGTGTTGTGTGGATGATGTGATGAGAGTAGTGTGTAGTTTGTGTGGTGATGAGTGAGTGAGTAAGATTGAGAGAGAGGTGTGAGAGTGATGCGGTGAGAGAGTGTAGTGAGTGTGTTAGTTGAGTGTGAGAGAGTGATGTAGATGTGACAGGTGTGTGGTTGGTGTGAGTGAGTGTTAGAGAGTGGTTTGTGATGTGTTGTGGAGTGGTTTATGAGTGTGGTTGAGAGGTTTGTGAGTGTGAGAGTGGTGTGATAGGTGTGGGGAGGGTGTTTGTGTGTGTGAGTGTGTCTGGTGTGTGTAGAGTGTTTAGGTGAGTGGTGTGTGTGTGTGTGTGTTGTGAGTGAGTGTGAGTTTTATGTGTGTGTGTTTGTGAGAGTGTGAGAGTGTTATTGGTGGTTTGAAGTGTGTGTTAAGAGAGGTGAGTGTAGGTTGTGTGTTTGTTAGTGTGTGTGAGTGTGAGTTGAGAGTGTGTGAGTGTGTTGTGATGTTGAGTGTGAGAGTGAGTTTGTGTGTGGTGTGTGATGTGTGTGAGTCTCCCCTTTAGTTGAGGTTGCAGGGGTCGAGGTTCCAAGCTCCTGGCCCCGCCTCTTCACTGGTCGCTAACTAGGTCACTCTCCCTGAACCGTGAGCTTTAATCATACCTCTCCCTTAAAGCTATGTATGGATCCAGGCCTCCATCTACATCGCTTCTGATCCTCAATAACTATTCCACTTACTGACTACTCTGTGGCAGAAGAAATACTTCCAAATATCCCAGTGATCAACTGTGTCTTTCAACGTTCCAACTATGTTCCCTTATTACCTGTGTTCCAATCTCGATAACACCTGCGTCTTCGTCCACCATGTCAATTCCACGCAGTATTTTGTATGTCGTTATCATGTCCCCCCCATATCTCCCTGTCCACTCAGTGTCGCAGGGTTGATTTCCCTTAAACCTCTCCTCGTAGGACATACCTCTTGAGAATCTGACTATTCTTGTGGCAAACCCTTGCACTTTCTGTGTGTGTGTGAGGTGTGTGTGTGTGTGTGTGTGTGTGTGTGTGTGAGTGTGTGTGTGTGTGTGTGTGTGTGAGTGATGTGTGTGTGTGTGTGTGTGTGTGTGTGTGTGTGAAAGTGTGAGTGTTCACAGTAAAATGGGAAAGAAAGCAATGAAGATCATTATTTCCATATGTGATTAAATTCACTGAATGATACAACTTCTGGGCATTGAGACACTACTATGGAGAAAGTATTTTATGATTCCTTCCTTCGATCAAGAGTAGTCAACACCGATGTCCAGTTACCCTCTTAAAGAGAGAGAACAGAGGAAATGAGACAGGAGGTAGATATATAAAAAGAATGAGATATTACTGAGAGAGAAAAAGAGGGCGGTAGCGAGGAAGAGGTATAGAGATAAATAAAGGATGTGTGGTGGTGAGAGGGGCAGTAGTAGGTCCACTGAGACACATTTTACACGTCCGTCACAACAAGGCGTGACTCTAAAAGGTTCCTGGGTGAGATAAGTTTCACTGGCGCCCCCGCGAGCTGGCAGACGGGAAAAGAGAGCTCACAGGAAATGACTGTCCCCCCTTTCCGCCGCCGTCGCCGTCTACACCTTTCTTACCTCCGGCCTCTCAGAGGTGTCCAAGCACACACCAGACTTACTAGAAAACTATGCCCTAGATATATTTATTTTAGATAATCAATAATATTTAAAAGATCCAAAGTAAGTTTTAAGGAGGGCAGCTGCACACCAAAAAAAAGAGTTAAGGGAACAGAATCCATTTCTTTTTTAGGAAGGACGCATCCTTATTTTTGAGCTGGTTTATGACGGCAAAATGAAAATGTAAGGAAATTGGAATTACTGTTTTTTTTCTTTTTGATAAGCAGATTTTTAGGGGGGCAGAATAAACATTAAACAAATCAGACCAGAGTTAATGGGGAAGGGTCCTTTTTGATGGGAGTTTAAAGATCTGGTTTTTTGGGGAGGAAGCAAATTGGAGGATATGGGTTGACAGATCTGTGAAGCGCCCCTTTTCCCTTGGTGAATGCCGTGGTGGAGCATTATGAGCTGGCTCAGAGTGTAGAGACAAGGGAAAATAAAGTGAAGGAAGGCACAATAGATAAGAGGGAATTAGGTAACAAACCAAGGAAAAATAGTAAACCCAGGAGAGGAACTAGAAAAAGGGAAAGTAGGTAAAATATATGGGAAGTAGTGTAATGTGGTGGGGGAAGTAAGTAAAGCGAGGGAGAGAAAATGGGCAAACGAGTGCGCCTGATTGTTGCTGAAGTTATGGATTGTAACAGAAATAAAGCGCACTGGTGGGCGGAAACGTCTGCATAATACAGATACCCAGTTGTTGCTACCGTGTCGAGGTACGACTGCGAATGTAGTAGTATAGAAGTTCATGGAGAAGTCGCATGGTTCATAGGATTATACGGCAACCTGGTTGATTTCCCTGAAAGCGAGAGGCATATGCAGTACCTTAGTTTCGCGAGGCCTTCAACCCCGGTAATCGAGGCACCCCTCTAGAAGGGAGCGAATGTGCCTGTTGTAGGCACAGCAGGGCAGCAGGCAGCAGCAGCGACAGCTGACAGAACGGTGCTGGAAAGCCAGCGGCGACACTTCCCTGTAACCCCTTATCACTTCGCTTGCTCCAGCCACACACAGAGGGTGTGTCGGTGAATCAATATAAAGTGCTTCCACTTAAGTATGAACAAAACCTATTATTAATCTTCTTGCCTTCGAGGATTCTCGTTTATAACTTGGGTTTATTTCTCACCGATCCGTTACAAATTATCAATGCCTATGTGATGTAACTAACTTTGAGAAAGACTCATGTAACTAATGGCATATACAGGTTCCAGTTTTCCCTTATGGTCGAGTGTTATATAGATTATTCCCCCTGGTTTTTTACATGAATTAATCGAAAGTATCAGTTATCGGTTTTAAAACTTTTTAAAAAACATTGTGGTAATTAACTTGAAAAAGTCCCAATACCGTGACTGGAAGAATTACACAAATAACCCGTAACTCCTCTTTCCCTACGAGCGGTGTATTTGTATAACACGATGAGTACTTGTACACAGGAAGTTGAGGTTGTTAATTAGTGGTGTGTCAAGTGACAGTCCAGTCAATTCTGTATTGTAATTTTTTTTTTTCCACAGAATATCCTTACTAAGCCTTTACTTAACACTTCAGGGTCGTCAGTGGCATTGTTGCCTAAAGATAAGGAACACCTACTCATTAAACTGACTACATAATAACAGTCAAAATTTGGAATCGTTGTATCTCGAGCAATAACCGGAGAACGCCTCTCCTTGGTTGGTTTCAAACTATTAACACAAATTCGTTATACTTAGAAGAAGGTTTAATATTTAAGCGAGTTTCGTAGGCTCTAATTTACAAATTATATTTCTTAAGTTTCTTCAGCATCAAACTTACTTCTTAGGAGCACTAAGAAATCCGGCTATCAGGCGGAAATTTTGAGAAAAATCCTCGTATTTTTTAAGCTTACACTATGTGATTTATTACATAATTTCCTTTATCGTTCTAGAGAATATTAATTTGATCTAAAACTAGCAACCAGCTTTAAATATTATGCATAATTTAAAAAAAATATTCATAATTATATTTACAATGTTGTGGTTTAGTATGAATCATTCATAGAATAATAACCTGTGTGATTATCATTATGAGAGTATGATGATTTCAGTAATGTAAACAGGAGACGAAGTCCCTTAAAAATCCGTCCCTGTGGTGAGCGGGGACAATCGAGTTTCTTCACTGCCAGTTTTAATATACTATAGCACAATCGTCTGAGAGTTGGTACTCGAATACAGGTCCTTGAGTCTATGGCTAGCCTGTGCGCCTTGCTTTGTGATGGTACGAAAACGACGCCTCTGACTAGCTTCAAATTTTTAGTGTTGGTATGTACTAAAGGAAATGTCGGATTGTAATTAAACTATACGCCCAATTTGCCAGTTTTGTAAAAGCAAATATCGGCAGTGTTATTAGTGATGATAATTGGTAAGTTGGTGGTGGCGTGGTTTGGTGGAGTTGGTGATGGTAGTGTAGGTGTGGGTAGTTGTGGTGGTGTAGCAGAGTACAACCTCAACAAATAGCGTTGATCGTGCGTCCTAGCTTCACTCTTAATGCTCACAGCGTCATGTCCTTGCATGATGGAGTGTGTGACTGTACTAAGATAACCCAGCGAAGTGCATGTGATAGGGGCGCTGCTTTAGCTTGATGGATGTGTTTTTGACACACACACCGTCACAACACAACACAACACACATACCACACACACACACACACACAACACACACACAACACACCCACACACACACACACACACACACACACACACAATCACACACACAACACACACACTGGATGACAAGATGGTTTGGTGAGACATATAACGACATACCAAATACGCGTTGACATATACGAGGTAGACAAGAGACAGGAAGTTCCAAAGAGGGACACCACAAACAAGGGGTCACTCTTGAAAGCTGAAGACACAAACGAGTCACATGGATGTTAGGAAGTATTTGTTAAGGAAGTGGAACAGTCTGGCGAGTGATGTAGGAGAGGCAGGAACCATAACATAGCTTTAAACAGGTATGAAAAAGCTCATTGAGCAGGGAGAAGGAAAAGGACCTAGTAGCGGTTCATTGAAGAGGCCGGGGCCAGGAGCTGAGTCTCGACCCCTGCAACCACAATTAGGTGAGTGCAATTAGGTGAATGCACACGTACACACACACAGCAGTAAGACAAGAGAGAGAGGGGTGGGTGGATTGCATTTTTTAGGACTGCAAGAAAGGCGTATGACACAGTTCGCACACAGAGATTAGATGCAAAAACCTGGAGGACCAAGCATGGATCACAGGAAGGACTACAAATGGATCGAGGGAATACTTTCAGGAAACAGAAGCGATCATGGTACGTGGCGAGGTGTCAGAGTGGGCACCTGTGACCAGCGGGGTCCCACAGGGGTCAGTCCTAGGACCAGTGCTGTTTCTGGTATTTGTGAACGACATGACGGAAGGAATAAGACTCTGGAGGTGCCCACTGTTTAGCAGATGACGTGAAGTTGATGAGAAGGAATTCACCTCGATCGAAGACCAGGCAAACTACGAAAGGGATCTGGACATCTGCAACACTGTCCATCATTGGTCTCCTTGAGTCAGTCCCACCAAGTGCAAAGTCAAGAAGATTGGGGAATGGCAAAGAAGACCGCAGACGGAATACATCTAGGGGGCCAGAGACTACAAACCTCACTCATAGGAAAAAACCTCCCGACCGGGAATCTTCTTTATCTTGGGGGGTGAGTATAACACCAGGAACATCTCCTGAAGCGCACATCAACCCAAATAACAGCTGCAGCATATGGGCGTCCTAGCAAACCTCAGAACAGCTTTCCTACATCTTGAATAAGGAATCGTTCAAGACCCTGTACAACCGAGTACGTTAGGCCCATTATTGGAGGGTATGCGGCACCAGTTTGGAACCCACAACGAAGCCCAGCAACGTAAAGAAACTAGAGAAGTGCAAAAGTTTCAACAAGACAAGGTCCCAGAACTAAGAGGTATGTCCTACAGGAGAGGTTAAGGGAAATCGAACCTGACGGACACTGGAGGACAGGAAGATAAGGGGAATATGAATACGACATACAAAATACTGAGAGGAAATTGACAAGGTGGACACATACAGGATGTTCCAGAGATTGGACAACCGTTAAGCAAGGGGACCCCAGTTGGAAGTTTGAAGACACCAGATGAACACAGGATATTAGGGAAGGTATTTCTCTTCAGCCACATCAGAGTAGCCAGTAAGTAGGAATAGTTTTGGGAAGCGATGATATTGTGAGGCAAGGATCCATACATAGCTTTAAGCAGAGGTACGATAAAGCTCATGGTTCAGGGAGAGTGACCTAGTAGCGACCAGTGAAGAGGCGGGGCCAGGAGCTTGGACTCGACCCCTGCAACCTCAACTAGGTGAGTACAACTGAGGTGAGTACCACACACACACACATCATACAGGACGGATCTATCCGCTATCCAAAAACTCACTTGTTTCTTTCTCTGAAAGCAACTCGTTTGTCAGTCTACTCCACTTCCTCCTTATCCCAGCGTAAGATACACACGCTCTCCAAGAGAGAAAGGGAATCATAAATGATCGAATCAATGTTCCAGAACCAGTCAGACGGAGGTTCGAGCCCACATTCCTCTTTCCAATCTCAACACTTCTGTCTTGTCTGATCCTTGGCATCTCTTTTCCTCTCGTCTCTCGTCTACTGTCACATTTTCTCTCATTTCTTCTTCCATCTAATATAAGACTTAGAGATGTTTAATTTTCCCTTCTATTTTTGTTTTCAAACTATAATGTGTTTGCTTTTCTACAATTGCGTTTGCTTGTACGTGAGTATATTAATTAATAAATTGTAACTTTCAAACTTCGTATTCATTTCGATACTTTGTCGATATGACTGACATGTCACTCACTCTGGCTGAGGTGATTCATGTATTTTTAAATTCCTAATAAAAGATTTGAATAGTTTCTCATGTACTTACGACAGAAAAGAGGTATTAGGATATTTAATAATGAGATATTTCGCTCATCAGTAGCCTCTTCAGTTCCTGGAGGGCGAAACCTCGTTATAAATGCTCTAAAACTGATTCTGTGTCTCGCATAATTTCCAGAATAAAGGTGCATGTCGTTCCAGGACCTATAAATTCTTTCACCCGGAGATGTCAAATAGTTCAATAAATGAGAGAAAATGTTATGATTCAAACTGTCTGGTATTCAAAATGAAAAAAAGAAGCAGAATAAAGCAGCACGAATGATAAACTATGAAAACTATAACACTGTATAGCAGTTCCATCAGACACCTCAACTACTTGACTTGTACTCGCTGGAAAGCAGGCGAGAGAGATATATCATAATCTACACTTGAAAAATCCTGGAAGGAATGGTCCCGAATCTGCACACAGAAATCACTCCCAACGAAAGTAAAAGACTGGACAGGCTGTGCAAAATACATCCAATGAAAAGTAGGGGCACCATTGGTACACTAGGAGAAAACACCATAAGTGTCCGGGGCCCAAGACTGTTGAACAGCCTCCCACCTAGCATAAGGGGAATTACCAATAGGCCCCTGACTGCCTTCAAGAGGGAGCTGGACAGATGCTTAAAGTTGGTGCCGTATCAGCCGGGCAGTGGTTCGTACGTTGGACTACGTGCGGCCAAGCAGTAGCAGCAGTCCTGTTGATAACAGGCCCTGATCCACCGGGAGGCCTGGTCGTGTACCGGGCCGCGGGGGCGTTGATCCCCGGAATACCCTCCAGGTAGACGGAAGAGATCTTGTTAGTGGCAAGAAGAAGAAAACAAAGGCAAAAATTGGTACGAAAAACACCAACTATTTAAGAGGTGCTTCACTGCAAGGAACAGCCATGTCAGGATCACAAAGAGCCACAGAATTAGGAGTACCAATAAAAAAAAATTCTCCAACACTGCAATAAGCAATATAGTAGTTTTGTTTTCAAAACATGATGCGGTATTAAACTGAGCCAACAACAATAAAATACCTTTCTAGACAATCAGTGAACCCCTCAATGAGTCGTGTGTAATTTTTTGCATCTCCTCGGACTCACCAGATTAAAAAGACAGTGAAATGTGGATACCTGGGTACACTAATTTAGAATGCGGGGGCCGAATATAAAAAATATAAAATATAAAAGGAAAACAAAACGTATTGTTTTGTATATAAACAGAAGACCAAGAAGACCAATTCTTGAAAATCAAGTAGTTGAGTTGAGAGCCTTTCCAAACCCGGCCCCCCAAACCTCTTATTGCTTTGTTACTTTAAGACAGTGAAAGTGAAAGTTTGTAGCAAAGACTAAAAAAGCAAGAAAACCCCAGGAGCTAATTAAGATAAAAAGTTTCACACCACAATGGAATTATTAAGATACTGCAATTAAATCACCTTAAGCCAGCAGACAGTGGAACCAAGCAGACAAGGGCAATTAACCCTCCGACTCTTATATTAAAAATGATGAGGAAATGGACGGGGACGTAATGTGAAAAAACGGCGGAACTCAGATCATACACCTCAATCGTGATACGTACCTATCCCACATATACGGCCTTCAAAACAAACTGCAATCATCCTTGACGGGAAATTCAACAAATTCAGGTTCAACAATACGAATATCATCCGGGACCAAATAACGTGACCTTATTGGAATATGTTAGGAAGACGACGTGACTAGCATTGATCTGAACCAGTATCTCTGGAAGATGGGATGCGTGACACTATGTATGTTCCAGACACATACCTTACCAAGAAAAAAAAAAGATTAGAGAAAAGGAAAATTAAAGAGGTGACAACAACAGATAACGGAGCTTCTCAAAGGCAGTAGACTTTCTAAAGAATGAAAGGAAACACTACGTAGAAAAGTAAAGAACGTTAAGTTCAAACTAAATGAGTAATATAGTTCAGGAGAGACCGAGGGAATCAAGAGCCATAAATGAAATTAGAAGAAATTCAAAATAAGCAAAATCCAGGGCAAAAAACCATATCTAATATTACAATCTTACTTAAAAGAGATGAAACATACACTGGCGATAACAAAACAAAGTCACAATACGACTTTGTGTTCATTGAACCATTAATCAGTGTAAAGATTTACGGCATATATGAGTTTTTCATGAATGAGACTTGAAATCCTGCTGACATCTCTACGGTTTCCGACGTAACCCAAAGCCCATTTAACCTTGAGGAAGCCACTGATAGCATGCGCCTGCACTCTGCCCTAAGCCTAGACTTTGGAATTTATTCCTCAGTAAGTTCTGCAAAAAAAAAAAATAAAAATTCTATGGAGGAGCCTGAATACACGTATCGTTCCATTCCTTATGAACTACCGATAGATCACCAACGCACAAAAACTATAGACCGATAGCGCTAACGTCACATTTATCCAAAATCTTTGAGAGGTTTTAAGAAGGAAAGTCGCCAGTCACATGAAATCACAAATAATGCACAACTCAGGGCAATCCATGTTTAGGGCGAGTCGATCCTGGTTTTTACAATTGGTAGACCATTATGACAGCCTTTGATGGACTGAAAAACAAGCTAAATGCAGATGTAGTGTACACAGACTTTGCAAAACACCTCGACAAGTGAGACCATGGTAACAGTACACAAAATACACACAAAAGGAATATACTCATAGTAATGCTGGTAAAATTACCGGCAATATGTTAAGTAAAATTACACATGTGCATCTAATGAGACATTTTTATAATGGCAACGTTTCACTCTCCAAGAGCTTTGTAAAGCCGTCACGTTAGGTAAACGGACACACGCGTAACGGCTTGACAAAGCTCCTGGAGAGCGAAACGTTGCCTCAATAAAAATATCGCATTAGGTGCACATGTGATCTTTTACATAACATATATATACTAAACTTATTATCAAATAGAACCCAAATAGTAATAGTAAACAGAGTGAAATCGACGGCTGTCACAAAGCAAAGCTCTTCAAGACACAGTACTTATCTCACTTTTCTTTCTCATTCTTATATCTGACATACATACGAGCATAAATCATAGCACCATAACCTTTGCAGACGATACCAGAATTTGTATGAAGGTGGTGTCCATCGAGGACACAAAGAATCTATATACTGATATAAACCAAGTCTTCCAGTGAGTCACTCACAACTACATGAAGTTCATAGAGGACAAATTTCATTTACTCAGCGATGGAAAATTTAAGGAACTTAAGACCAAAACGGAATACAAGACAAACTCGAATCACAGACTAGAGCTGAAGTTTAATAGGGGGGACTTGGGAGTGTCAATGTCAATTTTCCAGGTGTAGATTATAATTTTTTTCCTCACCTTCCTTCCAAGGAATATAATTATAAACGGCTTCAAGCGTGTGTTATAGTTCGGATGGTTTAATGAATTTAAACGAGCAGTGAATTATCTCTGTACGCTTTTCCAAATCTGCAAAATCTCATGCCTTGAAAATGACCCTGAGATTATAGCAGTAATCCAACGCACACAGAATGACTTGAAAAATATCTTCAATATCTCGGAATCTCTAGTTTTCAATCTTCTGGTTATCCGACATATCATTATTCTTGAAACTGCGATATAACATCGCTGTGGTTAATGAATGTGAATTCATTAACCACAGCGATGTTATATCGCAGTTTCAAGAATAATGATATGTCGGATAACCAGAAGATTGAAAACTAGAGATTCCGAGATACTGAAGATATTTTTCAAGTCATTCTGTGTGCGTTGGATTACTGCTATAATCTCAGGGTCATTTTCAAGGCAAGTTCTGTCAAGCACTTTAACTACTGGGAACGCTTGGAAGCACTTGACTTGTACTCGTTGGAACGCAGGAGGGAGAGATATATCATAATCTACACTTGGAAAATCTTGGAAGGAATTGTCCCAAATCTGCACACAGAAATCACTCCCTACGAAAGTAAAAGACTGGGCAGGCGATGCAAAATGCCCCCAATAAAAAGTAGGGGCGCCATTGGTACACTAAGGGAAAACACCATAAGTGTCCGGGGCCCAAAACTGTTTAACAGCCTCCCATCAAGCATTAGGGGAATTGCCAATAAACCCCTGGCTGCCTTCAAGAGAGAGCTGGACAGATACCTAAAGTCAGTGCCGGATCAGCCGGGCTGTGGCTCGTACGTTGGACTGCGTGCAGCCAGCAGTAACAGCCTAGTTGATCAGGCCCTGATCCATCGGGAGGCCTGGTCATGGACCGGGCCGCGGGGGCGTTGATCCCCGGAATAACCTCCAGGTAACCTCCAGGTATATATATATATATATATATATATATATATATATATATATATATATATATATATATATATATATATAAAATATATATATATATATATATATATATATATATATATGTCGTGTCGAATATGTAAAACTGGTCAATTAGCAAGAATTCATTTAAAATTAAGTCCTTTCTAAAATTTTCTCTTATACATTTAAAGATATATTTTTTTCATTAATGTTAATGTACAAAAATTTAATTTTGCACCAAAAGAATCTTAGAAAACTTACCTAACCTTATTATAACAAGAGCAATTTATTTTAGCCTAACCCAACTAAACATATTTTAGATTTCTTTACAATAATTTAATACTAAACAAACACAGTGAAATATATTTTTTTTTTTAGGTTCAGAATGATTTTGGCGAAATTATTGCAAGGGTCGGAGACCCTTGGAGCATGGGGCAAGTGTGCTCTAAAGTTCCTCAAAGAGCTAGGTGAAAAGCTCATCATAGAAACCAAGGACCACAGGGCGACCAGCTTCCTCTTTCAGAGACTCAGTGTTGCGATCCAGAGAGGAAATGCCTGCAGCATTCTGGGCACGCGGCCCACCGCAGGGGAGCTGGACGAAGTATTCGAGATGTAGCTCTGAGTTATCTATGTTGTTTTACTTTCTGTTGTATTTTTGTGAATGTTTGGCCAATGTATTTTGTCTTTAAATAAAACATACTTGAAATATAGGGGTGGTAGGAGAAAATTCTCAAACAGCTTCAGGGAGAACCTTAAGTTTTCCCTGAAGCAAGTTTATTTCTTTTCTCTGAGGATGAGGGTCCCTACGACAGTTCTAGAGGTGGTACCTCCCTATATTTTAAATATATATATATATATATATATATATATATATATATATATATTATATAATATATATATATATATATATATATATATATATATATATATATATATATATATATATATATATATGTGTGTGTGTGATTATTCCATTTTATTATTGTTCTCTGTACCATTATTGCCCCTTCCATTTTCTATTATCATTTCTCTTCTTGCCCTTCGTTCCTTTATCTTCCCTTATTCCTAACTCATTTTCATCTTCATTTGCCCCTCGCCTCATTGCCACATCCTCCCCTCCCCTCTCTTATTTCACCTCTCAAACAATCAAAACAAACGCTCTACCTAAGCTGGCAACAACTTACCAAGGCAGCAATATAAAACTCGAGACGATCTCCCGCTTAAGGGGAGAGACTATTTGATGAAATTACACCGTCGGATAACCATCAAGATCGATTTAGGCCAAATGGGTTGAAGGGAATTAGTCGCAATTGTGGTGTAATTGAGCTAAACTGCAGCAGGCAATGGAAACCCTGATAGCGCTGGCAAACCACAGCAAGACGCCCTGGATCAAATATTCCTTAATGAAACCCTAATTGAGACCAGGGTTCTCTGCACCCGCAGGCTAGCCAATAGTGTTAGCATTTCTGTTGACAAGTGACTTAATGCTGTGATTCCTTCTCTTGTGCTCCGGCAGCTGGGGTGTCCAAACCTGCGCGATATTATTGCTTAAAAACATTACATGGGCGATTCTTAGGGCTTATGGGGATATACTGAGTGCAAGAAAGTTTAAAGGGTAGGAAAAATATCTCGTTATATCACAATCAATTCTGATCAAAGTAATTCAACAGAGCCATTAACCACATTCACCAATAGCAACGTTAAATCTCTGGGGGGTGGAGCCTACACAGGAAGGAGGACTTGACTGGCTAGGTGTGACTGGGTGGCTGGGCGTGGCTCCGCCCAGGAGGAAGCAGCCAACCAGGGCCTGGATGCTTGCTGGTTGCCATTCGGGCGCATCAGACCACTCAAGCATCTTTATTCTTCATGATATCGCTGGAGCGTAAACATTAGTGCCGTGAAACTGTGCCAAACAGACAACAGCTTCTTTACCCAGTGAGAGAGACCTTTCCTCCCTGGCGTGTACTTGTATTCCGTGAACCTGACCTACGAGTATGAACTAAGATATGTAGTGATACCTACGGGAAGCGAGCATGCAGCCATTCCGTGTTTCAACAGAGATGCTGAGCGGAACTGAAGACAGATTGCAGTTCTTAGAGGGTCATCATGTGCCTGTGAGATCCCCCTGCAACCCACCCGTCCCCAGCACCACGCCCCCCACACCGCCTCCCGTCACCAAAGACGAGAATAGCAACGTCAAGGACAGTCCCGTTGGTAAGGTGTACGGGAAGTTGCTCTTGTGGTCACTGTAGAGGAATGTGGGTAGTTAGTCATTAAATTCGTTATTTAGATTAAGACACGTATAGAGATATTACAAGACATATAAATAAATTTTTGCAATTTATAAATTACATCTTTTACAGTCAGTAGAGATGTACAAACTTGGCATTTTGTAAGGAATCAATCTAAAATATCTCTATAATCCATAAAAAAAAATTAGTCCAGATAGTTTAAATAAAATTTCAGAAAATTTATTCGATATGGTTATTTCAGACTGCAAGCCTACGAGCACCACTACAGGCACCAGTACAGTCGTTACTATCACAGAGTCGCAGACGAAGGTGACGGAAGCGTCACCGTGCTCTGGCGAGCAGTCGATGGCAGAGCTGCGGAGATACAGGACCGCCTTCACCAGAGAGCAAATCACTCATTTGGAAAAGGAATTCCTGAGGGAGAATTACATCAGTCGACCAAGACGGTGTGAACTGGCCCAGGAGCTGGGGCTTCCCGAAGCCACTATCAAGGTATGTGAAGTCTACGATACTATTATTTAGCTCATTTATTCTCACCGAGTTTAGCACTTTTTCATGGTGGAAAATATATTTAACTTTCTTACATCATAGGTAAACCTGAAACACTTTCATACTTCAACATAGTGTTATAACTGAGGTATTTTGTATCGCGTGTACATACAGTTGATCACGTAACACTGCTTATGTTTTAAATGATCAAATTCATTGTGGTAATTCCTTCCTATTAATTAACAGCATTATACAGAGTCAGTTAGTACCAGTAGGTCTACAGTAGTTATATATATATATATATATATATATATATATATATATATATATATATATATATATATATATATATATATATATATTATATATATATATATGTTTTCTTGTGTTATGTCCACAGGTCTGGTTCCAAAATCGACGCATGAAGGACAAACGTCAGCGACTTGCTCTAGTCTGGCCCTACGCTGACCCAACCCTCACTGCCTATATACTTCATGCCGCTGCTGCTGCCGCCGCGGCCGCTGCTACCTACCCACCATACTTCGCCAACACTTCCCCGTGGGCCGCCGCCGCCGCCGCTGCAAGAGCGCAGCCTCCAGGGTACACCAGCCCTGCACACACTCCCTCGATGTCAAGATTCAGTCCATATCCCCGGCCACACCCGTCTATTCCTTCCCCGCCGTACAGCAGACCCTTAGGCCTCCCCATCCCTGTAATGTCACCAACTCCCGTAATTCAAAGCATGAACGGCCACCTACCCACTTGCCCCGCCCGAGAATCCCCGAAAGTGGGCGGCGATGGGTGTTTATGCGGTCTATTCTATCCCAGTCTAACCCACGCCCAAACACTCACCCCACCCACTGCCTCTCGAACACACTCTGAACCCCCGTCGCCTCCTGTTATTTCGGATCGTAGGAGCCCCCTAGTCAGCCCGGAGGACAGGGGCGCCTCCCCCAAGCAACGTAAGGTGCCTCGCCTATTGTTCCAGCCATATAGGGATGACCTGGTGTCGTGAGGCTGCCCGTCCCTAGCAACAACCTGTATAGTCTGTATTATATGTCCCTGTATAAAGTGCTCCAATAAACCTGAACATTCATTCTTAGTTTTGCTCACCTGACACTCCATTTACAATGATTTTCTCGCATCCTGAGTTATTTTCTCATCCACACTTACATTCTTGTCTTCAGTTACTTTCCCAATTCTCATTGACTTTCTCCCATTCTCAGTTACTTTTCAACATATATGACTTTACACCAACCACAGTTGTTTTCCTTCTATACATTTACTTTCCTTCATCTTCAATAACTTTTCCCCTCATCCTCAGTAACTTTTCCCCTCATCCTCAGTAACTTTTCCCCTCATCCTCAGTTACTTTCAGTATTCTCAAAGATTATTTTCTTGCTATCCTCTATGACATTCTAAGCTAAATTTCTCCACCTCACCTCTAGTAACTTTCTTTAATCCTAACTCACTTTCTCCTGGGAATAAATGGAAATAAAATTTGATTATTTGAACTGTATCAAGAAACAGAGAGACCGCTGCATCAGCTCTTTAAAGAGCAATTGTCACAAAGAGCATTTCCTCCACTTCCTGGAATTAATTACTGTTTAAAGAGATGTAGCCAATAAGAGCAACTCAAAAATAATGACTAATCACGGGGAAGTATCATACACGTAAAGAGTGGCCATGCAGCGCCCTGGGGGAATGGGAAGCAAACAAGTTCGATCCAAGAGTGGAGAGAGGGTAGCTCCAGTTCCATGCATTGAGAGCCCTAATCAGGCCTCAGAGGGCCCGAAATTAAAGGACACTGCAACGATGCATGATGGTCAGCTGCACTATAATGATATATGTACTCCTGCAATAGAATGATACATGATGTATAGCTGCTGTATGATACATGATGTACTCCTGCCATGCAATGATATCTGATGTACTCCTGCCATGTAACGATGCCTGATGTACTCCTGCCATGCAATGATATCTGATGTACTCCTGCCATGTAACGATGCCTGATGTACTCCTGCCATGCAATGATATCTGATGTACTCCTGCCATATAACGATACCTGATGTACTCCTGCCATGTAATGATACCTGATGTACTCCTGCCATGTAATGATACATGATGTACTCCTGCCATGTAACGATACCTGATGTACTCCTGCCAAGTAATGATACATGATGTACTCCTGCCATGTAACGATACCTGATGTACTCCTGCTATGCTACTGCTATTGCTGCTACTGCTATTGCTGCTGCTGCTGTTGCTGCTGCAGCTGCTGCTGCTGCTGCTGCTGCTGCTGCTGCTGCCTCTGCCGCTGCTGCTGCTGCTGCCTCTGCCGCTGCTGCTGCTGCTGCTGCCGCTGCTGCTGCTGCTGCTACTGCTGCTGCTGCCGCTGCTGCTGCTGCTGCTGCTGCTGCTGCTGCTGCTGCCTCTGCCGCTGCTGCTGCCGCTGCTGCTGCTGCTGCTACTGCTGCTGCTGCTGCCGCTGCTGCTGCTGCCGCTGCTGCTGCTGCTGATGCTGCTGATGCTGCTGCTACTGCTGCTGCCGCTGCTGCTGCTGCTGCTACTGCTACTGCCGCTGCTGCCGCTGCTGCTGCTGCCGCTGCTGCTGCTGCTGCTGCTACTGCTGCTGCCGCTGCAGCTGCTGCTGCTACTGCTGCCGCTGCTGCCGCTGCTGCTGCTGCCGCTGCTGCTGCTGCTGATGCTGCTGATGCTGCTGCTAATTCTTGTACACTAACACGTTAGTTAAAATGCAAAATTGCAGTTCTAGAGAAAGTGCAGAAATATTTTAGAGCAGGAAACTCCATATCATTCTTGTAGACGGTAGAACAAAAGTATATGGATACGCATAAAGGCCTAATAAATAGGCCCATAAAGGGTAAGAGGAATACATCTGGATTTATTTGTACATTGTCTTCTGTGTTGCAAACAAATATTGACTATTTGCTTAATATGTCTGGCAGCTTTTTCTTCATAAATAATATACCTTGACATATCACATCGGTTATTACATACTATTTCTATATTCCTCAACAAATGGACAAAGACCGCACATAGTGACCATATGGCTGACCACGTGCTTTGTGCTTACTTTGTTTATCATCTGTTGTCTGTCAAACCACAGGAAGTACTTGTAACCAAGCCTAAGCCTGGCTACTACAACATCAGTCTGTCTGTTCACAATACATATTTCTCCGTAGATATGTTTATCCTACGTTCATGTTATTATAGTGAGTGATACAACGCGGATAAGCAACTTGCCATGTAAACAGAATGACTGATGTTGTGGTAGCCAGGGTTAGGCTTAACTGCAAGTGCTTCTGGCAGTTTGACAGACACACAGATAATCCAAAGTGGCCAGCCTTATGGTCGCTTTTTACTGGGAACGCCTACGCTTTCTCAGGCTGTACTCCTTGTACTGACCTAAAAGCATTACCAGAACATCCGGGCTGGATTGCGTGCGGCCAGTAGTAACAGCCTGGTTGATCATTCCCTGATCCACTGAGAGGCCTGGTCATGGATCGGTTCGCGGGGGAATTGACCCCCGGAACACTCTCCAAGTAGACTCCAGGTGAAGTGCAGGTGAGAAATATATAATTTTATGCCAGAAAATATTAGAGGAAATAATTTAAACTCTGGTCACTGGAATTACTCACTCTTTGACAACTGGAGACATTATAGGGTGTACAAGACCCCCAGTGAAAAGTAGTTTTTTCTTTTGGGTACACGAAGGTAAATCAGTACCCATAAAGGATCCAAATACATTATAAGGGCAATTATCAAGCGACCCCCTGTCCTCAAGAGAGAATACTGGAGAATGCCTGGAGGGTGTTCCGGGGGTCAATGCCCCCGCGGCCCGGTCCACAACCAGGCCTCCCTGTGCATCAGGGCCTGATTAACGAGGCTGTTACTGCTGGCCGTACGTAGTCCAACGTACGAACCACAGCCCGGCTGAATCGGCACCGACTTTAGGTATCTGTCCAGCTCCCTCTTGAAGACAACCATTTGATTTCTTCAAACAGTTCTTAACTAGCTGAGCTGCGGTGGGTGGCGACGTAAGCTGCCGGCAGCTTGTATCAACATCCTGACTGAACAAGCCATCAACCAAGAGGCCAGGTCAATGACAGGACCACATGACCAATGATCTCCGGAACCTTAAACAGAGAGTTGTAGAGAGTGTAACTGATGACAATAAAAACTATAAGGTGCATTATTCTGGTCATTATTATTATTATTATTATTATTATTATTATTTATTATTATTATTATTATTATTATCATTATTATTTTTAATAATTATTATTATTAGTTGTAGCCATATTGCTATTTTGCTGTATTATCATACCTGTACACAAATGTACACTCAGTAGCCACTTCATTAGGTACATCTTTCTAGTACTGGGTAAAGCCCCCTCCCCCCTTCCCCCATTGCCCCTAGAACAGTTTGAATTCTTCGTGGCATGGATTCAACAAGGTGCTGGAAACATTCCTTTGAGATCCTGGTCCATATTGACATGATAGCATCACGCATTTGCTGCAGATTTTTGGCTGCACGTTCATGCTGCGAATCTCCCATTCTACCACATCCCAAAGGTTTACGCCAGATTCTGACCGTACCATCGACATTGGTATATACATTAAGGGCTTAATGTTATCCGATTTCTTGGATTGAAGTATCCGTGATGTTAATGTACAGGCGAAATTCGGCTTTAATAATCATCGTGTAGTCGACAACGTTTATGTTTAACTGATTTACCACGCAAGAAGAACACAGTAGCAACAATATCGCACCAAAAAAAATAATCTTTAGATAAAAGGTGTTTTTAGAGCGAGGGATTTGGCGGTAGGGTCTAATGGACCGAAAAAGACGGCCTTACAGGCCGTTTAAAAGGGTCTTGTAGGCAAGCCAAGATGGTGTTCTGGGCCAGTGAAGACGATGTTATGGGCCGGCCCTCAGGAGCAAGGTTGACCTCCGTGGTAATGGCAATGTTCCAGCCCGCCTGGGAACCCAACCCATGCACCCACACCTACTCACGCTTCATTCTACCGCAGAAAACGCAATTTGGACGCTTTTTTTTTGTGTGTGTAGCTTGCTGTTGTATGGTGGAGAGGAGTAGGGAGATAGTCATAGGGAAGAAGAGTAGAGTGGGGAAGGATATAGTCATAAGGAGATAGGAGTGAGGCAAGGAGATCAGCGTAAGAAGAAACGAGTGAAGGAGTTCGTCTTGTTAGGAAGCAAATAACGAGTAAGACAAGGAGGTCGTCTGAGGCAGTAACGAGGTACGAGGTAAGGAAATTGTCATAGAAAAAAAACGGAATGGGGTGTGAGGTAAGGGGAACATCATAGAAAGGAAGAAATCAGGAAATGGGACAAGATTATCGTAGGAAAGAGTGAGGGATGGGATAAGATTGTCGTAGGAAGGAGTGAGGGATGGGATAAGATTATGGTAGGAAGGAGTGAGGGATGGGACAAGATTATGGTAGGAAGGAGTGAGGGATGGGACAAGATTATGGTAGGAAGGAGTGAGGGATGGGATAAGATCATCGTAGGAAGGAGTGAGGGATGGGATAAGATCATCGTAGGAAGGAGTGAGGGATGGGATAAGATCATCGTAGGAAGGAGTGAGGGATGGGATAAGATCATCGTAGGGGAGTGAGGGATGGGATAAGATCATCGTAGGAAGGAGTGAGGGATGGGATAAGATCATCGTAGGAAGGAGTGAGGGATGGGATAAGATCATCGTAGGAAGGAGTGAGGGATGGGATAAGATCATCGTAGGAAGGAGTGAGGGATGGGATAAGATTATGGTAGGAAGGAGAGCATTCGTGGAAATGAGGAAAATAGCTGAACTACTGTATTTTGGTGAAGAATTCCAGGAATTGTTATTGTTGTTGTTGGTGGTGGTAGTTGTGGTGGTGGTGATGGTGGTGGTAGTTGTGATGGTGGTGGTAGTTGTGATGGTGGTGGTAGTTGTGATGGTGGTGGTAGTTGTGATGGTGGTGGTAGTTGTCATGGTGGTGGTAGTTGCAATGTTGGTGATGTTGGTGGTAGTTGTGATGGTGGTGATAGTGATGGTAGTTGTGATGGTGCTGATGGTGGTGGCTGTTGTAATGGTGATGGTAGTTGTCATGGTGGTGGTGGTGGTGGTGGTGATGGTGATGGTGGTGATGGTGGTGATGTTGGTGGTGGTGGTGGTGATGTTGGTGGTGGTGGTGGAGGTTGGTGGTGGTAGTAGTTCTGATGGTGGTGGTGGTGGTGGTGGTGGTGGTGGTGGTTGTGGTGGTAGTGGTGGTGGTGATGTTGGTGATGGTGGTGGTGGTGGTGGTGGTGATGTTGGTGATGGTGGTGGTGGTGGTGGTGGTGGTGGTGGTGGTGGTGGTGGTGGTGGTGGTGGTGGTGGTGGTGGTGATGGTGGTGGTGATGTTGGTGGTGATGGTGGTGGTGGTGGTGGTGGTGGTGGTGGTGGTGGTGGTGATGATGTTGGTGGTGATGGTGATGGTGGTGGTGGTAATGGTGGTGGTGGTAATGGTGGTGGTGGTGGTGGTAATGGTGGTGGTGGTGGTGATGGTGGTGATGGTGGTGGTGGTGGTGGTAATGGTGGTGGTGGTGGTGGTGGTGGTGGTGGTGGTGGTGGTGGTGGTGGTGGTGATGGTGGTGGTGGTGGTGGTGGTGGTGGTGGTGATGGTGATGGTGGTGGTGGTGATGGTGGTGGTGGTGGTAATGGTGGTGGTGGTGGTGGTGGTGGTGATGGTGGTGGTGGTGATGATGGTGGTGGTGGTGGTGGTGATGGTGGTGGTGGTGGTGGTGATGGTGATGGTGGTGATGGTGATGGTGGTGATGGTGTAATGGTGGTGGTGGTGGTGGTAATGGTGGTGGTGGTGGTGGTGGTAATGGTGGTGGTGGTGGTGGTGGTGGTGGTGGTGGTGGTAATGGTGGTGGTGGTGGTGGTAATGGTGGTGGTGGTGGTGATGGTGATGAGGGGGTGGTGGTGGTGGGTGGTGGTAATGGTGGTGGTGGTGGGTAATGGTGGTGGTGGTGGTGATGGTGATGATGGTGGTGGTGGTGGTGGTGGTAATGGTGGTGTGTGGTGGTTGTTGGTGGTGGTGGTGGTGGGTGGTGGTGGGGTTGGTGGTGGTGGATGGTGATGGTGGTGTTGGTGGTGTGGTGGTGGTGGTGGTGTGGTGGTTATGGTGTGGTGGTGGTGGTAATGGTGGTGGTGGTGGTGGTGGATGGTGATGGTGATGGTGGTGGTGGTGGTGATGGTGGTGATGGTGGTGATGGTGGTGATGGTGGTGGTGATGGTGATGATGGTGGTGGTGGGATTACCGAGGGATATACTACAGGGGTCTTAATTTTATTTGTTTATTCGCTCACTTTTCATAATTGTAAATCATTTACAGAAACAAACACATATACACACAGTTGCGTGCTAATACCTGTAGGTCAGTGTAATCGCTTCCGGAGGTCACTGCCTCCTCATCCGGTCTGAGACAAGGACACCTGGTTGCTGGCCTGAGCTATGAGGCTGTTGGTACCGGCTGCCTGCAGTCCAACGTAGTCATCACAGCCTTCCTGATCACAAACTGATCTGAGAAATTTGTCGAATTCCCCCTTGAAGACAACCAAGGGTCTGTTAATAATCCCCCTTATACATGAAGGGAAGGTGTTGAAGAGTCGTGGTCCCTTAACACTTACTGGGTTCTCTCTAAGTGTGAAGGAGCTGGAGCTCAGTCCTCTTAAGCAGTGATAGTTATTGTAAGTATTGTAACTGTTGTAACAATTGGAAAATATTGTTAATATTGATATTTATCATAAGTACCATTAACTACTGCCACTACTGATAAGTAGTATACTTAAAAATACCGTAGGTATCTGTACCTACTGTAGCTATTGATAATTACTGCAACTGGTAACTATTCACAACAAAACAACTGTGATTGCTGGGATTACTAATTATTTTTTTGTAATCCACAATACACGTTTTTTTCAGCAAGTTTTCTTCTGAATGTTCTTGTTCGTGTTATTCACCTGACTCACAGACTTGTTCGTGTTATTCACCTGACTCACATACTTGCTCGCAAACCTGACGCTCTAAAATGCTCGCAAACCTGACGCTCTAAAATGCTCGCAAACCTGACGCTCTAAAATGCTTGCAAACCTGACGCTCTAAAATGCTTGCAAACCTGACGCTCTCAAATGCTCGCAAACCTGACGCTCTAAAATGCTTGCAAACCTGACGCTCTCAAATGCTCGCAAACCTGACGCTCTAAAATGCTCGCAAACCTGACGCTCTAAAATGCTTGCAAACCTGACGCTCTCAAATGCTCGCAAACCTGACGCTCTAAAATGCTTGCAAACCTGACGCTCTAAAATGCTCGCAAACCTGACGCTCTAAAATGCTCGCAAACCTGACGCTCTAAAATGCTCGCAATCCTGACGCTCTAAAATGCTTGCAAACCTGACGCCCTAAAATGCTTGCAAACCTGACGCCCTAAAATGCTTGCAAACCTGACGCCCTAAAATGCTTGCAAACCTGACGCTCTAAAATGCTTGCAAACCTGACGCTCTAAAATGCTTGCAAACCTGACGCCCTAAAATGCTCGCAAACCTGACGCTCTAAAATGCTTGCAAACCTGACGCCCTAAAATGCTTGCAAACCTGACGCTCTAAAATGCTTGCAAACCTGACGCCCTAAAATGCTTGGAAACCTGACGCCCTAAAATGCTTGCAAACCTGACGCTCTAAAATGCTTGCAAACCTGACGCCCTAAAATGCTTGCAAACCTGACGCTCTAAAATGCTTGCAAACCTGACGCCCTAAAATGCTTGCAAACCTGAGGCCCTAAAATGCTTGCAAACCTGACGCCCTAAAATGCTTCCAAACCTGACGCTCTAAAATGCTTGCAAACCTGACGCCCTAAAATGCTTGGAAACCTGACGCCCTAAAATGCTTGCAAACCTGACGCTCTAAAATGCTTGCAAACCTGACGCCCTAAAATGCTTGCAAACCTGACGCTCTAAAATGCTTGCAAACCTGACGCCCTAAAATGCTTGCAAACCTGACGCCCTAAAATGCTTGCAAACCTGACGCCCTAAAATGCTTGCAAACCTGACGCCCTAAAATGCTTGCAAACCTGACGCCCTAAAATGCTTGCAAACCTGACGCCCTAAAATGCTTGCAAATCGGACGCCCTAAAATGCTTGCAAACCTGACGCTCTAAAATGCTTGCAAACCTGACGCTCTAAAATGCTGGCAAACCTGACGCTCTAAAATGCTCGCAAACCTGACGCTCTAAAATGCTCGCAAACCTGACGCTCTAAAATGCTCACAAACCTGACGCTCTAAAATGCTTGCAAACCTGACGCTCTAAAATGCTCGCAACCCTGACTCTCTAAAATGCTCGCAAACCTGACGCTCTAAAATACTCGCAAACCTGACGCTATAAAATGCTCGCAAACCTGACTCTCTAAAATGCTCGCAAACCTGACGCCCTAAAATGCTCGCAAACCTGACGCCCTAAAATGCTTGCAAATCGGACGCCCTAAAATGCTGGCAAACCTGACGCTCTAAAATGCTGGCAAACATGACGCTCTAAAATGCTGGCAAACCTGACGCTCTAAAATGCTGGCAAACCTGACGCTCTAGAATGCTGGCAAACCTGACGCTCTAAAATGCTGGCAAACCTGACGCTCTAAAATGCTCGCAAACCTGACTCTCTAAAATGCTCGCAAACCTGACGCTCTAAAATGCTCGCAACCCTGACTCTCTAAAATGCTGGCAAACCTGACGCCCTAAAATGCTCGCAAACCTGACGCTCTAAAATGCTGGCAAACCTGACGCTCTAAAATGCTGGCAAACCTGACGCTCTAGAATGCTGGCAAACCTGACGCTCTAAAATGCTGGCAAACCTGACGCTCTAAAATGCTCGCAAACCTGACTCTCTAAAATGCTCGCAAACCTGACGCTCTAAAATGCTCGCAACCCTGACTCTCTAAAATGCTGGCAAACCTGACGCCCTAAAATGCTCGCAAACCTGACGCTCTAAAATGCTGGCAAACCTGACGCTCTAGAATGCTGGCAAACCTGACGCTCTAAAATGCTGGCAAACCTGACGCTCTAAAATGCTTGCAAACCTGACGCTCTAAAATGCTGGCAAACCTGACGCTCTAAAATGCTGGCAAACCTGGCGCTCTAAAATGCTTGCAAACCAGACACTCTGAAATGCTTGCAAACCTGACGCTCTAAAATGCTCGCAAACCTGACGCTCTAAAATGCTGGCAAACCTGACGCTCTAAAATGCTTGCAAACCTGACGCTCTAAAATGCTTGCAAACCTGACGCTCTAAAATGCTGGCAAACCTGACGCTCTAAAATGCTGGCAAACCTGACGCTCTAAAATGCTTGCAAACCTGACGCTCTAAAATGCTCGCAAACCTGACGCTCTAAAATGCTCGCAAACCTGTCGCTCTAAAATGCTCGCAAACCTGACGCTCTAAAATGCTCGCAAACCTGACGCTCTAAAATGCTTGCAAACCTGACGCTCTAAAATGCTTGCAAACCTGACGCTCTAAAATGCTGGCAAACCTGACGCTCTAAAATGCTGGCAAACCTGACGCTCTAAAATGCTTGCAAACCTGACGCTCTAAAATGCTCGCAAACCTGACGCTCTAAAATGCTCGCAAGCCTGACGCTCTAAAATGCTTGCAAACCTGACTCGCTGAAATGTTTTCAGAACTTACTTAGGCAAACATCTGCATGACTGACTAATGCATACGCTTTTAGCGTAACCAAATTCTCGAATGCTCATTCATCTCCCCAAGTGTGCATATTGTGTGTATGCTCCAAACCCTAACAAAAGCTAGCAGCGTTTAAACTATAGATATCTATAATCTACAAGCAGATAGTCTTACAAGAAGTATCACTCTACGATGCGTCTATCCTTCCCGTTTACCATTTACGCTCCCCTTCCTTTTCCACAGGTTCTCAAATGAAGACAGCGTCCTCTCCCTCAGTTTTAGCAACAATAAAATTATGATCAGGCAAATACGTTCCTGAGGTATATTCCTGACTCGTTACTAGTCAGTAGGTTTATGAGTCAAGGGATAGGAAAGGGACCTGGTTTCATGTAGTGGGTGGGTGGAAGTCTAGTGGGTAGCCAAGACACAGCCCACTCGACCATGGCTGTGTTGGTGCCCAGCAGGGGTGGTGGTGAGCCCTGTGGCGCTGCTGGTGGTGGAGTTAGCTCTGGTGGCGGAGGTAGCTTTAGCTTTGGTGGTTGTCGAAGTGTTAGCTTTGGTAGTATCAGTAGTGTAGTGTTGGTAGATGTGATGCATGTTGTGGCGCCGGTGGTTAGTGGTGCAGGAGGGTGGGATGTTGGCGATGCGATTCTTGTTGTTGAGTTGATAACTGATGGCGTTAGCTCTGATGGAAGTGGAGAATGGAGTGTTAGTGGATGCGAAGCTGGTTGTTGGTTGTATTATCAATATTGGTAGTGGTACCAGCTCTGGTAATGGAGAATATCTAATTAGTGGATAAGATGCTTGTAGTGGAAGTGACAGTACATGTGAACTCTGCTGATGGTTGTAGAGGGAAGGAAAGGGGCTGGAGTTAGACGAGATGTTAGTATCGCATCAAAATCCAGAGAGGAATGTAAGCTAGGGCTAGGGAAGAGATGGTGGTGGCAGTGTTGACGGGGCTGAGAGAGGTAAATGTAATATTATTGATGGTGAAAGAATGGTGGAAGGCAATGTGGAGAGAGAGAGGCAGCGACGGTGGTGAAGGAGGTACTGATGACGGTGTGGTGAGGCACTAAAAGAAGTATTGGTGACGGTGAGGCGTTGGGAGAAACAGTGGTGGTGTAGAGGTACTGGTAACAGTGATGGTATCGGCATATTAGCAGAGGCAATAAACGTGAACAAGGTACTGGTAATGGTGACAGAGTAAACAGAGATGGTGAAAGAGGTACTCGTGAGGGTGACGTGTTGACAGAGGCTGTGAAGGCGGTGATAACTGGAGAGAGGCCACATAACATACACTACCCGCGGGTGTTTACCATCCGGAGCTACGTACGGTTCTTGTTCCGGAATAGCAAGTTCCCAAGGCTCTACACACCTCCTTCGTTGTTTGTTGACGTGGTTAGCGTAATATTAGACCCATTATGTCTTTCTTTCACAGATGTTTCTCCTCAAACCTTTCGTCTTGTCTCGCCCACTCGATTTTTTTTTCGTTCATAACATTACTTAAAATACTTAACAAGCTGTAATATAATTAATTTGTTTATAAAAGTACGGTAATTATTATGAAATTAAAATATATTAGTGCCTAGAGGGCGGGCACTAACAGCTTGATCGATCAGGTCAACAACCAGCAGGCCTGGTCTGAGACCGGGCCGAGGGGGCTGTGACCTCCGGAAGCGACTCCAAGCAAACTCTAGGTAAACCAAAAGTTAATTTTTATTGACTAGTCTACCAGCAAGGACGGGATTTTCACTCACTCTAAAGGAATGTACGGAGGACCTTGGTAAACCATTAGCTAATCTCTGTAAACAGATCACTACATACAGGTATTGTATCGGATAAGTCGAACACAATAAATATGATACCCATTTATAAAGCGACATATCTCCTCCAGTCAGCCTGACCTCAATTTTGGGATAATTTATGGAATCAACAATTGCGAAAGCATTTCGTTGGCACCTTAAAAGATATAATTTGAGCACAGAGTCTCAGCATGACTCACAAATCGTAATGCCACTTGACATGTATTCAAGTCTCATCCGTTAGTCTGAATCAGTCTTGCCTGTACGAATTTATTATTTGTTTCATTAGTGTACTGGAGGCGGTTGATCGTGATAATAAAAATGACGTAGTGTATATGGATTCCACTAAGACCTTTAATAGAGTTCCACACAGAAGACTGTTCAAGAAATTAGCGGCACAAGGAACAGAAAGGGAAATTATCACTTGGATGGAAGCGTGGTTGACTGATAGGCAAGAGAACTGACTTAATGTATTAATGGTATACTATGCTGACCCGTAGACGACTGAGACATGTACAACAGCTAGGTATTTTTATTTCCAACGTTTCAACGTTATCTACTTGAAAAGAAAACGACCATGGCACTCATAAACTAAATAATGTAGATCTCAGGCAAAAAGAATATGAAAAGGACTCGGGAGTTCTGGTTAGCATTAATGTACAGCCAAGACAACAGTATATAATAGTTCTCAATACAGCTAATAGAATTTTTTGCTTCAGAAATCTTTCCTACAAAGATAATCTGAGGGCACTGAATCTGTACTTTCTAGAAATGCATACACTAAGGACAGGAATAAATAAAGGGGGTTACAAATAACTTGTAAAAAATATATGAGATAGGATTTGCAGCAGTGGGTTCAACTTGTACAAATTTAGTTTTAGAAAGGCTATAGGAAAGCTCTCGTCTGGTAACAAGGTTGTGTATGAGTGGAGTGAACTGTCAAGTAGCATCATTTACCGAGAGCTTTGCGAAGCTTTTAAAATAGGGTAGACGGGACGTATGATAACAAGAGACTTGGCAGACGCTACTGAATACTTCGGTGAAAAGCATTAAGTACACGGAGAACTAAAGTCGGTACCGAATCAGCCGGACTATGGTTCGTACGTTAGACTGTATGCGGTCAGCAGTAACAGCCTCGTTGATCAAGCCCTGATCCACCAGAAGGCCTGGTCATGGACTGGGCCGCGGGGGCGTTGATCCCCAGAATGCCCTCCAGGTAGACTACAGGTAACTCTTCAACACCCTCTCTTCATACATCGTAACGGGAACTACCAACAAACCCTTGGCCATCTTCAAGACGGTCTCGTCAAATTCCTCAAATCAGTTCTTGATCAGACGAGATGAGGGACATGCGTTGGACTGCAGGCGGCGGGCACTAACAGCTTGATCGATCAGGCCAGGAATCAGGAGGACTGGTCTAGGACAGAGCCGCGGTGGCGGTGACATCCGGAAGCGACTACATATACATGAATGGATATAGGTGGATATGAGTTGGACTTTTTTATGGAGGTGAACACTTCTCAAGGCTAAGGGACTCACCACCTCAAAACTACTACCAAGTATCCACTTTCTCTTTTCCTCTCCACTGTTTCTGTTGTCTCTACATTTAGTCATCTCTATACTGGACTGAAGAAGCTTAGTGTGCAAATGAAACACTTTCGTAATAAAGACACTTAAGTGTTGTATAAATGTCTTACTTATCCATCTGTCGGTATTGTATATCATTACTATACTGGTCAGTAGTCCCACACACATTTGTTATAACGACATTATGTTTTGCCTTCAAGGAGCTTTATCAAGGAACTACGAACATCACAGGTACACAGAGATGTGTTGATCTCGGTTATTTATCCACTAAGATATTTCAGACGGCCTAAACCCAAAAAAGAAATATTTATTTCGACTTGAGTTTCGCCTTTGGCTATAAATGGAACTGGAGAAATTCTCTTCTGATTTGAAGTATGGATTTCTAACTGATGGACAACAGGGTTTGCATACATAAAAAAAATGAATGGGAAGCCGTCACACGTGGCGTCACACAGATGTTAGCGTTGAACCCCATGTGTTTTACACTCTAAGTCTAAATAAACGACTGAGTCAAGCGTCACCTCTCAGTATCCTAACCTGACATCCACCCCACACACTCATCCACTCCCACCCCCACTAACACCAGAACTAACCCCCACCCTTGTCTCCCACACACTCACTGACACACCCCACACCAACATCTGTGCTCACACACCCACCCACCCCAGCATCAGGTTCCCACACACGTCCACCTCCCACCCTCAGAGGTGGTCTTGGTGCCGACAGTCACTGCACCCACAACACGGACCCTAATGAAACAGTAAGTGACCACGACCATAGCTGCAGGCACTGTTGAAAAAGAGAAAGTATGAGAATCATTCGTGAACCAAATTCTTTGTGTGTGTGTGTGTGTGTGTGTGTGTGTGTGTGTGTGTGTGTGTGGTGTGTGTTGTGTGTGTGTGTGTGTGTGTGTGTGTGTGTGTGTGTGTGTGTGTGTGTGTGTGTGTGTAAATGGATTGAGGTCTAAACCCATCAATCAAGAGAGGCGCACTGATGCTAATGAAACTGAAGGGTACCTGAAGCATGTTCTCTACTGTCAACACCCATGCGCCTCCTGGTGATCAATGCCTGATCAACCAGGCTTTTATTGTGGACTTCACGCGGTCCAACGTACGAGATCAGGAACTAACTTGTAGAACTTACGAAGCTTCCCTTTGAAGACAGCTAGGGGTCTCTTGGGAGGCTGTTGAATAGTCTTGGACCATTTACACTTACTGTTTATCGCACAGTGTACTCATGGCCCGTATGGGTTTAGTGATTTTCAATAAATATTATCCAAATTCCTACTCCAGGACCCGTCTTTTGACATTTCCAGGACCTGCATAAACCTTTCTAATGAAAACATGATTCCAGGCATTTTAAGCGACTAACCTGAATTTGCTCGGAAGAGATGAACGATAATTTGTGGATATACATCCAGATATACTCCTGTTAACCCTACTGGGGCCTAGTTTCTTGGCCTTGAGTATATCCATATGCTCTTGCGTGCCGTCTGCTGGATGGATATTGGTTGCACAATAATTAAGTCGCTTAGGGCAGCAAAATATAAATCTAAATCCTCGTCTTCATCAGGTGTTACATATGTTATCTTCGTCATTATCCTCATTTGTCGCATCTCTAGCCATTTTTCTCATCTATATTTTTATATATCGCATCCCCAGTCATCTCGGCCATCATGCATCGCATCTTTAGTCATTTTAGTTACGTGTCGCATCTTCATTGGTGTGCCCCATAAATAGCGTCCCCATCTGTCATGTGTCCCATTTCCTGTCATTTCTGTCATGTGTCCCATTTTCTGTCATATCAGTTATGTGCCTTATTTCCAGTCATCTCAGTCATGAGTTCCATCTCTGGTCATCTCAGTCATGTGTCCCATCATCTCAGTCATATCTCCCATCATCTCAGTCATGTGCCCCATTATCTCAGCCATGTGTCCTGTCATCTCAGTCATGTGCCTTATCTCTTGGAAAATCTTGGAAGGAATGGTCCCAAATCTGCACACAGAAATCACTCCCTACGAAAGTAAAAGACTGGGCAGGCGATGCAAAATGCCCCCAATAAAAAGTAGGGGCGCCATTGGTACACTAAGAGAAAACACCATAAGTGTCCGGGGCCCAAAACTGTTCAACAGCCTCCCATCAAGCATTAGGGGAATTGCCAATAAACCCCTGGCTGCCTTCAAGAGAGAGCTGGACAGATACCTAAAGTCAGTGCCGGATCAGCCGGGCTGTGGCTCGTACGTTGGACTGCGTGCGGCCAGCAGTAACAGCCTAGTTGATCAGGCCCTGATCCATCGGGAGGCCTGGTCATGGACCGGGCCGCGGGGGCGTTGATCCCCGGAATAACCTCCAGGTAACCTCCAGGTACCTAACTGGAGGATGTCGGGGGGGGGGTCAACTCTCCCGCAGCCCAGTTCATAACCAGACCTCCAGGTGGATCAGGGCCTGATCACCCTGGCTGTTACTGCTGGCCCATTTCCAGTCATGTATCCCATCTAAAGTCCTCTCTGTCGTCACTATCGTCTTGCGTTGATGTTTCAGCAGTCCGTCACCTCCCCTCCGTCTTCACTGGCAGGTAGCACCAACACCCACACCATAAACCTCCCTGAGTGTGCACCTTTATGACCTGTTATCTCCTGAGAGTGAAGCAGTCGAGGTGTTGTCTCCGTAATCCTCAGCCAGAGCTCCTCACACCAAGGAGCCTCTACAGCACCTCTCGCACCCAGGAGCCTCTGCAACACCTCACACACCCAGGAACCTCTATAACACTTCTCACACCCAGGAGCCTCTACAATATCTCTCACACACCGAGGAGCCTCTACAACACCTCTCACACCCAGGAGTTTCTACAACACCTCACAGAGAGGGGCCTCCAGGCAGTATGGCTGCCGCGCAAATTAAAATTTGCGACCGGCGTCTCAAACGTGCTTTACCCATTGTGTAAAATAGCCTGTCTCCCTCATCCTCCTGGAGTTTAGACCATAACATACAGGCCGATAAATAAAAACCTCTGGGGAGAGAGAGAGAGAGAGAGAGAGGAGAGAGAGAGAGAGAGAGAGAGAGGAGGAGAGAGATGAGAGAGAGAGAGATGGAGAAAGAGGAGGCGAGAGAGGAGAGAGAAGAGATCGCAGTGTGCTTCTGAAAATGTCTTAGTGATGGTTACATAGAAGGAACGAAAGTTAGCTATCCATCGCATAGGAT
>NC_069409.1:37575235-37585235 GCF_026875155.1 Cherax quadricarinatus
AGGCGGAGGAGAGGCAGTGTGGTGCGTGAAAGAGGCGGAGGAGAGGCAGTGTGTGGTGTGTGAGGGAGGCAGAGGAGAGGCAATGTGGTGCGTGAGGGAGACGGAGGAGAGGCAGTGTGGTGCGTGAGGGAGGCGGAGGAGAGGCAGTGTGGTGCTGAGGGAGGGTGAGGAGAGGCAGTGTGTAGTGCGTGAGGGAGGCGGAGGAGAGGCAGTCTGTGGTGCATGAGGGAGGCGGAGGAGAGGCAGTGTGGTGCATGAGGGAGGCGGAGGAGAGGCAGTGTGTGATGCGTGAGGGAGGCGGAGGAGACGCAGTGTGTGGTGTGTGAGGGAGGCGGAGGAGAGGCAGTGTGTGGTGTGTGAGGGAGGCGGAGGAGAGGCAGTGTGTGGTGTGTGAAAAAGGCGGAGGATAGGCAGTGTGTGGTGTGTGAAGGAGGCAGAGGAGAGGCAGTGTGTGGTGCGTGAGGGAGGCGGAGGAGAGGCAGTGTTTGGTGGTGTGTGAGGGAGGCGGAGGAGAGGCAGTGTGGTGCGTGAGGGAGGCGGAGGAGAGGCAGTGTGGTGTGTGAGGGAGGCGGAGGAAGAGGCAGTGTGGTGACTGAGGGAGGCGGAGGAGAGGCAGTGTGGTGTGTGAGGGAGGTGGAGAAGAGGCAGTGTGGTGACTGAGGGAGGCAGAGGAGAGGCAGTGTGTGGTGCATGAGGGAGGCGGAGGAGAGGCAGTGTGGTGCGTGAGGAAGGCGGAGGAGAGGCAGTGTGGTGTGTGAGGGAGGCGGAGAAGTGGCAGTGTGGTGACTGAGGGAGGCGGAGGAGAGGCAGTGTGTGTGGTGTGTGGTGAGGCGGAGGAGAGGCAGTGTGGTGCGTGAGGGAGGCGGAGGAGAGGCAGTGTGGTGACTGAGGGAGGCGGAGGAGAGGCAGTGTGGTGTGTGAGGGAGGCAGAGAAGAGGCAGTGTGTGGTGTGTGAGGGAGGCGGAGAAGAGGCAGTGTGGTGGTGAGGAGGGGCGGAGGGAGGGAGGGAGCAGTGTGGTGCATGAGGGAGGCAGAGGAGAGGCAGTGTGGTGTGTGAGGGAGGCGGAGGAGAGGCTGTGTGGTGTGTGAGGGAGGCGGAGGAGAGGCAATGTGTGGTGTGTGAGGGAGGCAGAGGAGAGGCAGTGTGGTGCGTGAGGGAGGCTGAGGAGAGGCAATAGTTAGTGGTATGGGTTTTGGCAGGAAAACAGTGAAGTCCTAGTGTAGTAATATTACGAGTTCTAGGGGAACTAGTAATAAGCACAACGAGGTAGATATTGAAAAGCCAGGGACTTTGGGTGATAAGGACAGTAATAGGTTTAGTAGAAAAACAGAAATGAGCAGGAAGGGTGAAGAGAAAGGAGAGTCTTTCAATGTTTATTATGCTAATTGCCGTAGTGCTAGGAATAAGATGGACGAGTTGAGATTAGTTGCTAGTGCAGGTAACATTGATGTATTTGCCTTAACTGAGACGTGGTTTATTTCAAAAAGTCGGGACATGCCTGCGGAATGTCATATTCAGGGTTTTAAATTGTTCCAAGTAGATAGAAGTATCGGGAAGGGGGGTGGGGTGGCATTGTATGTCCGAGATCGCTTGAACTGTTGCATAAAAACGAGTATTGAGTCTGAAGTAACACATACAGAGTCTGTTTGGATAGAATTTTCAGAGGGGCATGAAAAACTGATTTTAGGAGTGATATACCGTCCCCGAAACTTAGGGACCAAGGGAGACTACTATGGGAGGAAATTGTTAAGGCCACAAGGCACGATAATGTAGTAATTCTAGGAGACTTTAACTTTAGTCATATTGATTGGAATTTCTTGACTGGGAATTTAGAATCATACGACTTCTTAGAAGTAGTTCAGGATTGTTTTTTGAAGCAGTTTGTGACAGAACCTACAAGGGGAAATAACCTGCTTGACTTAGTTATGGCAAACAATGAATCCCTTGTTAATAATTTAGAAATTTCAGAGGAACTGGGTGCTAGCGACCACAAATCAATTACATTTAGCATTGAATGGAAGTACGATAGTAGCGATAACTCAGTAACAATCCCAGATTTTCGCTTAGCAGATTACGATGGGCTTAGAGAACACTTATCATCTGTTGACTGGGGTAACGAAGTGAGCTATCAATATGACAGTTTTCTGAGCACTATTCATGCTGCTCAAAGAACGTTTATCCCATATAAAGAAATTAGATCAAATAGAAATGACCCAAAATGGATGAATAATAGGCTCAAATATCTACTAGGGCATAAGAAAGGAATTTATAGGCGTATCAATAGAGGTGAGGGTCATCTTATGAATCAGTATATTGACATTAAGAGGGACATTAAAAATGGGATAAGAAAAGCTAAAAGGGACCATGAAATTAAAGTTGCTAGGGATTCTAAAACTAACCCAAAAAGTTTTTTCCAGGTCTATAGAACAAAAGTTAGAGATAAGATAGGTCCCCTTAAAAATAACTATGGGCACCTTACTGACAAAGAGAAAGAAATGTGCTCGATTTTTAATAATTATTTTCTCTCAGTTTTTACACAGGAAGACACTAACAATATTCCAGTAATTAATTTTTATAGTGGGCTAGAAGAAGATAAATTATGTAACATCACAGTCACTAGTGAAATGGTTGTGAAGCAGATAGACAGGCTGAAGCAAAATAAGTTGCCGGGTCCTGATGAGGTTTTTTCAAGGGTTCTTAAGGAATGCAAAATGGAACTCCATGAACCATTAACTAATATTTTTAATTTATCTCTTCAAACAGGTGTAGTGTCTGATATGTGGAAGATGGCTAATGTAATTCCTATTTTTAAAACAGGGGACAAGTCGTTACCGTCAAATTACCGCCCAATAAGCCTGACCTCAATTGTAGGCAAATTACTAGAGTCAATTATAGCTGAGATTATAAGAAGCCATCTCGATAAGCATAGCTTGATTAATGATACTCAGCATGGATTCACAAGAGGCCGGTCTTGTCTAACTAATTTATTAACTTTCTTCAGAAAAGCTTTTGAGGCTGTTGACCACGATAAAGAATTTGATATTATTTACTTAGATTTCAGTAAGGCTTTTGATAGAGTTCCGCACCATAGACTGTTAAAGAAAGTGGCAGCTCATGGCATTGGGGGAAAAGTGCTCTCGTGGATCGAGTCATGGCTCACTGACAGACAGCAGAGAGTGTCCATAAATGGGGTTAAATCCGAGTGGGGATCTGTAACAAGTGGCGTTCCACAGGGATCACTCTTGGGCCCGTTGTTGTTTATAATATATATCAATGATCTTGATGAGGGAATTACTAGTGATATGAGCAAATTCGCCGATGACACAAAGATAGGTAGGATAATTGATTCAAACGTAGATGTTATGGAACTTCAGGAGGATTTAAACAAACTCTATTCTTGGTCAGAAAAGTGGCAGATGCAGATCAATGTAGATAAATGCAAGGTTCTGAAGCTTGGGAGTGCCCATAACCCTAGTACTTATAAGTTAAATGATGTAGAACTTAGCCATACAGATTGCGAAAAGGACTTGGGGGTTATGGTGAGCAGCAACCTTAAACCAAGACAGCAATGCCTAAGCGTACGTAATAAGGCAAATAGATTACTGGGATTTATATCAAGAAGTGTAAGCAACAGAAGTCCAGATGTCATACTGCAGCTTTATACATCATTAGTAAGGCCTCACCTAGATTATGCAGCTCATTTCTGGTCTCAATATTACAGAATGGACATAAATTCGTTTGAAAACATTCAGCGTAGGAGACTAAATTAATACATAGCATTAGAAATCTTCCTTATGAAGAAAGATTGAAGACTCTTAAGTTACTTCACTTGTTAGACGAAGAATGAGGGGAGACCTGATCGAAGTGTATAAGTGGAAGATAGGTATTAAAAAGGGGATATTAATAAGGTCTTGAGGATGTTCTCTCCAAGAGAGAACCCGTAGAAAATGGATTTAAATTAGATAAAGTTTAGATTTAGAAAGGACATAGGAAAGTTTTGGGTTTTGGAAATAGGGTAGTTGATGAGTGGAACAGTCTTTACCTAGTTGGGTTATTGAGGCTAGGACTTTGGGTAGTTTCAAATTTAGGTTGGATAAGTACATGAGTGGGAGGGGTTGGATTTGAGTGGGACTTTCACATCAGAGCTTATTTCTTGGGTGGCATTGAAAATTGGGTTGGGCAAATGTTTTGTTAGTGGGATGAATTGTAAAGGACCTGCCTAGTATGGGCCAACAGGCCTCCTGCAGTGTTCCTCATTTCTTATGTTCTTATGTTTGTAGATGAATGGTTCAGAGAACCGATATGTTATGTGTGTGAGGGAGGCGGAGAAGAGGCAGTGTGTGGTGTGTGAGGGAGGCGGAGGAGAGGCAGTGGGGTGGTGTGTGAGGGAGGCGGAGGAGAGGCAGTGTGTGGTGTGTGAGGGAGGCGGAGGAGAGGCAGTGTGTGGTGTGTGAGGGAGGCGGAGGAGAGGCAGTGTGTGGTGTGTGAGGGAGGCGGAGGAGAGGCAGTGTGTGGTGTGTGAGGGAGGGGAGGAGAGGGCAGTGTGTGGTGTGTGAGGAGGCGGAGGAGAGGATTTGTGTGGTGCATGGGGGGGAGGCGGAGGAGAGGCAGTGTGCGGTGTGTGAGGGAGGCGGAGGAGAGGCAGTTGGTGTGTGAGGGAGGCGGAGGAGAGGCAGTGTGGTGCTGAGGGAGGCGGAGTGGAAGGCAGTGTGGTGCGTGGAGGGAGGGGAGGAGGGGGCAGTGTGTGGTGTGTGAGGGAGGCGGAGGAGGGGCAGTGTGTTGTGCGTGAGTAAGGCGGAGGAGAGGCAGTGTGGTGCGTGAGGAAGATGGAGGAGAGGCAGTGTGTGGTGCGTGAGGCGGAGGAGAGGCAGTGTGTGGTGCGTCAGTAAGGCGGAGGAGAGGCAGTGTGTGGTGCGTGAGGGAGGCGGAGGAGAGGCAGAGTGTGGTGTGTGAGGGAGACGGAGGATAGGCAGTGTGTGGTGTGTGAGGGAGGCGGAGGAGAGGCAGTGTGGTGCATGAGGGAGGCGGAGAAGAGGCAGTGTGGTGCGTGAGGGAGGCGGAGGAGAGGAAGTGTGTGGTGCGTGAGTAAGGCGGAGGAGAAGCAGTGTGGTGCGTGAGGAAGGCGGAGGAGAGGCAGTGTGTGGTGTGTGAGGGAGACAGAGGATACGCAGTGTGTGGTGTGTGAGGGAGGCGGAGGAGAGGCAGTGTGTGGTGTGTGAGGGAGACGGGGTAGGCAGTTGTGTGGGGTGTGTGAGGGAGGCGGAGGAGAGGCAGTGTGGTGCATGAGGGAGGCGGAGAAGAGGCAGTGTGGTGCGTGAGGGAGGCGGAGGAGAAGCAGTGTGGTGCGTGAGGAAGGCGGAGGAGAGGCATTTGGGTGGTTGCGTGAGGAAGGCGGAGGAGAGGCGTGTGTGGTGCGTGGGGAAGGCGGAGGAGAGGCAGTGTGTGGTGCGTGAGGAAGGCGGAGGAGAGGCAGTGTGGTGCGTGAGGAAGGCGGAGGAGAGGCAGTGTGGTGCGTGAGGAAGGCGGAGGAGAGGCATTACGCAGAAAGGAAGGATTACACAGAGTTCGGAGAGTTAAGGGCAAAGAAGAATGAAAAGAAATACGGAAAGAACGAGAAATAAAACACTTTGTTTAACCTTCCTTGAGTTATTCTAGGTAATTTACACTGTGTGATAACTGTAATTAAGTGTTCTTGTGCCTGAATAAACGGAGGAGGTGCCGGTCAGGGAGGATCTGATAAATACTTTGGTGCCATGGTAGGGTACTTAACGTGACACGCCGAGGGTAATGGCACCCCTTACCTGAGTGGAATACCATCTGCGCAGCTCTACCTTCTTCACCACAGTTCCGTTGTTACTCGAGCACTGTGCTGCTCCGGTGCTACTGGAGCCCTGTGCTGCTCCGGTGCTACTGGAGCACTGTGATGCTCCGGGGCTACTGGAGCACTGTGCTGCTCCGTTGCTACTCGAGCACTGTGCTGCTCCGTTGCTACTCGAGCACTGTGCTGCTCCGGTGCTACTGGAGCACTGTGCTGCTCCGGTGCTACTGGACCACTGTGCTGCTCCGGGGCTACTGGAGCACTGTGCTGCTCCGTTGCTACTCGAGCACTGTGCTGCTCCGTTGCTACTCGAGCACTGTGCTGCTCCGTTGCTACTCGAGCACTGTGCTGCTCCGTTGCTACTGGAGCACTGTACGGCTCCGTTGCTACTCGAGCACTGTGCTGCTCCATTGCTACTGGAGCACTGTACTGTTTTTCCCTTGCTACTCGAGCACTGTTTCTGCTCCGTTTTCTACTCGAGCACTGTGCTGCCCGTTGCTACTCGAGCACTGTGCTGCTCCGTTGCTACTCGAGCAATGTGCTGCAATGTTGCTACACGAGCACTGTGCTGCTCCGTTGCTACTCGAGCACTGTGCTGCTCCGTTGCTACTGGAGCACTGTACTGCTCCGTTGCTACTCGAGCACTGTGCTGCTCCGTTGCTACTCGAGCACTGTGCTGCTCCGTTGCTACTCGAGCAATGTGCTGCTCTGTTGCTACTCGAGCACTGTGCTGCTCCGTTGCTACTCGAGCACTGTGCTACTCGGTGCTTACTCGGCACTGTGCTGCTCCGTTGCTACTCGAGCACTGTGCTGCTCCGTTGCTACTCGAGCACTGTGCTACTCCGTTGCTACTCGAGCACTGTGCTGCTCCGTTGCTACTCGAGCACTGTGCTGCTCCGTTGCTACTCGAGCACTGTACTGCTCCGTTGCTACGCGAGCACTGTGCTACTCCGTTGCTACTCGAGCACTGTGCTGCTCTGTTGCTACTCGAGCACTGTACTGCTCCGTTGCTACGCGAGCACTGTGCTACTCAGTTGCTACTCGAGCACTGTGCTGCTCCGTTGCTACTCGAGCACTGTGCTACTCAGTTGCTACTCGAGCACTGTGCTACTCCGTTGCTACTCGAGCACTGTGCTACTCCGTTGCTACTCGAGCAATGTGCTGCTCCGTTGCTACTCGAGCACTGTGCTACTCAGTTGCTACTCGAGCACTGTGCTACTCCGTTGGTACTCGAGCACTTTGTTGCTACGTTCCTACTCGAGCACTGTGCTACTCCGGTGCTACACCAGCACTGTGCTACTCTGGTGCTACTCCAGGACTGTGCTACTCCGGTGCTACTCCAGCACTGTGCTGCTCCGGTGCTACTCCAACACTGTGCTACTCAGGTGCTACTCCAGCACTGTGCTGCTCCGGTGCTACTCCAACACTGTGCTACTCAGGTGCTACTCCAGCACTGTGCTTCTCAGGTGCTACTCCAGCACTGTGCTACTCCAGTGCTACTCCAGCACTGTGCTTCTCCGGTGCTACTCCAGCACTGTGCTACTCCGGTGCTACTGCAGCACTGTGCTGCTCCGGTGCTACTCCAGCACTGTGCTACTCCGGTGCTACTGCAGCACTGTGCTACTCCGGTGCTACTCCAGCACTGTGCTACTCCGGTGCTACTCCAGCACTGTGCTTCTCTGGTGCTACTCCAGCACTGTGCTACTCCGGTGCTACTCCAGCACTGTGCTACTCCGGTGCTACTCCAGCACTGTGCTACTCCGGTGCTACTCCAGCACTGTGCTACTCCGGTGCTACTCCAGCACTGTGCCCACTCCGGTGCTACTCCAGCACTGTGCTACTCCGGTGCTACTCCAGCACTGTGCTACTCCGGTGCTACTCCAGCACTGTGCTACTCCAGCACTGTGCTACTCCAGCACTGTGCTACTCCGGTGCTACTCCAGCACTGTGCTACTCCGGTGCTACTCCAGCACTGTGCTACTCCGGTGCTACTCCAGCACTGTGCTACTCCGGTGCTACTCCAGCACTGTGCTACTCCTGTGCCTACTCCAGGACTGTGCTACTCCCGGGCTATCCACACTGTGCTACTCCGGTGCTACTCCGCACTGTGCTACTCCGTGCTACTCCCCACTGTGCTACTCCGTGCATCCAGCACTGTGCTGCTCGGTGCTACTCCAGCACTGTGCTACTTTCCCGGGGCTACTCCAGCACGGGGCCTACTCCGGTGCTACTCCAGCACTGTGCTACTCCGGTGCTACTCCAGCACTGTGCTACTCCGGTGCTACTCCAGCACTGTGCTACTCCGGTGCTGCTCCAGCACTGTGCTACTCCGGTGCTACTCCAGTTTCTCCTGTTTCTACCTCCGGTGCTACTCCAGCCACTGTGCTTACTCCGGTGCTGGCTCAGCACTGTGTACTCCCCGGGGCTACTCCAGTCTGTGCTACTCCGGTGCTTTCTCCCCGCAAATGTGCTACCCCCGGTGCTACTCCAGACTGTGCTACTCCGGTGCTGCTCCAGCAACTGTGCTACTCCGGTGCTTTCCCCCAGCTCTGTGGGTACTCCGGTGCTACTCCAACCTGTGCTACTCCGGTGCTACTCCAGCACTGTGCTACTCCGGTGCTACTCCAGCACTGTGCTACTCCGGTTTTTCTTTCCAGCCACTGTGGGTACTCCGGTGCTACTCCAGCACTGTGTACTCCGGTGCTGCTCCGCACTGTGCTACTCCGGTGCTTTCTCCGCACTGTGCTACTCCGGTGCTACTCCCCGCACTGTGCTACTCCGGTGCTACTCAGCACAGTGTATCGGTGTGCTCCAGCACGGTGCTACTCCGGTGCTACTCCAGCACTGTGCTACTCCGGTGCTACTCCAGCACTGTGCTACTCAGTGCTACTCCAGCACTGTGCTACTCCGGTGCTACTCCAGCACTGTGCTACTCCGGTGCTACTCCAGCACTGTGCTATCCTGTGCTACTCCGCACTGTGCTACTCCGGTGGCTATCCAGCACTGTGCTACTCCGGTGCTACCCTGCACTTGCTACTCCAGCACTGTGCTACTCCAGCACTGTGCTACTCCAGCACTGTGCTACTCCAGCACTGTGCTACTCCGGTGCTACTCCAGCACTGTGCTACTCCAGCACTGTGCTACTCCAGCACTGTGCTACTCCAGCACTGTGCTACTCCAGCACTGTGCTACTCCAGCACTGTGCTACTCCAGCACTGTGCTACTCCAGCACTGTGCACTCCAGCATTGTGCTACTCCAGCACTGTGCTACTCCAGCACTGTGCTACTCCAGCACTGTGCTTTCTCCAGCACTGTGGCTACTCCAGCACTGTGCTACTCCAGCCTGTGCTACTCCAGCATTGTGCTACTCCCGCACTGTGCTACTCCGCACTGTGCTACTCCAGCACGTGCTAAATCCAGCACTGTGCTACCCCCAGCACTGTGCTACTCCAGCACTGTGCTACTCCGGTGCTACTCCAGCACTGTGCTACTCCAGCACTGTGCTACTCCAGCACTGTGCTACTCCAGCACTGTGCTACTCCAGCACTGTGCTACTCCAGCACTGTGCTACTCCAGCACTGTGCTACTCCAGCACTGTGCTACTCCAGCACTGTGCTACTCCGGTGCTGAGTATTATGTACAGTAGTAGAAAACATTTTTTTATTACGAATATAATATTTATATTTGCAAATTCATGTATTCCTTGTTACTGGAATATCCGAAGCTGGAATATTCCTGCCAAAGGAATGAATAAATGCCAGGAAATATTTTAAATACTCCGTCTTAATAATAATAATAATAATAATAATAATAATATAATAATAATAATAATAATAATAATAATAATAATAATAATGAAAAAGAAAATTATTATTAGTAGTAGTAGTAGTATTATTATTACTATTATTATTAATATTATTTTACAAATAATAATATTAATAATACTAATAATAATAATAATAATAAATGAAGATACACAGTATAAAATAATGTAGATGATTCTCATCAAGAATTGCAAAAAAACTTTATCACATTCCTTAAATATTCCAGAGAGAAGAAGCCTGGACACTACAGTCATCCCACAGTAAAAAAAAAATCGATGTTGCCCCATTCTACATATGTTGCAGGAAAGCAATGACAAATAACTACAGATCAAAGGGTTTTAAGAAGTAACATTACCA
>NC_069409.1:37590235-37592155 GCF_026875155.1 Cherax quadricarinatus
TCAAGGAAAGAACCAATAATAGCTGGAGATCCAATACGAACAGTTCCCAGAGAGCCAATATCAACAGTTCCTAGAGAGCCAATATTAACAGTTCCTGAGAAACACTTAGAGAGATAACACCATCACCTCCTGAGAGCTAATACCATCGACATCTCAAAAGCTAATGCCAATAGTGTCTGAATGGTCAACCATGTACAAAGTCGAGACTAATATCAACTTTAATTGAAAAGCCAACAACTTTATCGATTACTGACGCGCGCCGTCGATGTGAACAATGAGCTGCAGGAAAAAGTGGACAGAGACAAGCGACAGGACGACTACCATTATAAGGTTGCTCACGCAACCAAATTAAAGGTAATGAAACTAAGAGACGAACAGAGACCGGAGACGATACGCAGTGATACCACGAAAGGAGGATCTGAGAGTGACTATTACGCCGAGTATATTCCCAGAGCTACACATGAGCCGCATGCATGACATCAGTAACACATGGCAAGACACTAAATATAAGAATTGTTTTCAAGGACCTTAACAAATAATCAATTAAGAATCCCTACGCAAATAAATGCCAGCTTGGAGATGCGACAAAGTAGAGTCATATTTCGTAAAAATTTCAAAGGTACACACCTAGACTAGTCCAGCAGTAGAAGGGTTAAAATAAAAGCACTCAACATCCTTGGAAAAGGAACCTGGGAAGAGATGATTGATCCGTACAAGTTTGTTATTATACACTGTACAGCGTGGATGGAAAACTCTCTTTAATGCGTGAACATGGGGTCGAGGAAGAGGGACTCAGATAAAAATGTATATACATATATATATATATATATATATATATATATATATTTATATATATATATATATATATATATTATATATATATATATATATATATATATATATATATTATATATATATATATTAACCAGAGGGTTATCAGGAGCTTTTTCTTCAGCTTTAGGAAAACGTAATGGGCCGAGAAGTACACTCCGTAAACAGTAATGTAAATAATACAGCGCACCAGACCAGGAACCAAAAGCAGTGATGGGTAGTGGTTGTAGTGGTGGGACCAGGAACAGTGACTACAATCTTAAAAATATAAATCGTTGTATACCAACGTCTGAAAGACCAGCTTCTTCGCCAACACAACACCGAAACGACCAGATCCTTCGTCAACACAACACCTGAACGACCAGATCCTTCGTCAACACAACACCTGAAGGACCTACTCATTCGCCTACACAACACCTTAAGGATCAACTCATTCATCAACACTAACAACAACTGGAAGGCCATATATTTTTAATAGCACCTGAAGAAACAACTCTTTCTCTATTGCAGCCTCTTAATCTGACGAAACAAAGAAATATCCTTCTCTAATGCAGTTTTCTTCTCTATTGCAACCTTCTTCCTTTCTCTATTTGCATCCTCCTTCTCTACCACAACTTCCTTCTTCCTCTATTGCGGCCTTTTTCCTTCTATCTTTCAGCTTCCTTCCTTCATTTAGTCCCCTTCTTGTATGCAGCCTATATGCAGCTCTCTTTTCTTGCCACTCCCTCCTTCATGCAGATCTCTTTCTTCTGTTGTAGCTTCCTTCTTCCTGTAGCTCCCTTCCTTCTCCCTCTCCCACAATTAGCTCCTTCCTCCTTTCCCCGGCCCAGTAGCTAAACCCCCCACGATCCGTCTTGCCTTAATACCCCGTCCTCCCGTCTCCCAGCTAATGGTTGTTATAGGCCAAATTGCTTCCATAAATTGCCTCTAAATGGCTCCCCCAGATTGTCAGCTTATCTGCCGCGCTCCCCACTTTATTTTCTCGTGCATGATATCGCAATTATTGTCAGAATCGCCGTTATGAAGCCGGCTGAGGAATATGAACAGCCAATTTGCCACTGGAACCGGTTTTGAGGAGATATTTCACTT
>NC_069409.1:37592655-37610155 GCF_026875155.1 Cherax quadricarinatus
AAATCATGTTGCCCCTTCTACATTTTGCGGGAAAGCAATGAAAAATAACTACAGATAAAGGTTTTAAAAAGTAACTTTACCAGTCACATGGAATCGCAGCAGCGCACAAGCAGGTTAACGGGATTTGAACAGGGGCTCGTACCATTCGCAAAAAACCTGGATCATTAGGACATGTCTTGGATGCCTTAAAGAGGGCAAAATCAAAGCGAAACACTGACTTTAAAAAAACTTTGACAAGAGGTCACGGGTAATTGTATACAAAATCGCTGTTAAAAAGAATCAGTGGGAAGGTGGGTAATGGAAATTTAAATTTTTCCAAACAAAAAGAGCCCAAAAAATAAAGTAAACACAGTGAAATCGGGGGTGCAACAGTAAAAAGTTCTGTCCCCCAAGAAAGTACCGCCCCACCCCCTTTTCCCTTAATCTCATTTCTGACAGACGGGGGACATAAATTATAACTGTATCGTCCCACAGACGAGCAAAATTTGTATGACAATAACACCAAAAAGCACGTAAACCCTCCACACGATATAAACCAAGTCTTTCCAAAGCCACTACAATAGAGCTCACTGGGGAAAAAATTTCAGTTACAAAAGCCATGAAAGAAGGGAGAAAAAAAACAAAATCATAGTAAAAGTCAACGCAAACCACCGAGGAAAAAAAGTCAGTTGGCTCTTTGACTTCCTCCAAAGAGCAATCAATATTATATCACATTGCAAAAAAATAATAGTTGGATAACTAAACCCTTCAAAACAAGATTTTGGCAAAACCTATGATGACACCTTCGGGTTACTCATTCCCGGGGCTGGAATATTGTTGTGATTAACGTCCCCTTAAAGGCAGGGAAATCACGGGCGGAAAATGACAGAAAAAATTTCACAAATCTAACCTGGGGGGTTACCTGGGGGTTATTCCGGCAACGCCCCCGCGGCCCGGTCCACACCGGGCCTCCCGATGGATCGGGGGCCTGATAAAACAGCTTACGCTGGCCGCACGCAGTCCAACGAAGGGCCCACAGCCCCCTATCCGGCATTGACTTTGGGTATCTGCCCCCTCTTAAGGCAGCCAGGGGTTTATTGGAAATTTCCCCTAATGTTTTGAGGGAGCTGTTGAACGTTTTTGGGCCCCGGGACATTTAAATGGAAACTGGGTTAAGACCAAAATTTACGGGGAAAGCTTAAAGTTTTTAAGCTGTACTCCTTAAACTTGGGTAAGAAAGAACAAATAATCTAGACCTAGAAATATTTGGGGAATGGCCCAAACCGCAACCGAAATTACTAATTATGAAGAAAATTTACAATGAACTGCGCAGGACACCCCAATGAAAAGCAGGAGAGTAATAATACAAGGTAAACTCCGGTCAGTACAAAATTGGGGTACAAAATTATTCGGGGTATGCAAGGAAACCCTTCCCAAATTAAGGCATATGTTACATTTGACCCAAGGGTTTTGAATTTAAGAAGGAAATTACCCCCAAAAAAATGACCACTAAGCAAAGCATATAGAAACGTAAAAAAAATATTGAATTTTTTAAATATAATTATTTTAAGTTTGAACTAAATGCAATAGAGCATTCTTAAATAATGTCAGCAATCAAAAAAAACGTAAAAAGACCTACATTCAGATGCACCAACAAAAAACCGATCTTGTGTCCCTACCGCCGGGGCTCCGGCTGGATACAAATTTTGACGGGTTAAATTACCACCACCAATAACCAAACGAAATGAAAAGTTTGCCTGCACCTTTATTGTCACACTCTGCGCCTTACCGAAAAAATTAAAAATTCAAAGACAACTAACTCAAAAATGTTCAAGAAATAAAAAGTTTTTATCGGGAAAAATGCCCTAACTTTGCTTATTTTACAAAAAAATTAAAATTTTGTGTGTTTTGGGGGTTGTGTTGTGTGTTGTTTGTATGTATGTAGTGCGTGGGGCTCACCGTTTACCACCTATTGAGGTGGGGGGGGTTCGGTCCGAGCTCCTGGCCCCCCCTCTTCACTACCGCTACAGGTCACTCCCCCCTGAACGTAGCTTTACATACCTCTGCTAAAGCTATGATGGATCCTCCCTCCACTACATCGTTTTTCCCCAAACTATTCCACTTAGGGACCTCTGGGGCCGAAAAATACTTCCAAAACACCCTGGGTTCATCTGTGTCTTAAAACTTCCAACTTGCCCCCTTTTTTACTGTGTCCAATCCTGGAACACCTGTCTTTGTCCCCCTTTGAAATTCCTCTCGAATTTTGTATGTCGTTTCATGCCCCCCCTATCTCTCCGCCCTCCAGTGTCCCCGGGTTGATTTCCCTAACCTCTCCTCGTAGGACAAAACCTCTTACTTGGACTATCTTGTTGCAAACCTTTCACTTTCTTTTGTTTCAAAATGTGTTTGGGCTAGGTGTGGGTTCCAAACGGTCCGCTACTCCAATAGGCCAAAAGTACAGGGTGTACAGGGTCCGAAGTTTCCTTATTAAGATGTGGGAATTTTTCTGAGGTTTGCTAGGCTCCCATAGCTGCAGCATTTTTTTTGGGTTTAAATTTCGCTTCGGGAAATTGCCTGTTTATACTCACCCCAAGACTTTTTCCTTGAGCAGGTTTTAGTCTCTGGCCCCTTAACTGTACTCCTCTGCGGTCTTCTTTGCCCTTCCCCAATCTTCATGCTTTAAAATTTGGTGGGTTTTGAACCCAGGAGCCAATTGCGGACCAGGTCTGCACCCTGCCCAGATCCCTTTGTATTCTCCCGGGTCTTCGACGAGGAATTTTTCCATAAAACTTCACGTCATCGAAAACGGGGACATCCAAGTCATTCCTTCCGCATTCGTTCAAAAATACCAAAACAGAAACGTCCTAACTGACCCCGTGGACCCCGCGGTCACGGGGTGCCCACTCTAAAACCCCTCGCCACTACCGGAACTCGCGCTGTCTTCCTAACAAGTTTCCTAAACCATTGATGCCTTCCCGTTATCCCGTTTGGGTCCCCCAGTTTTTGCCCCAAATCTCTTGGGGGAACTGTGCAAACGCCTTCTTGCATTCCAAGAAAGCAATCCACCCCCCCTCTCTCTTTTGTCTTACGCTTATTTGTGTGTGTGGTTTGTGTTGTGTGTGTGTGTGGTGTTTTGGTGTGTGTGTGTGTGTGTGTGGTGTGTGTGTGTGTGTAGTGTGTGTATTGGTGTGTGTTGTGTGTGTGTTATGAAGTGGTGTGTTTGCGTAGTATATTTTTGTGTGTGTGTGTGTGTGTGTGTGTTTTTTGGGGGGGGTTTTTGGGGGGTGTGTGTTGGGGTGTGTGTGTGTGTGTGTGGGGTGTGTGTGTTGGTGTGAGGTGTGTTATTTTTTTGTGTGTGTGTGTGGTGTGTTTGTGTTATGTATGTGTTGTGTGCGTAGTAGTGGTGGTGTGTGGTGTGTGTGTGTGGTGGTTGGTGGTTGTGTGTGTGTGTGCGGTATGTGTGTTTGTGTGTATTATTGTGGTTTTTGGTGTGTTGGGGGGGGGGTTGGTGTGTGTGTGTGTTGTGTACTCACCAAATTTGTAGTTCGGGGTTATACCACCCCAAAACCCCCGCCTCTTCACTAAACGCACTAGGCCCCTCTCTCTGCTCCATAGCTTTATCATACCCCCTTTAAAGCTAAGTAATGTTCCTGCCTCCCTACATCCCCCAGACTTTTTCCACTTCCGACCACTTTGACTGAAAACTGCTTCCTAACTTTCCGTGATTCACTGATCTTCAATTTCCCAAGAGTGACCCCTTGTTTCTGTTCCCCCTCTGGAACATTTTTTTCTGTCCGTGTGTACTCCCAGTTATACTCACCTATTTGGGGTTGCAGGGGTCAGCCCCAAGCTCCTGGCCCCCCCTCTTCACGGTCGCTTCTAGTCACCCCCCCTAACCCGTGAGTTTATCATCCCTCTCTTAAACAATGAGGATCCGTCTCCACTTTTTTCGCTTCCCAAACTTTTTCCCTTTTCCCGACTATTCTTTTTGGCTGAAGAAATACTCCTAACATCCCTGTCTTCATCTGTGCTAAACTTCCAACTGGGTCCCCTTGTTTGCTGTGCCACTCGGGGAACCCCCTGTCTTGCCCACCCTTAATTCCTCCAGGTGTGTGGGTGTGTGTGTGTGTGTGTGTGTTGTGTGTTTTGTGTGGTGTGTGTGTGTGTGTGGGGTTTTGTGGGTGACCAGTTTAAATACTGCATAAAAAATTATTACGATTGGACGGAAAAAAACAAGAAAATACTTCATTACCACTGAACTTTTTTTATTATAAAATACTTTGGGGTCCAGTCCGGGACCCATTATGTACCTATTACCCTTTACTCCCATCCACGGGAAGGGGTTTGGGGGGTGCATAATAGCAAAACAAATTTTTTTTGGGTTTCCCCCCCCTAGTGGGAGCACCAGCTGTTGAGAATTTATAATCTTATTGCATTTTTTTATTTTAAAAGCATTATAATTTTTTATGATCCTTAAAATTTTTATTATTATTTTATTTTTTTTTTATTTTTATTACTATTACTATTTTTATCGTCTGAGGCCCGATAAAGGGCTCATGAAAATCGGTCTGTTTTTACTCATTTTTCCCCCAGCCAACAGGGGACAAAGCCTTTGTTCAAACATCCTTGTTTTCGTCCCCCGGTATGCGAGGGGAGGGTCCGTTTAAAGGACCCACTGTAAAAGCGTGGGGTCGAAAGGGGGTTGGGGGTTTTAGAATTGGGGGGGGGGGGGAAAAGGGAAGTGGCCCCCTGCGAGTAAGGGATTTTAAAAGGCCCTACTTAACAGCACAACACAAGGTCAAGGAAGAAACCCAATAATACTGGAGATCCAATACAAAGTCCCGAGACCCCCAAAATCAAAAGTTCCTAAGAGCCAATATTAACATTTTCCCGGAAAAACCTTAAGAGATAACACCATCACCTCCTGAGAGCTAAAACCATCGACACTCAAAAAACTAATGCCAAAAAGTGTCTGAAAGGTCAACCATGTACAAAAATCGAGACTAAATAAATTAATTGAAAAGCCCAAAAACTTTATGATTACTGACGCGCGCCGCGTGTGAACAAGACGCAGGGAAAAAATGGACAAACAAGCGACAGGGCGACTACCATTATAAGGTTTTCCACGCACAAATTAAAGGAATAAACAAGAACGAACGAGACCGGAACGAACGCATGAACCACAAAGGGGATCTGAGAGTGACATTTCGCCGAGTATATTCCCCGAGCACCATAGCCGCAGCATGACTCATAAACAGGCAAGACACTAAATAAAAATTGTTTTCAAAAGGGCCTAACAATAATAAATTTAAAAATCCCTAAAGCAATAAATCCAGCTTTTAGATCGACAAAGTAAGTCTATTTTGTAAAAAATTTTAAAGGGACACACCAGACAGTCCCCCCATAAAGGGTTAAAAAAAAAGCACTCAACATCCTTGGGAAAAAGGAACCTGGGAAAAGATTGATCCGACAATTTGTTTTTATACACTGTACAGCGTGGGTGGAAAAATCTCTTTTAAAGCGTGAACATGGGGTCGAGGGAAAAGGGGCCAATAAAAAAAGTAATACATATATAATATTTTAAAAATTATATATAATAATTTTTAAAATATATAAAAATATATATATATAATATATATATTAATATATAATATAAAAATATATATATATTAACCAAGGGTTATCAGGGCTTTTTCTTCACTTTTTGGAAAACGTAATGGGCCGGAATACATTTCCCAAACTTAATGTAAATAATACAGCCACCAGACCAGGAACCCAAAACATGATGGGTAGTGGTGTAGTGTGGACCAGGAACGTGACTACAACTTAAAAATAAACGTTGAACCAAAGCGAAAACCACTTTTTCGCCAACACAACACCGAAACCCAATCCTTCGTCAACACACACTGAACGACCAGATCCTTCGTCAACACAAAACCTGAAGACCCCACTCATTCGCCCCACACAACACCTTAAGGTCAAATCATTTATCAACACAACAACCCACGGAAGGGCCCTATATTTTTTAAAAGCACCTGAAAAACAACTCTTTTTTCTATGCAGCCTCTTAATCGACGAAACAAAGAAATATCCTTCTCTAATGCAGTTTTCTTCTCTATTGCAACCTCTTCCTTTTTTCCCATTTCATCCTCCTTCCTACCCCAACTTCTTCTTCCTCTATTGCGGGCCTTTTTTTTTTCATCTTTTAGCTTTCCCTTTTTTCATTTTTTCCCCCCCTTTTAGCAGCCTATAGCAGCTCTCTTTTCTTGCCCCTCCCTCCTTCATGCAATCTCTTTCTTCTGTTGTCTTCTTTTTCCCGTACTCCCCCTTCCTTCCCCCCCCCACAAATTTGCTCCTTTCCCCCTTTTTCCCCGGCCCAGACTAAACCCCCCCCATCCGTCTTCCTTAATACCCCCTCCCCCCGTCTCCCAGCTAAAGGTTGTTTAGGCCAAATGCTTCCAAAATTGCCTCAAATGGCTCCCCCCGATTTTCACTTATCTTTCCGGCTCCCCCTTTTTTTTTCTCGTGCTGATATCGCAATTATTGTCAAATCGCCGTTTTGAAGCCGGCTGAGGATATAACACCATTTGCCACTGGGAACCGTTTTGAGGAGAATTTTTTTCACCTTGCTGAACGTTGCTTTCGGTACGGAATGGGGTGGGGTGGGATGTTCGAAGAGTGTACGCTATGGTTTTTTTAAGGGTTGGGAAAGTTATAAAAGGGGGGGTTTGGGGATCGAAATTTTCGCTCGCAAAATTTGGGGTCTCACTTTTTAAAATTTAAATCTTGCCATCCGTCGCTGAGCCCCGTGGGAAAAAACTTTACGGGCTCCCATTGGTTCTACTCAAATTTAAAACGAGCCTGTGATTGTCGAGGCTAGGGGCCCACCAAAGGAAATGCTGAAATTTGGCCGGATCTTAGGGGGAAAAGCAAATACATCTCGAGTATGCAATAAAACATAATTTAATAAACACTCGTAGATGAACTTATGGGATTTTTTAAAAAGGCAGTGAAAAAAAACCTTACAAGGGCGATTTGTTTTGGGCCTCCAGAAGGGGTTTGTCACGCTCCCCAGCGTGAAAAGGGGATTTTAAGTGGGCGCATCCTGCAGACCTAAATGATTTTTTTTTTATTTGTGATTAAAACAAGGGGGCGCACAGCTGGGCCCAAAGGGGTGGGGGTATTTTAACTCCCCCCTACGATCCCCTTTTTGCTGCGCTACAACCCGTAATACTGTAAACAATACATCACATCCTTGTTTTGCGTGAGGGAAAGAGAGAGAAAGATGAGGGGGATGGAGGGGGGGGGAGCCAAGGGAAATTTGAGGGTAAAAGAAAAGTTATGTTGTTTTTGGTGTTTGGGGTGTTGGGTGGTGTGTACTCACCAGTACTCACCATTGAGGGTTTCGGGGCAGCCGAGCTCCTGGCCCCGCCTCTTTACTGAACGCTACTAGGGCACTTCCCTGGGCGTGAGCTTTATCATACCTCTGCTTTTAAAACTATGGTTAGTTTTCCATTTTTTCCTAGCACATGTCGATTAGACATGTGTTGTGTTGTTGTGTGTGGTTTTTTGTTTGTTGAGTGTGGTTTTGTGATGTGTTTGTGTGGGGTGTGGTGTGTGTTGTGTGTGTGTGTGTGTGTGGTGTGTGTGTTGTGTGTTGTGTGTCCACCTATTACTACCTAGTTGAGGGTTTCAGGGTCAGTAAGCTCCTGCCCCGCCTCTTCACGGGGCCTACAGTCACTCTCCCCGAACCAGAGCTTTATCGTACCTCGCTTAAAGCAGTATGGTCCTGACTCCACTACATCGCTTTTCCCCAAAATTTCCACTTTCCCGACTACTCTGTGGGTAAAAATACTTTCCCAACATCCCTTTGATTCACTGTGTCTTTAACTTCCAAAGTGTCCCCCTTTTTACTGGTCCATCCCCCGGAAAATCCTTCTTTGCCACCTTGTCAAATTTCCCTCAGTATTTTGTAATCGTTTTCATGTCCCCCCTATCCTCCTGTCCCCAGTCGCAGGGGATTTCCCTTAACCTCTCCCATAGACTACTCTTAGCTCTGGGGCTAGTCTTGTTGGCAAACCTTTTCACTTTTTCTAGTTTCTTTACATCTTGGCTAGGTGTGGGGTTTCCAAAATGGGGCCCATACTCCCAAAAGGGCCTAACGTAACGGGGATAGGGGCCAACGTTCCTTATTAAGTTCGGGAAAGCTGTTCAGGGTTTTCCAGCGCCCATATCTGCACATTTTTTTGGGTTTATGTGTGCTTCAGGAGATGACCTGGGTTTTACTCACCCCAAGATCTTTTCCCCTTTAGTGATGTTGTAGTCCCCTGACCCCCCAGATGTATCCATCTGCGGGCTTTTTTTGCCCTTTTCCCCCAAACCTCATGACCTTGCACTTGGTGGGGTTTAAGTCCAGGAGCCCCGTTGCGGACCAGGTCGCACCTGTCCAATCCCTTTGTATTTCTGCCCGGTCTTCGACGAAAGAACCTTTTATCAAATTCACGTCACGCAAACAGTGACACCTCGGGGTTTATTCCTTTCCCTGTCGTTCACAAAACCAGAACAGACGGCCTAGACGACCCTTGGGGGGCCCACGGGCACAGGGGCCCACTCTGACACCTCGCCTGTACCATTACTCGCTGCTGTCTTCCTGACAATATTCCTGATCCATTGCATGCCTTCCCCTGTTATTCCGCTTGGTCCTCCAGTTTTGCACTAATCTCTTGTGTGGTACTGTGTCAAACGCCTTCTTGCAGCCCTAAGAAAATGCAATCCACCCACCCCCTCTCTCTTGTTTTACTGCTGTCACCATGTCATAGAACTCCAGTAGGTTGTGACACAGGTTTTCCCATCTCTGAAACCATGTTGTCTCCCTGGTGATGAGATCATTCCTTTCTAGATGTTCCACCATTCTTCTCCTGTGTGTGGGGTGTTGTGTGTGTGTGTGTGTGTGTGTGTGTGTGTGTGTGTGTGTGTGTGTGTATGTGTGTGTGTGTGTGTGTTGTGTGTGTGTGGTGTGTGTGTGTGTGTGTGGGGGGGGTGTGTACTCACCTTTTTGTACTCACCTATTTGTGGTTGCGGGGGTCGAGTCATAGCTCCTGGCCCCGCCTCTTCACTGATTGCTACTAGGTCCCTCTCTCTCCCTGCTCCATGAGCTTTATCATACTCGCCTTAAAACTATGTATGGTTCCCGCCTCCACTACTTCACTTTCTAGACTATTCCACGACTTGACTACTCAAATGACTGAAGAAATACTTCCTAACATCCCTTTGATTCATCTGGTCTTAAACTTCCAATTGTGACCTCTTGTGAAATGTGTCCCATCTCTGGAACATCCTTCTTTGTCCACCGGTCTATTCCGCGCAGTATTTATATGTCGTTATCATGTCTCCCTGACCCTCCTGGCCTCCAGTGTCGTCAGGCCGATTTCCCCAACCTTTCTTCGTACGACAATCCCCGTAGCTCTGGGACTAGTCTTGTTGCAAACCTTTGCACTTTCTCTAATTTCTTGACGTGCTTGACTAGGTGGATTCCAAACGGTGCTACATACTCCAGTATGGCCCTGACGTAAATGGTATACAGTGTCTTGAACGACTCCTTATGAGGTATCGGAACCTATCCGTAGGTTTTGCCCAGGCGCCCGTATGCTGCAGCAGTTATCTGATTTATGTGCGCCTCAGGAGATATGCTCGGTGTTATACCCCACCCCCAGATCTTTTTCCTTGAGTGAGGTTTGCAGTCTTGGCCATCTAAATTATATTGTGTCTGCGGTCTTCTTTGCCCTTCCCCAATCTTCATGACTTTGCTTTTGGGCAGGGTTAAACTCAAGGGCCAGTTTCTGGACCAGGCTTGTAGCCTGTCCAGGTCTCTTTGTAGTCCTGCCTGATCCTCATCCGATTTGATTCTTCTCATTAACTCACATCATCTGCAAACAAGGACACTTCTGAGTCTATCCCTTCCGTTATGTCGTTCACATATACCAAGAACAGCACAGGTCCTAGACTGACCCCTGTGGAACCCCGCTTGTCACAAGCGCCCACTCTGACACCTCGTCACGTACCATGACTCGTTGTTGCCTCCCTGTCAGGTAATTCTCTGATCCATTGCAGTCCCTTTTCCCTGTTATGTGTGCCTGATCTTCTAGCTTTTTCAGTAACCTTTGTGAGGAACTGTGTCGAAGGCCTTTTGCAGTCCAAAAAAATGCAGTCGATCCATCCCTCTCTCTCTTGTCTTACTTCTGTCACCTTGTCATAAAATTCTGTAGGTTTGTGACACAGGTTTTTCCCTTTTCCCTGAAACCATGCTGGTTGTCATTATACACTTGTTTCTTCCAGTGCTCCACCACTCTCCTCCTGATTATCTTCTCCATGACCTTGCATACTATACACTTAGTGATACAGGTCTGTAGTTTAGTGCCTCAGTCTGTCTCCCCTTTTTAAAAATTGGGGACTACATTTGCCATCTTCCATACCTCGGGGAGTTCCCCCAGTTTCAAATGATTGTTGAAGATCTTTGTTAATGGCACACACAATATCTCTGCTCCCTCTTTAAGGACCCACGGAGAGATTTTTGTCTGGTCCCACCGCCTTTGAGGTGTCAAGTTCGCATAGCAGCTTCTTCACTTCCTCCTTGGTTATATGTACCTCATCCAGCACTTGCTGGTGTACCCCCCTGTTCTGATTTCCTGGAGTCCTACTGGTTTCCACTGTAAATACTTCTTTAAATCTCGTGTTGAGCTCCTGACATACCTTTTCGGTCGTTTCTTGTGATTCCCCATCACCCTTCCTCAGTCTGATTACCTGGTCCTTGACTGTTGTTTTCCTCCTGATGTGGCTTACAACAGCTTCGGGTCATCTTGATTTTCGATGCTATGTCATTTTCATATTGTCGCTGGGGCCTCCCTTCTTATCTGTGCATATTCATTTCTGGCTCTTCGGCTAATCTCTTTTTTTTCCTGAGTTTCTGTCTTCTGTCCCTTTTTTCCATTCTCTAGTACACCTAGTTTTGCCTCCCTACACCTTTGGGTAAACCCAAAGGGACTCGTTCTGTTCTTCCCATTATTTCTGTTTCCCTTGGGAACAAACCTCTCCTCTGCCTCCTTGCATTTTGTTGCCACATAGTCCATCATTTCTTGTACGGGTTTTTCCCTGTCAGTTCCCTCTCCCACTGAATTTTTTGAAGGAAGTTCCTCATGCCGAGTAGTTTTCCCCTTTTGTAGTTTGGTTTTTCCACCCTATTCCTGCTACTCTCTTCCACTTGGAGCTCAACTATGTGTTCGAACACAGAACCACATGATCACTAGCTCCCAGGGGCCTTTCATACAAGATATCCCTCGATGTCTGAACTACTAAAGGGTGAATACAAGGTCCAGTCTTGCTGGTTCATCTTCCCCTCCCCTCTCTGGTAGTGTCTCTAACATGTTGATGCATGGGGTTTTCCATACTACACCCAAACATCTTGCTCTCCATGTTTCGGAACCCCCATGGGGCTCCAGGTTTTCCCATTCAATCTCCTTGTGATTGAAATCACCCATAACTAGTAACTTTGCTCCCCCCACATGTGCTCTCCTGGCCACCTCGGCTAGTGTGTCAAACCATGGCTCTGTTGCTCTCATCGTATTCTTCTCTTGTCTCCTGCAGTTCTGGGGTGGGTTGTACATTACTGCAATTATCACCTTATGTCCCTCAACTGGATTTTTTCCTACTAAGTATCCCTTTCACCCGTGCCATCCATTCCTTCCATTTTCTCAAAACCCCACGGGCTTTTAATGAGCAGTGAAAACTCCTCCTCCCCCTCTCCCCCCTCTGTCTTTCCTGAGGATTTGATATCCGGGTGGAAAGATTGAATCTGTTATTATTCTGGTGATTTTTGTTTCTGTGAGTGCTATTATGTCTGGGGATGTCTCCTTGATTCTTTCATGCCACTCCTCATACTTATTTGTTATTCCATCTGCATTTGTATACCATACCTTCAACTTTCTTTTCTAAGACTGTGGTCTGGGAGGTGTATTGGGTTGGGGAATTGGGAGACCTGATAAGGAACTAGGGGTGGTTGCTGTGGGGGGGGAGTTTGTAATGTAGTGGGTGGGGCAATTGGATATGACATGGGTGTTTTGTTTAGAGTGTTTGGCTGCACTGGGGGTTTACCTGGTTGGGAGGCTTCTATGGAAGCTGTGAGGGAGGTTGTATTTGATCTTCTTCCTGTGTCTGGGATCTCCCGTCTGTCTTCTCCATCCCCCTCTTTCCTCCTTTTTCGCCTTTGTATCAATCTCTCTCATTTCCCTTTTGTCTTGTGTTCTGGGCGCGGGCGAGATAACCTTCCTTATTCCGGCATGTCCCTTAATCGTGCTTTCTCCCACGTTCCTGTTTTCCCATCGATTCTGCCTTGAAGGTCACTTTCACTGGCCGGGTTCTTTTTTTTACAAACCCCCCTATTCTCCGAAAATTTTCCACTGGGTCATGTCGTCTTCTCCCGATTACTTTCATGATGCTTTCAATTGCTTTTTTTCCCCTTGTTTTCTTGCTTCATATGTTTCCCCTTCAACTTCCTGTAGCCCATACACAAAGACTGACCTCACCCTTTCATTCCCCCCACTGCATATCCCTGTGTATCCCCTCATTCAATTTGATTTCCTCCATTGCAAGCTTCCTTTCTTCAGTTTCACTAGCTACTGTACATGGGCTCAGTGGCCTGTCATTTTCCCTTCTCGGCTTTCCCTGGGCTCTGTTTTGGTCTTTTAGGGCCTCCCACATATAGCTAGCTCTTCATTTACTACAGTCTCCACTGTATAAGCTTCTACATGCAGTTTTGCTCCTTCTGTCCCTACATCCCCTTATTTGTGGCTTTAGGTAGCGGTCTCTGTTGTCAATCCCAAAATGTTATTTATTTTTTAGTCTGTTTTAGATTTTCCAGTTCCTCTTCTAAACTCTGTATCCTGGGCCCCTGCTGCTTTGACTTTCACCTCCCACTTCCTGCTTTTTCCCTGTCTATCCTCTCTTCCATTCTCATGCTAAGTTCTTCTAGTTTTTTTTCCCATTCTTGTTCCCTTTTTGTGAGCTCTGCTGCCCAATCTTCCTTTGCAGTTTTCCCCCCTCCTGTCCCTTGGGTTTTCTTGTTTCTCTCTGGCAACCCATTTTTTTTTATCCCGATTGCCTCAGAGTGGGAAACCTATGTAATTCTGTATGTTTGGTTAGTATTGTATATGTCAGAGTGTGGGGGGAGGTAGAGGAGAACTGTGGCTATATGGGAGAGTAGTGGGAGGGGGGGAGTGGGAAGGAGTGAATCAAGTGGTAAGTGGGTGAGTGGGAGAGGGAGAGGTGGGGAGGGGGAGGGTGAAAGAGGGAGGGGAGGGATCAGGTGAAGGAGTGAATGTCGGTGGGGGGGGGGGGGGAGTGTATGTGTGAGTCTGGCAATATGTGTGTGTGTGTGTGTGTGTATTGTGTGTGTGTTGTTGTTTTCGTGTGTGTGTTTGTGGGGGGTGTGGGGGGTGTGGGTGAGTGTGTGGGTGGGTGTGTGGATGGTGTGTGGGTGGTGTGTGGTGGGTGTGTGGGGGGTGTGTGGGTGGGTGTGTGGGTGGGGGTTGGTGGGTGTGTGTGGGTGTGGGGGGTGTGTGGGTGTGTGTGTGTGGGTGGGGTGTGTGTGGGTGTGTGTGGGTGTGGGGGGTGGTGTGGGGGGTGTGGGGGGGTGTGGGTGGGGGGGTGTGTGGGTGGGTGGGTGTGTGGGTGGGTGGGTGGGTGGGTGTGTGGGTGTGTGTGGGTGGGTGGTTGGGGGGTGTGTGGGGGGGTGGGGGGGGTGTGTGTGGGGTGTGGGGGGTGTGTGGTGGGGGTGGGGGTGTTGGGTGGGGTGGGGGTTTTGTGGTGTGTGTGGTGTGTGGGTGTGCGTGCGCACACTAGGGTACCTACTCTTTTGAAGATTATAAAAAAAAAATTTTCCCCAAACAATTCCTTATTAATATGCACTAATATATACTATATAATATTAATTGCGTACACTTGTGTTTGTGTGTGTGTGTGTTTAACTAGCTTGTTCTTTGAAAAAGGGGGGGGGGTTTTCGTTTAAAACTATTTGTTATTGTTGTTGGGTTAAACCGTACCTCCCGGCCCAGATCTCCGCACACTACGCTACTTTACTTTTTGAAGATTATAGGATTATTTTTTCTCACTCAATTCCTTATTAATATATACTGTTTATTATAAAAAAATAATTACGGTGCACACGTGTGTTTGTATGTGCGTACTTGTTTACTAGTTGCCCTCAGAAAAACAGGGGGGGTTCACTAGGGTACACAACTTCTGGAGTTTACCTGGCGAAATTTAGATAATTTACTAACCACTATCTATCTCCTGGTACTGAAATAGGGAGAGAGAGATGGTATAGCATACAACCAGCAGGCGAGACACTGAGACTTTAGACACTAACCAAAATTAACCACAAATAGGCAAGTGATGTCGTCTGCACAACAATGGAGGTTCCTGCTGGTCGGCTGATAATCAACTCCTTCAATTTGTAACTCCTTCAGGAACTTTATCATACATTCAAGTTTTTATTTTATTTTTCTTTAAGACTTGGTATTCCCTCTTTTTCTTTAGTACAGTATTATGGTCATAACAAGTCTGATGATGTTAGCTACCTTCACAAAACCAACAGCTGGGATTGACTAATTTTTTCTTACTTTCAGTATTTTCTTAATCACTCTTTTATGACCTTATCACTACCCCTGGAAAGATGACCGCTAATATATCTTGGACAGCCACTAAAACGCTAACCCTGGGAGCACTATTTAGCGATACTGCTTCACGTGTGTGTGTGTGTGTGTGTGTGTGTGTGTGTGTGTGTGTGTGTTGTGTGGTGTGTGTGTGTGTGTGTTTTGTGTTGTGTGTGGTGTGTACTCACTTAATTGTACTCACCTAATTGTTGTTGCAGGGTCGAGACTCAGCTCCTGGCCCCGCCTCTTCACTGTCGCTACTAGGGCCCTCTCTCTCTCTCTGCTTCCTGAGCTTTATCATACCTCTTCTTAAAACTATGTATGGTCCTGCCTCCACTACTCCACTTGCTAGGTCTATTCCACTTCCTGACAACTCTATGACTGAAGAAATACTTCCTACGTCCCTGTGACTCGCTGAGTCTTCAGCTTCCAGTTGTGACCCCTTGTCCCTGTGTCCCCTCTCTGGAACATCCTATCTCTGGTCCACCTTGTCTATTCCCCGCAGTATCTTTTATGTCGTTATCAGTCTCCCCTGACCCCTTCTGTCCTCCAGTGTCGTCAGTCCGTGGGACTCACCTATTTGTACTCACCTATTTGTGGTTGCAGGGGTCGATTCACAGCTCCTGGCCCGCCTCTTCGCTGATTACTACTAGGTCCTCTCTCTCCCTGCCCCAAATGAGCTCTTTTCATCCCTCGCCTTAAAACTATGTATGCTTCCTGCCTCCACAACATCACTTTCTAGGCAAATTCCATGGCCTGACTACTCTATGACTGAAGAAATACTTCCTAACATCCCTTTGATTCATAGAGTCTTCAACTTCCAATTGTGACCTTTGTGTCTGTGTCCCATCTCGGGAACATCCCGTCTTGTCCACCTCGTCTATTCCGCGCAGTATTTTATATGTCGTTATCATGTCTCCCCTGACCCCCCCCTGTCCCCCCAGTGTCGTCGGGGGCCGATTTCCCTAAACCTTTCTTCATGGGACAAACCCCGTAGCTCGGGACTAGTCTTGTTGCAAACCTTTGCACTTTCTCTAATTTCTTGACGTGCTTGACTAGGTGTGGTTTCCAAACTGGTGCGCATACTCCAGTATGGGCCTGACGTAGATGGTATACAGAGTCAAAAACGAATCCTTACTGAGGTATCGGAACGCTATCCGTAGGTTTGCCAGGCGCCCGTATGCTGCAGCAGTTATCTGATTGATGTGCCCTCTGGAGATATGCTCGGTGTTATACCACGCCCAGATCTTTTTCTTGAGTGAGGTTTGCAGTCTTTGGCCATCTAAACTAAATTGTGTCTGCGGTCTTGTTTGCCCTCCCCAATCTTTTTGACTTTGCATTTGGCAGGGTTAAATTCAAGGAGCCAGTTGCTGGACCAGGCTTGTAGCCTTCCAGGTCTCTTTTTAGTCCTGCCTGATCCTCTCCGATTTGATTCTTCTCATTAACTTCACATCATCTGCAAACAAGGACACTTCTGAGTCTATCCCTTCCGTTATGTCGTTCACATATACCAAGAACAGCACAGGTCCTAGGACTGACCCCTGTGGAACCCCGCTTGTCACAGGCGCCCACTGACACCTCGTCGCGTACCATGACTCGTTGTTGCCTCCCTGTCAGATATTCTCTGATCCATTGCAGTGCCTTTCCTGTTATGTGTGCCTGGTCCTCTAGCATTTTGCAGTAACCTCTTGTGAGGAACTGTGTCGAAGGCCTTCTTGCAGTCCAAAAATATCAGTCGATCCACCCCTCTCTCTCTTGTCTTACTTCTGTCACCTTGTCATAAAACTCTAGTAGTTTGTGACACAGGATTTTCCTTCCCTGAAACCGTGCTGGGTTTTCAATTATTTCACTTGTTTCTTTCCAGGTGCCCCACCACTCTCCTCCTGATGATCTTCTCCATGACCTGCATACTATACACGTTAGTGATACAGGTCTGTAGTTTAGTGCCTCATGTCTGTCTCCCTTTTTAAAAATTGGGACTACATTTGCCATTTTCCATACCTCAGGGAGTTGCCCATTTTCAAATGATGTGTTGAAGATCTTTGTTAATGGCTCACACAATATTTCTGCTCCCTCTTTAAGGACCCATGGACAGATGTTGTCTGGTCCCACCGCCTTTGAGGTGTCAAGTTCGCATAGCAGCTTCTTCACCTCCTTGGTTATATGTACCTCATCCAGCACTTGCTGGTGTGCCCCCCTGTTCTGATTTCTTGGAGTCCTACTGGTTTCCACTGAAAAAAAATCTTTAAATCTTGTGTTGAGCTCCTGACAAACCTCTCGGTCGTTTCTTGTGAATTCCCATCACCCTTCCTCAGTCTGATTACCTGGTCCTTGACTGTTGTTTTCCTCCTGATGTGGCTGTACAACAGCTTCGGGTCAGTCTTTACTTTTGATGCTATGTCATTTTCATATTGTCTCTGAGCCTCCCTTCTTATCTGTGCATATTCGTTTCTGGCTCTTCGGCTGATTTCTTTATTTTCCTGAGTTCTCTGTCTTCTGTACCTTTTCCATTCTCTAGTACACCTAGTTTTTGCCTCCCTACACCTTTGGGTGAACCAAGGACTCGTTCTGTTCTTCCCATTATTTCTGTTTCCCTTGGGAACAAACCTCTCCTCTGCCTCCTTGCATTTTGTTGCTACATAGTCCATCATTTCTTGTACTGGTTTTCCTGTCAGTTCCCTCTCCCACTGAATGTCTTGAAGGAAGTTCCTCATGCCTGAGTAGTTCCCCCTTTTGTAGTTTGGTTTTTCCCAGCCTATTCCTGCTACTCTCTCCACTTGGAGTTCAACTATGTAGTCGAAGCACAGAACCACATG
>NC_069409.1:37620155-37637655 GCF_026875155.1 Cherax quadricarinatus
GCACACACACACACACACACACACACACACACACACACACACACACACACACACACACACACACACACACACACACACTTATTTTTTCAAGTGTCTTATCATACTCGACCTCAAACTTTTCCATCCGAAGAGATGGCCAGTAAAAGTGCAATGTTAAGTAGGCAGATAAAATATTAAAATTATGGCTCCTAAATCAGAACAAATATTGTGTAGGGGAGCAGCTTCCCAGATCGTAATTCACCGATTAAGGAGTCTATGACACCTGTAAGTGTAGACTCACCAACACACCTGCCATGATTACCTGTTGAAGGTGTTAAGAGTTACTTCACCTGATGTTCCCGGCCCTGGACCAGACCTCTAGGTTGCTGGCTTGATCAATCAGGCTATGTGAGCTAGCAGCACGCGGTCCAGTATCAGCATCATAGCCCGGCTGATCAGAAGCTGTCTGGAGGAAACCATCTCAGGTCATCACGGGAGCCGTCGACCCAGGGCTCCCCAGGGCACATTGACCGTAATTTACCATTCATGCATAGCAACATCGCAACTTGCAAACACAACTAGGACATGTTACTAGAAAACAGCAGGACAGGATTGTGATTGCAAACCACCGAAGTAGGCAAAGAAAGGCCACAACATCGGGGAACGTTTCTCATTGTTAACATGTTCCTGAAGACACGTCTCACACACGTACTACGCAGGTACTATTCAGGTATTCCGCGTGTATTAATCAGGTGTTAGTCATGTATTTTTCAAGTACTGTGCAGGCATTACACACATCATCTGTGTATCTGCCAAACTGCCAGAGACACGTGTAACCAAGCCGAAGCCTGGTTACACCATCACCAAGTTACTCCATGGACATTGTATCTACGATCATGTTACCACAGTGACAGATCTGCTCGGGTTTCTGATTGAATTCCTTTCAATTTTATTTTCATTATTATTCCTACTGGTGGACACAAATATTCCAAAGTTATACATATTCCTTCAGGGTACTTTCATGGGCTAACTTGTTAACTTATCATGAAGGAGTAATTCAATGTGTGATGAGTGTATAACAAAAAAATGCTTTTATTTTTTGACTATTTATGGCTTCTGAAATGAGTATGTTGTTAGTCATTATGTGAGTCACGTGTCCTCGCTGACGACAGAGAGTCAGTAATAATTATGGAGTCAAGCTCAGTGTCATATCATAAACAGGTATTACTCAAATAAACGATTGTTATTCCGCCAATGAATATTACCCCTCTAACTAGCGAGTATCACTCGTCTAACCTGCTAGTATTATTCTCTAAATAAATGAGTATTTTACCCTCTAATATCTGGTTACCTGGAGGTTATTCCGGAGATCAACGCCCCCGCGGCCCGTCCATGACCAGGCCTCCCGATGGATCAGGGCCTGATCAACTAGGATGTTACTGCTGGCCAAACGCAGTCCAACGTACGAGCCACAGCCCGGCTGATCCGGCACTGACTTTAGGTATCTATCAGCTCTCTCTTGAAGGCAGCCAGGGGCTTATTGGTAATTCTCCTAATGTTTGATGGGAGGCTGTTGAACAGTCTTGGGTCCCCGGACACTTATGGTGTTTTCCCTTAGTGTACCAATGGCGCCCCTACTTTTTATTGGGGGCATTTTGCATCGCCTGCCCAGTCTTTTACTTTCGTACGGAGTGATTTCTGTGTGCAGATTTGGGACCATTCCTTCCAAGACTTTCCAAGTGTAGATTATGATATATCTCTAATAAACAAGTATCTCTCTCCTTCCCTCTCTCCCTCTCTCTCTCTCTCTCTCTCTCTCTCTCTCTCTCTCTCTCTCTCTCTCTCTCTCTCTCTCTCTCTCTCTCTCTCCCTCTCTCTCTCTCCTCTCTCTCTCTCTCTCTCTCTCTCTCTCTCTCTCTCTCTCTCTCTCTAGTGCTCCAGGTGCCTGTTACATAAACAGTGTGACATATTTGACAATAACTCAACCAGGGAAGCTCAGGACCTGCCACAACGGAGGCATTGGAGACATGAGTGTGTCTGGGCAGGAGGTATGAGTATATATTGGCCTGAGAGTGTATGGGCAGGAGGCCAGAGTGTGTTTGGACAGGAAGCCTAGTGTGTGTATGTCTGAGGCCTGAGTGTTTGAATCTGAATGTATATAAGCAAAAGCTTATATACACCTAGGTGTGCTAAGGACAGGATTCCTTACAGAGTCTGAATCTGAGTTTGTATAGACAGGAGGCCAGAGTGTGCATGGGTAGGAAGCCTCAGTGTGTATGGGTCTGAGTGCGTATAGGCAGGAGGCTTAATTAAGTGTGTGTGTGTGTGTGTGTGTGTGTGTGTGTGTGTGTGTGTGTGTGTGTGTGTGTGTGTGTGTGTGTGTGTGGTGGGCCCGAGGCCTGAGTGTGTTTCACTGTCTGCTGCGGTCTGTGGGCATCTTGGCCGCCCCTCGCTCACCGCAACCCCCACCCCCACCCCAAAGGCCTCCCAGTGCCACCAAACACATCAAAATGTCGTCACATTCGAGGTTTCTAAATCTAAAGTAAAATCTCTCTATATTCCTCTGCGAGTAACAGGAAGTCAAAGCTCAAAAACAAAGAGAAATATTGATTTGGGAGATCCACTTAACACATTAGTAAGAGTGTGTTGTACATTGTTCAAGAGCGCAAAAAGTATGTTTGTCAGAGTGTATGTGAGTTCATCTCCGTCAGTCCCCCCTCACCACCACCGCTACCAACACTTCCTCTTCCCCCCTCACTTGGGTTCCTCTGCTATTAGTTGGCATAATCGGTCGCTGCCACCACTTCCTCTCGCCACTTACGACAGCTCTCCAGATTTACCGCTAATTTACCTTAATGTGACGATTCCTCAGTATGAATAACCTTTCGTTACACTATTGATTTCCACTCTGATGATCATCAGAGAGACAGAGACAGAGAGACAGAGGGAGACAGAGACAGAGAGAGAGACAGAGACAGAGAGACAGAGAAAGACAGAGACAGAGAGAGAGAGACAGAGAGAGCAACAGTAAGTTAATAAGACATAATATGAGGTGTATGGCATTTTATTGAAAAGACGTTTCGCCCTCAAGGAACTTCATCAACTTAGAATTGACAAAAGTCTCTGGTGGGCGAAACGACTCCTCAATAAAATGCCATAAACCGCTTACTGAGTTTTATTAACATACTTTTCGGAATATAATATTGTTGATATACCGAGTAACAAGCCAGCCAGAGCAACACAGTCGCCCAACCTACCAACCAGCCAACCAGCCAGCCAGCCAGCCAGCCAGCCAGCCAGCCAGCCAGACAGTCAGCCAGCCAACGAACCAACCAACCAACCAGCCTACCACCCAGCCAGTCAGCCTACTAGCCAACCAGCCTACCAGCCAGCCAGTCAGCCTGCCATTTCTTAGACTGACGTCCAACAGGAAAGTGTTTGAGTGCTGGTAACGACATTAAGGCTGTTGTTTGGTCTCGGGACTAAAAGGTTGGGTAGAGGAGGGGGGAGTGACGGCACGCGCCTACCCGCTGCCCCTGTCACTCTCAAGTAGTGTTTCACCCTTCACCAGGACCTCCAGGGTGCCGCAACACCTGAGTGCAACACCTGAGTGCAATACCTGAGTGCAGTACTGACGAGTGGATGACTGACGCATTCGTCTTCATCGTAAGCCATGCTTGTCGTAAGAGGCGACTAAAATACCGGGAGCAAGGGGCTTGTAACTCCTTCTCCTGTATACATTACTAAAGTTAAAAAGAGAAACTTTTCTTTTTCTTTTTGGGTCACCCCGCCTCGGTGGGATACTGCCGGTGCGCTGAAAGAAGAAGAAAGACATTAATAATAAATATAGAATACATGAGTAGTACATGTGTAATACCTGAGAAATGTTTGCGAAATACTTATGAAATTACCGTTTATTGGAGAAGAATTCACTCACTAGAGGAATAACACATTTACTAGCGGAGTTCGAGATGTAAGTAGCTCGCCGGTATGGTCCCAGACCGGGTCTTTTCCATGAGATGACCTGGCTTTGGTTCCCCACTGGGGGAGTGTCGTGACAATCATCATGTCCTGCCTCTGGAAAAGGTGATCCTCTTCAACTTCTGGGACACTTTTTGTCCCAGATCCTAGTAACAGTCCCCTCTCTCACGGGGCTCGCAGGGAGAAACTAGGAACTTCTTTAGTTGAGTAGCAGTTAGCTAATTTAGATGTCTTCTTCGATGTCTTGGTGTCTAAATTCGACGATCTTCCCTGGTGTAAGTATGTCCAAACTCACAGCTGTGCTGCCACTTACTTCTCCCCCCCCCCTCCCAACTCCCTCTTCCCCGGAGATCGAAGGGCGTGGCAGCTACGGTAGAGCAGTGACTTTGTCAATGGTCCAAGTCGGACCGAAACGTCGTCGTAAGCTTCTCTCTTTTATGTGCGGGTTATTTGTGAATCGTTCCAGTCACGGTATTGTGCCTTTTTGTTATTTATTGATGTGGTTCTTTTGGAGCTACACTCCAACTTAGGACCAAAGCCCGAGCACTGGGGAGGCTCAGGAAATTCTCTTGCTGTGTCTTGTCTGTTGCTTATGTGGCGATGAATGACTAATTGAGTGATGCGTATTTATTGTATGAGTAATACTCGGCTATTTCGGGAATATTCCACTTTTATAAGAAAAAATATTATCCGTTTACTGGCAAGGTATTACATTTTTGTTAGAGGAATAATGTTTGTTAATTGGAGAGGTAATAGTCGTGTATCCCAATGTGTATTAAGCAAATGGACACATGTGTAACTAATAAGACATTTAGTGTGGTTATATTTCGCTCACCAGGAGCTTTGTCAAGCCGATACCATTAATACCATTAATACCTGCAGGAAAATGCCTTCTTCATCAGAAAACTCTCTATCCACAATGGGAAGCAAATGAGTTACCAGGATTGCTTTGCATTTGTCAATGTTCATCCTTCTCTCAACATTAACAAGCCGTCCAGGGCCTTTAGCAGTAAAACTACCCTAAAAGTGGATGTTTTGGCGCTTGTTGAATGTGTCCATTCCGAAGATATAACTAAGAAAATGAGTATATATAGTGGGAGGAGTCAGGTGGAATGTTGCGTGGGTAGCAGTAGCAGTGATAGTAGTAGTAGTAGTAGTAGTAGTAGTAGTAGTAGTAGTAGCAGTAGTAGTAGTAGCAGTAGTAGTAGTAGTGACAGTGGTAGTAATTGTGGTGAAACGGGTTGGGTTTGAGAAGGATCTGTCAACATGTTAGAGCGGTACCTGGAGGTTACCTGGAGGTTATTCCGGGGATCAACGTCCCCGCGGCCCGGTCCATGACCAGGCCTCCCGATGGATCAGGGCCTGATCAACTAGGCTGTTACTGCTGACCGCACGCAGTCCAACGTAAGAGCCACAGCCCGGCTGATCCGGCACTGACTTTAGGTATCTGTCCAGCTCTCTCTTGAAGGCAGCCAGGGGCTTATTGGCAATTCCCCTAATGCTTGATGGGAGGCTGTTGAACAGTCTTGGGCCCCGGACACTTATGGTGTTTTCCCTTAGTGTATCAATGGCGCCCCTACTTTTTATTGGGGGCATTTTGCATCGCCTGCCCAGTCTTTTACTTTCGTAGGGAGTGATTTCTGTGTGCAAATTTGGGACTATTCCTTCCAAGATTTTCCAAGTGTAGATTATGATATATCTCTCCCTCCTGCGTTCCAACGAGTACAAATCAAGTGCTTCCAAGCGTTCCCAGTAGTTAAGGTGCTTGATAGAGCTTATACGTGCAGTAAAGGATCTCTGTACACTCCTGCTTTGAATGGATATGTTAATGTACAGCAGTATTCCAGCCTAGAGAGAACAAGTGATTTGAAAAGGATTATCATTGGCTTGGCATCTCTCGTTTTGAACGTTCTCATTATCCATCCTATCATTTTCTTTTCACGTGCGATCGTGGCACTGTTGTGATCCTTGAAAGTGCGATCGTGGCACTGTTGTGATCCTTGAAAGTGATATCCTCAGACATTACTACTCCCAGGTCCCTTACATTATTTATCCGCTCTATTGTATGGCCAGAGTCTGTAGTATACTCTGTTCTAGTTATTATCTCCTCCAGTTTTCCATAACGGAGTAGTTGGAATTTGTCCTCATTGAACATCATATTGTTTACCGTTGCCCACTGGAAAACTTTGTTTATATCTTGTTGGAGGTATCCAGAATAGGCAATATCCTGCTGATTAGGAATTTGGAAATAGTGTAATTTTCTAACATTTGATGGACAGTGTTACTGACAGTAATTAGCGCAGTTTCTATGCACTTTCACCGTCTTAAATTGTCTTCCTTAATAACTAGTTCAGCCTCAATGAATTTCATGAGGTGTCCAACATCGTCCCTATGTTGAACACACGCGTTTTTACGATCATCACTGTTGCAAACGTTATTGTATTCCCTGATCCTAACTTCCAGAGATCTGGCTGTTTCCTCCGCATATACTTTGCCACACCCCACATGGCATAGTGTATACTGGTGCACTCGTGCCAGTCATTCTTAGGTTTTTGTACCAGGTTTCTGTTTGTAGATGATGAACTGGTGGATATTTTAGCTAGCTTTCTATCAAAAATTTTTGAAAGGTTAGTTACAATTTGATTAGTGTTGGTTTTGTTGAGGATTCGTGTCGCACGTTTCCCGCAATCACGTATGAAGTGTAGGGGGAAGTTAGCGAACTAAAAGAATGTTTGATGTACGTGCATTCTTCCTCGAGGAACTGCGGTCTGGAAATTCAGTAAGCCCTCTTTTAGTTCTGGTGTCACTGTGAGAGAAGAAATGTAGAAGATCGTTCTTGTAAATAGGTTTACGGTAGACTTTAAAAGAAAGTCTGTTTTCGCCAGTGAGTAGGAGAACGTCGAGAAATGGTAAATAGCTGTCCTTGTGCTCCTCTGGTGTAAATTTTACTTGGATGGATTTGACAAGGACATGCCCTCTCAATGATTACATTCTTTGATGAAAACTGAGACACATGTGCAACATCTGGGTATCTTTATTGCAGATGTTTTGCCATCCAGTGGCTTTATCAATACAGATTCTAGGACATAATTTGAAGACAGTAGAACTATATGCAAAAGATGAGGTGATCAGTCCCTCAGCCTTGGAGTTGGTGTGTAGAGCACCGTAGTCGTGAAGATTCTGGAGCAGAGGCAAGGAGACTGGCGCTTATATATTAACTCCAGGTGGATTGGGACGGGCGTTTAGTATATAAGCGCCAGTCTCCTTGCCTCTGCTCCAGAATCTTCACGACTACGGTGCTCTACACACCAACTCCAAGGCTGAGGGACTGATCACCTCATCTTTTGCATATAGTTCTACTGTCTTCAAATTATGTCCTAGAATCTGTATTGATAAAGCCACTGGATGGCAAAACATCTGCAATAAAGATACCCAGATGTTGCACATGTGTCTCAGTTTTCATCTTGTCAGTATTGTATACCATTGTTGTACATCACATTCTTTCTTCTACTAGTGTGCTGCACCTCACCTTTTGACAGTATATAAGTCTCCATACTTGCGGGTCATCGCAAGATTGAGACCCGTGCCAGGACTACGGTCTTGGCGAACATTATACATGCTTCAACTTCACATTGTTCCAGACCATGGAGTAAAACTTTTCTCCAGGCTGAGGGACTGACCACCTCAAAACTACTTCTTCAAGGGTGACAGTGAATATGAAAATAGTATACAATACCATTTTCGGTATTGCATGCCATTTTCATATTCACTTTTCTGTATTCGACTGAAGAAGCCTACTGTGTAGACGAAACGTTTCGGAATAAAGATACCTATCGTTGCACATGTGACTTATCAATCTATTAGTATTGTATACCATTTGTATATTCATTTCGCTGAATGTTTTCTGTAATATGGAGACCAGAACTGGGGTGCATAATCTAAGTGACGCTATACTAATGATTACCTGGAGGTTACCTGGAGGTTATTCCGGGGATCAACGCCCCCGCGGCCCGGTCCATGACCGGGCCTCCCGATGGATCAGGGCCTGATCAACTAGGCTGTTACTGCTGGCCGCACGCAGTCCAACGTACGAGCCACAGCCCGGCTGATCCGGCACTGACTTTAGGTATCTGTCCAGCTCTCTCTTGAAGGCAGCCAGGAGTTTATTGGCAATTCCCCTAATGCTTGATGGGAGGCTGTTGAACAGTTTTGGGCCCCGGACACTTATGGTGTTTTCCCTTAGTGTACCAATGTCGCCCCTACTTTTTATTGGGGGCATTTTGCATCGCCTGCCCAGTCTTTTACTTTCGTAGGGAGTGATTTCTGTGTGCAGATTTGGGACCATTCCTTCCATGATTTTCCAAGTGTAGATTATGATATATCTCTCCCTCCTGCGTTCCAATGAGTACAAGTCAAGTGCTTCCAAGCGTTCCCAGTAGTTAAGGTGCTTGACAGAACTTATACGTGCAGTAAAGGATCTCTGTACACTCTCTAGATCTGCGATTTCACCTGCTTTGAATGGAGATGTTAATGTACAGCAGTATTCCAGCCTAGAGAGAACAAGTGATTTGAAAAGGATCATCATGGGCTTGGCATCTCTTGTTTTGAAAGTTCTCATTATCCATCCTATCATTTTCTTTGCACGTGCGATCGTGGCACTGTTGTGATCCTTGAAAGTGAGATCCTCAGACATTACTACTCCCAGGTCCCTTACATTATTTTTCCGCTCTATTGTATGGCCGGAGTCAGTGGTATACTCTGTTCTAGTTATTATCTCCTCCAGTGTAGTAGAACCGCTGGACTTCTGTTGCTAATAATTTTTGATATAAATCCCAATAATCTGCTTACCTTATTACGTAGGCTTTGGCATTACTGCCTTGTGCAAGACAGGTATACAATACCGACAAGATGAAATTTAAGACACTTGTGCAACATCTGGTTATCTTTATTGTAGACGTTTCGCCATCCAGTGGCTTTACCAATACAAAAGATGAGGTAATCAGTCCCTCAGCCTTGGATGTGGTGTTTACAGCACCGTGGTTGTAGAGATTCTGAAGCACAGGTAAGGAGACTGGCGCTTATATAGGCGTCAGTGAATAGGGACGTGTAGCAGACGAGGGCATAGTCACTGGTAGGCGGATTCCCCAGTGGAAGTAGGTCCTTCCCAAATTGATGGGTTAGTTGTAGAAGCCGTGAAGAAGGTCATGTAGATGTCCCCTGAACCAAGATTCCATGATGTTGCAGTGTCTGACAAGTTGTGCAAGACAGGTATACAATACCGACAAGATGAAATTTAAGACACTTGTGCAGCAGCTGTGTCTAATTATGTCCAAGAATCTGTATTGATAAAGCCACTGGATGGCGAAACGTCTACAATAAATATAACCAGGTGATGCACAAGTGTCTTAAATTTCATTACTGTCTTGGTTTCAGACTTCTGCTTACCATAAGCCCCAAATCGTTTTGTATTCTGTATAGCTAAGTTCTACATTATTTAGTTTATAAGCGCTAGGGTTATGGACATTCCCAAGCTTCAAAACTTTGCTTTTCTCTACATTGAGCTGCATCTGCCACTTTTCTGACCACGACATGAGTGTGTCTAAATTCTCCTGAAGTTCAGTCACATCTTCTGAACAACAATAGCCGTAAAGGATGATAAGTAAGACATATGTGCAACAGTTAGGTATCTTTATTCCGAAACGTTTTGCCTACACATTAGGCTTCTTTAGTCGAGTACAGAAGAGTTAGCAGATGTAGTAGAGATGTAAAGACGATATCATCAGTCCATCACTCTTGAAGAGGTAGTTTTGAGGTAGTCAGTCCCTCAGCCTGGAGAAGAGTTTCGCTCCATAGACTGGAACAGTGTGAGGTTAAAGCATGTACAATGTTCACCAAGACCGGAGTCCCGGCACGGGTCTTAATCTTGCGATGACCCGTCATGAAGTTAAAGCAACAGAATGGAGACTTATATACTCTCAAGAGGTGAGGCGCAGCCCACTAGCAGAAGAAAGAACGTAATCACTGAGAGAGTAGGTCCTCTCAAATCCATAAATTCTCACTTGAAAAAGTTGTCCAAGGTGTTTTCTGTATGTAACAAGCTAAGTTCCGCCGCAGTGATGGGTAACGAACATTTCTATGATTCTGCAGCTGCTTTCTACTTCCACTATAGACAAGAAGCTATTTCCTACTGCAGCAATGGACGAGATACTGCTATCTGCTTATGTGGCAAGTAAAAAAGCATTAGTAGCAGTTGTAAGAGGTGGCAGGCTGCTTTCTGGTGCCGTCCTGGTCAGCAGCTTGAATTCCGCCACAACAATCTCAAGAAATGATTTTTACTTCTTTAGTGGGGAAGAAGTTGCTTTCAACTGGCGGCGCCGTGTTGAAGCAGAAACCTTCTGTTACCGCAACAGGTAACACGCTGCTTTCTGCTACTGCGACCGTTAAGGAGTTGTCTGTTACTGCCGCGACAGGGAAGAAACTACTGTTTGTTGCAGCCATATGTAAGAAACTACTCTCTGCTGCCGTGACAGCCGTGAACTTACTCCCCAGTGATATATTATATGTAAAAACGACGAATTTTGACAAGACATTAGTCAAGACATTGGTCCGCTGACCTCATTCTTCAGCGATTATTCTAGAGTTTAATAATCCTGAATGTTGACTTGATCTAGAGAATACACAGAGAACCTTTAATACACATATAAGTTCTATCAAACACCTTAACTACTGGGAACGCTTGTAAGCGCTTGACTTGTACTCAGTGGAGCGCAGGCGAAAGAGATACATCATAATCTACACATGGAAGATCCTGGAGGGACTGATCCCTAATCTGCACACAGAAATTACTCCCTTCGACGTTAAAAGACTTGGCAGGCGATGCAACATACCCCAAGTGAAAAGTAGGGGCGCCACTGGTACACTAAAAGAAAACACAATAAGTGTCCGGGGCCCAAGACTGTTCAACAGCCTCCCACCAGCCATAAGGGGACTTACCAATAGACCCCTGGTTGTCTTCAAGAGCTGATCCGGCACCTAAAGTCAGTGGCGGATCTGCCTGGCTATGGTTCGTACGTTGGACTATGTGCGGCCAGCAGTAACAGCCTCCTTGATCAGGCCCTAATCCACCAGGAGGCCTGGTCATGGACCGGGCCGCGGGGGCGTTAATCCACGGAATACCCTCCAAGTAAATTCCAGGTAGACTCCAGGTAGACTCCAGGTAGACACCAGGTAGACTCCAGGTAGACTCCAGATAGACTCCAGGTAGTTTCCAGGTAGACACCAGGTAGACTCCAGGTAGACTCCAGGTAGACTCCAGGTAGACTCCAGGTAGACACCAGGTAGACTCCAGGTAGACTCCAGGTAGACTCCAGATAGACTCCAGGTAGACACCAGGTAGACTCCAGGTAGACTCCAGGTAGACTCCAGGTAGATCAGTAGACTCCAGGTAGACACCAGGTAGACTCCAGGTAGACTCCAGGTAGACTCCAGGTAGACTCCAGGTAGACTCCAGGTAGACACCAGGTAGACTCCAGATAGACTCCAGGTAGTTTCCAGTTAGACACCAGGTAGACTCCAGGTAGACTCCAGGTAGACTCCAGGTAGACTCCAGGTAGACTCCAGGTAGACTCCAGGTAGACACCAGGTAGACTCCAGATAGACTCCAGGTAGTTTCCAGTTAGACACCAGGTAGACTCCAGGTAGACTCCAGGTAGACTCCAGGTAGACTCCAGGTAGGGTCGTCCCGATCACCTTATTGTTATTGTATGTACTTATTATTATCGTATTTAATTTTAATTTGTTATTTGATAATTTATTATTGTTTATTTATAAATAAGGACTTTTTTTAAATAGTTGGTCTCTTTTTAATTTATTAGAATTATATTTCGACATTGCAGTGTAAGTCACGACTGGATATTGTGTTTATATTTCGTGTACCATATGATCATATATAGTGTTATTGTTTACCACTGTGTTCAAGACCCATGGTTACCAATGTTATTGTTTACCACTGTGTTCAAGACCCATGGTTACCAATGTTATTGTTTACCACTGTGTTCAAGACCCATGGTTACCAATGTTATTGTTTACCACTGTGTTCAAGACCCATGGTTACCAATGTGTCCATAACCCGCGGTCACTGTTGTGATCTTGAGTATTCCTCGTCGTCAACAGTGTGTTCATAGTTACTCTTTCTCGAGAACAACATAGCAGCGCTTGCCCTCTTGGTTGGGCATTAATGAGTTTTGATGATCATTCATGATACCTTTTTGCTGAACCAGCAGATGTCTCTCAGTCTTTGCGGGATAGGAAGTGGTCACAGTGGTGCCTATGCTAATCTTCCTATGGTGTAGAAATATACCTACTTGGATGAATCTTTTTGTGGCTAGCTGGTCCAGTGGCTAATGCGACGGTCTGGAGTTTTGATACTCTCTGATCGCGGGTTCTATCCCCGCCCGTGGTATGGTTTGTTTGCAATCATGTCATTACGATTTCGTGAGTCGAGTGGTAGAGCTCGAGGGAGAGGAAGAGGTAGAGCGTGAGGGAGAGGAAGTGTGGGAGGTCAATAGACCCCTCAGTGGTCTCCCAGTAACAGTAAGGGAGGAGGTGTAATAATACCGACAGTGGTAGACCTGTTGGACCGGTGCCAGGCCAGGACCCATCAGTAACACATCCATAGATCCGCTACCGTTCTTAAAGCTCGCACCAAATCTTCTAAAGACCATCTCGCCAATTTAGATCCTCGATTCTCACGGGGACACTGATAAGACCGGCATGCGAGCAGCGGGTGCCCTGACCTTTGACCTCAGCAGTTTTTAAGAGTCGGCGAGTAACCCTGTCTTCAGATTACGCTAATGCTTATGAAACAGAAAAGACTTTCGGATACTTGCAGCATTGTAAAGTTTGCTAGGAAATTATTTTTTTCTTTACACCTTGAGGGTAGATCCATAAATTAGTCCCGACTATACGTTGTAGTTTGAGCTTTATCGATGCCCACCCCCCAAAAAAGGGATGAATTGAAGATAAGAAGGGTTTATGGGTGTCGGATATTCAGGACTGTGATCTGTTTACCAGGTGTCGCAGACCAAATGTCAAAACAGAGGATTATTACACGCACCCCGCGGTAATTTACGACTCGGGAGAGGGAGGTACCCAAGGAAATAGAAGGGTGGAAGGGGATAGAAATGCGGAGGAGAGGAAAGGAATAGTAGAATAGGATAGGGATGGTGAAAGGTGGAAAGAAAAGGGAGGACGGAAGGTAATAGATATGTGAAAGAGACTAAAAACGAGGAAGAGTGGAAGGGGTTTACATATGTAAAACACACGAGAAACAGTTAAGTATACACAAATAACCCGCACATAAAAGAGAGAAGCTTACGACGACGTTTCGGTCTTTTATGTGCGGGTTATTTGTGTATCGTTCCAGTCACGGTATTGTGCCTTTTTGTTATTTAACAGTTAAGTATCTTTAATCCAAAATGTTTAGGATTAAAGATACTTAACTGTTGGACATGTGTCTTGTTGATTACCTGCTTGTTGTTATTGTATGCCATTATCATATTCACAAGGGATGTAGAGATGGGGAAGAGCGGAAGGAGATCAAAACGAGAAGATGGTAAAATGAGACTGAATAAAGAACAGAGGAAGGCTTCAGGAACTGAGAAAGGAGTTTTCCTGGAGGAACACTTCAGTATGAATTAATGAAAAATATCTGAAGCTAGACTGGTACGAGAATAGTAGAGAAGAAAACTGAAAGAGAGAAGAGATGTAATGGTAAAAAAAAAAGATAGTAAAATAATTATATAAATAAATAAATATGAGAAACAGTAATAACGATGAGAGAAAGAAGTAAAATAATGGTTAGTGAATTTTTTCCTGTCCTCCCAAGAATAAGTATGACTACCCATTCTTCCCCAAGGAGGAATAAGTGTGATTGCCCTTCCCCCGAGAAGCAGGTGCGGTACGAGTCATCGAGAGATTACTGTGAACGTTAAGCCCATAATGGAATATGCAGCACCAGTTTGGAACCCACAGCGACTCGTCCTGACGAATATTACAAAGTTCCCCAAGCAGAATTGTGCGTACGTCTTCCCTCATCTTTTAGATGTGAAGGGAATGTGATAGGGAAATATGGACGGACTTTTCTCCCACAATCTAACTTATAAAAATTAGTATTCTCAGGCTGTAGATATACCAAAGCTTACTAAATTAAGACAACAACAAAAAACAGAACTGTGTTGTTCGTTTCTTAAGCAATCTCTTTCTTAACAGTCACTAAGAAGATATCACTGATGGATTTGAGAAAAATCATAAGGTTGTATCATTTTTTTAGAAGATGATTAGTTCACCCGCATATTATATTTTACGCAGTTGCGAGTATACTCGATGGGTTGCGTCTACTATCATTATTGCCTCCCAAGATAAGAATTACAGCAAATTAACAACTGGGCTTCTGTATTACAGACTGTACTGCGTGCTATCTTAACAGCATTCACGTTAACTTATGACAGTTAACTTGGCTACTTGATTCTGTCATCAGTGTATACATCTAACTCACATACTGACTAACAGCAAGCTTACTAGAGTAGCCAAGAATAATGGACAATTCCTATGGATTTCATCACACATGAATTATTCCTGCTAATTCAACTCGTCGGTTTTCTAAACAATATACAACATGTAATAATGTGGCAGAATTACCGACATGTCAGCTAAAATGAAGCACTTACAACTAATACCGTTGTTACTAATGCAACTACTGCTACTACCACTACACGGGCCAGTTAGCCTACTATAATGAATATGTTATTCTTTCTCTTTATCCTCTCTCTCTTCTCTCTCTCTCTTCTATATATATATATATATATATATATATATATATATATATATATATATATATATATATATATATATATATATATATATATATATATATATATATATATATATATATGTGTGTAAAGGCTTGACAAAGCTCCTGAGAGCGAAATGTTTCACAACAAAACGTCGCATTCGGTGCACAAGTGTCCTTTTACGTGTATCGACATGTTCTTGCTCTACCGTCCACAGGAAAGATATGCAGTTCACAATAATCTAGCCGCTTCAGTGGCAAAATTTAAAGCTAATGCTACCCTAAGTAACCGTGTGTATGACTTCTCCAATCCCTCTCCTCTGTGCTAATCCGGTCAGGTCACCCACCGCCCTCACAATACTGTCGATTACTGGCCCGCCCATGTCTTGACGCTGACGATGATCGTGACAACCTTCCTTCGTCATCAATTTCCTTTTCCACCTCACTCAGCCTCACTCCGAACGTTTGTACTCTATCTGATAGCTTCTTCATCACCATCCCTCAAGCTGTGCCAGTAAAACTATCGGAGGGCAGATTTTCCTTCTTCTTAGCAGCCCAAATTATCCAGGTTTTTATCGCCTATGTGGCTAATTTATTGACCACCCGTAATATTGTTATATATTATTTACAAATAGCTTTTGTTTTATCTGTTACAATCAAATTTAGGTTATTTATTATCTTCGGTCTCATCTACTTATCAATGAATACTCCGACATCATATATTTACATATTCCTTGATAAGTGGACAATTAGATACATAATAATTAATAATAATAATAATAATAATAATTGTTCTTATTATTACTGTTATTATTATTATTATTATTATTATTATTATTATTATTATTATTATTATTATTATATTTGAAAACAAACACACAATCCATATGGGTCATAGAGGTCAGACAGCTTTCACTGCATCATTTACATTTAGCTGGATCATCGTCCGTGTCTGTCAAGTGACCAGATGCACTTGTTAACAAGCCTGAGCCTGGCTACACCATCATCCTTCAATCTATGTTCTTATATATTTATGTATTGAAAAGACACTTTTTCCACGTTAGGTAGCTTACTTATAGAAACGTTTCGCCCACCTGGGATGGGGGGGCCTTTATCCACACAATACTAACAGGGAAAAACATACAGATGTAGCGTGGAAGTCAGTTGTATCGTGCGATGTAGTTATACAGTATTTATGTTATACAATATGTTGATTTTTAAAATGTTGATTTTTAAATAGCTAATAAATTATTGCACAACATTTACGATTTTATACAGGATGTAGACTATTATACAGTATGCTGATTGTTATATGTGGCATAAATTATTAAACTGCATCTGTACCTAGATAATTATGCAGAATGTGTATTACATACAGTATTCATAGTAGATACATGGTTCAGAGAACCGACAAGTTGATAAATTAGACACATGTGAAACACTTGGGTGTCTACACTTGCCTAGCCTTGAGGCATGATCTACTTCCACATTTGGATTTGTCAAGTGTGATACCGCCTACGACTGCTTCACTTCACCTGTCTGCAGTATATAAGCCACTTCTTACATATGCTGTATTCTTTTCAAGACTGATGTACTGATTACATCGACTCAAGGCTGAGGGACTGACTACCTCAAACTCCTCCTCTTCTTCACCATTCTTCTTTGTGTGGACTGATGAAACCACTGTGTGGCGAAATGTTTCCACAACAAAGATACCCAAATGTTGCACATGCGCCTAATTTATCAATATTCATAGTGTTATGTGCTACGGGTGTTCCCAAACGTGCTAATCGCAACATAATCTTCACAAATTCTTTGCATATCCCAACAGAACGTTTGTCAGTCATTATTTGCCTGAGTTTCATCAGCTACGTGTGAAAACAGGGCGTTAATCTGTCGGTCTCATTAACATCATGTAGGGACAAAGCTGGAAGGTCCAAGGTGTGGTGGGGAGATCATGCGGATCTCTGCTCGCTACGCTGTACTCGCCTCTTTGTGATGATGGGTGTCGATTCTCAGCTCCTGGCACCACCTCTTGTTGCAAAGAAGAGATGGTGCAGGATAAGTGGATAGCAACACTTATTTAAGGAAACGGCTTCGCCACGAGTGGCTTCTCAGGACTGAAGGCGACACCCGTGGCGAAACGTTTCCTCAAGAAATGTCTTGAACTGTGTCTACCTGGGATCTACCTGGAGGGTATTCCGGGGATCAACGCCGCCCGCGGCCCGGTCCACGACCAGGCCTTCTGGTGGCTCAGGGGCCTGATCAACCAGGCTGTTACTGCTGGCCGCAAGTAGTTCAACGTACGAACCACAGACAGGCTGATCCAGGCACAGACTTTAAGTACCTGTCCAGCTCCCACTTGAAGGCAGCCAGGGATCTATTGGTAATTTCCCTTATGCATGGTGAGAGGCTGTTGAACAGTCTTGAGCCCCGGACACTTATGGTGTTTTCTCTTAGAGTACTAATGGCACCCCTACTTTTCATTGTGGGTATTTTGCACCGCCTGCCCAGTCTTTTACTTTCTTAGGGAATGATTTCTGTGTCCAGATTATGATGTATCTCTCTTGCCTGCGTTCCAGCGTGTACAGTCAAGTGCTTCCAAGCGTTCCCAGTAGTTAAGGTGTTTGATCGAACTTACATGTGCAGTAAAGGTTCTCTGTACACTCTCAAAATCTGCAATTTCACCTG
>NC_069409.1:37642655-37675155 GCF_026875155.1 Cherax quadricarinatus
TCTGCATGAGAGTGTCATCCACTGAGGACACGGCAAAGCTCCAAGAAGATATAAACCAAGTTTTCCAATGGGTAACAGAGAACAATATGATCTTCAATGAAGACAAATTCCAACTACTCCGTTATGGAAAACTGGAGGAAATAATAACTAGGACTGAGTATACTACAAACTCCAATCACACAATAGAGCGGAAAAGTAATGTGAAGGATTTGGGTGTGGTAATGTTTGAGGATCTCACCTTCAAGGACCACAACAGTGCCACTATCACATCTGCTAGGAAACTGATAAGATGGATAATGAGAACATTCAAGACAAGAGATGCTAAGCCAATGATGATCCTTTTTAAATCACTTATTCTTTCTAGGCTGGAATACTGCTGTACATTAACATCCCCATTCAAGGCAGGTGAAATTGCAGAACTAGAGAATGTACAGAGAACCTTTACTGCACGTATAAGTTCCATCAAACACCTTGACTACTGGGAGCGCCTGGAAGCACTTGACTTGTACTCACTAGAGCCCAGGCAAGAGAGATATATCATAATCTACACCAGGAAGATTCTGGAGGAGGGACTGGTCCCTAATATGCACACAGCAATCACTTCATACGAAAGCAAAAGACTTGGCAGGCGATGCAACATGTCCCCAGTGAAAAGTAGGGGCGTCACTGATACAATAAGAGAAAACACAATAAGTGTCCGGGGCCCAAGACTGTTCAACAGCCTCCCACCAGCAATAAGGGGCATTACGGGAAAACCCCTGGCTATCTTCAAGAGGGAGCTGGACAGATACCTAAAGACGGTGCCGGATCAGCCGGGCTGTGGTTCGTACGTTAGATTGCGTGCTGCCAGCAGTAACAGCCTGGTTGATCAGGCCCTAATCCACCGGGAGGCCTGGTCGTGGACCGGGCCGCGGGGGCGTTGATCCCCTGAATGCCCTCCAGATAGACTCCAGGTAGGGCATCCAGCGGAACTGGATGTTGTACTCCCTACCCAAGGACACACGATGGTGTGGATGACTTTAGGCTAATTTCATTCTAGTCCCTGTTTGGTGTACTAGTTCAACGAGCAGTATTTTATATTATTGTGACCACGAACGAGTGGTATTGATCAATAACAACACCGCACTAGCCAAGGACTCGAACCCATGCTGCTTTGGCCTGCCTCATGGTGGGCGAAAGCACATGACGCCCTTATCCACTGGATCATACGATCCTTATGAGTAAGGCATCCAACGGAACTCGATGTTGTACTCCCTGTTGTGCTCGTATGGTCCAGTGGATAATGTATATATATATATATATATATATATATTATTATATATATATATATTTATATATATAATATATATAATATATATATATATATATATATATATATATATATATATATATATAATCACTAAATAATGCCCTCTCCATTTCCTCCCAAATTCTTTCCCGACCCATAAACATATATACACATACTCCCTCAACCATCTTCCCTGATAGCTCCCGCCTTCTTCCCCCAGCCCTCAGTTGTAAAATTTACGTCCTTTCCTTCCGATGAGACATAATAGACATTCCACCCTGTTTCCGATATCTTTATTATCTACTATCTAGTATCTAATCAGTGCCAGAAGGCTACAAAGGCAGCGGCTCCTTCAGCGTGAGTTAGGAGTGTTGTCCCAGGCTTGACATAATAGGCTCCACAACATTACCCCTCAAGTTCACCCGACATAAGGGTTCCAACACCCTGAGTCGGCGGTGTTGGAACTTACAAAGTGGGCGGAAGAAGGATCGGATTTCATCGGATTTTTCTGGTGCGTGTGGTGGTGGCTATGGCTGTGGGTGGGACTCGAGCGGCCGACATTCCATCGATGATCCTTGCAAGAGCATGTTTGTGTGTGAATATGCTCGTATTCACGTGTTTCACCAGGTTGATAAGGAACTGCTCTGAGAAATCTGTCTAGCTCCTTCTTGAAGACAGCTTGGCGTTTGTTGGTAATCCTCCTTTTCGTGAAGGGAGGGTGTTGAAGAGTAGTGGTCCCATAAAACTTATTGAGTTCTCTCTCAGTTTATACATCACTTTCCTGCTTTTCATGCTATGTTTCTTGCACCGTCTGGCAAATTTGTGTTCATCAGAGTAAACACAACTATCACCACCACAGTAAACAGAACCACCACCATCACAGTAAACACAGCAGCCATCACAATAAGCACAACCTCCACCACAGTAAACACAACAACCACCACTACAGTAAACAGAGCAGCCATCACAATAAACACAACCACCACCACAGTTAGCACAGCACCACCACAGTGAACACAACCACCATCACACACGTGAACACAACCACCGAAACAGTAAACACTGCCACCACCAAGTTAACACAACCACCACCACAATAAACACAACCACCACAATAATCACAGTAAACGCAACCACCACCACAGTAAACACAACAACCACAGTAAACACAAAATCCACCACAGTAAACACAACCACCACCACAGTAAACACAACCACCACCATAGTAAACACCACCATCACAGTAAACACAACCCACCACAGTAAACACAACACAGTAAACACAGCACCACAGTAAACACAACCCACCACAGTAAAACACCACCACAGTAAACGCAACCACCACAGTTAAAAACAACCACCACCACAGTAAACACAACACCACCACAGTAAACACAACACCACCCTAGTAAACACACCACCACCACAAAGTATAACACAACATACCCACAGTAAACACAACCACCACATAACACAACAACCACCACGTAAACACACCCACCACAGTAAACACAACCACCTCCATGTAAAACCAGCACCCCAAAGTAAATACAACTAATACCACAGTAAACACAAACACTACCACAGTAAACACAACCATCACCACAGTAAACATCACACACACGTAAACACAACCACCTCCATAGTAAACCAACCCCACCACAGTAAAACATAACCACCACTACCACAGTAAACACAACCACCACCACAGTAAACAAAACAGCCACCACCACAGTTAGAACGCAACAGTAACACCACCACCACAGTAAACACAACCACCACCACAATATACACAAATTTATTGCAGATAAATATGTTTAAACGAATAACTTGCATTGTAAACACAGCCACCACCACAATAAACACCACCATCACAGTAAACACAACCACCTCCATAGTAAACACAACCACCACCACAGTAAACACAACCACCACTACCACAGTAAACACAACCACCACCACAGTAAACACAACCACCACCACAGTAAACACAACCACCGCCACAGTAAACACAACCACCACAACAGTTAGCGCAACCACCACCACAGTAAACACAACCACCACCACAGTAAACACAACAATCACAGTAAACACAACCACAACCACGGTAAACACAACCCCCACAGTAAACACAACCACCACCACAGTAAACACACCACCACAGTAAACACAACCCACACCACAGTAAACACAACCACAACCACAGTAAACACAACCACCGCTACAGTAAACACAACCACCACCCTAGTAAAACACCACCACAACAAAGTAAACACAACCAATACCACACAAACACAAATACCACCACAGTAAACACAACAACCACCACTGTAAACACTACCACCACAGTAAACACAACCACCTCCTAGTAAACACACCACCCCCACAGTAAACACAACCACATCATGTAACACCAGCACCACCAAAGTAAACACAACCAATACCACAGTAAACACAAAACCACCACAGTAAACACACCACCCCAGTAACACAACCACCTCCACAGCAACCAACAACCACCACCACACAGTAAACACAACCACCGCTCCACAGTAAACACAACCACACCACTGTAAACATATCCACCACCACAGTAAACACAATCACCACTCCACAATAAACACAACTATCACCACAGTAAACACAATCCCACCACCATAGTAAACACAACTACCTCCATAGTAAACACAACCACCCACCACAGTAAACACAACCACCACCACTGTAAACATATCCACCACCACAGTAAACACAATCACCACCTCCACAATAAACACAACTATCACCACAGTAAACACAATCACCACCACCACAGTAAACACAACCACCCCCACAGTAAACACAACAGCCACCACCACAGTAAATCACAACAGCCACTACCACAGTAAACACAATCACCACCTCCACAATAAACAACTACTCCATAGTAACACAACCACCACCACAGTAAACACGACTACCACCACCACAGTAAACACAACCACCCCCACAGTAAACACAACAGCCACCACCACAGTAAACAACAGCCACTACCACAGTAAACACAATCACTACCACCACCACCACCTCTGTAAACACATCCACCACCACAGTAAACACAACCACCACCACAATATACACAAACTTTATTGCAGATAAATATGTTTAACGAACAACTTGCAATGTAAATAGACTGACTAATGTAGTAGCCAGGCTTAAGCTTAGTAACAATAACCTCTGGCAGTTGAACAGACACACAAATGATCAAACTATATACAAATTATGTGATCAGTACATAGCCACTTTCTTGGACATTATGTGCCTGACTGCCCGCTTACTGAGGATTACAGCAATGGTATAATAATGTGATGTGCTAACGTATTTTAATACTTAAATTAAGATGCCAGAAATAATGAGAAAATATCCTAAGTTTGCTTGCAACAGATAAGACAATTCAGTGCTACATTCACTTGTGTTAACCACTTTGGGGTCTAGTTGCTAGGTGCTCTTCTGCTGCCCTCCGTTACAAACTAGCCACTACCGGAGCAAACTAAAAAATTGATCACCACCACCACAATAACTACAACCAAAAGTGTGATTCCAACCACCGCCGTAATGATCACAACCACAATCCTAACAGCAACCACCACCGCCCCAACAACCACAACCACTACCCTAACTACCTCTTCCAATCTATGGACAAGGCCACCAACTCTCCCTCCCTCCCTTCCTGTCTCTCCCTCCCTCTCTCCCTCCCTCTCTTCCTCCCTCCCTCCCTACTCTCAAGACCGCAACTACGTTCCCCTCCTCTCTCCTCCTCTTCTCCCTCCCCTCCCGTCTCCCGTCCCTTCCTTCCTCTCCCCTCACCTCTCAACTTCACCCCTCCCATCTCTATCTTCCAACACCAGTAATCATCTATTCATTCTCTCCATCTACTTCTTTTTTATCTATTCTATTCTATTTTATTCCTGTCTTAACACCTTTCTATCCTTCATTCTTTCACTTCTCATCTAGTCATCCAGATTAGTTTTCAGTATTGGCTTATTCTTATTCATCTCTTCCCTCTCTCCTTTTTCTACTCTTCCGTCTTCCATTCTCATTTTCTCTCTCTTTCTTTTCCTTCTCCTATTCTTTCAATCAACTTTCTTCTCTCATTTCTCATCTTCTTTTCCCTTATTTCCCTTCTTTTCTTCATCCTGTTCATCCACTTTTTTTCCTTCATTCCTATTCCTTTCTTCTTACCCTTTACTCCCTATCCTCCACTTTTTGTCTCCCTTTCCTCCTTCTCTCATTCTTTCAATTCCCCCTTTTCCCCTTCTATTCTATATTCTCGTTTTTCCTCCTTTCCCCTATCCTCTCTCTCTCTCTCTCTCTCTCTCTCTCTCTCTCTCTCTCTCTCTCTCTCTCTCACTCACTCCCTTCTATAGAGGGTCCCTTGATGCTGGAGAAGTGCTCTTGATCCAAGGAATTGGAATTACCTCGAGTCAAAATAGCTACCTTTAGTTCCTCAATCGCTGTGTGACTTGCGGGTTTATTGCTTTCCCATAATGATGATGATGATAATAATGATGATAAAGAACAAAAAGCACAATACTGTTACTGGAACAATGAACAAATAATAACAATACAGAAATAATAATAATAATAATAATAATAATAATAATAATAATAAATAATAATAATAATAATAATAATAATAATAGAGGGAAGCGATATATAGAGGGACAGACGATGTGTGGTGCAGGAGGATGTGTAGGATAGGGGGGATTTATAGGGTAGGGGGAACTGTAGGGGAGGTGTACGATGAGGAAGGGGTAGCGGAGGTGAAGGGGAAGGGTGGAAGGGTAACGTTATGTTGGAGAAACTGATGTAAGACGATTATTTAAGGGAATTTAATAAGGAAGAGATTTTTCCTGGTGACGAGACGTTAGGAACTAGACTGTGATAGGTATGACGAGGGAAGAAAGTATAGTGGACAGGAAGAAGGAAGAAAATGAAGATGAAGAAAGGAGAGAAGGAAAAATAGGAATGGTAGGAGAGAGAGAGAGAGAGAGAGAGAGAGAGAGAGAAGAGAGAGAGAGAGAGAGAGAGAGAGAGAGAGAGAGAGAGAGAGAGAGAGAGAGAGAGAGAGAGAAAGGTGTCCTAGTGATCTGGATAGAAATATGGGTGAAACACTGTGAAGAATGTGAAGATAAATAGTGTATTATCATAGAGAGGAAAGAAACCAGGACTGGAGAAACAAGTGAGGAGACATGAGCTACAGCTCAACGCAACACATAAAAAAATTAATAATTTCCAACACTGTTTTGTGAATTCTGGATTTTTTTTAGGCTGCGGTAACTGCAGGGAAACCAAATTAATAAATAAAATCGGCAGATTAAAACTTACACGATCTAAAATCAACGAAGCAACCCTGAAAAAGTTTGAAGCCGAGCAGTAAATGCATTTTCCAGTTATCGCACTGAATCCATCAAGTCCAAGCGTGATAATTTAGTGGCAGTATATACCTGGAGGATGTTCGGGGGTCAACGCCCCCGCGGCCCCTGTCCATGACCAGGCTTTGCAGTGGATCAGTACCTGATCAACCAGGCTGTTACTGCCAACCGTACTATACCAACGTACAAACCACAGCCCGGCTGGTCATGTACTGACTTCACTAGTATACCAGTAAGACACACAATGTGGATCATGGTATTTTAACGTGAAGACGTTTCATCCTCCGGGGGTTGTATCAGTTCTGTGTAAACAGATAAAGACCCTGGTGGGCGAAACATCTTCACAGTAAAATACCATAACCTATATTGTGTGTCTTGTTTACATGCACAAGTCAAAGTTTGTTAACTGTGTTAGTTAACTGTTAGTTAACTGTGTTAGTTAACTGGCAAAACTGCATCTGAACAGCCAAGCAAGATTTCATTCTCTTTATAAGATTTATCAACAGCTAAATACTGACGCTGATTTAAAAAGGCTTACTTAAGTTATTTCACTGATTAAAAGGCCCAATTACTTTAAAAATAATATAGGTAAGTTGTCAATAACACAACCAGTGTTGAACATTTCAAAGCCGGTCAGCAGAGGCTTTTCAAAGTTGTCACATGGAAGAGCAAAGACGATTTCTCTGACCGAATTTTCTGCAACATGCAAGCTGCTGATGATGTGTTGATTGCAACATGAAAGGCCTAGAGCTATTATTCCATTCCCCCTCCCCGTGGTTGTGGAATGGAAACCAGAATCGTGAATGGTCTGTATAAAATTAAACAAAGGGGATACCTGCGCCTGCCAGTAGTTGGCACGAGCCTTTCCCTGGCTACAGAGAACCAGTATTAAAAAAATGAAGCTGATTGGATGGAACATTTTCAAGTTATAAACGAAAACACTGGAGGGAGATATATATTCCGTCGACTCCTTTGAGAGATTTTTCATTGTTATAATATATAAAGAATAAAAGGGCGCAATACTGTGATGGAACAATACACAAATAACCCGCACATAGGAGAGAGGAGCTTACCACGACGTTTCGGTCGGACTTGGACCATTTACAAGTCGGTCCAAGTTGGGCCGAAGTGTCGTCATAAGCTTGATGGTGGTGAGGGGCTCTTGATCTAGAAAATTGGACCTGTGCTCAAAATTCCCTCAATTAGTCCTGAATGCCTTCCGCCTCCCTCTTTCCCCACCCTAAAGGCTCTGCATAATCCCTACTGGTTTAGCGCTCTCCCTTTTAGTAATAAAGCTTCTCTCTCTGTGCCTGAGTGGAGTTGAAGCTAGACCATGTTGCAAGAGTCTGTTGCAACGCTGCAACACAGCAGTACGGTGAGAGGCGTGTGGGCTACGTAGCAGTTAAAACTGGCATTTACTAACGTGTTTTCAACATTTTTATACATTTCGGGTAGCTGGGTAACCCCGGAGGATACCTCGACCATTTTAGAGACGCTGGCCGTAAAACCTCGCAACCGTAAGAGTTTCGCGGAGACGAAATGATCTTACCTTCTTGTACCTTCTCAAGGCGTTAACCTTCTCTGTTGCGGTGTTTCTGGGCTAAATGAAGGAACGAGTGTCCGCCTCTGCCTGCATGGCGTCTGGTTCGTTATTTACATCACCGGAGGAAATTATCTATCTACCTACTTACTAACCTACCTGGAGGGTATTCCGGGGATCAACGACCCCGCGGCCCGGTTCATGACCAGGCTTCCCGGAGGATCAGGGCCTGATCAACTAGGCTGTTTCTGCTGGTTGCACGTAGACCAACGTACGAACCACAGCCCGGCTGCTCCGGCACTGACTTTGGGTATCTGTCCACCTCCCTCTTGAAAGCAGCCAGGGGTCTATTAGTAATTCCCCTTATGGCTGGTGGGAGGCTGTTGAACAGTCTTGGGCCCCGGACACTTATTGTGTTTTCTCTCAGTGTACTTTTCACTGGGGGTATGTTGCACCGCCAGCCAAGTCTTATGCTTTCGTAGGGAGTGATTTCTGTGTGCAGATTATGAACCATTCCCTCCAGGATCTTCCAGGTGTAGATTATGATGTATCTCTCTCGCCTGCTCTCCAGTGAGTACAAGTCAAGTGCTTCCAGGCGTTCCTAGTGGTTAAGGTGTTTGACGGAACTTATATGTGTAGTAAAGGAACTCTATACATTCTCTAGATCTGCGATTTCACCTGCCTTGAATGGAGATGTTATTGTACAGCAGTATTCCAGCCTAGAGAGAACAATCATCGTTCGCTTTTGTTCTGCTGTGTAGTACCACAACGACAGTCTATGAGCCTGCAAGACCATGCCATTATCCTCATCATTATCTTAATTATCATCATCACTATTACTGTATTATATCATCATTTCTCGTCTTGTCACCATTACTACCTCCGTTATTACTGTCACCTTTATCACTACAATCATTATCACGGAAACCATTAATACGACATTTATCACCGTAGCCATTACTGTATTACTGCCACCATTAGTATCACCATTATAATTGTTTAAATGAAGACTGAAAATTGATTACTGTCTGGAAAACCTTCCAGCTCCATCCCCAAACATCTTACTGCTTGGTGATTTCAACCTAAGGCATACAAAATGGAAGAATGTAGCAAATAATGTTATAGCTGAAACAATCCCCGGAGGTAGCGCGGATGAAAGGTCACACACACATGAGCTACTAAGTCTCTGCGAAAAACACACCTTAAGCCAGCAGATAGTGGAGCCAACAAGACTAGAAAACACACTTGACCTTATCTTCACAAATAATGAGGACCTGATGGGCGACATAAGAATATCAAAAACAACTAATTCCGATCACAACCTAATCGAAGTCCAGATGTACATGCATAGGGGTCTTGATCAGCAGAATGCGTGTACCTGTGAAGGTGTCTTCACAAAATACAACTTCAACAACAAGAACATCAACTGGGACTAGGTAAACTATGTCCTAAATGAAACATGTTGGGAAGATATCTTAAATGACATGGATCCAAACCAGTGTCTTAAAAAGATCAACTTCCTCCATGGTTGCTGTCTGCCAACTTCTACCTTCTGCACCTTCCTCCATGGTTGCTGTCTGCCAACTTCTACCTTCTGCACTTTCCTCCATGGTTGCTGTCTGCCAACTTCTACCTTCTGCACCTTCCTCCTTGTTTGCTTTCTGCCAACTTCTACCTTCTGCACCTTCCTCCATGGTTGCTGTCTGCCAACTTCTACCTTCTGCCCCTTCCTCCATGGTTGCTGTCTGCCAACTTCTACCTTCTGCACTTTCCTCCATGGTTGCTGTCTGCCAACTTCTACCTTCTGCACCTTCCTCCATGGTTGCTGTCTGCCAACTTCTACCTTTTGCCCCTTCCTCCATGGTTGCTGTCTGCCAACTTCTACCTTCTGCACTTTCCTCCATGGTTGCTGTCTGCCAACTTCTACCCTCTGCACCTTCCTCCATGGTTGCTGTCTGCCAACTTCTACCCTCTGCACCTTCCTCCATGGTTGCTGTCTGCCAACTTCTACCCTCTGCACCTTCCTCCATGGTTGCTGTCTGCCAACTTCTACCCTCTGCACCTTCCTCCATGGTTGCTGTCTGCCAACTTCTACCTTCTGCACCTTCCTCTATGGTTGCTGTCTGCAAACTTCTACCTTCTGCACCTTCCTCCATGGTTGCTGTCTGCCAACTTCTACCCTCTGCACCTTCCTCCATGGTAGCTGTCTGCCAACTTCTACCTTCTGCACCTTCCTCCATGGTTGCTGTCTGCAAACTTCTACCTTCTGCACCTTCCTCCATGGTTGCTGTCTGCCAACTTCTACCCTCTGCACCTTCCTCCATGGTTGCTGTCTGCCAACTTCTACCTTCTGCACCTTCCTCCATGGTTGCTGTCTGCCAACTTCTACCTTCTGCACCTTCCTCTATGGTTGCTGTCTGCAAACTTCTACCTTCTGCACCTTCCTCCATGATTACATCGACTTAAGGCTAAGGGATTGATTACCTCAAACTCTCGTGTTCTTCACCATTCTCCTTTGTATGGACTGATGAAGCCACTGTGTGGCGAAACGTTTCCTCATTAAAGAAACCCAAGAGTTGCGGCGATCGCAATACTCTGAAGACTAACACTCAGTATCGTGGCTCAAATAATTTACAACTAACTCACCATCTATAATTAAAACTAGATGAGATTTCGTTACTCCCTGCACCATTATCAAGTCACTGGCGTCCTGATAATAGTCCAAGACTGATCGAAACGTTGCGTAGTTTATCACCAATTTGTGGGTCAGTTTGTGAATGATACTATCATCCTACTGTTCTCTCTCACCTCTTACTACTGTTCTCTCTCACCTCCTACTACTGTTCTCTCTCACCTCCTACTACTGTCCTCTCTCACCTCCTACTACTGTCCTTTCACCTCCACTACGTCTCTCTCACCCTACTACTGTTCTCTCACCTCCTACTACTGTCCTCTCTCACCTCCTACTACTGTCCTCTCTCACCTCCTCCAAGTGAAACGTCCGTAATAAATCTGGTCAGAAGCAGGTCGTTTGGTGCTGGGGTTTACGGCGGAGGCATCAAGAGCCGCCGGCAGGTTTATGTTGCTCTGTAAAAGCCTTATCGCGTACGCTTTTTTTTTTCTCCCCAACGTGATTTTTGCACACCCGCGCTGGCTGCAATTAATTCTTTTTTGCAAGCGCCTTTTTTTTTTTTTTTAGCTGGAACAATTTAGGTCTCGATGATGCGTTTGGCACGAGTAGCGAGTGACAGCGTGCGAGGCGATGATATGACCACGTGAGGATAGTGGAACGACCACCTGAGGACAGTGGAAAGATCACGTGAGGACAGTGGAACAACTGCTTGCAGAAAATGAGACGACCTTCAAGGATCCTCTTTAAGTTACTTGTTCTCTCCACGCTAATATACTGCTTACTGTACACTAACACCCCTATTCAAAGCAGGTGAAATTGCAGATCTAGAGAATGTACTGAGAACCTTCACTGCATGTATAAGTTCAGTCAAGCACCTTAATTACTGGGAACTCTTGAAGTCTTGTACTCACTGTAACACAGGCGAGAAAGAATGTATCATACTGTACACCTGGAGAATCCTAGAGGGACTGGTCCCAAATCTGCACACAGAAATCATTACCTACGACAGGAAACTACTTGGAAGACGGTGCAACATATCCCCAATGAAAAGCAAGGACGCTATGAATACTCTAAGAGAAAACACAGTAAATATCCAGGACCCAATATTGTTCAACAGGTTCCCACCAAGCATAATGAACTCCTCGCTGTGTTCAAGAGGGAACTGAACAGATACCTAAAGTCAGTACCCGATCAGCCGAATTGTGGTTCGTACATTGGATTTCGTGCAGCCAGCAGTAACAACCTGGTTGATCAGACTATGATCCACTGGGAGGCTTGGTCGAGGACCGGGCCGTGGGGACATTGAACCCCGGAACAACCTCCAGGTAGGTAGGTAGGTAGACCTCTTGTGGATGGCGAAAAGACCGAGTGTGGACAACGAACTAACGACGGTGTGTGGACGAAGCCACTACTGTATGTGAAGGAGAAAACGAATACATGCGAACGAATGAACAGTGAGGACGAAGAAAATCTTATTTTTAGCATCCTAAAGGAAGGGGGAATGATGCTGTTTTGTCTGAGGGTGATAACATCTGCGTATACGCACCAAAGGTGCTAAGATCACTCCTGGTGTATACGTACCAGGTGTGCTAAGATCATTCCTGGAATATACGCACCATATGTGCTAAGATCACTCCTGGTGTATACGCACCAGGGGTGCTAAGATCACTCCTGGTGTATACGCACTAGGTGTGCTAAGATCACTCTTGGTATATACGCACCAGGGGTGATAAGATTACTCTTGGCACATACGCACGAGGTATGCTAGGATCACTCCTGGTATATACGCACCAGGGGTGCTAAGATCACTCCTGGTATATACGCACCAGGGGTGCTAAAATCACTCATGGTATATATGCACCAGGGGTGCTAAGATCACTCCTGGTATATACGCACCAGGGGTGCTAAGATCACTCCTGGTGTATACGCACCAGGGGTGCTAAGATCACTCCTGGTATGAGAAAGAAATCCCCACATGAAGCAGAAACGAAGAGGAATGCGTGTCTGTATATTTCGACCTGCAGATGAGATCTTCTCCAGCAGATACAAAAGAATGAGGAGTGAAACCTGGTATGTACAGGAGTGGGAAGAATGGGAGGTGCATTGGCAGTTGCATGGTGTATGCAGAGTAATAACACAACTGCAAACTTTCCTATGGCATATAGAAATACATATAGTTGGATGACTCATGTTAGGCTCACCTGCGAGTTTTGAGGCTCACCTGCGAGTTTTGAGACTCGCCTGCCGTGGGTTCTAACCCCATCCGTTCTATGATTTATCATGCAGAGTTTTACGGGTGCTCGGAGTCCTTGATGACATTTCATAGTAGACTGCAATTTTTAAGGACACGAAGGTCTTTAAATTACCTCTCATTCTGGTTTGTGTTTATTTAAGACTGTGAGAGTGTCTCGGTAATTATTGCGTGTTTTAAGATGCTTTCAACATAAAAAAAAAAAACAGAATGGAGAAGTGATAAATGATTTTGAAAACCGACAAGTTGAAGAATGAGACAACTTTTCGGAATGGAGAAGCACTGCATTAGGCCTACTGTCCAATGTTAGGCTAGTCGTGGCCTTCACACTGCAGTGGGCAGCCTTTATTAAAGATGTGTTTTTGCAATAAGATCTCAGTAAACAGGTGATATCAAAATATGCAAAATAACCTCTGTGAAAAAAAAGAATTGTAAATCTCCAAGTGCTTTCGTGATTTCTCACATTATCAAGAAGCTATTGTTGTTGCTGTTGTTGTTGTGAGAGTATGAGCTGTTGTTGTTGTGAGTGTCTGAGCTGTTGTTGTTGTGAGTGTCTGAGCTGTTGTTGTTGTGAGTGTCTGAGCTGTTGTTGTTGTGAGTGTCTGAGCTGTTGTTGTTGTGAGTGTCTGAGCTGTTGTTGTTTTGAGTGTCTGGGCTGTTGTTGTTGTGAGTGTCTGAGCTTGTGTTGTGAGTGAGCTGTTTGTTGTTGTGAGTGTTGAGCTGTTGTTTGTGAGTGTCTGAGCTGTTGTTGTGAGTGTCTGAGCTGTTGAGCTTGTTGTGGAGTGTCTGCTGTTGAGTGTTTGGTGAATGTCTGACTTAAGCTGTGTTGATGTGAGTTCTGAGATGTTGTTGTTGTGAGTTCGAGCTTTTGTGGCGAATACTGGCTGTTGCTATAGGGATAATTAACTCGAACCGATGTACTATTAGTGCAAATTTGTAATCACAACTGATTTGAACATCCCTTTCGAATGTAAAGTTGGCAAAGATTCAATTAAAGCGCCGCATAATTTACACATAACCGCACATTACAGAAATTGTGACGACTTTGATCAGATGGATTGATATTATCGCCATCTCAGCTCACTTTGTGTCGAATTCAAATGCGTTGATCAGTGCAAGACTTGGTTGACAGTACCTGACTGAGAGCTCATGATCAGTTATCTGAATCCAAGGAACCAGGCCAGTTTCTCCAATGGACTCTAAATCGTAGATGTTACACGGGATTTCATATACTCCCTCTGCCTTATATGAAACAGTTTTTATGTGATTCTTTAAAAAATGCTTACTGTATCTGGTTAGGAAAATGTGAGCTTAGTGATGTCTTTTTTTTCCAAAAAAAATCATCGGTATAAAAGAATAACTAATTTCGCAGCTCTGTTGTCTTCTATTTGATTTGTTGAAATGACCAGTTTAAGACAGTTTTGGTTGGCTTTGTATGAACCATTCTGTATAACCAATTCTAGAGAAATGGGTTTTGACTGTTTCTGTGTGTTGATACGGAAGCCTCGGGCTGCAAGACCTCAAACCTCTTAGGAAGAGGTTGGAAACTATTCTTCTTTATTTGAAGGGTAGCAAGAACTGATGCAGATAATCCATACCTAGTGAGGAATGGGAGGAAGTGCAAATAAACTTGAAAAGCACTCCGCGTGGTCACAGCAATACTATCACGGCCGTGCCCAGACTATTCAATATCAGAAGATGCGGGACTGTTAACAGTCTTCAAGAAACTGAAAAGTATCTTACCAGTGCCAGTCACAGTTGAGAATGTGGCAGCGGCCCCAGCACACTGCCTGGTTGACCCAGGCACACAACGGCCTGGCCCAAGGCCGGTTTCGAGTAGAAATTCTCGAAGCTCTCAAGGTATCAAAGGGTTTGTATGCGTTTTTGTCTATGTATTCGACAAGGTACCACATCACTGCGTCATGGTACGTAAACACCAGTGCACAAGTTCACACACATCAGTAACACGCTCAGATGGCAAAATCCTAATCTATGATCACTCGAACCAAGTAAAACATGCTCAATTCACCCATTGTGTACCCATATACACGCATAATCATCATCTGAGTAGAGCAGTATGGGAGGAAGTCTGAAAAAAACACTTTGGAAAGCAGTCCGCCGTGTCACAAGAGATATACAACGCTGGCCAGATATATATCAAGTCGGGAATTGTGAAGTTCAAGAGGAACTGAAAGTATCTCAGTCCATCATCAGGCTATGTGGATAGTAGGCGGCCCAGCAGCACCTGCTTGGTTGATCAGGCAAGCACCAAACGAGCCTGGCCCAAGGCCGGGCTTTGGGAGTAGACAAATTCTCGAAGCTCATCAAAGGTATATCAAAGGGGTTTTGTATGCGTTTTTTGTACAGTATGTATTCGCAACAAGGTACTCACATCACTTGCGTCTGGTACGTAAACACCAGAGCAACTAAGATCACACACATCTAGTATACACGCATCAGAGGTGCTAAAATCACTCACATCTATGATCACTCGAATCCAATGTAAAAGCAAATGGCTCAAGTTCACTCACATGTTGTTGATACCCACTATACACGCAAACATCACTTCCATCTGGTATAGACGCAGTAGGGAGTCACTGAAGCTACTGATAAAAAACAATCTTCACTGCGATCCAGTCTGCACCTTGATGAAGAAATGCAATTTGCAACTAATTAGATCTTGGAGACGGGCCTTATAAGACCCATACCTTCCCGGAGACAGGTCTTGCAGAAGCTACACCTTGCTAGAGCCAAACCTTCCAGGAATCAGACCTTAATGGAGCTCGATCTTCCAGGAATAATTAGATCTTGCGAGAGACAAGCCTTGCTGAAACAGACTTTGCAGGATTCGTACCACGTATGTGTCAGATTTTACAGGAAACAGGTCTTGCTAGAACCACAACTTACAGAAGGTAAACCTTACAGGAGCTAGACCATGCAGGACCCAGATCTTGCCAGACCTGCAGCTGGTCGTAAGATTAAACCTGCAGATTACTCGCTTTTTTTTTTTTTGATGTCCAGTCTAAGCTGGCAGATTATATCCAGGGAGAAGCTGTAATGGTTTTATTGCAGGGAGCAACTTCTTGCAGCCACCTCCATTACCACCACCACCACTACCACCAATTCCACCACGACCGTCACCATTACCACTACCACCACCATCAATTTTACCACATTACCACCACCACCACCACCACTATTACCACCACCACTATCACCTATTTCACCACCATCGATTTTAACACCACCACCATCAATTTTAACAACACCATGAATTTAAACACCACCACCATCACCGCCACTCTTCTCCCCTCTCATTACAAGTACCCTCCCATCTTCACTTATCTTTCCCTCCCTTCACTCCCATCCCCCAAACCCCTCTCCCCATTATTCTAGTCTCCCTACTTCTTAAATTCCGCTCCCCCCACCACATACACGCATATCAACATCGAGTGCAAACGAAAGAGAGGAAAGATAAGAAGAGAGCAGTGTAGAAGAGAAGGAAGCTAGGTGAAAGAAGGAGAGAGGTGACAACACCAAGGACGACCTGCCTGATTTTCTCACGTCATCAACTGGAAGCTAAACAGAGGCTGAGATTACACTTGTGGCGCTGGTGATGTGTGCATCCTCAGCGAGGCATCTGGTGCTGAGGCTGGCGATGCTGAGAAAGAGAGAGAGAGAGGAGAGAGAGAGAGAGAGAGAGAGAGAGAGAGAGAGAGAGAGAGAGAGAGAAGAGAGAGAGAGAGAATGAGGGAGAGAGACGTTTAACAGAGAGAGAGAGAGAGAGAGAATGAGGAGAGAGAGAACAGATAAAGAGAGAGAGAGAGAGAGAGAGAGAGAGAGAGAGAGAGAGAGAGAGAGAGAAGCAGTCATGTGAATCCCTGATACTTCACCAAGGTACCAGCAAACATTTTTTTTTCGCTTATAGACTTTTATCTGGAGACTGGTGGTTTACAGGAGCCTCACTGCTCATGCCGTCAGCGAACATATCACCAAAATAAGAACGCATTTTCAGCCCGAATAGTTTTGATACGATACTGACGATATCAACTTCACCCTTGTTTGTTGTAAATATACTGGTAAATATCCTGGAAGGAATGGTCCCAAATCTGCGCACAGAAATCACTCCCTACGAAAGTAAAAGACTGGGCAGGCGATGCAAAATGCCCCCAATTAAAAGTAGGGGCGCCATTGGTACACTATGAGAAAACACCATAAGTATCCGGAGCCCAAGACTGTTCAACAGCCTCCCATCAAGCATTAGGGGAATTACCAATAAACCCCTGGCTGCCTTCGAGAGAGAGCTGGACAGATACCTAAAGTCAGTGCCGGATCAGCCGGGCTGTGGCTCGTACTTTGAACGGCGTGCGGCCAGCAGTAACAGCCTGGTTGATCAGGCCCTGATCCATGGGGAGGCCTGGTCATGGACCGGGCCGCGGGGGCGTTGATCCCCGGATTAACCTCCAGGTAACCTCCAGGTTTACTGAAGGGAGTCGTCCCGTTAGTCTGGAACCGTAAGGGACGCTGAAAAAACGAGACTTGATAGAACATGTCCAGTGCGCCCATTATTACTGATACATGAAGAACACCAATGGAAATAAGCCACTTTGATTTTTTTTTTTTTTGGGGTTATCCTGGGTAATGTACACATATACTGCTATGTATCATAATTTACATAACTATATACGTCTACCTGTACTAGAAAAAACTTAATGATGACGATCTATCCTGTCAACAAGGACACGATAAATGATATCAGTAGTGATGCTTTATGCGTAAATATCTTACGAGAGAAGAAAGAAATTGGCATCAGTGTCAGTATGATCCTGAGCGGGGGTGCCACAACCTGCGCCCCGAGGGCCGCACGTGGCCCTTCTAGGAAATGGATGCGGCCCTCAAATAAAATTATGAATTCAGTTTTATGTAGATTCCACACAACACAGTGTCAACAATTGCAAAATATTAAAGCCATTTTACACCAAAACCCCATCACCACCTCAAACAACCACCTTTCACTTCTAGTGCGCATGATTTATATAGCTGGTAACTGCGGCCCTCCTTCATATTTTGCTTTTTAAATTAGCCTTTTTTCATGCTAAAAGGCTGGGGACTACTGATCTAGAATGTGTCCTCACCCATTAAACACTGAACGATGAAGCAACAGCATGACTGCATCACCGCTCAGACTGACACCGCCGAGACAGTTGTAGCGCAGACGTGTCACCCCCTTCACAAGTGATTAAATCAAAATGATAAATACGTAGCCAGCACCGCGATAACTCGCCCCTGCTGAGGTGTATCATAGGATGGGTCAAGCCAGGGGTTCAAAGCTCACGAAGGTACCATCTCGGTAAACAAGCCATACCATGATAGCCAACCCACTATAACAACAAGCAACCACCGCCAACAACTTCAACGACCACCAACAACTACAACCACCAACAACAACTTCAACCACTAGCAACAACTACAACCACCACCAACTATCACTACCAACAACAATCACCAACAGCAGTCACCACTAACATCCACCATCAACTATAACCACCATCACCCTCACGTCAACAACCCTCACGTTAACCCCCACTAACAACAACCACCGACAACAACAACCACCACCACCAACAACAACAAACAACAACAATCACTACCACTACCACCACCACCACAATAACAACAACAAAAACGAAAGCAACAACAGGAGAAACAACAACCAACCTCTCCTCCAAACCACCACTACCATTATCGCCACACTTGCCACCTGCATCTTCAACACCATTACCACCATCGCTGGCTCATCAGTCATCTTCACCATTACCCTCGCTCCACTACCACTTACCCCCCCCCCCCCCATTCACACTCTCCTTTACTTCTAGAAGGGGATAGTGGGATGTGAGATAAGGGATAGTGGGAAGGGACATAAGAGGAGAAGGTACATGGGATAATATCTGTGGACAGAGGTTGACGGGGAGAGTTTTAAGTAGGGAAAAAAGGGCCGGAGGGAAGGAAAGGAAGGTATGAGGAAGGAGATTGGAGGATAGAATGTAAGGGACTGAGGATGGGATACTAGGAATGAAGACTAGGATGCTAGGGATGGATGGGATAGGGATGCTCGGGGTGAGGGATAAGAGGATTCAAGCCATAACTGCCCAAGACATGGTCAGTTTACTCCCAGGACTGTGGGACTGTCTTGAAAGACATGACTCAGATAATTCCTGGTTACTTAAGAAGCAGTGCTCAGCTTTCCCGTGGGAATGCACTTATCTCTAAGCGTGATTATCTCTTGTGAATTTTAATAATTACACCATTATCAATAACAGTGTAAGCTACAAGGACCCCGGTAGAGATAAATCACTTATTCAAACTTTTTTGGGGTTATCCTCGGTAATTTACAATATATATGATAATTGTACTTATGTGTACCTGTGCCTAAATAATCTTAATTACTTACTACTGACGGCAAACTATGGAAATTTTCCCTGGAAATAATCTTATATTTCGCGGTGAAAATAGCAATTTTCTTCAGTATTTTTTTGTTTATATCCCAAGTGCCCTGAGGAAGAAATCTTATCACTCTCCAGGTAATATGATCAGCGTGGTACCTCAAGAAATGATCAGTGTGGTTACCTGGTTACCTGGAGGTTATTACGGGGATCAACGCCCCCGCGGCCCGGTCCATGACCATGCCTCCCTGTGGATCAGGGCCTGATCAACCATGCTGTTACTGCTGGCCGCACGCAGTCCAACGTACGAGCCACAGCCCAGCTGATCCGGCACTGACTTTAGGTATCTGTCCAGCTCTCTCTTGAAGGCAGCCAGGGGCTTATTCGTAATTCCCCTAATGCTTGAATTGGATGTATAATTAGTCGAACGTGTCGGCTGTTTGTACGTGGTGAATTCCATAGTTGTTGGTAAATGCAGCATCACCCTGAAATTGAGAAAGAATTTCCTAACGTCCCTGTGTCTCATCTGTGTGTTTGGCTTCCATCCATGCTCTCTCTCGCCCTATACCTAGCACGACTTAAGAAATCGTAATGACACGATTGCAAATAAACCATACCCCCGGCCGGGATTGAACCCGCGGTCATAGAGTCTCAAAACTCCAGCCCGTCGCGCTAGCCACTAGACCAGCCAGCCACAATAAGATTCATCCAACTAGGTATATTTCTACACCATAGGAAAGTTAGCACAGGCACCTCTGTGACCACAAATGCAAGTTTTTACAGACGAATCTCCAGCTAGCGTGGCCGTGGCGAACTCTAGCTCAAGTCCCTTCACTGCCGTCAACATGACTTAAGAAATCGTAATGACACGATTGCAAATAAACCATACCCCCGGCCGGGATTGAACCCGCGGTCATAGAGTCTCAAAACTCCAGCCCGTCGCGCTAGCCACTAGACCAGCCAGCCACAATAAGATTCATCCATACTAGGTATATTTCTTACACCATAGGAAAGTTAGCACAGGCACCTCTGTGACCACAAATGCAAGTTTTTACAGACGAATCTCCAGCTAGCGTGGCCGTGGCGAACTCTAGCTCAAGTCCCTTCACTGCCGTCAACATGACTTAAAAATCGTAATGACAACGATTGCAAATAAACCATACCCCCGCCGGATTGAAACCCGCGGTCATAGAGTCTCAAAACTCCAGCCCGTGCGCCATTGTCATTACGATTTCCTTAAGTTCATTTACGGCGTGAAGGGACTTGAGCTAGAGTTCGCCACGGCCACGCTAGCTGAGATTCGTCTGTAAAAACTTGCATTTGTGGTCACAGAGGTGCCTGTGCTAATTTCCTATGGTGTAAGAAATATACCTAGTTGGATGAATCTTATTGTGGCTGGCTGGTCTAGTGGCTAGCGCGACGGGCTGGAGTTTTGAGACTCTATGACCGCGGGTTCAATCCCGGCCGGGGGTATGGTTTATTGCAATGTGTCATACGATTTCTTAAGTCATGTTGACGGCAGTGAAGGGACTTGAGCTAGAGTTCGCCACGGCCACGCTAGCTGGAGATTCGTCTGTAAAAACTTGCATTTGTGGTCACAGAGGTGCTGTGCTAACTTTCCTATGGTGTAGAAATATACCTAGTTGGATGAATCTTATTGTGGCTGGCTGGTCTAGTGGCTAGCGCGACGGGCTGGAGTTTTGAGACTCTATGACCGCGGGTTCAATCCCGGCCGGGGGTATGGTTTATACCTAGCACTTTTAGCAATCTGCCCATATCCACATCGGTGAATTTTTTTTAAAATCTTGTATGTCATGATCATGTTCACCCTGATCCTTCTCTCTCCGAAGGTAGTTACGTTTAGCTCATTTAGACTTTCGTCTCACTCTAACCTCAGTTCCAGAACTCGCCTTGATGCAACCATCTGGACTTTATCGAGCTTCTAAACATGACATATTTCCTACGGGCTTCGTAAGTCTTGTGTAGACTGGAAATAAATGGTATAAAATACCGACACAATGGAAATATAAACACAAATGCAGTATAATGTGATCCTTTATTGACAACGTTTCACCCACACAGTGGGCTTTTTCAAGTCACACACGGATCTACCTGGGGTTGGAAGGTACGGGAGTATTTATAGTTCAGGATGTTGAGGTCAGGTGGAGAATGCTGCATCTGATGATCTACCGGGTGGGGTTATAGAGTCTTGGGTAGCTAGGCGGGGATATTGGACAAGTTGTGAGTAGACCTTCTGCAGAAACTCAAGACTTATAGCCACAGAAGACAACACTCAATACAGAAGAATCCTGGAATCATCGTTTATCTCTATAACCAACAATTTCAACCAGAACAATGGCTTCTATAACATAGCTGAACCACTCGCCAAGAAACTTCTTCATCGCTATCCCACATAAGAACATAGAACACTGCAGAAGGTCTACTCACAACTTGTCCAATATCCCCGCCTAGCTACCCAAGACTCTATAACCCCACCCGGTAGATCATCAGATGCAGCATTCTCCACCTGACCTCAACATCCTGAACTATAAATACTCCCGTACCTTCCAACCCCAGGTAGATCCGTGTGTGACTTGAAAAAGCCCACTGTGTGGGTGAAACGTTGTCAATAAAGGGTCACATTATACTGCATTTGTGTTTATATTTCCCTTGTGTAGACTCCAAAACAATTCATTATTGAGGGTTCTGAAAGAAGTTCTTAGACCGCCAGCCACGCATATCCTGCCGATGTTATGCGTGTTATTTGTAACTCTGGTAAAGGTTGACGTGATGTTTATTCCTGCATCCTTCTACTTGTACGATTTTTTATTTTCCACCATCGTGGCAGGCGCTTCCCTTCTAGTTTTCTTCCTTTCCCTGCGGTTTGCATAACCTTGCAACAACCATTTAGTAAGACACATACGTAAGTACTTTGGACACCATTAATGTACAGCAGTATTCCCAGTATTCAACCCCTAGCCTAGTTTATCAACCCCTGGCCTAGTTTGTCAACCCCTAGCCTAGTTTATCAACCCCTGGCCTAGCTTGTCATCCCCTAGCCTAGTTTATCAACCCCTGGCCTAGCTTGTCAACCCCTAGCCTAGCTTGTCAACCCCTAGCCTAGCTTGTCAACCCCTGGCCTAGCTTGTCAACCCTTGATCTAGTTTATTAAATGTTTCTCTTTCACATTCCCGCTATGAGGGAGTCGTCCCTTTGGATCGTTGGCTCCCAGTTCCTATAACTGTTGTTTCCTCCCATGATTTACGTAACTCAGGAAACTATTCAAGAGAAACTCTTGTGTCCTGATTACTTCTGTTCAATACCCTTCTTAGTACTTTCCCGAATCCTGTGATTACATATAAAGAAGCAACCCTTCAGAGTATTGTCACGTATTGTCATTGTTTGCTTTTGTACAAAGAGATATGGTGTGTAGACAAGCACAAATCACGTGTAACCCTTCTTGTTTGTTTTCCCTCAGTCCCCTTCACACGTTCCACAAGTATTCTATATGTTCTGTTGTAGATGATAAAAACACAACAGCACTAATAGAAAACTATTCAGACAACGTTTCGCCTACACTGCAGGCTTTTTCAAGTCTAATGGAGTTTATTTGGTGATACTATAATATACTCGAGAGAGAGAAAGAGAGAGAGAGAGAGAGAGAGAGAGAGAGAGAGAGAGAGAGAGAGAGAGAGAGAGAGAGAGAGAGAGAGAGAGAGAGAGAGAGAGAGAGAGATAAATGCGTAAAATTTCACGTCTGCGTGTGAAATTAACGTCACTGGCAGATTCAGTAACGTTTTCCTCATCTCCAGTTTAGTCACTTACAGCACCAGTTTTGACGTTCTTCGTGCACAGGACGTAGGCGTGCGTATAGTAAATTTGCTCCTTTAAATGAGTCAAAAAACAAAAATTATCTCATACTACCACTCCACTGATTCCTTAAATGCAGTGGAATGCTTAACGATGTCCTCATGACTGTGTTGAAGCCTCACAGCTCAGGCTGGAAGCTTCCGTTGCATCACGTTTGAACGTCATCTTATGTGCTGGAATATGACAAGAGGATAATTAAAAAAATGATAAAAGCAATCGCTCTCCCCACGCTGTGTGTTAAGATTTTCTCCCTGCGCTCCTCCCCGTGCCTGTCTCCCGCTGCCCCTCTCTGCTTCCCTTTCCCACTGCCCCTCCCCACGCTTTCCCACCGGTGGTAAGTAACCGAACCATCGTGGGTGCATCAATTTGGCGTGCTGAGCCCTCAAGACAAGGATGAGTACTTTATGGGTATCCCCGTGACGCATGATGGGGGGATGATGCCCAGGTGAACGTCTGAGAGTGAGATTGATTAGTCAAGGAGATATGAGATGGGGGTGATGGTGGTGCTTACTGTGATGGTCTTGGGTAGTGTAGTGGCCTTCGTACCAGGGGTACTGGAGACGGCGGTGGTCCATGAGTGGTAGTGATGGTGGCTACGGCCCTTTGGTGGTGGTAGGTGGTGTAGTGGTGGTGGTAGTGGTGGTGGTCACCGCGGTGATGGTGGTAGTGGCGGTGGTGGTGACAGGGGCAATGGTGGTGGTGGTGGTGGTGGAGGCAGGGGTAGTGGTGGTGGCGGAGGCAGGGGCAGTGGTGATGGTGGAGGCAGGGGCAGTGGTGGTGGAAGCAGGAACAGTGGTGGTGAAGGCAGGGGCAGTGGTGGTGGAAGCAGGAACACTGGTGGTGGAGGCAGGGGCAGTGGTGGTGGAAGCAGGAGCAGTGGTGAGTGCCTCCCTGCTTGGTCACCTTCTCAGGAAAATAATAGGTTGGATAACCAGAACTTTTAAAAAGAAGAGATACCAAACCAATGATGACATTCTTAGACTCACTCGTCTCTCTAGCTTGGAATATTGCTGTGCCCTTAAAGCCCTTTCAAGGCAAAAGAACTTGCACAGTTCGTATAAACTCAGTGAAGCGTCTGAATTACTGGGGCGCCTGAAGTCCTTGGAACTGTACTTAAAACGTAGGCGAGAAAAATACATGATAATCTGCTCCTGGAAGATTCTGGAAGGACTGTTCTCAAATCTGCACACAGAAATCACTACATATGAACAAAAGACACTTGGCAGACTGTGCAACATGCCCGCGATGAAAGGCAAGGGATCGATGAGTACACAAAGAGAGCACAATAAGTGTAGAGTGACCACGACTCTTCATCACCCTCCCTTCATACATAGGGAAAGATTTCCAACAGGCCTCTGACTTGATCAATCAGGCCTTCAACCATGAGGCTTGGTCTGGGACCGGTCCGCGGAGCGGTAGCCTTTGAAAGCGACAACAGGTAATCTACAGGTAACATTCTGGTCTGTATAGTGATAGACATTTAAGATTCTATCAGGTACTCCTCAGATACCCCGCACTGTGTCTTACACCATACTGTCAAATACTCTTCCACTGCATTACACAATTACGAGAAAAACTGGACGACAGATCAAAGCCTGGTGTAAGAAACTATGTAAACAGGTGTTGTATACTCCGTGATAGACCTGATATTCTATTTATAAGGCCCTAAAGAACTTCTTCTTGTTGTTCTTAAAGGCCGTTCACTAGTTCTACACTCAAATATTTCATTGATGTGTGTGGCTCTGGTGATATACTTGGCGTTATGTTTACGCTCAGATCCTTTTCCTACTTTGTGATCTTCAGTCTTTTTTTTTTTTTTTTTTTTTTTGCTAGGTAGTATTCAGTATCTGGTCTAATCTCCCACCTTTCTTCTACGCTCATAATTTGGTATTTGCTGAGACGAATTTCAGTAACCGCTTACCTGATCCCTCCTGCAATCCGTTCACGTCTACCTAGTGTCTGCCTTTTTCACTCTATATATTTTATCCAGTTTTCTGTAAATCGCGAACAAGCGATACAAGAGGCAAAACAACCACATGGGGGAGTTGAATGAGAGCTCTAGGCTTTCAACCTGTGTTGTAATCAACACATGATGTGTTGATTGCAATATGAAAGGCCAAGAGGTATCAGAGATCTCGGCCAGAGATCAGTGTTTGTGTATATTTCGCCTGCTCTTGCGAATTCCTTGCATTATTAAAATCTCTAGTTGATGGATTCATGCAGGGGATGAGATGAAAAGCTGTAAGCCTCCTCCCTGAAAGCTGGCTGCCTTGGATCAACATCTAGCGTGAACTGGGCGCCAAGGTATTGGTCCAGTGTGGTGAGAATGGTAAAGCACTGCGTACCTTGTTTCAAGGTTCGTAGGTTCGAGTTTCCTTTGGCCAGAGAGCAGTATTTTATATATATATATATATATATATATATATATATATATATATATATATATATATATATATATATATATATATATATATTATATATATATATATATATATACATTTCTTTTGATCTCGGCACCACTGCCGAGATCATGAGAGATCTAGGAGAGAGAAAGAATCTTCAGGCTCCGCTTCATCGTAAGGCGCCCCCAGTCACTGCAGCTTTTATCTAGGCTCTTCTCTTTTCCAGGACCTTAGTCCCTCTTCACCACCGCCACAATTAATTTCTTCATTCTTCCAAAAAATAAAAACTGTTTCTCTCCAGCCTTTTTACCACTTTCTTGAGCCTCCCAGAGCCCTCAATCACTTTCTGGACCCCTGAATTACCTCCCGGAGCCTTCAGTCACCTCTTCCTCCCCATTTTCGTTCCCTGAAGACCCTCGTCCTTGAGCCGCCCACCTGGGTGCACCCAAAAGCACCCTCTTCATAGCTCACAATTGCACTAGAGTTATCGCGTTTTTGCTCCATCAAGTTTAACAGCTCTCTAAAGACGCAGGTGAAGACTCCTCCTCCTCCTCCACTATCCCACCATATCTTTCTTATCTTCATTTACCAGCATCACCATCTCGCAACGCAGTGGTACTGTAGAACGTTTGACTCATAACCGAAAGACTCCGGCTCTAATCCTGGGAATGTCTTCTTAAATCTGCTGTCCCTCTTGCCTGCCAGTTAAATAAATAGCTAAGTTAGTCGACTGTTGTGGATCACATCTTTGGAGAGGCCTAAACACAACTCCAATGCACCTAAGCCACACTACTTGACTTTCTTGGGATAAACCACAATAATAATCATCCGCGATTACTAATCCGAATAAAATATTTTCTTCGTCACCTCGTCCCTCTAATTTTAATGTTGTAACTATAACATACCACTAGTTATACAAGCTTGGTCGTTGGAATTCCATCCATATATTGTACAGGCCAAGAGCTGTTCTCAATCAGCTTATTAAAAATTATATTGAATAACAATGGAACACTAAATCCGCGTCGTCCGCGCAGTGTTAAGGTCTGGAGGAGTCTTGATAACCTTTTCCCTTCATCACTGTCTCCGACCAGCAAGGTCTGCAGGAGCCTTGACAACCCGTTCCCTTCATGACGGTCTCCGACCAGCAAGGTCTGCAGGAGCCTTGACAACCCGTTCCCTTCATGACGGTCTCCGACCAGCAAGGTCTGCAGGAGCCTTGACAACCCGTTCCCTTCATCACGGTCTCCGACCAGCAAGGTCTGCAGGAGCCTTGACAACCGTTCCCTTCATCACGGTCTCCGACCAGCAAGGTCTGCAGGAGCCTTGACAACCCGTTCCCTTCATGACGGTCTCGACCAGCAAGGTCTGCAGGAGCCTTGACAACCCGTTCCCTTCATGACGGTCTCCGACCAGCAAGATCTGCAGGAGCCTTGACAACCCGTTCCCCTTTATGACGGTCTCCGACCAGCAAGGTCTGCAGGAGCCTTGACAACCCGTTTCCCTTCATGACGGTCTCCGACCAGCAAGGTCTGCAGGAGCCTTGACAACCCGTTCCTTCATGACGGTCTCCGACCAGCAAGGTCTGCAGGAGCCTTGACAACCCGTTCCCTTCATCACGGTCTCCGACCAGCAAGGTCTGCAGGAGCCTTGACAACCCGTTCCCTTCATCACGGTCTCCGACCAGCAAGGTCTGCAGGAGCCTTGACAACCCGTTCCCTTCATCACGGTCTCCGACCAGCAAGGTCTGCAGGAGCCTTGACAACCCGTTCCCTTCATGACGGTCTCCGACCAGCAAGGTCTGCAGGAGCCTTGACAACCCGTTCCCTTCATGACGGTCTCCGACCAGCAAGGTCTGCAGGAGCCTTGACAACCCGTTCCCTTCATGACGGTCTCCGACCAGCAAGGTCTGCAGGAGCCTTGACAACCCGTTCCCTTCATGACGGTCTCCGACCAGCAAGGTCTGCAGGAGCCTTGACAACCCGTTCCCTTCATGACGGTCTCCGACCAGCAAGGTCTGCAGGAGCCTTGACAACCGTCCCCTTCATGACGGTCTCCGACCAGCAAGGTCTGCAGGAGCCTTGACAACCCGTTCCCTTCATGACGGTCTCCGACCAGCAAGGTCTGCAGGAGCCTTGACAACCCGTTCCCTTCATGACGGTCTCCGACCAGCAAGGTCTGCAGGAAACCTTGACAACCCGTTCCCTTCATCACGGTCTCCGACCAGCAAGGTCTGCAGGAGCCTTGACAACCCGTTCCCTTCATCACGGTCTCCGACCAGCAAGGTCTGCAGGAGCCTTGACAACCCCTTCCCTTCATGATGGTCTCCGACCAGCAAGGTCTGCAGGAGCCTTGACAACCCGTTCCCTTCATGACGGTCTCCGACCAGCAAGGTCTGCAGGAGCCTTGACAACCCGTTCCCTTCATGACGGTCTCCCCACCAGCAAGGTCTGCAGGAGCCTTGACAACCCGTTCCCTTCATCACGGTCTCCGACCAGCAAGGTCTGCAGGAAGCCTTGACAACCCGTTCCCTTCATGACGGTCTCCGACCAGCAAGGTCTGCAGGAGCCTTGACAACCCGTTCCCTTCATGACGGTCTCCGACCAGCAAGGTCTGCAGGAGCCTTGACAACCCGTTCCCTTCATCACGGTCTCCGACCAGCAAGGTCTGCAGGAGCCTTGACAACCCGTTCCCTTCATCACGGTCTCCGACCAGCAAGGTTTTGCAGGAGGCCTTGACAACCCGTTCCCTTCTACTTCCATCAGGTCTCGACCAGCCCCTAGGTCTGGCAAGGGGAGCCTTGGCAACCCGTTCCCTTCATCACGGTCTCCGACCAGCAAGGTCTGCAGGAGCCTTGGCAACCCGTTCCCTTCATCACGGCTTCCACCAGTAAGTCTAATATAAATACTACATGGCATTTATTGTATTATATTAAAAATACTGGAGTTAGCATTCATTATATTTTAAATACCTGACCTAGAATTTGTTATATAGTAAGTTTTTTGTCTTAGTTGAGTAATACATGTCAGATGTTCCCACTACCTGTGTTACGTCAGTGTTGTTCCCACTACCTGTGTTACGTCAGTGTTGTTCTCACTACCTGTGTTACGTCAGTGTTGTTCCCACTACCTGTGTTACGTCAGTGTTGTTCTCACTACCTGTGTTACGTCAGTGTTGTTCCCACTACCTGTGTTACGTCAGTGTTGTTCTCACTACCTGTGTTACGTCAGTGTTGCTCCCACTACCTGTGTTACGTCAGTGTTGTTCTCACTACCTGTGTTACGTCAGTGTTGTTCCCACTACCTGTGTTACGTCAGTGTTGTTCCCACTACCTGTGTTACCTCAGCGTTGTTCTTACTACCTGTGTAATCTCATTGTTGCTCCCACTACCTGTTTTTCTTAACTGTTTCTACAAACTACATTCACCCACATTTTATCGAACCTCCCCATCCCCAAACTTCCATCCCTCGCTTGTCCAAGTCTTTCTCTCCAACCCCCCTTCTACTTCACAACTTTCCTCCCCACACCCCTTAAAGACATCCCTCCCTCACTCACCTCACTTACCGTGGGAGGTCATCAAGCCTGGACACCAAGGGAGACGTCATCTCTTAATAAAGTTTCTTTACTGCTTGTGTGAATTGCATTTGCAACTCGAGTACCTGCTTCTAGAAGTGCTGAACTGTTGAAGTGCTGAAGAGTTGAAGTGCTGATAGATTGAAGTGATGAAGTGCTGAAGTGTTGTAGTGTTGAAGTGCTGAAGTGTTGAAGCGTTGGGTGAATATTCTCCACATACAGCCATGTATCTACTGAGGTCAATTAATAAAAACAGATCCTCCCCATTGTCTCTCCACTCCCATTATTCTTCAGTGTCTCCCCAACATGTACAGTCTTCAATGTCTCCCCAACACGTATACTCTTCAGTATCTCCCCAACACCTAAAATGCCTAGTATCTCACAAATGCATATAGTCTAATATCTCACCAATGCTTATTATCTCTCACGGAAAAAATGTTTTTTTTTTCGTAATCTGTTAAAATAGATTAGAATCATGAGTGAGAATATTAAATTTTTCAGTCGCATGGACTACTATAGTATTTCTTCATTCTTGTTTCCTTCTGCTTTGTGTTCTGCTGACTCTCTTCTCCTTCCTCTTCTTCCTCCTCCTCCCTCTTTCCTTCCCTCTCCGTACTTCGATACGGTACGGGGTCTTAAGGTCAGAGCGTAACGCAGTTGTCGGCGGCTGGGTTGGGAAGGTGGTCTCTGCGGTGAGCTCCGGCTCTTAAGCACTCCGCTGTGGGGTTTTAAACTTTCCCATGACACGGCACGCTGTAACCAGATTGGCTGCGCTTAGCGGACGACTGTGTGACAAACCACGGCAGCCGTGGCGAGGAATGAGGTGGATTCTTACGCAGCTAGTACGTCGAGATGGGTGGAGAGAGGGGATTTACATGGCAAGAAAGGGGAGAGAGGGACCTTATATAGAGAGGTTGGAAGGAGAAAGGGACCTTACACAGTGAGGGTGGAGAGACAGGGACCTTAAATGGCAAGGATGAAGGGAGAGAAAGAGAGAGAGAGAGAGAGAGAACGAACCATTTCAAATTAACAATCCAACCAACAGATACTGAAGCTCTCTTACATAGGATATGGTATTCCAGAAGATCTTAACACACATTGACCTAGTAGCGACCCACAACAGTCGGCTAATATGTACAGATTCATCAGACCAGGGAACGGTTGAGGCTTGAACCCATGCCACCTGCAATGAGTTCAGTCCCATCTGATCCCTGATTTGTTCTGCAATCGTGTTATTATGATTCTTGAGTCAGGTACACATTTTACTGCTAGGTGGGCAGGAAAAGCAATGGTGTAAAGAAGAGACAGAATGCACAAATAACTTGCACATAGGAGAGAGGAGTGTGACTTTGTAAATGGTCAAAGTCTGACGGTATTTACCTTTTCTTTCTTTATAGATCAAGAGTATATCAGTGATTTTGCATAAACATTCCTTTTAAAATGTAGTTCAGACAACACGTTGGGTTTAAAATGATGATAATGGATGTGTTTGTACATATTATAATATCAGTTCTTTTAATTAAATGTAGCAGCAGGGAATCGAACCAGGGACCTTGCGATTATGAGTCGTATGTTCTCAACTAGTGAGATACGCGGTACCCCAAGGGATGGATCATACATGGCGGGAAGGTGCAAATTGGCTGAGAGGGACCTTGGAAATGCCCGGTAGGGTAGGCTTGGTACTGCATGGGGAAGATGCAGGAGCACACACACACACACACACACACACACACACACACACACACACACACACACACACACACACACACACACACACACACACACACATGCACACACACACACACACACACACACACCACACAACACACCATGCAGACACACACATGCAGACACCACGCACACACACACACACACACACCCCACACACACACACAACACACACACACACACACACACACACACACATGCACACACACCACACGCACACACACACACACACACACACACACACATGCAGACACACCACGCACACACAACACCACACACACACACACACACACACACACACACACACACACACACACACACACACACACACACAACACACACACACACACACACACACACACACACACACACACACGCACACACAACACACACACAACACACACACACACACACACACACACCACAACACACACAAGGTATGATAAAGCTCACGGCTCAGGAGAGTGACCAAGTAGCGATCAGTGAAGAGGCGGGCCAGGAGCTCGGACTCGACCCCCGCAACCTCAACTAGGTGAGTACAACTAGGTGAGTACACACACACACACACACACACACACACACACACACACACACACACACACACACACACACACACACAACACACACACACACACACACACCACACATGTGGGCTGTGGGAAGACAGCACAGAAGGGAACATCAAGAGGGAATATACCAACAAGTGTTGGATGACATACGAACAACTGAGGAGGAGGTGAAGAAGTTAAGTGACCTTGACACCTCAAAGGCGATGGGACCGGACAACATCTCCCCATGGGTCCTTAGAGAAGGAGCAGAGATGCTGTGTGTGCCTCTAACCACAATCTTCAACACATCCCTTGAAACTGGGCAACTACCTGAGAAATGGAAGACAGCTAATGTAGTCCCCTTATTTAAGAAAGGAAACAGAAACGAGGCACTAAACTACAGACCTGTGTCTCTGACATGTATTGTGTGCAAAGTCATGGAGAAGATTATCAGGAGGAGAGTGGTCGAACACCTGGAAAGGAACAAGATTATAAATGAAAACCAGCATGGGTTCATGGAAGGCAAATCTTGTATCACAAACCACCTGGAGTTTTATGACAAGGTAACAGAAGTAAGACACGAGAGAGAGGGGTGGGTAGATTGCGTTTTCCTAGACTGCAGGAAGGCCTTTGACACAGTTCCCCACAAGAGATTAGTGCAGAAGCTGGAGGATTAGGCACATGTAAAAGGAAGGGCACTGCAATGGATAAGGGAATACCTGACAAGGAGGCAGCAACGAGTCATGGTACGTGAAGAGGTATCACAGTGGGCGCCTGTTACGAGCGGGATCCCACAGGGGTCAGTTCTAGGACC
>NC_069409.1:37680155-37687655 GCF_026875155.1 Cherax quadricarinatus
TACGGATGATGATACCAGGCCCTACGTACGGGTGATGATACCAGCCCTACGTATGGGTGATGATACCAGCCCTACGCACGGGTGATGATACCAGCCCTACGTACGGGTGATGATACCATCCCTACGTACGGATGATGATACCAGCCCTATGTACGGGTGATGATACCAGCCCTACGTACGGGTGATGATACCAGCCCTATGTACGGGTGATGATACCAGCCCTACTTACGGGTGATGATACAAGCCCTACGTACGGGTAACGATACCAGCCCTACGTACGGGTAACGATACCAGCCCTACGTACGGGTGATGATACCAGCCCTGCGAAAGGGTGATGATACCAGGTCCTACGTACGGGTGATGATACCAGCCCTACGTACGGGTGATGATACCAGACCTACGTACGGGTGATGATACCAGACCGCACGTACGAGTGATGATACCAGCCCTACGTACGGGTGATGATACCAGACCTACGTACGGGTGATGATACCAGACCGCACGTACGAGTGATGATACCAGCCCTACGTACGGGTGATGATACCAGACCTACGTACGGGTGATGATACCAGACTGCACGTACGAGTGATGAGGCCTGTAACCACTAACAAATTTTTGAATAATGAGAGATCGTTTATTGTGTATGTTATGGCGCATTTATAATGTTTAATTGGTAGAAAAGAAAATATGGATTTCATAAATAATGTATACAACGTTCCAAACATTTTAATTTATTGTCTAAGAAAATATTGAAAGTAATAATAATTAGAAAAATACACAAATTTCATACGAAGTAGATCTGTGCAGGCAGACGTGAACACAGGTGTACATGGGGAGACTGGAACTATATTGCACCACAAGATGACAGACGCCGGACAATGTAGGTAACACTATAGTGGCGAATGGTGAGCTGCAGGTGAGGCTCAGTCAGGTATATATGGAGGTCCACGTACCTGTGAAGAGCGTCCTCACATACCATAAAGATTGCGACTGTCATGCACGAGAGGAGACAAGATTTACTGGTGTTACGGGATCTTCAAGAGAACTTGAAATCTCTCTTCTTCCCGAAATATGTATATTGTATAAATATGGGCTCTTATAAGACACTTTAGTATCAAATATATGTCACTGGAGAAAAAATATTATTATTATTATATATTATTATTATTATTATTATTATTATTATTATATATTATTATATAATTATTATGTACTATTATAATTAATTAATCTCAGGCGAAGGGTTTATATTGGAGTGCCAGCGTGGTCAACATGACTACGAGCGTAAGTTTGCACGAGCAGACAGATTTACTTACCGGATATTGAGACGAATCCCTCTGCCATATGATTAAAATACTACATTTAAGACATTTAGTACCAATATTCCTTGAGCAAACATATATTGTTATTCACTTATCTTAGTGATTATTATTACTTATATAATAATTAAAATAATATCAGCAAGTTGATGGTTAACTCACTTAAGGTTCCCAACAGGATTTTAGATAGAACTATTGAGATGCACTGTATTTTACTTATAAGTAAACAATCAAACTTCTTTATTATGTTAAATAATTACATGAGCGGCTGCACTTATCCGTGAGTGAATCTGTCCTTAATGACTACAATAAGATAGTGATGGAATCATCGTTCAACACATCTTTAATACACTTTAAGACTGTTTTTTTAAGTCCTTCTTTTTTATTTAAATATCCTTCATATACATCGTCCTTTCCAGATAATCTGTATCCTTGGTAAGACGAATTATGTGACGGACAACACGTTCCTCCTCTTCCTGAGTCTTTTCCACGCTTCTTTTAATAAAATTATCTCTTTATAACTCTTATGCAAATCTGTGGCTAAACAATTTCTCAACGTATCTCTATGCTTCCATTTTCTAATACCGTATTTGCTCTGATTGAAACCTTATGAATGTGTTCAGGTGTACAATTTTAAGTATCTCTATGACATAGCAGTTTAACTTGTTTTCGGAACTTAAAATGGATCTGAAGTGTTTATGGTTGAAATCAAAGTGGATTAATGTAAGTAACACTAACGGGCATTTCAGAACCAAAATTTCTGATTGTTTAAATGGGCTGTATATCCCTTGTAGCTTAGAGCTTCAAGTTACTTGAAAAGAAAATTAAAACAAACATTCTTGGGTCTGAAGTCACTACCACAGACAGAATGAGACAAGAAGCTTATTCGAGTATCTCTCATTAGGCGAATAACTGTAAACCGGCTAGAATTTAACAAGCAGGTTAGGTAATGCTTATAAATCTACTCCGGAAATTCATAGTGTTGAAAGTTAATTTTTGCTTGGGCCAGTAAGGCATTAGAAAACATCGTTAAATTGACTAAAAGTTCCACTGAGTAAATCATATTATGAGACCAGAGTTATGAGAATCTTTACCTGATAAGCAAAATTTCCTTTCCCCTATCTGAATCAGCTCATATTACCTATTTTAAAGAGATTCAGTCTCATGAACATCGAACACAAAACAGAAGACTTATATCGTAGCACCGAGGAAGGTGAACAACAACAACAGCAGTGACAGCGGGAAAAATAACTGCAGGAGTTTGTTTGCCCTTTCTACTACGTCGACGTCTTGCTTGGCCTTCTTGAGCACCTTACGGGCAGCCGGGTACGGCTCCACAACAGTGAGGGACATCTTGAGACGCTGGAGCCTCAGGTTCTCGACAAAGACGATGGAGACGATCATAAGGAAGGTCTCACAGATGAGTGCCACATACCATACGTCCACCAGCTTCAAATACGACGTCTTAGGAATAGTTTGACTCGTCTGGGAGAAGAAAGTCGCCTGCACCAGCAAGGATGTGAGCGACACCATGATGCGGTCCTGACGGAGTGAAATAAGCCGTGAATGCACAATAAGCATGGTTCTTTATTAGTACAAGTCGTATACCTGGTTTTTCTGTGAATATAATCGATAAAAAGACCTATATGATAGGTGTACATAATTAAATAAATCTGAATGAAGGCAAGGAGAAAAAATCAATAATTTCTGGCTATTTCATACGTTACCTGGAGGTTACCTGGAGGTTATTCCGGGGATCAACGCCCCTGCGGCCCGGTCCATGACCAGGCCTCCCGATGGATCAGGACCTGATCAACTAGGCTGTTACTGCTGGCCGCACGTGTGATGTAACACGCAGTCCAACGTACGAGCCACAGCCCGGCTGATCCGGCACTGACTTTAGGTATCTGTCCAGCTCTCTCTTGAAGGCAGCCAGGGGTTTATTGGCAATTCCCCTAATGCTTGATGGGAGGCTGTTGAACAGTTTTGGGCCCCGGACACTTATGGTGTTTTCCCTTAGTGTATCCAATGGCGCCCCTACTTTTTATTGGGGGCATTTTGCATCGCCTGCCCAGTCTTTTACTTTCGTAGGGAGTGATTTCTGTGTGCAAATTTGGGACCATTCCTTCCAAGATTTTCCAAGTGTAGATTATGATATATCTCTCCCTCCTGCGTTCCAACGAGTACAAGTCAAGTGCTTCCAAGCGTTCCCAGTAGTTAAGGTGCTTGACAGAACTTATACGTGCAGTAAAGGATCTCTGTACACTCTCTAGATCTGCGATTTCACCTGATTTGAATGGAGATGTTAATGTACAGCAGTATTCCAGCCTAGAGAGAACAAGTGATTTGAAAAGGATCATCATGGGCTTGGCATCTCTCGTTTTGAAAGTTCTCATTATCCATCCTATCATTTTCTTTGCACGTGCGATCGTGACACTGTTGTGATCCTTGAAAGTGAGATCCTCAGACATTACTACTGCCAGGTCCCTTACATTATTTTTCCGCTCTATTGTATGGCCGGAGTCAGTAGTATACTCTGTTCTAGTTATTATCTCCACCAGTTTTCCATAACGGAGTAGTTGGAATTTGTCCTCATTGAACATCATATTGTTTACCGGTTCCCACTGGAAAACTTTGTTTATATCTTCTTGGAGGTTAACCGCGTCCTCAGCAGATGACAGCCTCATGCAGATCCTAGTATCATCCGCAAAGGATGATACGGTGCTGTGGTGTATATCTCTGTTTATGTCTGATATGAGGATAAGGAATAAGATGGGGGCGAGTACTGTGCAGTGAATTTTTATACTGAGATAGCAATACTTAACGTAAATGTATATACTCTCTCTCTGCGTCTTTTCCTACTTACCTACGTACCTACCTGAAAGTCACTGAGGTCGAAGAAGAAGCAGAGGTAGCAGATAACGACCTGCATGAAGCTGGGGACGAAGGCGTTACCAATGTAGTAGCCGTAGAGGTTCTCAAAGAGGAGCTCAACCTGCAACATCACACATCTCATGTACCTTAATATTCCATCCCAAAATATTTAATTTCCTTCTCATATCTTGAAAGAATAGGGTTTTAAATTAAGGTTTTTACTATCATTGCTTTTCTTGCTCGTGGTGTTGTTGGCGCTGGTATTGTTTAATTGTTGTTGTTTAAACCGTAACTGTGATACGTATTTTTGAAAATGTTAAAAATTTTTTTTTTTCTTACACAAATAACACGCACATACGAGAAAGGAGCTTACGACCGAAACGTCGTCGTAAGCTCCTCTCTTCTATATGCAAGTTATTTGTGTATTGTTCCAGTCACGGTATCTGTGATATTTTCTTGATTTTTTCTTTTATGGCAACAAAACAATTTATGTGAGTGACAAGTCCTATATAAGACAGTTTTCACTACACCGAAACTTCTGCTAGAATTCAGAAGAAAGTGGTCCATTCGTCTCATTAGTACACCTGACATAATATCTAATGTTAAGTTATTAGACTACCGTCACAAAGTTGTTTCTTTCTATCATCTATCTCTACCATTATTTCTACATCTACTACCACATCTACCACTGGTATTTCTACTACTAATTACACTTCAACCACTAATTTTATTTGCCCTATTGCGGTAAACTGTAAATTGAATATTTGAGCGCTCTCGAGTATTCAACTATCTATCATTAGAACTAAGTGACTGAGCACAGGAGAGCACAACAGCTTGGTTGGTTTAGAGGACTTACCTTCTACGAGCCAGTAGGTCTGCTGCAGTGTTCCTCCTTGATTATGTTCTTAGGTATCCTATATAATAAATGATATTCCTAACCAATTTTTCTAGTGGTCAAGTATTATTGTGTGAGACAAATTTGAGCGTTTAACTGCACTATCTATTTAAACTTCATATTATATATATTTATATATATATATATATATATATATATATATAATATATATATATATATATATATATATATATATATATATATATATATATATTAAATATAGGGAGGTACCACCACTAGAACTTTACTGGAGATCCTCATCCTCAGAGAAGACAATAAACGTACCTCTGGGAAAACTCAAGGTTCTCCCTGGAGCTGTTTGAATATTTCCTTCTCCTACCACCCCCTATATATAATATATGTTATATATGTATTTTATTAACAGAATACATTGATAGAAAACGCAAACATGAGCACATTGGTACATTATATCAAAGGTTATGGATTTCCTCCAGCTCCTCTGAAGCCGGACCCGAGCCCAGTATGCAGCAAGCATTTCCCCTCTGGATGGCAACGCTGAGGCGCTGGAGCATGAAAGTGGCTGCCCTTGTGTCCCCGGTGGTGTCGATGAGTCTGGAACCCAGTTCTTTAAGGAAACGTGTGGCATGTTTTCCCCATGATCCCAAAGTCTCTGATCCCACTGGTACAAATTGATACTGTTGGCATATGTCCCTGTACTTGCCGATCTTGTACTCCTCCATATGGTCAGCAGCTCCTCCCTGTCCCTGTCGCCCGACACTTTGATGGATATAGGTGTCAGCCAGTGTGGACACACAGGTATAATCCCAAGCTAAGAGCTGGCCATTCTTCCAAGGATAGATGGTGATTCCGTCTGGGTGGTTTGCTGGGTTGTGGGTATTGTTGGCTGCTAGTGATCCGGGCTCCCTCTCGGCTGGGCATCCAGCTGTAGCAAGGGTTCTCTTTATGATGTCGTTGACCTCATTGTGTCTTGCATGCCAGTCCTTGGTTTTGGAACAGTTAAGATCATGTAGACCATATTGGTCGGCTTGCGCATCGCCGCAAATACACGTATATTCCGTGTGAATTGGGGCAGCAAGGCGCAGAGCCACTGCAATACGGAAGGTCTTAGGATCGAGGCGTGTTCCCATTGCCGATATGGGAGCTGTTTGGAGGAAGTCCACAGAGTGAGGATATATATATATATATATACATACATACATTCACAAACACACACACACACGCACATACACCAAGTATGAGCACTACTGCAGTCAAGTACCATGACGTGAGTGATTCCGTTATCCTTGAAGATAGTCATGTTCTCAGCCACCAGCTCGTACTCCAAGAGTCGCCGCTGACCACCAGTAAATAATACCCCAGGACCACTCTGAGGGAGAGAGAGAGAGATTAGTGATTATGACTGGAGGGAGGAAAAAGGCTTCCTTGAAGGACAGAAGTTTCCATTACTCAGGGTGAGAAACACTAGTCAATGTAGGATGGAAGGAGATTAATTTAATGGGAGCTTAATTAAAACCCTTAAGAAGATAGATAATAGCCCAAGTTGAGAAGGAAGAACCATCTAGTTAGTATGGCTGGAAGGATGAAGCCACTTTCTCAGGTATAGAGTGATCGAGGTAAATAGGATGGAGATCTGGTCAGGGACCGGTCCCCGAGGGCCCTGACCCTCAGAACACTATGTAGATTCCAGGTAAGGTAGCTAAACTTTGCAAGTTAGTTCTACTTTATACATGAGTATCTACAAAGATACATAATACATACCGATCGCCCCATCAGCTTAATATATACTTTACGTACACAATGGGAGACAATTATTAGGGTCAAAATATTTATTTTTCAAGAGAATAATAATCTGTTAATCGGAAACCAGACTGTATAACTATCATGCCTGACCAGTTTATTCTTTCTTCTTTATATTTTACAGAATACTGGGATGGAAGAGTCCCAACATATATAGTATCACTAAATTTGCAGAATCGACAATGTACCCCCGTCAAAGTTTGCTGGTCGAAATAAAGCACATTATATAAGAGACAGCACTAGCAACGGAAGCTACATTATCACAGTGATGAGTGTGATTAATTTTCCTACTGCCTGGGAGCTGAATTTCAGAAAAGAGGGAAATATTCCCAGTAACTTAGACCAGAGGAAGAGGGAGTGAGTGGGAGGTTAGATTTGATCTGATTAAAGAAAGAAAAGGTCCAGTTCCTCGAATCAAGAGCCCCTTCACTGATCCAAGGAAAGCCCCTCTGTAATAATAATAATAATAATAATAATAATAATAATAATAATAATAATAATAAAATTAGTAATAATAATTATAATAATCACAATAATAATACTGAAAAAATAATAATAATAATTATAATAGTAATGATTTTTATAATAATAATTATAATAATAATTATAATAACAATAAAGCTACTTGCTAGA
>NC_069409.1:37692655-37805155 GCF_026875155.1 Cherax quadricarinatus
CAGTAACACCATTCGACACAATAGCACCATGTGACACAGTAACACCATGTGACATAGTAACACCATGTGACATAGTAACACCATGTGACACAGTAACACCATGTGACACAGTAACACCATGCGACATAGTAACACCATCTGACACAATAACACCATGCGACATAGTAACATCATGTGACACAGTAACACCATGTGACACAGTAACACCATGCGACACAGTAACACCATGTGATATAGTAACACCATGTGACATAGTAACACCATGTGACACAGTAACACCATGCGACATAGTAACACCATGTGACACAGTAACACCATGTGACATAGTAACACCATGTGACATAGTAACACCATGTGACATAGTAACACCATGTGACACAGTAACACCATGTGACACAGTAACACCATGCGACGTAGTAACAGCATGTGACATAGTAACAGCATGTGACATAGTAACACTATGTGACACAGTAACACCATGTGACACAGCAACACCATGCGACATAGTAACACCATGTGACATAGTAACACCATGTGACATAGTAACACCATGTGACATAGTAACACCATGTGACACAGTAACACCATGCGACGTAGTAACAGCATGTGACATAGTAACAGCATGTGACATAGTAACACTATGTGATTCAGTAACACCATGTGACACAGTAACACCATGCGACGTAGTAACAGCAGTAACACCATGCGACACAGTAACACCATGTGATATAGTAACACCATGTGACATAGTAACACCATGTGACACAGTAACACCATGTGACACAGTAACACCATGCGACATACTAACACCATGTGACATAGTAACACCATGTGACATAGTAACACCATGTGACATAGTAAGACCATGTGACACAGTAACACCATGTGACACAGTAACACCATGCGACGTAGTAACAGCATGTGACATAGTAACAGAATGTGACATAGTAACACTATGTGACACAGTAACACCATGTGACACAGCAACACCATGCGACATAGTAACACCATGTGACATAGTAACACCATGTGACACAGTAACACCATGTGACACAGCAACACTATGGAATCTTCCTACAAGGATATCTCAAGAAACTTAATTTGCTTAGCTTCGGCGCATGTCTCGGGCACGACCTACTTCCACAAGTGGGTCCCACCAACCAGTGACGTCACTTAACTGCTGCACTTCATCTGATTCCAGTATATAAGAGTCCATCTTCCTGCCTAATGTAATAAATACTGGCTTCCAAGCTGAGGGACTCATTAACCCGTCTTCCACTACGTTTTTGTCTTGTTCTACAAGGCTTCGGGACTGATTACCTCGTTTTCTAGTATCTGATTCCTCACCACAATGGACTAAGTTTGTCTAAGAATGCAGGATAACAAAATCATTTAAAAATAGATTTGCACTAAAAATCTGAAATTTCAGAGTAAACACTCAGCCCATTCACTCACCTTCCATCACCCGGCTGGGATCGTCTGGCTCTGGCAAGGACTGACGGATCACAAACAAATCCTTTGTGTAAACATTAGCATTGACGGTGCTCTTGGTGCCGTCCTTGATCCGGTACTCGGGTCTCCACATGGCCTCCATGGGCTTGACCTCGTTCGCTTGAGGGTTAGGTCGAAGGTTCCTGTATTTAACGCGAGATTCTTTCCAAGTTATGTTGAGCACTAAGTCGGCCGCCACACGGAACTGCAGTAGATTTAGATCCCTGATAGACGTGATTCTAGTGGATATAAGTAGAGGCAGAGGGATATCACCTGGACTCGGGGGAGGCAAATCCGGAGAGTAGCCACTGGGGACGACCAGGGTACTACACTTGAGTTCGTCACTTTGGTCACTACAGTCAACAATCATGTTGCAGCGACGGTGCTTCTCGATGCAGTTGCCGTCGTTGCAGGTAAACTCCTCTGTACTGCAACTTGTTAAGAGCAGCTGCACCTGTGACTGTAGCCAAAATCAGAGATGATTACTTTCGGGACAATACGTGAGATAGATAAGTAATTATCGTATTGTTACTGCAGGATTTACAGAAGAGACGAGAACACGACTACATTTCATAGCTATGGTACAATATGTCACAACAATATTATCATAAAAAATCAAGGAATGGCTAAAATTACATTAACAATCTAGTTGTTGCAATAGGTAAACATCAGGTAGAAATAGGAAGGGCTAGACACGAGATGGATAAGTTGAGATTGATTGCATGCGCTGGAAACGTTAATGTTTTCGCAATAATTAAAACGTGGTTTAGTTTAAAATGCCAGGACGTACCTGCCGAGTGCTACATTCAGGGGTTTTAAGTTATTCAAAGTTGAGAGAGATAACAGGAAGACTCACGTCAAGCAGGTTATTTCCGCTGGGTTTGTTTTGTTACCAACTGTTTCAGAAAAGCAGTACCTGACTACTTGTTGGACTGAATTCCCAGTCAAAGAATTTCAGTCAATATACATAAAAAAAACAGAATATAATACATTACAGTCTTGTGGAACCTTAACACTTTCATCCTAAAGAAGCCTCTCTTGGTCACTTTCCAAACTCAGGGACCAATATACTTAAAATCAACTTCCCATGTCCGAGAAATTTTACCCAAACATATTGTGTGTGTTCCTTCCGCCCCTGTACAGTAGTTTTATGAGTTTTTTCTGACATACAGCGCTACTCAACTTCCTTCCCATTACCTTATTCCTGTGAAACAATTTAAACCCATGAATGTGGCATTAGGCAGGCACTTCCTTAAACTTCGAGTTAAATCACGTTTCATTAATTGTAACTACATTATCGTTTCCTGCTCATGAAGTCAATCTTCACTCGTTAAGCTTGCTGCTCATGAAGTCAATCTTCACTCGTTAAGCTTGCTGCTCATGAAATCAATCTTCACTCGTTAAGCCTGCTGCCCATGAAGTCAGTCTTCGCTCGTTAAGCTTGCTGCTCATGAAGTCAATCTTCACTCGTTAAGCTTGCTGCTCTTGAAATCAGTCTTCACTCGTTAAGCTTGCTGCTCATGAAGTCAATCTTCACTCGTTAAGCTTGCTGCTCATGAAATCAATCTTCGCTCGTTAATCTTGTTTCTAGCACTACGACTATTCGCATTATATATGATAAGAAAGATTTTTAAATCTTCTCTCTTTCTTCGTCTTGCCTTTCCATTACTCTAAATACTGACAAAACCTATTTCATTCAGTTTGGAACCAGAGCTGCAAATGTTCCACTTAACATAACACTAAATGGATCACCCATCACAAGACTCATAGAGGGAAAATTCTTAGGAATCCACCTAGACAGTAGCCTCAAATTCCAGACACATATACAACAAATTTCCAAGAAAATCTCAAGACAGTAGGCATACTATCAAAGATACGGTACTATGTTCCACAATCAGCTCTCCTTGCACTGCATTATTCACTCATCTACCCTTATCTCACATATGGAATTTGTGCATGGGGATCAACAACATCAAGTCACCTAAGGCCACTAATAACCCAGCAAAAGGCTGCAATCAGAATGATAACAAATTCCCACTCCCGACAGCATACTCCATCTCTATTCAAAAGTCTAAATTTGCTCACCATGAAGAACATCCACACTTATTCATGCGCCTATTACATACATAGAACAACACACGCAAACATAAACCCTCCACTCAAACTTCTCCTCACCAACCTTAACAGGATACACGACCATAACACAAGATCTCTTTTTGATGTACCCCGTGTCCATATCACACTGTTTAAAAACTTTATCCACATAAAGGGTCCAAAAATCTGGAATTCATTACCAGAACATACTAAAGTAACCAGGTCTGAAAATCAATTTAAGACTCTTCTAAAAGACCACTTACTCGCTCAGGACTAAATAATCTACACTCAATATTTAACATTACCAATAATTCTCCCCATTACTTAAATCCTAAAACTTCAAGACAACATACAGTAAATTGATCATCTTGTTTGTTATACATTGTAATGCGACAGATTTGTACAACTATAATGATTCAATAACGAAATGATCAAATTTCATTATTTCAAATACTCAATTGTACTTCATATTTAAATTGATTACAGTAATTTTTACCACTGAACCTTTCATTGCTTGTTAATATTAAGTTAATTTTAAGCCTTCCCATAATGCTCTGCATACAACGGACTTTTGGCATATACACCAAACTACTATAATTCCTTGTACAACCATGTATCATGTTCAATAAACTATATATATATATATATTATATATATATATAATATATATATATATATATATATATATATATATATATATATTTATATATATATATATATATATATATATATATATATATATATATATATATATATATATATATATATAATGCAAGGAATTCGCAAGAGCAGGTGAAATATACACAAACACTGATCTCTGGCTGAAGGAGACTCGAACCTACGAACCTAGGAACAAGGTAAGCAATGCTTTACCAATCTACCCACACTGGACCAATACCTTGGAGTCCAGCTTGCGCTAGACTTTGGTCTAAGGAAGCCAGCTTTCAGGGAGAAGGCTTACAGAATTCGTTGCATTGTTAATATCTCTAGTAAGGCTGATGCATGCAGGGGATGAGATGAAAAGCTGTAAGCCTTCTCCCTAAAAGCTGGCTGCCTTGGATCAAAGTCTAGCGCAAGCTGGACTCCAAGGTATTGGTCCAGTGTGGGTAGATTGGTAAAGCACTGCGTACCTTGTTCCAAGGTTCGTAGGTTCGAGTCTCCTTCAGCCAGAGATCAGTGTTTGTGTGTATATATATATATATATATATATATATATATATATATATAATATATATATATATATATATATATATATATATATATATATATATATATTATATATATATATATATATGCAAAACAACCACTCAGTTCCTTGATAATGTGAGTAGTCACGAAAGCGCTTGGAATTTCTCTATTCTTTCAGAGTGGTTGTTTTGCATATTCTGAAATCACCTGTTTACTGTGATCTTATTGTATATATATATATATATAATATATATATATATATATATATATATATATATATATATATATATATATATATATATATATATATATATATATAATATATATATATATATATAGTATATATATATATATATATATATATATATGTATATATATATATATATATATATATATATATATATATATATATATATGTCGTGCCGAATAGGCAGAACCTGCGATCTTGGCTTAAATAGCAACGCTCATCTTGCCATATAGGACAAGTGAAAATTTGTTCATGCAATAATTTCGCCAAAATCATTCTGAACCTAACGAAAAAAATATATTTCACTGTGTTTGTTCAATATTAAATTATTATAAACAAATCTTAAATATATTTAGCTGGGTTAGGCTAAAATAAATTGTTCTTTTTATGATAAGGTTAGGTAAGTTTTCTAAGATTCTTTTGGAACAAAATTAAAAAATTTTACATTAACATTAATGAAAAAAAATATATCTTTAAACATATAAGAGAAAATTTTAGAAAGGACTTAATTTTAAATGAGTTCTTGCTAATTGACCAGTTTTACATATTCGGCACGACATATATATATATATATATATATATATATATATATATATATATTATATATATATATATATATAATATATATATTATATATATATATATATATATATATATATTATATATATATATATTGCTGTTGTCATTATTCGTTATTTCCGAATAGATATCTTTTACATCACCTTGCTTGATATTAACTGATAGTATTAGTTTACTCCAGTGATAACTAATATTTCTAAGATTCATGTTAGAACAATCTTTGCAATTTATACTACCTAAATCAACGGTGCTGCACTCCGTTCTTTTCCCACAAACACCTTAATGACCCTTGTATAAATGATAGGCTTTAATCCAAACAATCCTGATGCGAATCTCTCAATGTATATATATATTTAAGAATCGAAGTATTCTTGACTGGTGGTATACAGGTGACACGCATCCTTAATGTCTCACGTGTAATGGATAGGTTTTTATCTAATAAACCAACCATCCATATACACAGAGAGGTATATATAGGCAAGTGTATATTCACTGAGAGATTATTTTAATCCCTAATAAAGGGATTTAAATATTTTTGATTGTTGATGCTCAGGTCAAATGCAGCTTTAATGGTCCTCGAGCAGTTGATGGGTTTTAAAATTAACTAACCACCCAATCAGTTATTTTAGATATATAAAGACAGCAAAATTTTATAAATCATATGTATGACACTCTGCTAAGTCTACACTCAAACAAAGTTTATCAATAGGAGGAATGTTATACTGCCTTTAGAAGACCACAAAAAGTTCTTGGTTTTGAAGGTCATAAACCAACGAACTGCCTTTGGCAATATATAACAAGATTATCTGAAGCACAATTCGGGTCTCAGCAATAAGAAAAAAAAGAGTGGATAAATGCATCTGTAATAGAGGGGTTCACTTAACATGACGTACTAAATGTATATAAATACTGAAACAAATTAGTCACGTAAGACATTTGCTTTATTACCTGCTTATGGCCACACTTGTCACCGTGGATCGTCCAGTTGTGAGAACCTATAGGGTACTCCCCCGGCAGCTCCTCCATCATCTCCGCCGTCAGGCCTTCATGAAGACGACTCACCATCACCCAACTACTCTCGTTCCACACAATACGAGTGTGTTCATGACCAACAAACTGTGGCTGCCGATTCTCGTAGCCCATTAGGAAAAATGAACGATCTAGTTTGGACTTCTCACATAGACCCCGGAGGCGAAGTTTCGGATGACTCGTGAAGTTGCACATGACACACACTTCCATGTCACAAGGAGTGGCAAACCAGGAAAGAGGGAAATTACTTCCTCCAACTGACGAACAACTACTCCTTTCCGTGGCAGTACCCCATCCCTGATAAAAATTATTAAACCTTATAGACAAACCATCAGTAAGTCTGACCCATCCACCTGTGGATACATTTCCAGACAGTCCAAGCCAGTATACAGTACCCCAGTCACTCAAACATGACTCCTCTAACCATATAAAGCTGTAAAACATCTTTGTGTTATCATCCTTGCTCTGCGGAAGGAGGAGAGTTCCCTTCATTATTTTACATAACGATCGAGCAATATCGAAAAACACTTTTTTCGGGAAAAGGTGAACATATACATAAGACTTCCTGCAGACGTCTTCCAATGCGATGGAGGACACATTGGTGGGCCCAACAGCCCGCAGCTTCGTCATATTTTCATCAACGTAGAGGATTGGCTGGTGCTCTGTTGTTATCTGTTCACAAGCAGTATATGCCTTAAGATACTCGTTTGCCAGCGCCACATCGTAAAGTTTCAAGTCGGCCACTTCACCAATGATCATCTGGCTCAATGAGAACCCGCCGTCTAATCTGTCCAGGTCCTGTCCCACCACCGCGCGTCCTCCTCCCAAGACTCTGACTGGACATCCATCAGTCATCTTGGAGCAGCTTGTGTTGAAGGACTTTTCTGTGAACTGTTCATAAGAGCATTAATAAATACATATTTAAATTTCACTTGGGATTTCAAGTTATACTTAAGTCGATAATTTACCGAAGAAAATTTAACAAAAACTTTATAAATATTACAACGATAAAACGTTTCTCGTCACAATTGTTGACGATCTCATTAATTCATCACTTGAGTTTGCCTTCTTTATCTACTTACCGCCTGGTCCACAGCCATCCTAACAAGGCTGGTCGAGGAATCGAACGCCAGACACACATGTTGCCAGACAAAGGGCTTCACTTTCACCTTCATGGACGTGTACCCCAACCCACAGCACTCGAAACTCAGCCTCTCCGCCTGCATTTCCAGCGCTAACCAGAAAAAAATGGTAGTAATTCAATAGAAATGCTGCATCTAATATTATATATATATATATATATATATATATATATATATATATATATATATATATATATATATATATATATATATATATATATATATATATATATATATATATATATATATATATATATATATATATATATATATATATATATATATATATATATATATATATATAATATATATAATATATATATATATTTAAATCTTTCCTCCGTAAGCCATGCGTGTTGTAAAAGTCAACTAAAATGCCGGGAACAATGGGCTAGTAACCCCTTTTCCTGTAAAGATTACTAAAAAGAATAAGAAGAAGAAAATTGTCAAAGTGGGAAGTCTGAATGTGCGTGGATGTTGTGCAAATGATAAGAAAGAGATGATTGTGGATGTTATGAATGAGAAGAAACTGGATGTCCTGGCTTTAAGTGAAATAAAGCTGAAGGGGGTGGGTGAGTTTCAATGGAGAGGAATAAATGGGATTAGGTTGTGATTGGATTGGATGTGAAAAGTGGATTATAGTAAGCGTGTATGCACCTGGAGAAGAGAGAAGTGTAGAGGAGAGAGAGAGATTCTGGGAAATGTTGAGTGAATGCGTGGGGAGTTTTGAATCAAGTGTGAGAGTAATGGTGGTTGGGGATTTCAATGCTAAAGTGAGTAAAAATGTTATGGAGGGAGTAGTAGGTAAATTTGGGGTGCCAGGGGTAAATGTAAATGGGGAGCCTTTAATTGAGCTATGTGTAGAAAGAAATTTGGTAATAAGTAATACATATTTTATGAAAAAGAGGATAAATAAATATACAAGGTATGATGTAGCACGTAATGAAAGTAGTTTGTTAGATTATGTATTGGTGGATAAAAGGTTGATGGGTAGGCTCCAGGATGTACATGTTTATAGAGGGGCAACTGATATATCAGATCATTATTTAGTTGTAGCTACAGTTAGAGTAAGAGGTAGATGGGAAAAGAGGAAGGTGGCAACAACAAGTAAGAGGGAGGTGAAAGTGTATAAACTAAGGGAGGAGGAAGTTCGGGCGAGATATAAGCGACTATTGGCAGAAAGGTGGGCTAGTGCAAAGATGAGTAGTGGGGGGGTTGAAGAGGGTTGGAATAGTTTTAAAAATGCAGTATTAGAATGTGGGGCAGAAGTTTGTGGTTATAGGAGGGTGGGGGCGGGAGGAAAGAGGAATGATTGGTGGAATGATGAAGTAAAGGGTGTGATAAAAGAGAAAAAGGTAGCTTACGAGAGGTTTTTACAAAGCAGAAGTGTTATAAGAAGAGCAGAGTATATGGAGAGTAAAAGAAGGTGAAGAGAGTGGTGAGAGAGTGAAAAAGGAGAGCAGATGAAAGAGTGGGAGAGGCATGTCAAGAAATTTTATTGAAAATAAGAAAAAATTTTGGAGTGAGTTAAAAAAGTTAAGAAAGCCTAGGGGAAGTATGGATTTGTCCGTTAAAAACAGAGTAGGGGAGTTAGTAGATGGGGAGAGGGAGGTATTAGGTAGATGGCGAGAATATTTTGAGGAACTTTTAAATGTTGAGGAAGAAAGGGAGGCGGTAATTTCATGCACTGGCTAGGGAGGTATATACCATCTTTTAGGAGTGAAGAAGAGCAGAATGTAAGTGTGGTGGAGGTACGTGAGGCATTACGTAGAATGAAAGGGGGTAAAGCAGCTGGAATGATGGGATCATGACAGAAATGTTAAAAGCAGGGGGGGTATAGTGTTGGAGTGGTTGGTACTTTTGTTTAATAAATGTATGAAAGAGGGAAGGTACTAGGGATTGGCAGAGAGCGTGTTATAGTTCCTTTACATAAAGGGAAAGGGGACAAAAGAGATTGTAAAAATTATAGAGGAATAAGTTTACTGAGTATACCAGGAAAAGTATACGGTAGAGTTATAATTGAAAGAATTAGAGGTAAGACAGAATGTAGAATTGCGGATGAGCAAGGAGGCTTCAGAGTGGGTAGGGGATGTGTAGATCAAGTGTTTACATTGAAGCATATATGTGAACAGTATTTAGATAAAGGTAGGGAAGTTTTTATTACTTTATGGATTTAGAAAAGGCATATGATAGAGTGGATAGAGGAGCAATGTGGCAGATGTTGCAAGTTTATGGAATAGGTGGTAAGTTACTAAATGCTGTAAAGAGCTTTTATGAGGATAGTGAGGCTCAGGTTAGGGTGTGTAGAAGAGAGGGAGACTACTTCCCGGTAAAAGTAGGTCTTAGACAGGGATGTGTAATGTCACCATGGTTGTTTAATATATTTATAGATGGGGTTGTAAAAGAAGTAAATGCTAGGGTGTTCGGGAAAGGGGTGGGATTAAATTATGGGGAATCAAATTCAAAATGGGAATTGACACAGTTACTTTTTGCTGATGATACTGTGCTTATGGGAGATTCTAAAGAAAAATTGCGAAGGTTAGTGGATGAGTTTGGGAATGTGTGTAAAGGTAGAAAGTTGAAAGTGAACATAGAAAAGAGTTAGGTGATGAGGGTATCAAATGATTTAGATAAAGAAAAATTGGATATCAAATTGGGGAGGAGGAGTATGGAAGAAGTGAATGTTTTCAGATACTTGGGAGTTGACGTGTCGGCGGATGGATTTATGAAGGATGAGGTTAATCATAGAATTGATGAGGGAAAAAAGGTGAGTGGTGCGTTGAGGTATATGTGGAGTCAAAAAACGTTATCTATGGAGGCAAAGAAGGGAATGTATGAAAGTATAGTAGTACCAACACTCTTATATGGATGTGAAGCTTGGGTGGTAAATGCAGCAGCGAGGAGACGGTTGGAGGCAGTGGAGATGTCCTGTCTAAGGGCAATGTGTGGTGTAAATATTATGCAGAAAATTCGGAGTGTGGAAATTAGGAGAAGGTGTGGAGTTAATAAAAACATTAGTCAGAGGGCAGAAGAGGGGTTGTTGAGGTGGTTTGGTCATTTAGAGAGAATGGATCAAAGTAGAATGACATGGAAAGCATATAAATCTATAGGGGAAGGAAAGAGGGGTAGGGGTCGTCCTCGAAAGGGTTGGGAAAGAGGGGGTAAAGGAGGTTTTGTGGGCGAGGGGTTTGGACTTCCAGCAAGCGTGCATGAGCGTGTTAGATAGGAGTGAATGGAGACGAATGATACTTGGGACTGACGATCTGTTGGAGTGTGAGCAGGGTATATTTAGTGAAGGGATTCAGGGAAACCGGTTATTTTCATATAGTCGGACTTGAGTCCTGGAAATGGGAAGTACAATGCCTGCACTTTAAAGGAGTGGTTTGGGATATTGGCAGTTTGGAGGGATATGTTGTGTATCTTTATACGTATATGCTTCTAAACTGTTGTATTCTGGGCACCTCTGCAAAAGCAGTGATAATGTGTGAGTGTGGTGAAAGTGTTGAATGATGATGAAAGTGTTTTCTTTTTGGGGATTTTCTTTCTTTTTTGGGTCACCCTGCCTCGGTGGGAGACGACCGACTTGTTGAATATATTATATATATATATTATATATATATATATATATATATATATATATATATATATATATATATATATTTATATATATATATATATATATATATATATATATATATATATATTATATACTCGACATTGGGAATGAGAAGAATGATGCTTGATATCTCTAATACGTCTGTATATTGAGGCTAAGAATTGCTTGTCTGTACTGCCTTGTCTCCTTTTCTATCCTTTCATTCGGCTCGGCTATATACTTCTACTCCCTAAGAAGCTATATCTACTTCCTAGCTTCCTGCAGTTCTGCCTTCGTTTGAAAATTCATCTGCTCGAACCTCAGGAGAGATATCGTAAACACTTCAGTTGCACTAGCACTGAGAATCCATCAATCACATCTTCACAATACACAGGTCAGCTCACTACTGGTGGACATCAACAAAAATACTCACTCACTGATAACATGTTGTCAACATTTGCGGCATGGTAGCTGAATAAAGCGGCGCTCCTGGTGAACTGGAACTGCTTCAGGTGCATACAAAGAGTAACCTGCAAGGTAAACTTAGGTCTTAGAGAAGAATATTAAGAGAGCAACAGAGCAATGGTGAACACACTAGGTGAAGTGGCCAGTCTTAAGAGCTCACATGGGTAGGGCAAAATTACTAGTTATGGGTATATTCAGTCACAAGGAGACTGACTGGGAAATCTGGAGCCACACAGGGGACCCGAAACATTGAGAGAGCCAAGATGATGGATGTGGTACTGGAAAACTTCATGCATCAACGTGCTAGGGACACTACCAGAGAGAGAAAAAGTAAAGGATGAACCAGCAAGACTGGATCTTGTATTCACCTTGAGTAGTTCAGACATCAAGAACATCACATACCAAAGGCCCCTCAGAGCTAGTGATTACGTGATTCTGAGCTTCAAATACATAGTAGAATTACAGGTGGAGAGGGAAGCAGGAGTAGGATGGGAGAAGTCAAACTACAAAAGGAACGACTACACAGACATGAGGAATTTCTTGCAAGAGGTTCAGTGGAAAAGAGAAATGGTGGGAAAATCAGTAAACGAAATGATGGACTACGTGACAGCAAAATGCAGGGAGGCAGAGGAGTGGTTTGTTCTCAAAGGCAATAGAAATAATGGGAAGACCAGAACGAGCCCTTGGTTTATGCAGAGGTGTAGAGAGGCAAAAACTAAGTGTGCTAGAGAATGGAAAAGTACAGAAGACAAAGGCCCCAGGAAAATGAAGAGGTTAATCGAAGAGCCAGAAATGAATATGTACAGATAAGGAGAGAGGCCCAGCGTCAATACGAAACATAAGAACATAAGAAAGAAGGAACAGTGCAACAAGCCTACTGACCCAAGCGGAGCAGGTCCATGTCCCCCCCATATTAGACCAATGACCCACCCCCCGGATTATCCCAATGACCCACCCAGCCTGGTCATCTCCACTCAAGGATGGAGCACGGCACCAGACCCAGCAGCACAAGCTAGCCAGGTCAACTCATACCCACCCACACCCACTCATGTATTTATCTAACCTATTTTTAAAACTACACAACGTTTTAGCCTCAATAACTGTACTCGGGAGTTTGTTCCACTCATCCACAACTCTATTACCAAACCAGTGCTTTCCTATATCCTTCCTGAATCTGAATTTTTCCAACTTGAAACCATTGTTGCGAGTCCTGTCATGGCTGGAAATTTTCAGCACGTTATTTACATCCCCTTTATTTATTCCTGTTTTCCATTTGTACACCTCGATCATATCCCCCCTAATTCTATGCCTTTCGAGAGAGTGCAGATTCAGGGCCCTCAGTCTATCCTCATAGGGAAGATTTCTGATACATGGGATCATCTTTGTCATCCTTCTTTGTACGTTTTCCAGAGCATTTATATCCATTCTGTAATGCGGTGACCAAAACTGAGCAGCATAGTCTAAATGAGGCCTAACCAAGGATATATAGAGTTGAAGAACAACCTGAGGACTTCTATTATTTATACTTCTAGATATGAAGCCATGAATTCTGTTAGCTTTATTGCGAACACTAATGCACTGTTGTCTTGGTTTTAGGTTACTGCTAACCAGAACTCCTAAATCCTTTTTGCAATCAGTAGTATTAAGATCTACATTATTTAATTTACATGTGGTGGCATGGTTATTTAACTGTCCAACATTTAGAATTTTGCATTTGTCAATATTAAACTGCATCTGCCACTTCTACGACCATTGCGTCAGTCTATTCAAATCATCCTGGAGTGCTCTAATGTCCTCATTAGAATGAATTGGACGACCTATTTTGGTGTCATCAGCAAATTTGCTTATGTCGCTATTTATTCCCTCATCTATGTCATTTATGTAAATTGTAAACAACAACGGGCCCAACACTGACCCCTGAGGAACACCGCTTGTGACGTGCCCCCATTCTGATTTCTCCCCATTTATGCAAACTCTCTGCTGTCTATTTGTCAGCCATGCCTCTACCCAGGAAAAAATTCTCCTCCTATTCTGTGTGCTCTAAGTTTCCTCAATTGCCTCTGGTGTGGAACTCTATCGAAAGCCTTACTGAAGTCCATATACGACATAGTATCGAAAGCCAAGTCTGACCTAAAGCTGTTGCATAGCCACATCAGTAGGAAAATAACAGTCAAGGACCAGGTAATCAGGCTGAGGAAGGAAGGAGGGGAGTTAACAAGAAATGCCCGAGAGATATGTGATAAGCTCAACATGAGATTTAAAGAAGTATTTACAGTGGAGACAGGAAGGACTCCGGAAACCTGGAATAGTGGGGTATACCAACAAAGGATATACCAAGTGTTGGATGGAATACATACAACTGAGGAGGATGTGAAGACGCTGCTAAGTGAACTAGATACCTCAAAGGCGGTGGGACCGGACAACATCTTTCCGTGGGTCCTTAGAAAGAGAGCAGAGATGCTGTGTGTGCCACTAATGACAATCTTCTACACATCCATTGAAACTGGGCAGCTACCTGAGGTGTGGAAGACGGCAAATGTAGTCCCAATTTTTAAGAAAGGTGATAGACATGAGGCATTAAACTACAGACCTGTGTCACTGACATGTATAGTATGCAGAGTCATGGAGAAGATTATCAGGAGGAGAGTGGTGGAGCACCTAAAAAGAAACAAGCTTAAACATGACAACCAGCATGGTTTCAGGGAAAGGAAATCCTGTGTTACAAACCTACTGGAGTTCTACGACAAGGTAACTGAAGTAAAACAGTAGAGAGAAAGAGAGAGAGAGAAAGAGAGGTGGGTAGATGCACTTTTTTTTTTTTTGGACTGCAAAAAGGCTTTCGACTCAGTTCCACACAAGAGATTAATGCAAAAAGCTAGAGAATCAGGCACGCATAACAGGAAAGGCACAGCAATGGACCAGATAATACCTGACAGGGAGGCGACAACAAGTCATGGTACGTGACGAGGTGTCATTGTGGGCGCCTGTGACGAGCGGGGTTCCAAGGGGGGTCAGTCCTAGGATCGGTGCTGTTTCTGGTATATGTGAATGACATAACGGAAGGGACAGACTCAGAAGTGTCCCTGTTTGCAGATGATGTGAAGTTAATGAGAAGAATTAAATAGGATGAGGATCAGACAAGTCTACAAAAGGGCCTAGACAGGCTGCAAGCCTGGTCCAGCAACTGGCTCCTCGAATTTAATCCCACCAAATGCAATCATGAAGATTGGGGAAAGGGCAAAGAAGCTATTAGAGTACAAGCTAGGCAGGCCAAAGACTACAAACCTCACTCAAGAAAAAAGATCTTGGGGTGAGTATAATACCGAGCACATCTGAGGCACACATCAACCAGATAACTGCTGCAGCATTTGGGCGCCTGGCAAACCTAAGAATAGCATTCCGATAACTCAGTAAGGAATCGTTCAGTACCCAGTACACCGTGTACGTCAGGCCAATATTGGAGTATAGAGCACCACTTTGAAACCCACACCTGGCCAAGCACGTCAAGAAATTAGAGAAAGTGCAAATGTTTACAACAAGACTAGTCGTGAGCTATGGGGCATGTTCTACGAGGAGAGATTAAAGGAAATCAACCTGACGACACTGGCGGACAGGAGGAATGTAGGGGACATGATAATGATATATAAAATACTGCGAAGAATTTACAAGGTGGACAAAGACAGGATGTTCCAGAGAGGGGATACAGAAACAAGGGGTCACAATTGGAACTTGAAAACCCTGATGAGTCAGAGGGATGCTAGGAAGTATTTCTTCGGCCATAGAGATTGTCAGGAAGTGGAACAGTCTGGAAAGTGACGTAGTGGAGGCAGGATCTATACATAGTTTTAAGCTCATGGAACAGGGAGAGAGAAGACCAAGTAGCGACCAGTGAAGAGATGGGGCCAGGTGTTATGAATCGACTCCTGCAACCACAATTAGGTGAGTACAAAGCTGAAAGCTCTCACCTGGTTCAGTGTAGGAAAGGGGTTGATGCCAGAGTCCATGTAACTCTTCACGGAACTCCTTCCATCCGTCTGGAATTGGACCAGTGACACTTCCTCTGCTCCAGCAGGAGACACAGCAGGTGTGCAGATAAATAGGTGAAAGTTGATCAATAATTTGACCAAAAAATAAAAAAAAAATCGATATTATTATTAAATGTCTCGCAAAGATACCTAAGGTAGTCGATTTTTTTCTTACGCCTCTTCTGATAAGTCTCAAACTTTAGACACTGGTGTATCTTACTTAAATGAAGATTCGATTTGTTAGTGGCCTATATAGATGCTAATTTGTCAATTTTTATTCATGCAAATGGAGCAGTTGTCTCAGTGCGATAACTCGAGAAAGCTTCTTATAACAGACATAAACTTTCAACTCAGGTGTCTCCTACTTAGAGGAAAGTTTTTAATATTATTAGACTGTTCAGATGCCAATTTGCAAATTATATTTTAAAAACCGTTTAGTAACATTTTCCATGTGATAAGAATGTCTCTTCAAAATGTAACTTCAAAATTGAGATGCTGATGTATATATTGAATTTAAAGAATTATTCAGATTAGCTTTAGTCTGTGTAGGTCCAAATCTGTCAAATTTCTAGTATATTTAAAAACGTGAGGGGTTAAGGCTTTTGGTGCTATAAGTGGAGAATACCTTTCTGCTCGGCTTCAAACTTTCAGCACTGGTGTTTTCAGTTTTAAGAAAGGTTCGCAGTGTTATTGGTTTGTAAAATCTCTAATTTTTCAGTTCTATTATATTTTATTAAGTTCACTGGTTCATCTTATATATAATTTAATTTGGATTGATTCTGGGCAGTGTTAGCGCCATTTTGCCATTTTTATTAGGCCAGTTAGGATGCTGATTTCTGTGCGATTGTTTAAGAATGTTTATAATGGTCCACTTCAGACTTCAGTACTTGTTTATCTTATTTAGAGGAAAGTTAGGTTCTTATCAGGCTGTGTAGGTACCAAACTGCCGTATTATATTCTTAATGCTGTTCATAGCTGGTAGATCTATCAGGGCTGTTACCTTTAAAAAAAATACAGGATTGTATACAGAGCGTTAAAACCAAATTATTATTTTTTATGTTTTATTATCACACTGGCCGATTCCCACCAAGGCAGGGTGGCCCGAAAAAGAAAAACTTTCACCATCATTCACTCCATCACTGTCTTGCCAGATGTTACAAAAAACGCGATTCTAAAAGCTTAGAGATCTCAAGTGAATACTAGAAAGGACTGCCCTTCTAGCATCCAGCCTGTTACTGGGTTTTCGTAACAATTAGTCAGTATCCTTGTCCAATTATCGATTATGAATTCAGTATGATTCAATAGTGCTTCAGGATTACAACTGGTAGGCTACTAACTTGAGAAAATAAAATTTAATAAATTTATTAATTAAGTCTAGAGGTATATTATCAAAGTAAATTAAATTAATTTAAATAATGAAAATAATATTAATCACTTCTCTCGTGTGCAATAGTATTGTGCTGAAAGCACATATCACATTTATAAGTCTTAAGTACCGTCTGGTACATTAACATTTAATAAGATATTACAAATATGTACAAATAAGTTTGTGTGTATGTGTGTAAGTGCTCTAAGTAGTTCGCTATGTCTCACGATTCGACTAGACTTAAACAAGTGACTGACAAAGTCCTCAAATAAACTAACTTCTTGACCAACTGGCTATCAGAACAGTCTGCTTGAACAATAAAAAGAATGCTAAGCCCAATAGCAATATAACAAGCAACTGCGGCACAATCAGGATCAAGGCGATAATATAATGACACTAAGTAGGGACCATCAACAGATCCTCCACAAAAGTCATAAAACTCCCATAATACTGAATCTAAGTTCAGCATAAGAAAATCACCAACTGTGATAGTACACAGATACCAGTACAAGTTAGGTCAGAAGCTACAGCTCAGGACCTGAGTTGCTCAGAGTGTCTAAGCGACACATAACCTCAGTACAACGTCGAAAATCAGTAAGTCTATACATAAGAACATAAGAACATAAGAACGAAGGAACACTGCAGAAGGCCTACTGGCCCATGCGAGGCAGGTCCAAGTCTCCTACCGGCTTAAGCCAATGCACCCAACCTAGTCAGGTCAGGTCACATTGACTTAAGGGAGGAACACGGCAACCGACCTGGTAGCACAAGCTATCAGGTCCAACTCACACCCACCCACACCCACTCGTGTGTTTATCCAACCTATTTTTAAAGCTACACAACGTTCTGGCCTCTATAACTGTACTCGGGAGTTTGTTCCACTCATCCACAACTCTATTACCAAACCAGTACTTTCCTATATCCTTCCTGAATCTGAATTTTTCCAACTTAAAACCATTGCTGCGAGTCCTGTCTAGGCTAGATATTTTCAGCACACTATTTACATCCCCTTTATTTATTCCTGTCTTCCATTTATACACCTCAATCATATCCCCCCCTAATTCTACGTCTTTCTAGAGAGTGCAGATTCAGGGCCCTTAGTCTATCCTCATAGGGAAGGTTTCTGATACATGGGATCAACTTTGTCATCCTCCTTTGTACATTTTCCAGAGAATTTATATCCATTCTGTAATACGGTGACCAAAACTGTGCAGCATAATCTAAATGAGGCCTAACCAAGGATGTATAGAGTTGAAGAACAACCTGAGGACTCCTATTATTTATGCTTCTTGATATGAAGCCAAGGATTCTATTAGCTTTATTGCGAACACTTATGCACTGTTGTCTTGGTTTCAGATTACTGCTAACCAGAACTCCTAAATCTTTTTCGCAATCCGTAATATTAAGATCTATGATCTTAATATTACGTTCTGTGAACAGAGTCTCCAGAACTAACAACAATGAGACCAGAGACGATCTTCCAACAAGGGCCAATAAGGTAGACTTAGGCTCTTCTTGTCAAGAATACGTCCAACCACCAAGCGAGTCTAGACCAGACTGAATACTTCAGGGGAGGTGAGAACACCCCCCCCCCCACCTCTCTATCACGTGATAGCTCCGTGGACAGTTACTGCCCAGCAACAGAAGCCGGCAGGGAAACGAGCAAAGAGCGATAATTACAGTAGTTAGACAATCAAGACTTGAACTGAGCACATAATATGTTACATTCTACTAACAACAGGTAACTAAGTCAAATAATAATATATAGCAATACATTTACGATTTAGCTATTATCGCAAATATAAGAAATATAAAATTATATGAAAAGGTAATAATGATATATATATACATATTAATCATTGCAACCCATTCAGGGGTTGCAACACCAGAAGGGTGCTTTACACTAAAGTTTTTAAACTGCAACATTAACACCCCTCCTTCAGAGTGCAGGCACTGTACTTCCCATCTCCAGGACTCAAGTCCGGCCTGCCGGTTTCCCTGAATCCCTTCATAAATGTTACTTTGCTCACACTCCAACAGCACGTCAAGTATTAAAAACCATTTGTCTCCATTTACTCCTATCAAACACGCTCACGCATGCCCGCTGGAAGTCCAAGCCCCTTGCACACAAATCCTCATTTACCCCCTCCCTCCAACCTTTCCTAGGCCGACCCCTACCCCGCCTTCCTTCCACTACAGACTGATACACTCTTGAAGTCATTCTGCTTCACCCCATTCTCTCTACATGTCCGAACCACCTCAACAACCTTCCTCAGCCCTCTGGACAACAGTTTTGGCAATCCCGCACCTCCTCCTAACTTCCAAACTACAAATATAACCATGAAAGAGAGTTGTAAAAATAACAACATCCAATTTTTATGAAATTTTAAAATTTGACAAATTTTTATTAGTTCGTCCAAACAGAAAAAAATGCCTATAGTGCTAAAAAAATTAAAAACTCTTATTTGTAACAGATATTTTTTGGTACTGCATTCACCAACTAAGGCTATTTACAGAACTTTTATATGATAATTGAAGTGTTTCAGGATATGAAAGTCCACAAAACAGAACCACATTGCAACAATACAATGTGTCATGATTTTCGGAGTCTTACTGTATAAATATTTTCAGGCACTCGGCTAAGTTCTGGCCGTTTGGCTAGAACTCATCCAAGTCAAGTGCTGAAAATAATGGGCCTTTTGGGGCTTTTGAGGTCCGGCAGGCGTGTTAAGAGTGTTGGCTTAAAGCACCTGAGACTCTTGGAGCTTGTTGGACCTTTTTGGAGGGGTTAGGAAGATCTGGTAGTTTGCTGATCCCCGGAGGGCATTCCGGGGATCAACGCCCCCGCGGCCCGGTCCACGACCAGACCTCCCGGTGGATCAGGGCCTGATCAACGAGGCTGTTACTGCTGGTCGCACGCAATCCAACGTACGAACCACACCCGGCTGATCCGGCACCGTCTTTAGGTATCTGTCCAGCTCCCTCTTGAAGACAACCAGGGGTCTTCCCGTAATGCCCCTTATTGCTGGTGGGAGGTCGTTGAACGGGGCTAGGAAGGGATGTGTTTCGATGTTGTAAAGCCGTCCATGTATCTCGAGATGTTTTCCAGCGTCAAAAGAGTGCTATCCAAGCGACTGGACCCAACCAACTAATTACCGAAAAAAGGCCAGCAAGAGACTGGTGCCCATTTTCCAGTATAATGAAATAATTGGCATCCGGACCTGAATAGGACTAAAGTTTTTATGGGGAATCAGTGGAAGGATCTCACCTGAGGTCGCCTCATTGTCGTTTCCTGGAAGATCTATGTTTAGAGGTATTAAGGCAAGGTTAGGCCTGTTAATTAATAAGAAACAAGGAAAGGCCTTTAAAATTTTTGATAGATAATTCTGTAGAGTCACTCGAAATGATTTCCACGAAAAAAAAATATGGAAATATTGCAGAATATGATGAGTGTTAAAAAAAGTTTATTGTCATTTTATATTGTAATTGATTCCATTTATGATTAACTTTTTTTTTGTTACCAAGTAAGTTAAAGTGAGTGATGCTCTCTTCTATGACCTCTCTTTTATGTCCTCTCTTCTATGTCCTCTCTTTTATGTCCTCTCTTCTATGTCCTCTCTTTTATGTCCTCTCTTCTATGGCCTTTCTTTAATGTCCTCTCTTCTATGTGCTCTCTTTTATGTGCTCTATTTATATGCCCTTTCTGTGTATTCTATTGCATGTATTTTCTTGCACCTACCCCCGCATATAACACACACACACACACACACACACACACACACACACACACACACACACACACACACACACACACACACACACACACACACACACACATAACTGTGACAACAACAAGTTGTGAATTGAGACGCTCAAATAATATTGACAAAAGATAATAAAAGTTACTAATGATAATTATGGCAGATCAATACGAACGTTCTGGGTGAGGGAGGAAGTGAAGTAGATGATGAAGGTGAAGGAGAAAGTGAAGTAGATGATGAAGGTGAAGGAGAAAGTGAAGTAGATGATGAAGGTGAAGGAGAAAGTGAAGTAGATGATGAAGGTGAAGGAGAAAGTGGAGTAGATGATGAAGGTGAAGGAGAAAGTGAAGTAGATGATGAAGGTGAAGGAGAAAGTGAGTAGATGATGAAGGTGAAGGAGAAAGTGAAGTAGATGATGAAGGTGAAGGAGAAAGTGAAGTAGATGATGAAGGTGAAGGAGAAAGTGGAAGTAGATGATGAAGGTGAAGGAGAAAGTGAGTAGATGATGAAGGTGAAGGAGAAAGTGGAGTAGATGATGAAGGTGAAGGAGAAAGTGGAGTAGATGATGAAGGTGAAGGAGAAAGTGAGTAGATGATGAAGGTGAAGGAGAAAGTGGAGTAGATGAGAGGTGAAGGAGAAGTGGAGTAGATGATGAAGGTGAAGGAGAAAGTGGAGTAGATGATGAAGGTGAAGGAGAAAGTGGAGTAGATGATGAAGGTGAAGGAGAAAGTGGAGTAGATGATGAAGGTGAAGGAGAAAGTGGAGTAGATGATGAAGGTGAAGGAGAAAGTGGAGTAGATGATGAAGGTGAAGGAGAAAGTGGAGTAGATGATGAAGGTGAAGGAGAAAGTGGAGTAGATGATGAAGGTGAAGGAGAAAGTGGAGTAGATGATGAAGGTGAAGGAGAAAGTGGAGTAGATGATGAAGGTGAAGGAGAAAGTGGAGTAGATGATGAAGGTGAAGGAGAAAGTGGAGTAGATGATGAAGGTGAAGGAGAAAGTGGAGTAGATGATGAAGGTGAAGGAGAAAGTGGAGTAGATGATGAGGTGAGGGAGAAAGTGGAGTAGTGATGAGGGAGAAAGTGGAGTAGATGATGAGGGTGAGGAGAAGTGAAGTGAGTAGATGATGAAGGTGAAGGAGGAAATGGAGTAGATAATCAGGATGAGAGAGAAAGTGGAGTTTTGATGATGGCGAAGGAGGAAGGAGTGGATGATGAGAGTGAAGGAGGAAGTGCAGTGGTGGAGTGGTAGTGGTGCTGGTGGTGTTGGTGAGTTTGGTGGATGTGGGTGGCGTGGTGGGTGGCTGGTGGTGGTGGTGTAGTGGTGTTGGTGATGGTGATGGTCATAATGGTGGTGGGGTGGTGGTGGTGATAACGGTGGTGATGGTGGTTGAGGTGGTGGTGGTAGTGGTGGTGGTGGTGTTGATTGTGGTGATGGTGATGGTGATAATGGTAGTGATGGTGGTGATGGTGATGGTGGTAGTGGTGGTGATGATGGTGGTGGTGGTGGTGGTGGTGATGGTGGTGGTGGTAGTGGTAGTGTTGGTGGTGGTAGTGATGATGTTGGTGGTGGTCGAGATGGTGTTGGTGATGGTGGTGATGGTGGTGGTGGTGATGATGGTGGTGGTGGTGATGGTGGTAGTGGTGGTGGTGGTGTGAATGGTGTAGTGAGGAATCTTATGATTGATGTGATGTCGATAGTGGAAGCAACGAAAGTAATGCACACACACACACACACACACACACACCACACACACACACACACACACACAACACACACACACACAGCACACACACACACCAACACACACACCACACACACACACACACACACATGCACACACACACACACACACACACACACACACACACACACACACACACACACACACACACACACACACACACACACACACCACACATGCACACACACACATGGACACACACACACATCACACACAACACACCACACACACACACACACACACACACCACACACACACACACACACATGCACACACACATGCACACACACACAAGGGAAATCAACCTGACGACACTGGAGGACAGGAGAGATAGGGGGGACATGATAACGACATACAAAATACTGAGAGGAATTGACAAGGTGGACAAAGACAGGATGTTCCAGAGATTGGACACAGTAACAAGGGGACACAGTTGGAAGCTGAAGACACAGATGAATCACAGGGATGTTAGGAAGTATTTCTTCAGCCACAGAGTAGTCAGTAAGTGGAATAGTTTGGGAAGCGATGTAGTGGAGGCAGGATCCATACATAGCTTTAAGCAGAGGTATGATAAAGCTCACGGCTCAGGGAGAGTGACCTAGTAGCGATCAGTGAAGAGGCGGGGCCAGGAGCTCGGACTCGACCCCCGCAACCTCAACTAGGTGAGTACAACTAGGTGAGTACACACACACCACATCACATACACACATGCGGGACACACACACACACACACACACACACAACACTCACACACACACACACATACACACACACATGCACACACACACATGCACACACACACACACACATGCACACACACACATGCACACACACATATGCACACACACACAAAAACACACACACACACACACACACATGCACACACACATGCACACACACACACTCACACACACACACACACACATGCACACACACACAAAACACACACACACACACACACACACATGCACACACACACATGCACACACACACACTTACACACACACACACACACATGCACACTCACACATGCACACACACACACACACACATGCACACACACATGGACACACACACACACACACACACACACACACACACACACACACACACACTGAACACCATGGACACACACACCACCACCACACACACACACACATGACACACACACATGGACACACACACACACACACACACACACACACACACACACACACACACACACACACACACACACACTTGTCGTGGGGGTTCGGAAAGAGATATGATGGTTGAAGGTAAACACTCTGGTTGGATGGTAACGTTATGTATTGTCAGACTGTGGTAAGGGATGGAGCCCAGGCCTGCCGTGTTACTGCCCTGCTCTAGGTCTAAGCGTGGAGTGAGAACGAGGCAGAGCGTCTCACTCACTCATGCTGTATCCCATGACGTCATAGTCACTAGGCTTAGGGATCTTCTATATAAACACTGGAGCTATGCAACACATGTAAAGGAGGATCAGCAACTATGCTGACAGCTCGGTCATGTTACATATGTCGTCTCGATATACACTACTATACTATAGGCTGAACAGGCAGGTGGTTCTGGGCTGATTCTATACAATAACAAAGACATATGTAACTTAGAACTAATGGATGGTATCATAATGGATGTTAACATAATGAGCTTTAACGTAATAGGTGTTAACGTAATGAGTTTTAACGTAATGGGTGTCAATGTAATGCATTACAACTTATAAGAACAAATCATTGTACAATAAGGATGGAATTGATATCGATCGATCTGTATTCATGCACTCTACGGATTCTGAGGAAAAATAATTATATATACACAAGGTGAAATTAACAGCAAAGGCAATCTGGTGCACTCAGATCATTACTGTCAAATTCTCAAAATACGGAGGGAACGTGAACATGAAAAAAAAAAAAATCTGAAAAAACTGATCAGTTAATAACAAAACACACGGTTGACAATTTCATTCATCTTGGACATCTAGTTTTACAGACTATGTACATTTAAATCCAATTCTGCGAGGGTGAGGTTTACATATGCAGAATGGTTATCATCTCTGGGAGGATCGAATTCCTCTGCAATGGCTAACACATGCCTTGACTGAGGGAGATCTGAACGAGTATCTACAAAAGATACTTGTGGGTTTCTCATTACTTGTCGAGTATGCAAAGCATAGCGACATTCAGGTTTATTATCTGACTGAGTATTTGAGGTAGAGGGTACAGAGTCAAGAGGATTGTCAGCATCTGTCACATTAGTCTGGGTAGCAATATCATCAACATCGCATACTGACATCATATGATCTAAATGCGATTCTTTGTACTTACCAGTACTAATTTCTCTAACCTTATACTTATTGCCAGTGATATGTTCTACAACTCGATAAGGGCCAACAAACTTTTGATCGAGCTTAGGCACTGCGGATGTTTTGTTGAAATTTGTCAGCATTACTCTCGAACCTACTTTAACTTTTGACGGCTTAGCACGGCTATTAGTTACTCTAGTAAATTCTGCTGTTGATTTATGAAGTGTTTCACGGATTCTTCTAAAAATACTCTGAGCTATGCTGGTACGAGTTGCTATGAAATCATCAGGGTTGTAATTGGGTTTCGGAGTGGAATATAACAACTCATAGGGTAAACACTTGTCTACACCATACAATGCATAATATGAAGTATCACCTATGGAAGCATTGTAAGCAGAATTTATGGCACATTGAACATCTGGTATAACTTCATCCCAAGTATCACTATTGGGGTTGATAGTGGCTCTCAAGACATCAAGTACTTTCTTATTGGTTCGTTCAGCTAACCCATTGCTGGCAGGATGATGAGGAACAATGGTGGATTTAGAGATCTTGTACAAGGTACACAAATTTTCAAGAATCTCATTACAGAATTCACCTCCATTATCTGTTACTAAGGAGTTAGGGGTGGTATGCCTGCAGATAATGCGTTCTTTAAATGCTTAAGCTACTGTCTCAGCAGTCTTATCTGCAATAGGAACTAACTCACAATATCTGGTGAAATGGTCTACCATAACACACAGATGTTTGTTGCCTTGGAGGGAACATTTAAAATTGGTTAACAAATCAAGGGCAACTCTTTCCCACGGTTCGCTAGTGGTTGGGTACACTTGGATTGGATTAGGACCATTAACATTTCCTTTATGCTGTATACAAACACTACATTTCTTGACATACTCAGAAATGTCAGTTGCCATACGTGGCCAAAAGTACTTCATTCTGGCTTGTTTCACAGAACGATCTATACCAGGGTGTGCAACACCTGGTGCATCGTGAACTAGCTGTAGAGCTACATTCACTAGTGACTGTAGAATTACTAACTGGTATACTTTTCTGCTTGGAGTACCCAACTCGGCTGTTCGATACAGTAATTCTTGACTCATTACAAAGTTACTAATGGGTGCTGGTGGCTTTACAGTAAGAATAAGATCTTCCTGGAGCAGGAATCGAATCACACCAGACCACATGAGATCTGTTCTTTGGGCGTTCTTGACATCCTCGGCAGTAAATGGAGGATCTGTAGTAACTACACTAACGTGTCGCGATAAAGCATCTGCGACTACATTTGACTTGCCAGGTAAATGTTCAAAAGTGGGATTGAACTCTTGGATAGTCAAGGTCCATCTGGCTAACCTTCCAGTAGGTTGTTTGTTCTGGAATAAAGGTATCAGTGGTGCACGGTCTGTCAAGACATGAACAGGGTACTGGTAAATAATGTCTCAGAAGTGCTTTAAAGACCATACTATTGCTAAAGCTTCTTGCTCCGTTACTGTATAATTATGTTCAGCCTTCGTAAGGACTCTACTAGCAAATGCAACTGCGTTGTACTTGCCATCAGTCTTCTGAGCTAGTACGGCACCTATGCCAATTGAACTAGCATCAGTTGTTAGATAGAAGGGCTTAGAAAAATCCAGAAATTTCAAAATGGGAGCGGACGTTAGCTTTTCTTTTAGTGTCTGGAATGCTCTTTCTTGACGGAAGGTCCAAACAAAAGGAGCATCTTTCTTAAGCAATTAAGTTAGAGGAGCTGCTAGACCCACAAAGGATCTTACAGCATCAGCAGTTTTGGGGGATGGAAAATTTAGTACTGCCAATACTTTACTTTGATCAGTCGTAACTCCTCTATGAGTGACTACGTGACCAAGAAACTTAATTTCTGATCTGAAAAATTGACATTTAGGTAGTTTGATCTTTAAATTGGCTTCTTCAAGCTTACCAAGTATTATATCAAGTCTTTTCAGATGTGTATCCACGTCTTCGGACATGACAATTACGTCATCTAAGTACACCATAAGTGCTTTACCTATAAGACCTCTAAAGATATTGGTCATGAGTCTAGAGAATGTGTTAGGAGAGGATCGTAATCCAAAAGCCATTCGAAGAAAGCGATAATGACCTGTGGGAGTGGAGAATGCTGTTAACTCTTGGCTGTCCTCGTGAAGAGGGACTTGCCAAAACCCTTGTAACAAGTCCAGGGTCGAGAAGACTTTGTTATCTCCGATGCTGCGTAAAAGATCACCAAGTACAGGAAGTGGGAAGCGATCTGGAATAGTTTTCGCATTTAACTTCCTAAAGTCAATCACCAGGCGCCAAGTACCGTCCTTCTTAGGCACTAGGATCAAGGGTGTATTCCAGGGTGAATTACTAGGTGCAATGACTCCATCATCGAGCATTTGATTGATCAATTCTTCTGCGACAGCAACTTGGGAATGAGGCATTCTGTACGCAGGTATATATATAGGTCTAGTACCAGGTTCAAGTGGAATACAATGGGACAATAAGTTCATTATACCCATCTTCTCACCTGGTAAGGCAATGGCTTTATGACGTTTGTTTAACAGAGTCAACAAACACTTGACTTCATCTGGGAAGTCAGTGGGAGCTAAGTCTTTCTCCTCAACTGGTGGAATGGATTGATCCAGTGGAGTGGATGAGGTCTCCCTGTTGAAATAGCACCAACCCCCTGGTCAGGTGGCACGTCATCCTGTACTTGAACAGGGTAAGGATAGTGAACTAGGTCAACGAGATTGGTATTTGCTTTGAGACGAACACTGTGACCCAAAGTGTTAGCAAGGAATAAATGGATCTTACTGTCTCTTACAACATGTAAGGAAGGTTCAACAAATAAACTCTTGACCTTGCAGGAATCACTGTCAACTAGGATGTTATCACCATCTGGAACATTAGGAACAACAACAGACACTCTAGTGAGAGCACTAGCCGCAACAGAGACGTCTTTCTGCAGATGGCATGTGACATCAACAAGAGATGGCATTACTAGTTTCAAGTAATCGTTTTCCGACAAGGCATCCCCTGTGGAGAAACTACTACTTGGACTAGCAGACATTGCAGGGATAGGCTGAGCACTCAAGGCAGTCTGTGTCCTCGGACACTTGAGGCAATACACTATCTTGCATATCTGAAGGTGTAGGTGGAACACAGATGGGAGTGACAGAGTTACTAGTGCCTGACCGCTTGGGTACACTACTGGAAAATGCATTGGCTTGTAAGGACTTAATCCGTACATCGTACTCGGCGGCAGTATGGCAGATTTCTGATCCAAGCTGGTAACCCCAAAATGGAATGATCAAGTCGTCAATTTGGGCATGCCATCGGTAAGGGTCAACCACAATGCGTAGGTCTCTCACAGAAACAAATCCCAGTAGAAGGTCACCAGGGAAAGTAATCTGGTCGACAACAAGAAAAGAAGCAGTAAAGTCTCTACCTTGGATAGAAAAGGTGAGTGAAGTCTGACCTCAGACACGCAGAAGGGAACCAGCTACTCCACTAAGGGAGGTTACAGTAATTGGTTCAACGAGGAGGACACGTCGTAACTGCTTCTCTTTAAACAAGCTAGACCTGATGATATTAACTTGTGCACCAGAGTCCATGAACACATGAACAGGCACATTATGGATAGAAGCTTGTACTAAAGGACCTATCATTTCATTTGGAGTTATGTGCAAACAGAAGGGTGGGTTGTCATTGGAGAAGGCATGTTCCACTTCATCCCCAAATTCCTCTACGTCAGGAAGTGTGAAGCAACATCAACAGCGGGATTGTCATTCTCAAGACTGGCTAAGGCTTCTTAGGAATTTTGAACTGGGATGGTGTACTCATTATCACCTACTGTCACGACTGGATGAGTAGACTGGGGTGCTCGGATTCCCCCGAATTGGGAAAATGAGGCTGGTTCTGGTTGTTCTGAGAACCCTGATCTCTATTTTCTCTCCTGGCTCTGCGGTTGGAACGGCCATGGAAAGATCTAGAATACTGGAGGTTATAGAGAGCATTACACTCGGATGTATCATGACCATGTATTCTGTGATAAGTACAATAAGGCAATTCAGACTGGTACTTACCAGCATTATGATGCCTCTTAGAGTGACTATCCAGGCAATTTACAGTGATGTGGTAAAGAATGAGGTTGATGGTAGTGAAGAGTAGAGGAGACCGGTTGCTGACTGCGTTCCTTGCTCCTCTGCACACATGATCGTAGAATTTTGCACTTAAATCGACAATGGACCCACACAGGAGGCTTTTAACGATGGCGCCAATGAAGAAAGAACACACTCTAGCTCTTGACCCCCTATGTGGTCCTTAAAATATGGTGCTAGAACCCATAATAAGAATACAAAAACAGTGGTAGTGAGTGAGTGGCTGAGTGAGGCGGCTGAGGCCGGGCGGTGGTGAAACACCGTGTGGTGACTGGGCCTATGGGATGAATGGCGTAAGCCTCACTGGGGACACCCTCACTGGCGCAAAATTATTCTAAGCCGGGCCAACTTAAAGCAAACCCACGAAATACCACAATACCACAGGGATGAAAAAGCACTCAGAATGGCTTGGAACTTGAAGCACAAGGCGATGAAGACTGTACCCACGTGGTTTGCTTGAGTACTGGGTTAAGACACTTGGGTTAGTTGCTGGCTGGCTTAGCTTAACCCTTCACACAGAATGGCTTGATAACTTCTAACGATGAGCACAGCAGGGGTGGAAAGCTGGCTTGGCAAGCAAGGCTGGATGGTATAAGGCTAGGCTGACTGACTCCCTCACCACAGACTGATATGCTGTTTGGCTTACTTTGCAAACTCGGGTCAACCCCTCGGGAGTGATGCAAATAAGCAGATAAACACTAATACAGAGACTGACCAGTGAATAATGTAGAGGCTGGTAGACGCTTGCGGTAACTGGCTGGCTAGGTCGAGCGTTACCCGTCTCGGCAGGCCCAGTGTCACAGGATGGCGACCGGCTCAGTAGAAATTTATCTCCAGAAATTTAAGACACTTGGGTTAGTTGCTGGCTGGCTTAGCTTAACCCTTCACACAGAATGGCTTGATAACTTCTAATGATGAGCACAGCAGGGGTGGAAAGCTGGCTTGGCAAGCAAGGCTGGATGGTATAAGGCTAGGCTGACTGACTCCTCACCACAGACTGATATGCTGTTTGGCTTACTTTGCAAACTCGGGTCAACCCCTCGGGAGTGATGCAAATAAGCAGATAAACACTAATACAGAGACTGACCAGTGAATAATGTAGAGGCTGGTAGACGCTTGCGGTAACTGGCTGGCTAGGGTGAGCGTTGCCCTTCTCGGCAGGCCCAGCGTCACAGGATGGCGACCGGCTCAGTAGAAATTTATCTCCAGAAATCGCTGTAATCGTCAGAATTACAGGCCCTCTGCTGGCACTAATTTGTCGTGGGGGTTCGGAAGGAGATATGATGGTTGAAGATAAACACTCTGGTTGGACGGTAACGCTATGTATTGTCAGACTGTGGTAAGGGATGGAGCCCAGGCCTGCCATATTACTGCCCTGCTCTAGATCTAAGCATGGAGTGAGAACGAGGCAGAGCGTCTCACTCATGCTGTATCCTGTGACGTCATAGTCACTAGGCTTAGGGATCTTCTATATAAACACATGAAGCTATACAACACATGTAAAGGAGGATCAGCAACTATACTGACACACACACACACACACATGCACGCACACACATGCACACACACACACACACACCACACACACACATGCACACACACACATGCACACACACACACACACACACACACACAGTAGAGCTACAAGTGGAGGGAGAAGCAGGAAGGCCAGGACGAATGAAGCCAAACTTAAAGAAAGGGGACTACACAGGAATGAGGAACTTTCTGAACAGGGTTCAGTGGGACAGAGGACTGGCAGGGAAGCCAGTTAATGAGATGATGGAATATGTAGCAACAAAATGCAAGGAGGCTGAGGAGAGGTTTGTACCCAAGGGTAACAGGAATAATGAAAAAGCCAGGATGAGCCCATGGTTTACCCAAAGGTGCAGGGAGGCAAAAACCAAGTGTGCTAGGGAATGGAAGAAATATAGAAGGCAAAGGACCCAGGAGAATAAGGAGAGCAGTCGTAGAGCCAGAAACGAATATGCACAGATAAGAAGGGAGGCCCAAAGACAATATGAAAACGACATAGAGAAGAAAGGCAAATCTGGAAATTGTATTGTAACGCCCATCCCGTGGCTAAAACAAATCCAGGACATAACTAGGGAAAGGACAGTAAGACAACATGAATACATGAAGATGGAGGAATCCAGTTCAAAGAGGTTAGGGCGAACAGAACCAAAGTCGGAGATGTCACACGACATGGTGCTGATCGGCACCTACCTAGGTAGAGTGGACCTGATACCTAGATCTTTAAAGAATGGACAGATACTTCCTATGGTATTCAAGTTTGTACCCTAAATTTGTATTGATAGAAGCCACTGGAATGGCGAAACGGTCACAATAAAGATAACCAGATGTGCACATGTGTCTTACTCTCATCTTGTCGGTATTATATACCATTCGTACACAACATGAAAACGACATAGCAGCAAAAGCCAAATCTGACCCGAAACTGTTGTACAGCCACATCAGGAGGAAAACAACAGTCAAGGACCAGGTAATCAGGCTAAGGAAGGAAGGAGGAGAGACAACAAGAAATGACCATGAAGTATGTGAGGAACTCAACAAGAGATTCAAAGAAGTGTTCACAGAGGAGACAGAAGGGGCTCCAGAAAGACGGAGAGGTGGGGCACACCACCATGTGCTGGACACAGTGCACACAACCGAGGAAGAAGTGAAGAGGCTTCTGAATGAGCTAGATACCTCAAAGGCAATGGGGACAGATAACATCTCCCTATGGGTATTGAGAGAGGAAGCAGAGGTGCTATGTGTACCCCTAACAACAATATTCAATACATCTATCGAAACAGGGAGATTGCCTGAGGCATGGAAGACAGCAAATGTAGTCCCAATCTTTAAAAAAGGACAGACATGAAGCATTAAACTACAGACCAGTGTCACTGACATGTATAGTATGCAAAATCATGGAGAAGATTATCAGGAGAAGAGTGGTGGAACACCTAGAAAGAAACGATCTCATCAACAGAAGCCAACATGGTTTCAGGGACGGGAAATCCTGTATCACAAACCTACTGGAGTTCTATGACATGGTGACAGCAGTAAGACAAGAGAGAGAGGGGTGGGTGGATTGCATTTTCTTGGACTGCAAGAAGGCGTTTGACACAGTTCCACACAAGAGATTGGTGCAAAAACTGGAGGACCAAGCAGGGATAACCGGGAAGGCACTACAATGGATCAGGGAATACTTGTCAGGAAGACAGCAGCGAGTCATGGTACGTGGCGAGGTGTCAGAGTGGGCACCTGTGACCAGCGGGGTCCCACAGGGGTCAGTCCTAGGACCAGTGCTGTTTCTGGTATTTGTGAACGACATGACAGAAGGAATAGACTCTGAGGTGTCCCTGTTTGCAGATGACGTGAAGTTGATGAGAATAATTCACTCGATCGAAGACCAGGCAGAACTACAAAGGGATCTGGACAGGCTGCAGACCTGGTCCAGCAATTGGCTCCTGGAGTTCAATCCCACCAAGTGCAAAGTCATGAAGATTGGGGAAGGGCAAAGAAGACCGCAGATGGAGTACAGTCTAGGGGGCCAGAGACTACAAACCTCACTCAAGGAAAAAGATCTTGGGGTGAGTATAACACCAGGCACATCTTCTGAAGCGCACATCAACCAAATAACTGCTGCAGCATATGGGCGCCTAGCAAACCTCAGAACAGCATTCCGACATCTTAATAAGGAATCATTCAGGACCCTGTACACCGTGTACGTTAGGCCCATATTGGAGTATGCGGCACCAGTTTGGAACCCATACCTAGCCAAGCACGTAAAGAAACTAGAGAAAGTGCAAAGGTTTGCAACAAGACTAGTCCCAGAGCTAAGAGGTATGTCCTACGAGGAGAGGTTAAGGGGAAATAAACCTGACGACACTGGAGGACAGGAGAGATAGGGGGACATGATAACGACATACAAAATACTGAGAGGAATTGACAAGGGGACGAAGACAGGATGTTCCAGAGATTGGACACAGTAACAAGGGGACACAGTTGGAAGTTGAAGACACGATGAATCACAGGGATGTTAGGAAGTATTTCTTTCGGCCACAGAGTAGTCATAAGTGGAATAGTTTGGGAAGCGATGTAGTGGAGGCAGGATCCATACACAGCTTTAAGCAGAGGTATGATAAAGCTCACGGCTCAGGGAGAGTGACCTAGTAGCGATCAGTGAAGAGGGGGCCAGGAGCTCGGACTCGACCCCCGCAACCTCAACTAGGTGAGTACACACACCACACACAACACACACAAATACACACACACACAAACACACACACTCACACACTCACACACCACACACACACACACACCACACACAACACACACACACACACACACCACACCACACACACACACACACACAAACACACACACGCCCCACTCACACACACACACAAACACACACACCACACCCCACACACACACACACACACACACACACACACACACACACACACACACACACACACACACACAACACACACACACACAAACGCACACGCACACACGCACACACACACAGGAGGGTCAGGGGACACATGATAACGACATATAAAATACTGCGCGGAATAGACAAGGTGGACAAAGACGGGATGTTCCAGAGAGGGGACACAGACACAAGAGGTCACAATTGGAAGTTGAAGACTCAGATGAATCAAAGGGATGTTAGGAAGTATTTCTTCAATCATAGAGTAGTCAGACCGTGGAATAGCCTAGAAAGTGACGTAGTGGAGGCGGGAACCATACATAGTTTTAAGGCGAGGTATGATAAAGCTCATGGGGCAGGGAGAGAGAGGACCTAGTAGCAATCAGCGAAGAGGCGGGGCCAGGAGCTATGAATCGACCCCTGCAACCACAAATAGGTGAGTACACACACACGCACACACACGCGCACACGCACACGCACACACACGCACACGCACATACACACACACACACACACACACACACACACACACACACACACACACACACACACACACACACACACACGGGGCCAGGAGCTAGGACTCGACCCCTGCAACCACAAATAGGTGAGTACACACAGGAGGGTAACAGGAATAATGAAAAAGCCAGGACGAGCCCATGGTTCACTCTAAGGTGCAGGGAGGCAAAAACCAAGTGTGCTAGGGAGTGGGAGAAATATAGAAGGCAAAGGACGCAGGAGAATAAGGAGAGCAGTCTTAGAGCCAGAAATGAATATGCACAGATAAGAAGGGAGGCCCAAATACAATATGAAAACGACATAGCAGCGAAAGCCAAATCTGACCCGAAGCTGTTATACAGCCACATCAGGAGGAAAACAACAATCAAGGACCAGGTAATCAGGCTAAGGAAGGAAGGAGGAGAGACAACATGAAATGACCGTGAAGTATGTGAGGAACTCAACAAGAGATTCAAAGAAGTGTTCACAGAGGAGACAGAAGGGGCTCCAGAGAGACGGAGAGGTGGGGCACACCACCAAGTGCTGGACACAGTACATACAACCGAGGAAGAAGTGAAGAGACTTCTGAGTGAGCTAGATACCTCTAGGGCAATGAGGCCGGATAACATCTCTCCATGGGTCCTGAGAGAGGGAGCAGAGGCGCTATGTGTACCCCTAGCAACAATATTCAGTATATCTACGAAACAGGGAGATTGCCTGAGGCATGAAAGACAGCAAATGTAGTCCGAATCTTTTAAAAAGGAGACAGACATGAAGCACTAAACTACAGACCAGTGTCACTGACATGTATAGTATGCAAAGTCATGGAGAAGATTATCAGGAGAAGAGTGGTGGAACACCCAGAAAGGAATGATCTCATCAACAACAGCCAACATGGTTTCAGTGACGGGAAATCCTGTGTCACAAACCTCCTGGAGTTCTATGACTTGGTGACAGCAGTAAGACAAGAGAGAGATGGATTGCATTTTCTTGGACTGCAAGAAGGCGTTTGAAACAGTTGCACACAAGAGATTAGTGCAAAAACTGGAGGACCAAGCAGGGATAACAGGGAAGGCACTACAATGGATCAGGGAATACTTGTCAGGAAGACAGCAGCGAGTCATGGTACGTGGCGAGGTGTCAGAGTGGGCACCTGTGACCAGCGGGGTCCCACAAGGGTCAGTCCTAGAACCAGTGCTATTTCTGGTATTTGTGAACGACGTGACGGAAGGAATAGACTCCGAAGTGTCCCTGTTTGCAGATGACGTGAAGTTGATGAGAAGAATTCATTCGATCGAAGACCAGGCAGAACTACAAAGGGATCTGGACAGGCTGCAGACCTGGTCCAGCAATTGGCTCCTGGAGTTCAACCCCACCAAGTGCAAAGTCATGAAGATTGGGGAAGGGCAAAGAAAACCGCAGACGGAGTACAGTCTAGGGGGGCCAGAGACTACAAACCTCGCTCAAGAAAAAAGATCTTGGGGTGAGTATAACACCAGGCACATCTCCTGAACCGTACATCAACCAAATAACTGCTGCAGCATATGGGCGCCTAGCAAATCTCAGAACAGCATTCCGACATCTTAATAAGGAATCGTTCAGGACTCTGTACACCATGTACGTTAGGCCTATATTGGAGTATGCGGCACCAGTTTGGAACGCACACCTAGCCAAGCATGTAAAGAAACTAGAGAAAGTGCAAAGGTTTGCAACAAGACTAGTCCCAGACCTAAGAGGTATGTCCTACGAGGAGAGGTTAAGGGAAATCAACCTGACGACACTGGAGGACAGGAGAGATAGGGGGGACATGATAACGACATTCAAAATACTGTGAGGAATTGACAAGGTGGACAAAGACAGGATGTTCCAGAGATTGGACACAGTAACAAAGGGACACCGTTGGAAGTTGAAGACACAGATGAATCACAGGGATGTTAGGAAGTATTTCTTTAGCCACAGAGTAGTCAGGAAGTGGAATAGTTTGGGAAGCGATGTAGTGGAGGCAGGATCCATACATAGCTTTAAGCAGAGGTACGATAAAGCTCACGGTTCAGGGAGAGTGACCTTGTAGCGACCAGTGAAGAGGCGGGGCCAGGAGCTTGGACTCGACCCCTGCAACTTCAACTAGGTGAGAACTTGGTGAGTACACACACACACACACACACACACACACACACACACACACACACACACAACACATACACACACACACACACACACACACACACACACACACACACACACACACACACTCACACACACACACACACACACACACACACACGCACACACACACACACACACACACACACACACACACATGGATTTCCCTGGAGCATGTGGACGAGCATCTTTGGGAGTGTGAGATGGGGTGCTGCTGGCAGTGGATTAGGGTGTCATCATGTCTTTGCAAGTGAGAGGGTTGCCATTCGAATTGTTCTCTGCCTCTGGAGGCTGGAGGCTGCTCTCTACTGCGGCCATATGTGATCCACACACCCTTTGTGTACACGATTAAGGCCGTTACTGTTGAGTGCCCGATACACTCCACACACCTGACATGTGCCTTTACTTTCATTGTTGGGTGCACTGTTTCCTTGGTTTTGTGGTTGTCTAGTTGCATCATCTGTCATACCTCTATCTGTGTGGCAAGCCCGGGCTGAAGGTAATATGGCACATGGCACACACACACACACACACACACACACACACACACACACACACACACACACACACACACAACACACAAAACGAGTCCTTGGTTTACCCGAAGGTGTAGGGAGGCAAAAACTAAGTGCAAGAGAGAATGGAAAAGGTACAGGAGGCATAGGACCCAGGAAAACAAGGAGATTAGTAGAAGAGCCAGAAACGAGTATGCACAGATAAGGAGGGAGGCCCAGCGACAGTATGAAAACGACATAGCATCGAAAGTCAAATCTGACCCCGAAACTGCTGTATAGTCACATTAGGAGGAAGACAACAGTCAAAGACCAGGTGATAAGGCTGAGGAAAGAAGGTGGAGAACTCACAAGAAATGATCAAGAGGTATGTGAGGAGCTCAACACGAGATTTAAGGGAAAGTATTTACATTAGAGACAGGAAGGACTCTGGGGGGACAGACCAGATGGGACACCAGAAAGGGAAAACACCAACAAGTGTTGGACGACATACATACAGATGAGGAGGAGGTGAAGAAACTGCTAAGGGACATCGATACCTCAAAGGCAATGGGACCAGACAACATCCCCCCGTGGGTCCTTAGAGAGGGAGCAGATATGTTGTGGTGCCCTTCCCCAAAAATCTTCAACACATCCCTGGAAACTGGGGGAACTACCTGAGGTATGGAAGACGGCAAATGTAGTTCCCATTTTTAAAAAAGGAGACAGAAAAGAGGCACTAAACTATAGACCTGTGTCATTGACGTGTATTAATGCAAAATTATGGAGAAGATTATCAGGAGGAGAGTGGTGGAGCACCTGGAACGGAACAGGAGTATAAATGCCAACCAGCAAAAGGATTCACGGAAGGCAAATCCTGTGTCACAAACCTTCTGGAGTTTTATGATAAAATAACAGAAGTAAGAAAGAGAGAGAGGGGTGGGTTGATTGCATCTTCTTGGGCTGCAAGAAGGCCTTTGACACAGTTCCTCACAAGAGATTAGTGCAGAAGCTAGAGCATCAGGCGCATTAACAGGAAGGGCACTGCAATGGAATCAGAGAATCCTGACAGGAGGCAACAACGAGTCATGGTACGTAATGATGTATCACAGTGGGCACCTGTGACGAGGGGGGGTCCCACAGGGGTCGGTCCTAGGACCAGTGCTATTTTTGGTATTATGTGAACGACATGACGGAAGGGTTAGACTCAGAAGTGTTCCTGTTTGCAGTGATGTGAAGTTAATGAGGAGAATTAAATCTGATGGGACCAGGCAGGACTTCAAAGAGACCTGGACAGACTGGACACCTGGTCCAGCAAATGGCTTCTCGAATTTAATCCTGCCAAATGCAAAGTCATGAAGATGGGGGAGGGGCACAGAAGACCACAGACAGAGTATAGGCTAGGTGGCCAAAGACTGCAAAACCTCACTCAAGGAAAGAATTTTGGGGGTGAGTATAACACCAAGCATGTCTCGGAAGCACACATCAATCAGATAACTGTGCAGCATATGGGCGCCTGGCAAACCTGAAAAACAGCATTCCGATACCTTAGTAAGGAATCTTTCCCAAGACACTGTACACCGTGTATGTCAGGCCCATACTGGAGTATGCGCACCTGTTTGGAACCCGCACTTGATAAAGCACGTAAAAGAAACTAGAGAAAGTACAAAGGTTTGCGACAAGGTTAGTTCCAGAGCTAAGGGGAATGTCCTATGGGGAAAGTTTAAGGGAAATGGGCCCCTGACACACTGGAGGACAGGGGGTCAGGGGAGACATGATAACGACATATAAAATACTGCGTGAATAGACAAGGTGGCAAAGACAGGATGTTCCAGGAGGGGACACAGAAACAAGAGGCCAAAATTTGGGAAGTTGAAGACACAAATGAGTCAGAGAGATAGTAGGAAGTATTTCTTCAGTCATAGAGTTGTAAGGCAGTGGAATAGCCTAGAAAATGACGTAGTGGAGGCAGGAACCATACACAGTTTTAAGACGAGGTTTGATAAAGCTCATGGAGCGGGGAGAGAGAGGGCCTAGTAGCAACCGGTGAAGAGGCGGGGCCAGGAGCTAGGACTCGACCCCTGCAACCACAAATAGGTGAGTACACACACACAAAACACACACACAAACGCACACACACACCACGCAAACGCACACGCACACGCACACGCACAGCACACACACACACACACCACACACACACACACACACACCACACACACACACACACAAACACCCCCCACCACACACACACACACAACACCACACACACACACACACACACACACACACACACACACACACACACACACACACACGTGGGTCCGTGGGGTGAAGACGTGGGTAACAAGGCTCCGAGAACCTTGGCGTTGAAAGACGCGTAATATCAGCTAGAAGTAATCAGTGGTAGTGGAACGTCAGTGAACAATACTACGAGTGATAATTAAAGTTATTGTTAAAGAAAGTGAGAGGAAAGCTAAAATCATAATATTTCAAAGCGAAAAACCGGGGGTCTTAGGCGCTGTTGCCACATTGGCAGCGGTAGGCCTGATGAAGTGACGTCACGACAAGTTGTGTGCCATTATACATATGAAGTGAAGTGTATATAAATGTGAAGTGTATACTACCATCAGTGAAGAGTAAAAGTGAGGAAGCGGAATATATGGTTATAATCATCACGGGTGAAGGATCTCCAAAAATAGGGATTTAAGGCCTACGTACGACTACGTCATCAGCAGCTGGCAACTGTCAACCGCAAGTTTATTCGCCTAGTTGTGGTTTGCATGTTGACGGCCCTGGCTGGCCTTGTATACTGTTTGATACTGGTCACTCACTCCTGCAAGCTATTACCAGAATTAGAATAAAAAATAGAAATAGACATAGAGAATATATGTTGACGAGTGTGAGAAGGTAGGTGGGACAAGCTTTTAAGGGCAACATGGTAAGACGGTGCTAGGGGGTCCCAGGAGGGTTTAGTCAGGTCACAAGAAGTTGCGGCCAGTCATTACACCGCACAAGACTCTCACACACACACTCACACACACACACACACACGCACACACGCACACAGGCAGTGTTACTACCGGTAGTTATTAGCAGTAAGAATACTTAGGAAGCTAGGAAGTCCTCTCTCAATGTGAACAAGGGAAAAGGGATAATAACCAGCAACAATTAACACGTAAATCCAAAAAAGGGCAATAAGTGGAGAGAGTAGCATAATTGGGAAAGATAAATGAGACTAAATTTGTGCCTACACGACGGACCTCTCAACCCCCCCCCCTAACCCTCCCTCCCTCACACACAAGCACACACACACAAGGGTAGACACTCACACACACACACATACACACACATACACACATACACACACACACATACATACACACATACGTAAACACACAAACACACACACACACATACACATACACAACACACACACACACACCACACACACACACACACACAACACCCACACACACACACCACACACACACACACACACACACACATTCACACACACACATTCACACAAAAACACACATACACACACACACACACAAAACACACACACACACACACAACACCACACACACACACACACACACCCTCCGCCACTTGACACCTTAGCCTTAGCCACCTACCCCTCCCCCAAACCACCTAACCCCTCCCCAAACCGTCAAACCCCCGCCCAACAACTCCCTCCCTCCAATAACCACCTCCCCCTCCCCCATAACCATCCATCCCCTCTCTCCCCCAAACCATCTAACTCCCTCCCCCAAACCATCTAACTCCCTCCCCCAACTATCTCTGCCCCTCCAAAAAACCATCCTCCCCCTCCCCCACAACCATCCTTTCCCCTCTCCTAACCGTCTATTCCCTCCCCCTAACCAGGATGAGGACAAGGGCTCCAAGGACGAATCTGAGAGGGAGGAATGGGAGATAGAGCTCAAAAAAAGGGAGGAAGACTGGGGAAGGAGACTAGAGGCTGGAAAGGAAGATGGAAGAGGGGTTTTAGCAGCAGAATGCAGAAGGTGGAAGCAACAGGCCACAGCAGCAAAATCAAGATAGAGAGATTAGAAGAGGGGCTGAGACATCTGAAACAGCACAGAGAAAGATATTACAGAAGTAGCATCGGCAATGGCTACATCGAACACAGACAACAGGTCCGAAGGAAGCATGGAAACTAAACTGTATGCAGAGGTCCCGTCAAACCCACATGGGGCCAAAACAAAGACAGGGAGCACTCTAGGACAGAAAAAGAGGTTGGAAGACATTGATGGAACTAGGACATGTGCAAGGACCTTACCGATACCTGTGGGGGCCAGGGCAAGTGAGCAGGAAGGATAAACCAAGAACATAGGGGCCATAACGAGGGAAGGGACTGAAGGAAGGAACACTCCACGGGAAAGGAACTAAAACACAAACAGAGGATGCAATGGGAGGGCACAGTGGGAGGTTGGAAAGGGAGAGATCCGTGTTTGTTTTATGGGGCTAGACGAAGCCCAAAGGGGGAAACTTATGATGAAGAAAGCAGGAGGAGAAAAAAAAAGATTGAAGAAAATCATGAAGGTGATTTGGCGGGGGGGACATGACCCAGGTGGCAAATTTTCGGAGAATTGGGTGGTTCACAAAAAAAAAGGAATCGGCCTCTCAAAGTAATTTTCAAGGCAGAATCAAACCCCAACCATGATCCTGCAGGAGAAAAGCACCGGGTGAGAGGCAAGCAGGAGTTCCGGGGTGTGTACCTCGACCGAGACAGAACACAGGACGAAAGGAAGACAATGAAAGAGAGAGTTCAAAAACGAAAGGAGAAATGGGAGGAAATGAAAAAGGGGAGCAGAATAACCCAGGATCAAATGGAAGGAACAAGCGCAAACCCCCCAGAAAAAACCTGCAGAAGGACTCCAGCCACGACACCCCCAAGGCAAACTGAACATTCCAAACCAACCATCCACACACCCCATCCCTCTGTTTCCACCCCCGCACCACAGTTACAGTATTAGAACAGAAGTTGAAGGGTTTTGGTACACAAATGCAGATGGATTAACGAATAAACATGAGGAATGGCAAGAAAGAATCAATGAGAAGTCCCCAGAAAATCATAGCAGTTACAGAAACAAAACTCATGGAGAACAATAACAGATGCAATCTTCCCACAAGGATACCAGATCATGAGGAAAGATAGAAGGGGTAGGGGGGGGGGTGGGGTTGCTCCTGCTCCCTAAAAAACAGATGGAAATTCGAGAAAATGGAAGGAAAGATGAGACAGGAGAAAGAGGGCTACATAGCAGGGACAAATTCAGTCTGGGGAACACAAAGTGGTCATTGCAGTGATGTATAATCCACCACAGAACTGCAGGAGGCCAAGAGGAAAGGGAAAATGAAAGAGACAACAGAGCAATGGTGGACACACTTGCTGAGGTGGCAAAAAGAGCTCACTCCAGCAGAGCAAAGTTGCTGGTTAGGGGGATTTCAACCACAGGGAGATTGACTGGGAAAACTGGAGCCACATGGGGTCCCGAAACATGGGGAGCCAGGTGTTGGACGTGGTGCTGGAAAAACCCCATGCACCAACATGTTAAGGACATACCAGAGTGAGAGGGGAGGATGAACCAGCAAGATTGGACCTTGTGTTCACCCTGGGCAGCTCAGACATTGAGGATATCAAGTATGAGAGTCCCCTAGGAGCTAAACGACCACTGGTTCTGTGCTTTGAAAACATAGTAGAGCTGCAAGTGGAGAGAATAACAGGAGTAGAATGGGAAAAGCCTGACTATAAAAGAGGGGACTACATAGGGTTGAAGAACTTCATGCGGGAGGTCCAGTGGGACAGAGAACTGGCAGGAAAGCCAGTAAATGAAATGATGGAATATTTAGCAACAAAATGCAAGGAGGCAGTGGAAAGGTTCATTCCCAAGGGCAACAGTAACAACGGGAAGACCAGAAAAAAGCCCCTGGTTTACCCGACGGTGTAAGGAGGGAAAAACAAAGTGCAATAGAGAATGGAAAAAGTACAGAAGGCAGAGAACACACGAAAATAGGGAGAAACAGTCGCAGAGCCATGGAATGAGTACGCACAGGTAAGGAGGGGGGCCCCGCGACAGTATGAAAATGACATAGCATCGAGAATCAAACTGACCCGAAAACTGTTGTATAGCCACATCAGGAGGAAGACAACAGTCAAAGACCAGGTGATCAGATTAAGGACAGAAGGGGGAGAAAATCACAAGAAATGATCAGGAGGTATTGTGAGGAGCTGAACAGGAGATTTAAGGGAAGTTTTTACAGTAGAGACGGAAGGGCTGTGGGAAGACAGCACAGAAGGGAACATCAGAGGGAATATACCAACAAGTGTTGGATGACATACGAACAACTGAGGAGGGGGTGAAGAAGCTCTTAAGTGACCTTGACACCTCAAAAGGCGATGGGACCGGACAACATCTCCCCATGGGGCCTTAGAGAAGGAGCAGAGATGCTGTGTGTGCCTCTAACCACAATCTTCAACACATCCCTTGAAAATGGGCAACTACCTGAGAAATGGAAGACAGCTAATGTAGTCCCCATATTTAAGAAAGGAAACAGAAAACGAGGCACTAAACTACAGACCTGTTCTCTGACATGTATTGTGTGCAAAGTCATGGAGAAGATTATCAGGAGGAGAGTGGTCGAACACCTGGAAAGGAACAAGATTATAAATGAAAACCAGCATGGGTTCATGGAAGGCAAATCTTGTATCACAAACTCCTGGAGTTTTATGACAAGGTAACAGAAGTAAGACACGAGAGAGAGGGTTGGGTAGATTGCGTTTTCCTAGACTGCGGGAAAGGCCTTTGACACAGTTCCCCACAAGAGATTAGTGCAGAAGCTGGAGGATCAGGCACACATAAAAGGAAGGGCACCTGCAATGGATAAGGGAATACCTGACAGGGAGGCAGCAAACGAGTCATGGTACGTGAAGGGGGTATCACAGTGGGCGCCTGTTACGAGCGGGGTCCCACGGGGGTCAGTTCTAGGACCAGTGCTATTTTTGGATATATGTGAACGACATGATGGAAGGAATAGACTCTGAAGTGTCCCTGTTCGCAGATGACGTGAAGTTGATGAGAAGAATTAAATCGGACGAGGATGAGGCAGGACTGCAAAGAGCTGGAGAGGCTGGACATGTGGTCCAGTAACTGGCTCCTCGAATTCAATCCAGCCAAATGCAAAGTCATGAAGATTGGGGAGGGGCAAAGAAGACCGCAGACAGAATATAGGCTAGGGGGACAAAGACTACAGACCTCACTCAGGGGGAAAGACCTTGGGGTGACCATAACACCGAGTACATCACCGGAGGCACACATCAACCAAATAACCGCTGCAGCAAAACGGGCGCCTGGCAAACCTGAGAATAGCGTTCCGATACCTCAATAAGGAATCGTTCAAGACACTGTACACTGTGTATGTTAGGCCCATACTGGAGTATGCAGCACCAGTCTGGAACCCACACCTGGTCAAGCACGTCAAGAAGTTAGAGAAAGTACAAAGGTTTGCAACAAGGCTAGTCCCAGAGCTCAAGGGAATGTCGTACGAGGAAAGGTTAAGGGAAATCGGACTGACGACACTGGAGGACAGAAGGGTCAGGGGAGACATGATAACGACATACAAGATACTGCGGGGAATAGACAAGGTGGACAGAGATAGGATGTTCCAGAGAGGGGACACAGGGACAAGGGGTCACAACTGGAAGCTGAAGACTCAGACGAGTCACAGGGACGTTAGGAAGTATTTCTTCAGTCATAGAGTTGTCAGCAAGTGGAATAGCCTAGCAAGTGAAGTAGTGGAGGCAGGAACCATACATAGTTTTAAGAAGAGGTATGACAAAGCTCAGGAAGCAGAGAGAGAGAGGATCCAGTAGCGATCAGTGAAGAGGCGGGGCCAGGAGCTGAGTCTCGACCCCTGCAACCACAATTAGGTGAGTACAATTAGGTGAGTACTTGAAGTAAGGAAAATGGACAACGAGGAGATAGAACATTCAACTTCACACCAGACTGCATTACTCTACATTTGCCTAGTATGGGCTAACAGGCCTGCTGCAGTGTTCCTCCTTTCTTATGTTCTTATATAACTTTGCCGTTTGCTTTACTAGGATCAATTTTTATATCAGCCAGAACTTCCCTCAATTTCTGGTAAAACAGACTTTCTTCCTTATGGAAAGAGGTTGAAGGTCCACTGTTGTCTTTTACACCTCAAGTTACACAAGGGATGATTCCTCTCATTGATACAAGACTCGCCGGTCCATTATGATCTTCAGCAGGAACATATCAACGGCTGGTGGCTGCTGCAGGAACTTTTTGACAGGTAACCCCTTAGGAAAGTGAGATCACTACAGCTGAGGTAAAGTTTGATGTTATCTGGACAGGTTAGGTCCAGTTAAATGTATTTGCAAATCATCTGTGCTTAACTTAATTAGTGTCACCAACCTTGCATTTACAACCGGAAGGGCGTCTCACTGTCTTGGTAGTTTACTTAGCTGTTTGGCCTTCATAACTATTCACGAACAATAACACACTATTCTTGGCTTCCTGAGCTCCATCATAACAACTCTTAAAACATATTTGAACTCTGCTTCAACCATTTGCTCATCCAGATCATTCCACTTACGAGCCATCAACAGCCTGACGAACTTTCTGAGCTCAGCTGATTCAGTCGCGTATTTGTATCTTACCAATGCTCAATTTATCCCTGTCTCCTCTTTTTAAATAATCCCTCTCAGTCTGCCTTATCAGGTTTTCTGAATATTATGTAAGTCATTATCAGGTTTCCGATGGTTCTAATTGTAAGTGGAAAGAGGGAATAGATTATATGAGTTATGGAGAGCCACTGAGAAAAAAAAAGAATACTATGCATACTCTGTGTTCTCCTTTGCCCTTCCCCGATCTTCATGACTTTGCACTTGGTGGGGTTGAAATCCAGAATCCAGTTGCTGGACCAGGCCTGCAGCCTGTCCAGATCTCTTCACATTGTCTCCAGAGACACTTCTGAGTCTATTCCTTCCCTCATGTCATTCAAATATGCCAAAAGCAGCACCCGTCCTAGGAATGACCCCTGTGGAACCCCACACGTCACAGGCGTCCACTCTGACACCTCATCAAATACCATGACTCACTGATGCCTTCCTGTCAGTTATTCTCTGATCCACTGCAGTGCCTTTCCTGTTATACCTGCCCAAGAAAACGAATCTGGGGATGTTCATTGAACCTTGCCATATATTTAAAGCTTTTACTCTTTACATAAATTCCTTGCTTTGCTTCACCGTCAAGAACATATACTTGCTATCAGCGACAGTAGTTGTATAAGTAAAAGAGCAGAAGTAAACAGCAAGTACAGAATGTTCAAAATATAAATATAACTGACCAATCAATTTAACCGAACATTTCTCTCCATGAACAAGAAGAGCTTTTCTGAAAATTATCTACCTCTTCCTCAAAGAGATATGTAGACCTAAAGGAACAATGAACATAATTTACCAATAGAGATAAATTTTCTCACCAGTCGAGCCCAACGTCCACGCTTCTACGACGAACACGGTAAACAGGAGATACCGAAGATACATAGTTACCACTCTTTTAGTCCACTTTCCACCTACTTGCTGTAGTTAATGCATTCAACCACACTTCTTGTATAACAAGCAATAAGTTATATGTTTTGTGACTCGTCGTTGTCGTGTACATGCGCAGAGGTTCACAAAACTAGGAGCTGCTGGAGTAATTCTGAAACAGAGGACTTGTACATCAGGGATATCCTTCGCATTATGCTCGCCACGTGAGAAATCCAAGTTCCTTACAAAGACAACAGACAAGTGAGTCGTTCTCCCTGTCAGCAGCCCTTCTTCTCTAGTGTGTTCAGGTCAAGCTGGTCAGCTAAACACTGGACGTCAACACAAGGTAGTAATCGATTACATAACGACTTGTGTTGACAGTGCAACACATTAAAAAACCACGCCCTGCCATTTATCGTGGTAGCCCTCCCCGCCCAGGGCTTTCATGGTAATTATGTAATTATTGGTAGGTCAGTAATCTTACTGCAGTGTTAATGCTCTTACATCCTGCACCTCGCCGTGTTCCCTTTATATACTCTCATCAATGTGAACGTATTGTTTGTTATGGAATGGTAATGCTAGTGGAGAGGGATACGTAGCTATAATAAATGTGTCATTAAAGCTCCTGGAAAGTGAATCGTACCCATAATTATTGTGCCATTATTTACTTTTCATTACTTTTACCTAACAAATTGTCGGTAATTTTGCAAATGTTTATGTAGAGTCCTCATGTTTACCAAAATAAGGTCAAGCAGGTTGTTCCTTTGGTTGATTCTGTTACAATTCTAAATTCCCAGTCAAGGAGTTCCGGTCAATGTGTCTCTGAAATTAAAATCCTCAAGATAACTGTACTTCATAATCTTGTCGTGGAGCCTTAACTAAATCGTACCAAATAAGTCGTTCATGGTCGCCTTCCAAGTCCGGGGGAAAGGGGTCTGTATAACACACCTAAATTTAACTTTTCCCGTCCTAAAATTAATACCTATCTGGAGTCTATCTGGAGGGAGGTTCGGGGATCATCACCCCCGCGGCCCGGTCCATAACCAGGCCACCTAGACGGATTCTGCATCTGTTGCTGCAGTCGTTACTTCTTTTTTTATGCAGAAATTCAAGTTTCCTTTAACACATAGTACCACCTTCTTCCCGGCTTCCATTTCCATTTTTTTTCTACAAACGTTGAACAATTTGAAACAGGAGATGGTATGGGAATAACGAGAAGTTGATGATGGAAAAGATGCAAAAGCGGTAACTGACTTGAAAAGAAAAAGCCTCTGTTGTGCATATGAAACGTTGAGAAAGTTTCTAATTACTGGTGTTGGGTCGTTATCATCTACAACGTGGAACAACCTAACCTCCTGAATATAGCTCTGGACAGGCACGTCCAGACTCTTCAAGAAAATCACTTCTCAGCTACTGCAACAACCTCAGTGTCTCTTGCACGTGCAACAAGTCTATTCTTCAATGTTCTTTCTAGCATTGTTAAGAAAGTTTTTTTTTTCCTGTATCCTTTCCTTGTTTATCTTTACCTCTACTCTGTTTCTGTTATTATCATTACTCAGTATTTCCGATTTTTTTTTTTGTTCATCATTTGATAACAACTGAGTTTTACTGTGTTCTCTTGGTAATCGTTATTTCTAAAATTAATTGTACCAAGTAGACTTCTATAATTCGTATGGGTTACGTTCTGGGATATCGCGACTTATGATGTAAAGAACATGTGGGAAAAATAAGGTTGTGTTCTTGAAACTTAAAAAAAAAAAAAATCCGAAATACTTTTAATTCAATAATTAAAAAAAAATCTTACCTAAGACTGCAGACGATGTATCCCCGTACAATACCTATACTGTAGTGAAGTTTAAACAGTGAAAAACAAGAAGAGAATACAAGTAGCTAAAAGATAAATAATTATGTAAAATACTGACATGCCTTAATATCTGGTTATTGGTGCATAATATTCTTATATTGAGTGGAGATGGGCGGCTGTAGCTCTGCTGGGCCGAAGTGGATTTTATGTTGGACAGTCCCATCCCTCACTTTACAACGACTTCTTCCACTGATAATAAAAGCGCTAAGTGGGGTAACTATTATTATTTTCTGCTCATTCTACATATTTAGTATCTTTTTGTCTTATCAAACTATAATGGCATCTTTGTCAGTATTGTCATCTTTTTACATTGATAGATTATATCCATTACACAAGCTCTTACCTTAATCTCATTGTCTCGAATTGAGCAAATAGTTGATTCTTTAATACCAAACTCACGTGCCGTCTCCCTGGCCCTTGCACTTCCCTTCAGCATATCTATCACTTGGGGTTTTGGCGAGGAAAGCAAAGTTTCATGCTTAATTTTTTGGCATTTTTAACATCAATAGTATTCCTTCTAGGTGCCATGTCAATATCCAGGGAATAATGATAAGATCGAAAATGGACTAATCAGGACCAGAGAGAGTATGATATGAGTCATGTTCAGAAGGCAGTCGAATGTATACGCGTGTGTTTACACCAAAGCTGGATCTTCCCCTAAAACAATGTCCTTTCCCTGGCGATGGGAGGGAAATAACCCACCATGCAACAGAGGTATTTCTTGAGATACTTGATCTTGAGAACGAAATTTAAATCGTGAGCTACAGATAACACCAGCTGCAGTTGCACAAATTATAAGAAACTTCTGATAATTAAAATTGCCTAAATCCATTGTACTACAATCATTTCTTCTTCCCACAAACACCCACCCCTCCAACTACTTTTTAGCTTAAAGCCCAAGAAACTGCAGCAACAGCCTCAAATGAACTAAGTAATGGAGTCACTCCTGTCCTAGGTAAATGCACCACATCCGAGGTTTACATGTCATTGCAGCTGCAGAAATGGTCCCAATTATCAGTAAATTTTATTGTTATGTCTTTATAATGCTTGTCTAGCCAGCAACTGACACCAGTTGCTCTGGACAACAATTCACTTCCAACATCCCTCCATGGTTAAATGTCACATATGACAGGGATCCCTTCTGTCTTCCTAATTATTTCTATTGCTGTTTTAAACTTAGTAAGCAGGTATTCTCCTTTATGCTTTCAAATATCATTTCCTCCAGTGCTGAGGCAAATAATAGGGTTGCTTCCATTACCAGTCATGATGTTTCCTAATCTATTAACAATATCCTCCAGCCCACCCCCAAGAAAAAAACACCCTCTGCCTTTTATTCCAATGATTGTTATAAAAATTATCCATATAGTCTGGGAATCCCCCACTACAAAAACATTCATTTTTATTGTCAAATTACGTGTGCCTAGCAACACAGGGAAGAAAATTGAGTCTTAGCAGCAGTTTCTTCAATCTTTTTTCTCTTCAGCTTCAATATCTTCTTACAGACCAATTTCCATTCATTGTATGTGGTGTCCTTTTCCTTGTTCCAGGGATGAATTATATTGTTTTCCTGTCTAAGAAGCAAGAGCTCCTTCATAGCTTCATTCATCTCTGCCTTCACCTGAAGGTATAGCTGCTCGAAGCTCAGGGAAGTCATCTCGGACACTTTATTTTCACTAGCTCTGACAATCCACTAATCACGTCTTCAAAAGACACAGATTAACTGACGACTATGGCTAAACTTACAACATGTAGCCTGTGTAGTTGATAGGCCCTGAATTTAATAAACCAACCAACCAACCATCAGCCTGATTGCTTAGACGTAGATGTACTACTTTGTCCCTTCCTACTTATCGTATGACCATGTGTCAAGATAATGAAATCGGTGTTCCTTGCCTGGTGATCTCTATTTAGGTCGCTGGCCAATAACCTCATCAAAGGAAGGTCTGATTGATGCTGTGCTATATCACTGCAGCATTCAAACCTAAGCAAAGGACACTTAAGCAGTATAGAAACCTTTATTAGCAGATAACTTTTCACTTGAACAATAAACATTATCTGATCTTATAGACAGCACTTGGAAAGTCATGAAATATACAGAGATTCAGTCCAGGTGAAGAGAGGAGGGCTGTCAAGCAGTTGACCGAGCAGAAGGTGGGCGAGAGGATCAGTGAGTTTAAGCCACCCATATTCTGTGTGAAGGTGTTCGTAAGCTGATTTGGAGTATCATAGTTTGTCTGTTTTCTACTAATATTACTAGAGTGGTCTTAGTCCATTTCACCAAGATAAGATGTGTGTTTTACGACGACTGAGACACAAATTCAGATTGTTAGCAGTCAAACAGGCATATTTATTCTCCCCAATGCATGTATCTAAGTCTCTAGTTGTCCCACCAATATAATTTCCGATTGAACAAAGTCGACAAATTAGGTTTAAAAACACTACGAAGAAATATATAATGCACCAGGTTGATACATTGTACTCGACGTAACTCACTACATTTCCTCGAACACATTATAGTACGATGATGACTGAACGTTAAAATGCAATAGTGCAGTGTGAGCTATTCAGTGCATTTACTAATGAAATTTATCATATTTTTAACATTAGCTCATTTGTTTTAACACACCCTGAAACACATTTCTTCCCCACTTCCTCTCTTCCCCACTCCCTCTCTTTCCCACTCCCTCTCTTCCCCACTCCCTCTCTTCCCCACTCCCTCTTGTGCTGAGATATCATATACTTTAATTAAAAACCTCTGTTTTGCCTCCCGTAAGAGTTACATAATACAAAAATAGTAACGAGGTATAAATACAAACAAAGAGGAAAAAGACTCGTCAGGTTCACTGAGTCTTAACAACATAGCATCACCTGTCTGGCTTCTTCCTCTCACCTTTCTCTAAGTGGGAGCATTAAGATATTTAGAATTTTTCTTAACTACTCAGTAAATATAATTACATGGAGTTATTTCTATGAAAAGCTCTTAGTTATTCCCAAGATTAAATAAGACGATTACCCAGGGATACAAGACTTTTATTTCAATCATACGACCATGATGGTTGTAACTGGTATGTTGAGGCAGAATAAATGTCAACACAAAACGTTTATTCAACGTTCGGGAAAATTTATTAAAAGGAAAGTTTCACCACGAATGGCGAAATATTTTCTTGAATAAATGTACTGGATAACACATAAACGTCTTTATCCACATGTAGACATGAATTTGTCACCTATTAACTGGCACATGGCAAAAATTATAGTCACACATAAACTGAGTTTACCAGACACATACATAACACTGGGAAGTTTTTACGTTGAAACAACATAATTTGAGTAACGATATATTACCAATACAAATATATTACATAAAAATACATTATTACCCAAGCTATGAATAAATTTTACGTACCAACACAAGTTTAGAACGATTTCCTGTGTTTTACCCTGGTAAACCTTACAGTTAGCAGTTATGATACAAAAATTATATTAACCTCATTCAGCTACGGGTTTACAGTTTTATCAATATAACAACACAACTAATGCTGCAAAACATCTTTCTATTGATCTCAGTCATCTACAGACTTCCAGTTATATGAGCAAACAGCTACACAGCTATGCTGCTAACAAACTGCCTTTGGCTGGGGACTCTCCTGTGGTTTCTGTTCAGCTTTAAATGGCCCCCACTCCTGACTTTATCGTTTTGCCCTATAGTTACACCAACTAATCCTAGACACTGGTTCTCTACTGGCTGCTCGGAGCTTGGTTCACTCTTGGTTAGGGGCTCACTTCTCAGTTTGTGGAAAAACATCGCAGCTGCTATCCTAGAATGTTATTACTAAGATATGCCCTCATCCTCTTAGACACTATAGCAAGACTGCAATAACACTGAACACGATAAGAAAAAACTATCCGAATCCGACTGCAAATTAAACACAGTGGGCAAAAAAGCCAACGATACCCCTAATATTGCAGTAACTAGATAAACAGATATAAATTTAGCAACATAACATACATAAGGTAAACTGGTAGGAAAATAATTACAGGAAAAGTCAAGACATGTTTCATTCAAAGAAATTGTGATACCTACTGATGGAACTATAAACTACATGTTGTAGGAAAAAAACAGGGACACAGGTCAGGTCACCATACTTCACTTGACCCGAGACACAACGTAGTCGAATAAGGAAAAAATAAGAAGCATGCATAGGATCAGATGAGAAATACAAACTAAAGCAATATCGGAAACATAACTTATGGATTAACTTATGGATTATTAAGACACATAAAAGCATAAATAATTCATGTAATACAAGCAAACTGGAGCAGATAAGGAAATGAGACACATCTAATGAAAACTAAAGACATGACTGAGATGACAGAATGACAAACAAAAAAGGTACAGAGCGAGAGATGAGGACATTGAATATAAATGGGAATGGAATGGGAATAAGTAGAAATAGAAATGAATGAGTAATGTGAAATATATCTACCTATTTAATTAACCCTACTTGAATAATAAAAAAGTAAGACTCTACTGGAGTATGAGTCTTTAAGGGACCCAGCCATAGCTAACATAGCTAGATCTTCCTGACTATCTTCACTTTCTGAATATTTTAACTTCCTGACTATATTCACTTACTGATTTCACTTCTTAACTATCTTCACTTTCTGAATATTTTCACTTCGTGAACTATTTTCACTTACTGTTTTCACTTCCTGACTATTTTCACTTCCTGAATATTTTCACTACCTGATTATTTTCACTTCCTATATAATTTCACTTCCGGATTATTTTCACTTCCTAAATATTGCCACTTCCTGACTATTTTCACTTCCTGGCTATTCACTTCCTGGCTATTTTCACTTCCTGGCTATTTTCACTTCCTGGCTATTTTCACTTCCTGACTATTTTCACTTCCTGACTATTCTCACTTCCTGACTATTATCACTCTTGATGGAGAGAACAAAAATCATCACACAGTATATTGTACTTTCCAGTATTTTACAAAATATTTCTAGCAAGAATAACATGTGCCAAGGACGGTCTATACATTATGAAAACTTAAAAAGTTTTCCAGCAGCTCTCAAGTCATCAATACAGTAGACAAAAGCAAAGGGAGAGCATCACAAAATCTCCAGCTAGTGAGGTTGACTGAAAAGTATCGCTCTCCTAGCTTTCTCCAACCTAGCCTCGCATCTCCTAGCCTCGTGCTAGCCTTCCTAGGCTCCTCAGCCTAACCTCGCATCTCCTGGCCTCGTGCTAGCTTTTCTAGGCTCCTCCAGCCTAGCCTCGTGCTAGCCTTCCTAGCTAGCCTTCCTAGCCCCTTCCAGTCTAGCCTCGCATCTCTTAGCCTCGTGCTAACCTTAATAGGCTCCTCCAGGCTAGCTTCGCATCTCCTAGTCTCGTGATAGTCTTCCTAGGCTCCTCCAGCCTAGCCTCGCATCTCCTAGTCTCGTGCTAGCTTTCCTAGGCTCCTCCAGCCTAGCCTCGCATCTCCTAGCCTCGTGCTAGCTTTCCTAAGCTCCTCCCTAGTTAGGTAATCTGAATAAATACTAATTCACGTGAAGAAATAGGAAAATCCTGTATAAGAATAATTTCACCTTTAACTGCTACCAACGAATTTTTACTGAATTTCGCGTCAATATGTCTTGATTATGGCGCGAAATATCTGAATTTCCCTAGAAAATGAATATACACCTAAACTTAATAGAAATAGCACATTATTATATTCTCATTACATGATTACTGGGTCTTTGAGTCACATTTTTAATACACCCAGAGATTTAACTGGAGTATTCTATTTTCTCGTGTTTTAGGGTCTGTTGTTCGTATTTTTGGAGGGATTTATATACAAGTTTTGAAGATAATTCTTTTATTATAGCCAGGAAGTGTTGAATCCTTGTACGCTGTGTGTAGTTAACTCTTCGTAAACAAACTTATCACCACAGAATGTAAAAGTTTTACGTGCTACTCAGTTCGATTTAAGGAAGAGTTAAATCCTCTACATCAGCGATGGAAACGACACAGCGAAGAGACTAATAAACATTGTCTGGAGGCCACAATAGTGGTCATTACAGACCGACAGGACGCAGACATCACCGTTGCTGACACCAACCCTGCGACCTTTTGCGCGGGGGCGTTCCAAAAGCCGCGACTACAATAGACGGTAACCACTTCATTACGAGGAGCGCGAGCCACGCCACCTGGACGCCAATGTTCTTTTGTTAGCAGCGCGCGCCCTCGCTAAGGCATTATAGATACCACAACCATCCTCTCCTTTATTGCCAATACTGCCCAACTTTTCCTCTATTTGGAAACTGAAAGCTGATGTATCTCACAATTACATCAAGGTTACAATTAAATGTGTCACAAAATCCACGAAATTGTATCTACGAGGAATTAAAGCAATTCATTTTCATAAACCTGGTAAATGGGATTTTGGAAGAGTGACTTTGATGGAAGCATCTGGAGGCCTACCTGGCAACGCTGGCTGCTCCTCCGGTGGTTAGGTCTGTTTGGTTAGAGATAAGCTAATTGTGTCTCCTCGCACTGAGAGACCAAACAGAAGGACAAGGATGTGGTCTCTGTGGTTCCTTACACATGTCCAACTCGTTCGTCTTCAGAAAATGGTCCTCTTATGGATATGTCCAGCCAGCCAGCAGTTAGGATTTAAGTCGCTTAGTCTTATTAAAACCATGTCTAAGTCTCCTTATGTCTAAGAAATCCATCTGTAATGGAAGTGTCCAACTTGTTACAGAAAAATGTCTCTCTATGCACGTGTCCGGCCTATGTTGAATAGGCAGTTCTCGCATGCATATCCAGTCAGCTCTCACACAAGAGCTCTCTCTCTCTCTCTCTCTCTCTCTCTCTCTCTCTCTCTCTCTCTCTCTCTCTCTCTCTCTCTCTCTCTCTCTCTCTCTCTGTGCACTTCACCTTCCCTATATTTATATCTCGCAAAATCTTTATAACACTCCTCTTCCTCTGTACATTAAATTTCTCTTCCTCAGAATAATACACTTCATAACATTCTGGCTCACGTTGCTCCTCCTCTACCACTGTCATTTCAGTTTCTTTTCCATTTTCTGCTCCTCTTTCTATAATACTTCGGTGACACTGGCAGCTCTCTTACTGACACTTGAGAACACAGGAGAAGTGCTCACCTTGCTGATAGTAACACACACTGTTCTGTTATATTAGAGACCACAGCCATCCAATAAGATGGTCCTGTCTTATACTATGTATACCTCTGATAGCATTCACAAATGCCTGCTAGTTGAATCTCCTCTTATACACAGGATGCCTGACACGAACCTTTGTCCTGATTTTACTTCAGTTGATGAATGCCTTGGCAAGTTTATTGTCAAATGCTTCATAACCTTCAGAACACACATGACTAAGCATGACCTTGGTTTTTCATCACCTCTTCACACGACCTCTCCTCTAACTTTCTCTTCGCCTTGTCACTTGACCTGCCTCTTCGATTCCTCCAATTTCTCTGCTTTCTGTCGTGATTTAATAATGCTCCAGGACGGGCCGGAACATTTTTTTAAACAGGAATGTGTGACGCTACTGATATTCTTTAAAGCATTTACATTATAGGGATGGGAAAACTAGTGCTTGTTTGAGTGAGAGAGGAGGGAGCAGCTGCAAAATATATATACGCAGTTGTCACATTTTGTCTCTGCTGATGATGCAGTGTTTTATTTTAGGGGGGGAGTTTGACGGAGCGCGTAAAAGATAACGGTTACAATTTAAGATCTGATGGAGAAATATGATAGTATGAAATGATAGTATGGCCGGATGCGAGACTCAAAGAATGTTGAAGATGAGAGTATGTTCTGATAAGGAAATGAGAATAGATGTGTCGGAAAATCCATCTAAGAAAGTAGTGACAGAAAGTAGGTAGTATTGTTTTGGAATCTGTGGAAAGAACGAAAATTTATCAATGAGAGCACCATAAGAGGTATTATATCATTCAGTAATTAAAGTATTACACTCATCTACTAAACAATCTATACACTATACTTATTCATCTACTTGTCTAGGCAATACACTTTTCTAATGATTTATCTAAAGCAATACGCTCCTCCCGTGATTAATTTATGCTAATACACTTATCCACTTACCTATGCGGTTCGTCGTTCATCTAATGTCACAATCGTCCAGTCAAACAATGTGAAGCAGACTCAGTATGGAAATAAACTCCGTGATGTCTACAATAACGAAAAAAGACATGTTGAGGAAGAGGCTTTTATTGGGACATTTCTTTCTGTTTAGAGTTTTATCAAGTTGTGAACTGATTCAGCTCTACACAGAGCGAAATGTTGTTCCGGTGTAAGGTTGTTTAACTACGCGTGTTTTCTTCACCTGTCCCACCTAGCCATGCCTTACCTTACTTATTCACCCCTCACCTGTTTATCTGCTCTCTTGCATCCACTATTCCTGTTGCCTTATCCCACTTATTCAGGCGCCCGGCTAGCAACCATATATTCATCCCCCCCCTCAACCTTTAAATCCCATTTCCCAATCTGTTTTCTATCACCCTTTACTCTTTACAAGCCTATCTACCCCTCCACCCTGACAATTACACCCCCACTCTCTTCTTTCCTCCACAACCGTTCACACCTCAGCTTCCCCCCTCGTTATTACAAACCAGATTTATACTGCCCAAATAAAAAGCCTCAAACCTGTTTGTACAATTTTATTCGTACTTTTTACCTCCGAACTGGACTCTGACCTGTCCCATAAGTTAAACCACTGATGAAAAGTTATAAAAAACTTTCTCACATGTGTGACACGTTCAAAGATTGGGGGGGGCTCTGACCAGCGACCATAATGGAAAATGACGAACTATTTCGAGACGAATAATTAACAAGGGAGACATTAAAGGTTCCTACAGTAGCTGTGATATGTTTACAGCGCTTTTACTCAGGCTGTATATCGCTCTCAGGACGATATAATTAAAATCTCGAACATTTAAACACGAGAATGTTCACAAGACCGTTCTTACACACCTGCTGCTTGACAATGTTTACAAGACCGTTCTTACACACCTGCTGCTTGACAATGTTTACAAGGCCGTTCTTACACACCTGCTGCTTGACAATGTTTACAAGACCGTTTTACACACCTGCTGCTTGACAATGTTCACAAGACCGTTCTTACACCCCCTCCCTTGACAATGTTTACAAGGACCGTTCTTACACACCTGCTGCTTGACAATGTTCACAAGACCGTTCTTACACACCTGCTGCTTGACAATGTTCACAAGACCGTTCTTACACACCTGCTGCTTGACAATGTTTACAAGGCCGTTCTTACACACCTGCTGCTTGACAATGTTCACAAGACCGTTCTTACACACCTGCTGCTTGACAATGTTTACAAGACCGTTCTTACACACCTGCTGCTTGACAATGTTCACAAGACCGTTCTTACACACCTGCTGCTTGACAATGTTTACAAGACCGTTCTTACACACCTGCTGCTTGACAATGTTCACAAGACCGTTCTTACACACCTGCTGCTTGACAATGTTCACAAGACCGTTCTTACACACCTGCTGCTTGACAATGTTCACAAGACCGTTCTTACACACCTGCTGCTTGACAATGTTCACAAGACCGTTCTTACACACCTGCTGCTTGACAATGTTTACAAGACCGTTCTTACACACCTGCTGCTTGACAATGTTCACAAGACCGTTCTTACACACCTGCTGCTTGACAATGTTCACAAGACCGTTCTTACACACCTGCTGCTTGACAATGTTCACAAGACCGTTCTTACACACCTGCTGCTTGACAATGTTCACAAGACCGTTCTTACACACCTGCTGCTTGACAATGTTTACAAGACCGTTCTTACACACCTGCTTCTTGACAATGTTCACAAGACCGTTCTTACACACCTGCTGCTTGACAATGTTTACAAGACCGTTCTTACACACCTGCTGCTTGACAATGTTTACAAGACCGTTCTTACACACCTGCTGCTTGACAATGTTTACAAGGCCGTTCTTACACACCTGCTGCTTGACAATGTTCAAAAGACCGTTCTTACACACCTGCTGCTTGACAATGTTACAGGCCGTTCTTACACACCTGCTGCTTGACAATGTTCACAAGACCGTTCTTACACACCTGCTGCTTGACAATGTTCACAAGACCGTTCTTACACACCTGCTGCTTGACAATGTTCACAAGACCGTTCTTACACACCTGCTGCTTGACAATGTTTCAAAGACCGTTCTTACACACCTGCTGCTTGACAATGTTTACAAGACCGTTCTTACACACCTGCTGCTTGACAATGTTCACAAGACCGTTCTTACACACCTGCTGCTTGACAATGTTCACAAGGGACCGTTCTTACATACCTGCTGCTTGACAATGTTTACAAGGCCGTTCTTACACACCTGCTGCTTGACAATGTTCACAAGACCGTTCTTACACACCTGCTGCTTGACAATGTTTACAAGACCGTTTCTACACACCTGCTGCTTGACAATGTTTACAAGACCGTTCTTACACACCTGCTGCTTGACAATGTTTACAAGACCGTTCTTACACACCTGCTGCTTGACAATGTTTACAAGACCGTTCTTACACACCTGCTGCTTGACAATGCTCACAAGACCGTTCTTACACACCTGCTGCTTGACAATGTTTACAAGACCGTTCTTACACACCTGCTGCTTGACAATGTTTACATGGCCGTTCTTACACACCTGCTGCTTGGCAATGTTTACAAGGCCGTTCTTACACACCTGTTGCTTGGCAGTGTTTACAAGACCGTTCTTACACACCTGCTGCTTGACAATGTTTACAAGACCGTTCTTACACACTTGCTGCTTGACAATTTTTCAAAAGGGACCGTTCTTACACACCTGCTGCTTGACAATGTTTACAAGACCGTTCTTACACACCTGCTGCTTGACAATGTTCACAAGACCGTTCTTACACACCTGTTGCTTGACAATGTTTACAAGACCGTTCTTACACACCTGCTGCTTGACAATGTTTACAAGACCGTTCTTACACACTTGCTGCTTGACAATGTTTACAAGACCGTTCTTACACACCTGCTGCTTGACAATGTTTACAAGACCGTTCTTACACACCTGCTGCTTGACAATGTTTACAAGACCGTTCTTACACACCTGCTGCTTGACAATGTTCACAAGACCGTTCTTACACACCTGTTGCTTGACAATGTTTACAAGACCGTTCTTACACACCTGCTGCTTGACAATGTTTACAAGACCGTTCTTACACACCTGCTGCTTGACAATGTTTACAAGGCCGTTCTTACACACCTGCTGCTTGACAATGTTTACAAGACCGTTCTTACACACCTGCTGCTTGACAATGTTTACAAGGGCCGTTCTTACACACCTGCTGCTTGACAATGTTTACAAGGCCGTTCTTACACACCTGCTGCTTGACAATGTTTACAAGGCCGTTCTTACACACCTGCTGCTTGAAATTTTACAAGACCGTTCTTACACACCTGCTGCTTGACAATGTTTACAAGGCCGTTCTTACACACCTGCTGCTTGACAATGTTTACAAGGCCGTTCTTACACACCTGCTGCTTGACAATGTTTACAAGGCCGTTCTTACACACCTGCTGCTTGGCAATGTGAAGGCTTACTCAGCCCTGTAACAACTTCAGACAGTATTACCCAGGCTGGCTCCTCCTCAGGAAAATTAGCGAATAGAAAAAGAAATAATAACAGACAAACATAAACACTTTATTATATAGAAAATATAAAACAATTAAATATGAAATATTAATCCTACATTAAAGAAAATGAAAAACGAAAAATATAAATGATAACTGAATTCAACGCTAATATATATTTAGGGGTGTCTGGTGTTGGTGACACTGTGTGTTGTTGAAATCGTAGCCGTTGCTGATGTGGGGGGGGGGGGTCGCAGGTGTTGGTGACCACCACCGGCTCGTTCTTCACAGAGTATCGCCGTGAGTATTCTATCCCGATGACAGGAAAGCAGTTTTTTTACCTCTGCAATGATGAGGGGTTACGTCCTGCACTTTCATACAGGTGCACAGGTAATTAAATCCAAAAAGGGGAAGTCTCAGGACGTTAGTCCATCTCCATCAGTTCTGCTCGTTGATTGGCAGGTGACCCTCTCTGTCATCCAAGAGTAGTGCTGGGAGCTGTGAGTCTAGTGATTACTGTTTGGACCAGAGCCCCACACGTCACCTTTCGGGGGGGGGGGGAAGAAGGAGGGGAAGGGATAGTGGGAGCTAGACTGACCCTACCTTAACAAGCAGCCGGCAGTCAAACTATCACTTTCGGGGTGGGGGAAAAAAGGCGGGAATAGCGGGAGCTTGACTTACCCTACCTTAACAAGTAGCCGACAATGAAACTATTGTTACTATATACTCCCTCTCTACTCCTATCTATTGAACTTTTCCCTCACAACCGTTCTTACACACCTGCTGCTTGACAATGTTTACATGGCCGTTCTTACACACCTGCTGCTTGACAACGTTTACAAGACCGTTCTTACACACCTGCTGCTTGACAATGTTTACATGGCCGTGCTTACACACCTGCTGCTTGACAATGTTTACAAGGCCGTTCTTACACACCTGTTGCTTGACAATGTTTACAAGACCGTTCTTACACACCTGTTGCTTGACAATGTTTACAAGGCCGTTCTTACACACCTACTGCTTGACAATGTTTACAAGGCCGTTCTTACACACCTGTTGCTTGACAATGTTTACAAGACCGTTCTTACACACCTGTTGCTTGACAATGTTTACAAGACCGTTCTTACACACCTGCTGCTTGACAATGTTTACAAGGCGTTCCTTACACACTTGCTGCTTGACAATGTTTACATGGCCCGTTTATACACACCTATGCTTGACAATGTTTACGTGGCCCTTCTTACACACCTGCTCTTGACAAAAGTTTACATGGCCGTTTCTTACACACCTGCTGCTTGACAATGTTTATAAAGCCGTTCTTACACACCTGCTGCTTGACAATATTCTCGAGACGTCATTCTTACACAGCTACTATATGAAAAATGTTTACGGAACACTATCTTTACACACCTGCTACTTAGAAATAGTGAGACATTTTTACATACCTGCTGTTTGAAATTGTTTACAAGATGTGACCTTTACGCACCTGTTATTTGATGTCCATAAGACCTCGTTAATACCCACCTGCTACCTGATGTTCTTAAGACCTCGTCCTTACACACCTGCTACTTTAAAATGTTTGTAAGACATCTAATAAAATATTTCACTCATCAGTGTTCACAACACGTCGTTCGTAAACATCTTCCAGTCGTCAGTTAGAGCTTCTTTTGATATTATTATTATTATTATTATTATTATTATTATTATTATTATTATTATTATTATTAATAATAATAATAATAATAATAATAATAATAATAATAATAAATAATAATAATAATAAAAATTCCACTCATCAGTGTTCACAACACGTTATACGTAAACATCTAATCGTCAGTGAGAACAAAGGTTGCTAGTACCCATAATAGTGAAAACAAGAGTTGTTAACCCCCACAAAGAACAAGAGTTGGTAACACCCACAACACAAATAGATGAGAACACACACCATCAATGTTGGACACAATATATACAACCGAGGAGGAAATGAAGAGGCTGCTAAGCTAGCTAGATACCTTAAGGCATTGGGATCAGTTAACATCTCTCCATGGGTCTTGAGAGAGGGAGCAGAGGCTCTGTGTGTACCACTGACAACACTCATCAACACATCTGTCGAAACAGGGCGACAACCTGAGGTATGGAAGACAGCAAATGTAATCCCAGTTTTCAAAAAAGTATAGAGACATAAAACTCTAAACTACAAACCAGTGTCACTGACATGCAAAGTCATGGAGAAAATTATCAGAAGAGTGGTGGAGCACCTAGAAAGGAATGAGCTTATCAACGACAACCAGCACGGCTTCAGGGGCGGGAAATTCTGTGTCACAAACCTACTGGAGTTCTATGACATGGTGACAGCAGTAAGACAAGAGACAGAGGGGTGGGTAGATTTCGTTATCTTGGACTGTAAGAAGGCTTTACACACAGTTCCACACAAGAGATTAGTGCACAAGCTGGAGGACCAGGCAGGTATAGCAGGGAAGGCATTACAATGGATCAAAGAATACCTGACGGGAAGACATCAGCGAGTCACGGTACGTGACAAGTTATCAGAGTGAGCGCCTGTGACGAGCGGGGTTCCACAGGGGTCAGGCCTAGGACCGGTGCTGTGAAGTTGATGAGAAGAATTCAGTCGAACAAGGACTAGGTGGAACTACAAAGGGATCTGGACGGGCTGCAGGCCTGTCCAGAAACTGGCTTCTGGAGTTCAACAGATCAAGTGCAAAGTCATGAAGACTGTGGAAGGGCAAAGAAGACCGCAGACGGAGTACAGTCTAGGGGGGCCAGAGACTACAAACCTCACTCAAGGAAAAGGGTCTTGGGGTGAGTATAACACCGGGTACATCTCCTGAGGCGCACATCAACCAAATAACTGCTGCAGCATATGGGCGCCTAGGAACCCTAAGAGGAGAATTACGACATCTCAATAAGGAATCGATCAGACCCTGTACACCCTGTATGTCAGGCCTATATTGGAGTATGCAGCACCAGTTTGGAACCCACAAATAGCCAAGCATGTAAGGAAAGTAGAGAAAGTGCAAAGATTTGCAACATGGCTAGTCCCGAAGATAAGGGGCGTGTCCTATGAGGAGAGGTTAAGGGAAATCAACCTGACGACACTTGAGGACAGGAGAGATAGGGGGGACATGATAACGACTTACAAAATACTGAGAGGAATTGACAAGGTGGACAAAGACAGGATGTTCCAGAGACTGGACACAGCAACACGGGGACACAGTTGGAAGCTGAAGACACAGATGAATCAAAGGGATGTTAGGAAGTATTTCTTCAGCCACAGAGTAATCAGGAAGTGGAATAGTTTGGGAAGCGATGTAGTGGAGGCAGGATCCATACATAGCTTTAAGCAGAGGTACGATAAAGCTCATGGTTCAGGGAGAGTGACCTAGTAGCGACCAGTGAAGAGGCGGGGCCAGGAGCTTGGACTCGACCCCTGCAACCTCAACTAGGTGAGTACAACTAGGTGAGTACACACACACCACACACACACACACACACACATAGTGCAAAAACTGGAGGACCAAGCAGGGATAACAGGGAAGGCACAACAATGGATCAAGGAATACTTGTCAGGAAGACAGCAGCGAGTAATGGTACGTGGCGAGGTGTCAGAGTGGGCACCTGTGACCAGCGGGGTCCCACAGGGGTCAGTCCTAGGACCAGTGCTGTTTCTGGTATTTGTGAACGACATGACGGAAGGAATAAACTCCGAGGTGTCCCTGTTTGCAGATGACGTGAAGTTGATGAGACGAATTCATTCGATCGAAGACCAGGCAGAACTACAAAGGTATCTGGACAGGTTGCAGACCTGGTCCAGCAATTGGCTCCTGGAGTTCAATCCCACCAAGTGCAAAGTCATGAAGATTGGGGAAGGGCAAAGAAGATCGCAGACGGAGTACAGTCTAGGGGGCCAGAGACTACAAACCTCACTCAAGGAAAAAGAGCTTGTGGTGAGTTTAACACCAGGCATATCTCCTGAAGCGTACATCAACCAAATAACTGCTGCAGCATATGGGCGCCTAGCAAAGCTCAGAACTGCATTCCGACATCTTAATAAGGAATCGTTCAGGATCCTGTACACCGTGTACGTTAGGCCCATATTGGAGTATGCGACACCAGTTTGGCATCCACACCTAGCCAAGCATGTAAAGAAACCAGAGAAAGTGCAAAGGTTTGCAACAAGACTAGTCCCAGAGCTAAGAGGTATGTCCTACGAGGAGAGGTTAAGGGAAATCAACCTGACGACACTGGAGGACAGGAGAGATAGGGGGGACATGATAACGTTAGACTTACAAAATACTGAGAGGAATTGACAAGGTGGACAAAGACAGGATGTTCCAGAGACTGGACACAACAACACGGGGACACAGTTGGAAGCTGAAGACACAAATGAATCACAGGAATGTTAGGAAGTATTTCTTCAGCCACAGAGTAGTCAGGAAGTGGAATAGTTTGGGAAGCGATGTAGTGGAGGCAGGATCCATACATAGCTTTAAGCAGAGGTACGATAAAGCTCATGGTTCAGGGAGAGTGACCTAGTAGCGACCAGTGAAAAGGCGAGGCCAGGAGCTTGGACTCGACCCCTGCAACCTCAACTAGGTAAGCACACACACACACACACACACACACACACACACACACACACACACACACACCACACACACACACACACATACACACACACACACACAAGAGAGGCCAAGAGAGGAATATGAAGAGAGCAACAGAGCAATGGTGGACACACTTGCTGAGATGGCAAGAAGAGCTCACTCCAGGAGAGCAAAGTTGCTGGTTATGGGGGATTTCAACCACAGGGAGATTGACTGGGAAAACCTGGAGCCACATGGGGGTCCCAAAACATGGAGAGCCAAGATGTTGGACGTGGTGCTGGAAAACCTCATGCACCAACATGTTAAGGACACTACCAGAGTGAGAGGGGAGGATGAACCAGCAAGATTGGACCTTGTGTTCACCCTGGGCAGTTCACACATTGAGGACATCACGTATGAGAGTCCCCTAGGAGCTAGCGACCACGTGGTTCTGTGCTTTGAATACATAGTAGAGATGCAAGTGGAGAGAGCAACAGGAGGTGAATGGGAAAAGCCTGACTATAAAAGAGGGGACTACATAGGGTTGAGGAACTTTCTGCAGGAGGTTCCGTGGGACAGAGAACTAGCAGGAAAGCCAGTAAACGAAATGATGGAATATGTAACAACAAAATGCAAGGAGGCAGTGGAAAGGTTTATTCCCAAGGGCAACAGAAGCAATGGGAAGACCAGAACGAGCCCTTGGTTTACCCGACGGTGTAAGGAGGCAAAAACAAAGTGCAATAGAGAATGGAAAAAGTACAGAAGGCAGAGAACACACAAAAATAAGGAGATCAGTCGCAGAGCCAGGAACGAGTATGCACAGGTAAGGAGGGAGGCCCAGCGACAGTATGAAAATGACATAGCATCGAAAATCAAGACTGACCCGAGACTGTTGTATAGCCACATCAGGAGGAAGACAACAGTCAAAGACCAGGGGATCAGATTGAGGACAGAAGGTGGAGAACTCACAAGAAATGATCAGGAGGTATGTGAGGAGCTAAACAGGAGACTTAAGGAAGTTTTTACAGTAGAGACAGGAAGGGCTGTGGGAAGACAGCACAGAAGGAACATCAAGAGGGAAAATACCAACAAGTGTTGGATGACATACGAACAACCGAGGAGGAGGTGCAGAAGTTGCTAAGTGACCTTGATACCTCAAAGGCGATGGGACCGGACAACATCTCCCCATGGGTCCTTAGAGAAGGAGCAGAGATGCTGTGCGTGCCCCTAACCACAATCTTCAACACATCCCTTGAAGCTGGGCAACTACCTGAGAAATGGAAGACAGCAAATGTGGTCCCCATATTTAAGAAAGGAAACAGAAATGAGGCACTAAACTACAGACCTGTGTCTCTGACATGTATTGTGTGCAAAGTCACGGAGAAGATTATCAGGAGGAGAGTGGTGGAACACCTGGAACGGAACAAGATTATAAATGAAAACCAGCATGGGTTCATGGAAGGCAAATCCTGTGTCACAAACCTCCTGGAGTTTTATGACTAGGTAACAGAAGTAAGATACGAGAGACAGGGGTTGGTTGATTGCGTTTTCCTAGACTGCAGGAAGGCCTCTGACACAGTTCCCCACAAGAGATTAGTGCAGAAGCTGGAGGATCAGGCACATATAACTGGGAGAGCACTGCAATGGATCAGGGAATACCTGACAGGGAGGCAGCAACGAGTCATGGTTCGAGAAAAGGTATCACAGTGGGCGCCTGTGACGAGCGGGGTCCCACAGGGGTCAGTTCTAGGACCAGTGCTATTTTTGATATATGCGAACGACATGATGGAAGGAATAGACTCTGAAGTGTCCCTATTCGCAGATGATGTGAATTTGAAGAGAAAATTAAATTGGGATAGGATGAGGCAGGACTGCAAAAGAACCTGGACAGGCGGGACATGTGGTCCAGAAACGGGCTTTTCGAATTCAACCTTGCCAAATGCAAAGTCTTTAAGATTGGGAGGGGCAAAGAAGACCACAGACAGAGTATATCTAGGGGGAAACAAAGACTACAGCCCTCACTCGGGGAAAAGCCCTTTGGGTGACCATAACACCGAGCACGTCCCCGGGAGGCACACACAACCAATAACTGCTGCAGCATACGGGCGCCTGGCAAACCTGAGAATAGCGTTCCGATCCCTTTAAAATAAGGAATCGTTCAAGACACGTACACTGTGATGTTAGGCCATACGGGAGTATGCAGCACCTTCTGGAACCCACACCTGGTCAAGCACGTCAAGAAGTTAGAGAAAGTACAAAGGTTTGCAACAAGGCTAGTCCCCAGAGCTCAGGAATGTCGTACAGGAAAGGTTGAGGGAAATCGAACTGACAACACGGAGGACAGAAGGGTCGGGGGAGACATGATAACGACAACAAGATACAGCGGGGAATAGACAAGGTGGACAGTGAAGGATGTTTCCAGAGAGGGACACAGGACAAGGGGTCACAACGGAAGCTGAAGACTCAGACGGGGCACAGGGACGTTAGGAAGTATTTCTTCAGTCATAAAGTCGTCAGGAAGTGAATAGCCTAGCAAGTGAAGTAGTGAAGCAGGAACCATACATAGTTTTAAAGAAGGGGAATGACAAAGCTCAGGAAGCAAGAGGGAGGGGAAACCTAGTAGCGATCAGTGAAGAGCGGAGCCAGGAGCGAGTCTCGACCCCTCCCAACCACAATTAGGTAGTACACACACACTCACTCACACACACACACACACACACACACACACACACACACACACACACACACACCACACACACACACACACAAACACACACACACACACGCAACACACATAACAAACACACACACACACACACACACACAAACACACACACACACGCACACAGCAAACAAACACACAACACACACAACACAGATCACACAACACAAACAAAACACAGACACGTCTTGCCATCTCTCCAACACAAAACTCGCAGGGAAGTCCTCTAACATTCCCCACAATGAGATTGGGTGAGACAGAAGAAGAACTGGGGATCAGGTGCATAAAATAGAGCACCTGCACAGGCATCAGGGAATAGACAGGGAGGCAGAAGAGAGACAGGAGAAAAGAGAACAGTGGGCGCCTGAGAGAGAGGGTCCACAGGTATTCTTGGTAGTAATTTTTAAATAATACAACATCTACATTGGAAAGAAAAAACTTGAAGTATCTAATTTTGAATTTGATGTAAGTTTAGAGAAGAGTTAAGGATCAGAGCACTACAGGTGCAAAGAGACCCTGGACAGGCGGTGTGCTAGCAAACTGAGCTTTTTCAGAATTCCCAACCTTGGTCTAGCACATCATGAAGATCTGGGAGGGTGCAAAGAACATCACCAGAGTATATTGGTGGCAAGACTACCAGACCCTACGTGGAGTAGCAAATCACCTTGGGTGTACCATAACACCGAGAGCACCAGGAGGCACACATCACCAATAATGCAGCCTACGGGTCCCTGCAAACCTGAGATATAGGTTACGTACCTAATAAGGAATCGTGTGCAAGACACTGACACTGATGTATGTTGCCATACTGAGTAGTGCAGCCCCATCTGGAACCCACACCTGGGTCAGCACGTCAAGAAGTTAGAGAAATTCCCAAAGGTTGCTACAGCATCCCAGACCTCAGGGTGTCGTACCTAGAAAGGTTGAGGACAATCACCTGAAACCACTGGGTCAGCACAAAGGATCAGGTGGAGACATACACGACATACAAATACTGCGAGGAATGAGACAATCACCTGAGCATAGTGGTTCTAGAAACACCGGCCCCAAGGGTGTCACAACCTGAACCCCTAAGGTTCAGCACATCACGAGGACTAAACGTAGGTTGCTAGCACATCACTAGAACCTACGGAAGTGGAATAGCCATCACTGAACCTAGTGGTGCAGCAACCATGACATAGTTTTTAAGAAGAGGTGTGACACAACCTGAGGAACAGAGAGGGAAGTCACCTAGTACGATCAGTGTAAGCATCACGGAGCCCTACTGGTGCTAGCCACACCCTGAGCACCACAATGGTGAGTACACACCCCTGACCACTCAGCACACACGACACCACTTACACACACACCACACCACGGCACACACACCACACCACGTCACACACACCAGCCCCTACACACAACACACACACACACTACGCACACACACCTAACACCACAGCACACACACACTGACACCACAGGAACACACACACACCACGCACCTACACATACAAACACACAGCACACACGGGGCACACAACACCACACCACGCAACACACCCCAAACCACGGACAGCACATACACCACACCTATGGTGACTCTCCAACACAAACTACGCTTGATAGAGTCATCTTCAAGAAACCCCAGCACCTAGGGCGGCTGGACATTGCACCAGTGATGAAGAAAGAAACATACTCAGCACCTCACGTGTGGTGACAGGGCTAACAACCCTATGTGCTGCCCCTTCCCCAGCATCACTAGTGGAGTGAGAGACATACTGGAGACCTAGAGGTGGAGACATACGGAGCATAGTGAGTGAGGACACGAGAGAGAGAGGAGGCTAGACATACTGGCACCTCTGGTGTTGCTAAAATCACTACCCCATTGTATCATTGGCACATCACAAACTATGAGTAAAAACATATAATGAGTTGTAATATCACAGAGGACCACGAGTGTGCTAGCACATCACCTGAGCACCTACGTGGTGTGCTAGCACATCACCTGAGCACCTACGTGGTGTGCTAGCACATCACCTGAGCACCTACGTGGTGTGCTAGCACATCACCTGAGCACCTACGTGGTGTGCTAGCACATCACCTGAGCACCTACGTGGTGTGCTAGCACATCACCTGAGCACCTGGAGGTGTGCTAGCACATCACCTGAGTACCTGTTGGTGTACTAGCACATCACCTGAGCACCTACATGGTGTGCTAGCACATTACCTGAGCACCTACGTGGTGTGCTAGCACATCACCTGAGTACCTGTTGGTGTGCTAGCACATCACCTGAGCACCTACGTGGTGTACTGGCACATCACCTGAGCACCTGGTGGTGTGCTAGCACATCACCTGAGCACCTACGTGGTGTGCTAGCACATCACCTTAGCACCTACGTGGTGTGCTAGCACATCACCTGAGCACCTACGTGGTGTGCTAGCACATCACCTGAGCACCTATGGTGTGCTAGCACATCACCTGAGCACCAAACGTGGTGTGCTGCACATCACCTGAGCACCTACGTGGTGTGCTAGCCATCACCACACCTACTGTTCTAGTCACCTAAAATTCAGCACATACCACACCTATGCATCCTCCCCACACATCTTCAAAGCAATACCTTATAACCAATGTGTGCTAGCTGCTCACCTACACCTTTCCTTGCTGACATCGGCTAAACAAGAAATAAACGGGGTTTATTAGTTTCATATCAAACCACTCTGATCACACTCATTTTCTAAGCTGATAATAATTATATAATATATATCTAATACCTTGTAGTATAAATATAAAATAAATATATATTATGTTATACGTATCTAGAACAATTATATAATTTTATGCTGATAAAATATATATATGCGAAACAACCACTGTGAAAAACATAGTAAAATTCTAAGCGCATTCGTGATTTTTCACGTTATCAAGGAACTGTAAAAATAAATGGTCAACAGAAAGGCCTGTAACACCACAACCATATAACACCGCCTATAACACCCCAATCACCTATAACACCATCACCACTAGCACCACAACCACACTAGCGGTTGTGGTGTTAGTGGTGGTGGTGTGTGTTAGTGGTGGTGGAAGTGATGTTGATGATGGTAGTGGGGAGTTTGTGGTGGTAGTGGTGGTGTTGTGGTGGCAGTGGTGGTAGTGATAGTGGTGGTAGTGATGATGGTGGTTGTGGTGATGCTGGTGATGGTAATGGGGAGGTTGTGGTGGTAGTGGTGGGGGTGTGGCTTGGATGATAGGGTGGTTGCTGGGTCTTCCGTCCCCACACCGCGGCGCGGCTCTCTGACTGACCAAATATTTAGTAAAGAATTAAAATGTACAATACCGCGACTGGAACAATACCGAGATAATCCACACATAAGAGAATGAAACTATACCGACGTGTCGGTCCGACTTGGGGAACATTGGCAAATATTGTAAATAGTGTTGAGGTGTGTGTGACATAAATGAATTATGTCAATACTAACGTGATGTGTTAAAATTTTTGGTTATATCAGGTATAAGGGCGGTGATTTTGTTTTCAAAAATTCCTTGCATGTATGTTAATATGACACAATATGAGATTTATAACAATAAAAATTCTATAAGCCGCAAACTGTATCTTATTCAGAGAAAATACCCAATACAAAACAACAATGTCGAAGAAACAGGTATATTCCCTGAATATTGACCCTTCAATAAATCAACTTCCACCTGCCTCATTGCTTGACAACCTCAGTAAGTGCAACATCATTACAACTTTATCAGAGATATTGTTTCGTATTTATCAAAGTTACCCTCAGCACTCTCACAGGATCAATAAAATATCATATTTGTTAGATTTATGGTCGATCAAGTACTGGAGAGCCATTAACATAGTAATAACCTCGACGTCTGTTTTTTTTTCTTCTTTTGTAACTAGTGCGAAAAAAAGTACGTGTTACAAAAAGTTGATATCTTCCCTACCGAAGCCTCTAAATTTTAATATTTATTATTCATGGTTATGTACAGTTAAGATAACGTAAATTAACTAAATTTACGTAAAGTTACCAAAACATGAAATAACATACATGGAATGTTAATGTTAGGCAGTAAGAGACATGTTGCAGTTCCTTAAAACACTGGTATCCCACCCCCCACACACATTAACTCTTCTGCTTTCTGCTTTAGATGCTTCGACTGCTATAGTTCATTAATGCCGCCGGTATATACTAGCTAGTGAAGGCAGAGGACTGCGCCTAGACCTTAACTTACTTATACTTGTCACCAAGATCGTGGATTTAGGTAAACTCTCCGTGTGTATACACACTGAGGGTTATGTCCCTCATATCTCTTCCGTCTCATCTTGTGCTGATTCTACTCTACTCTCATTGTTCAGGTTCACTTCCGTGAATGCAATAATAATGGTATGCAATACTGACAAATATATAAGATACATGTGCAACCTTTAGGTATCTTTATTCCGAAACGTTTCGCCTACACAGTAGGATTCTTCAGTTGAATACAGAGGAGGAAGTGGAGATGACGAGGCAATGTAATTAGTCCATCACACTCGAATATGTAGTTTTGAGGTTGTCAGTCCCTCAGTCTGGAGAGGAGTTCTGCTCCATAGTCTGGAATATTGTTCCATACAATGCAGTCGAACTCTTCCTCATGTTGAGGGACTGACCACCTAGAAACTACGTCATCGAGGGTGATCGACTGATTACATCGTCTCTCCATCTCCACTGCTTCCGCTGCCTTCTCTGTATTCGACTGAAGAAGCCTAATAAGTAGGCGAAACGTTCCGGAATAAAGATACCTAAATGTTGCAGGTGTCTTACAGACTCGCTTCTCCCGTACAGAGCTCAGTGAGAACAGGTAGACAGCGAACGGAGGATCGAGCCCCACCTCCCTTTAAATTGAATGATCACCGAGTTCAGTGCTTTACTATATAAATAATAATAATAATAATAATAATAATAATAATAATAATAATAATAATAATAATAATAATAATAATAATAATAATAATAATAATAAAAATAATTTTAATAATTTGGGGTGTTCTCGTGTATACCTCTACCCTCACCTCTTGGCTTTCTCAACACTGGAGAGTGTCAGTGTCATTCTTACCAAGGTGATCATCAGCAGCCTAGCTGGTCAGGACCAAGCCACGACTAGTGGATGGAAGATCAAGCCTTCATCGTCATTCATTGTGATGTATGATCGAGCTGGTTGAACGCTTCAGGAGGCAAAGAATAATGATTCTTCGCTTTCTGTGTTGGAAAATGTTCGCTGCAGAATGTATCTGATTTCCTCCTCTAATTTCTTCTTTTTGTTTTTTGGGGCTTGTGTGGCACAGTTATCCTAGCCTTCACCATCTCCTTTTTTATGTTTTTATACTTCCTAGGATAACTTCCATGGAATCCCCTTTGTTACTTCTTTAGTAAAGTGCCACACTCATAACATACTCATCCAGTGCCACCCTCATAACATACTCATCCAGTGCCACCCTCATAACACATTCATCCAGTGCCACCCTCATAACATACTCATCCAGTGCCACCCTCATAACATACTCATCCAGTGCCACCCTCATAACATACTCATCCAGTGCCACCCTCATAACATACTCATCCAGTGCCACCCTCATAACACATTCATACAGTGCCAACCTCATAACACATTCATCCAGAGCCACCCTCATAACACACTCATCCAGTGCCAACCTCATAACATACTCATCCAGTGCAACCCTCATAACATATTCATCCAGTGCCACCCTCATAACACACTCATCCAGTGCCACCCTCATAACACACTCAACCAGTGTCACCATCATAACATACTCATCCAGTGCCACCCTAATAACACATTCATTCAATGCCACCCTCATAACATACTCATCTAGTGCCACATTCAAATTATTCATCCATGCCACCCAAAACACTCTCCAGTCCACCCTCATAAAACATTCATCTAGTGCCCCCCCGTAACACTCCCAGTTCCACCCCATCATACTCACCAGTGTCCCCTCAGCCCCTCATCCAGTGCCACCCCCCATAACGTACTCATCCAGGCCACCCATAACACATTCATCGGGCCCCCTTTAAAAACGCATATCCAGTGCCACCTAAAAACACTTTCATCCGTGCCACCCTCAAAAACATACTCACCCAGTCAACTCTCTAACAAACCAGTGCAACTCTCAAAACTACTCTCCAGTCCAAAACCTTCATAACATACTAAACCTGCAACCCTCATAACACATTAACCCATTTGCCACCCTCATAACCATTCATCCATGCCACCTTCATAACACACTCATGCAGTGCCCCCTTTAAAAACACTCTTTCCCAGGCAATCTCAAAACACATTCATCCGGGCCACCCTCATAATTACCAGTGCCCCCCATAACACTTTCATCCATGCCCCTTTATAAACACTCATCCATTGCAACTCTCAAAACTTTCATCAGTGCCCCCCTAAAACACTTCATAGTGCCCCCTTCATAAACATTCACCAGTGCCACCCTCATAACACTTTCACCCAGTCCCCACCCCCATAGAAAACCCATCCGCCACCCCATAACAACTCACCATGCCACCCTCATAACATACAAACCAGGCCCCCCCTTTTAAACACACTCATCCGTCCCACCTTCAAACGCACTCACCAGTGCAACTCTCATAACACCACCCGGCCCCCCCAAAAACAATTCATCCATGCCCCCTAAATAACCATTCACCAGTGTACCCTCAAACTACCAAAACCCAGTGTTTCCCCTCTAACACTTCACCATCCCACCCCGAAACACATTCATCCGTGCCACCCTCATAATACTCACCCATCTACCCTTAACACATTCATCAAGTGCCACCCTCTAACAACTCTCCAGTGCTAACCCTCATAACACATTCTTTAAGTGCCACCCTATAACTACTACCCATGCTACCCTCATAACAATTCATCTAGGTGCCCCCCTCATAACATACTCACCATGCCCCCTCAAACACATTCATCGGCGCCTTCAAACAACTCATCCATGCTCCCCTCAAAAAATTTCATCTAGTGCCCCTCATAACATATATCCATGTACCCTAAAACACATTCCCCGGGCCACCCCAAAACATTCTTTCCCAGTGCTACCCTCTAACATCTCATCCAGTGCTACCCCATAACCATTTATCTGGGTGCCACCCTCAAAACATATAAACCATGCCACCCTATAACCTTCATCCTGCTGCCTTCATAACATACTCATCCAATGCACCCCTCATAACAATTATCATCCCACCCTCATAACATACTCTCCAGTGCTTCCCTCATAAAACATTCACCCAGGCACCCTGAAAACACATTCACCCGTGCACCCTCAAACATACCACAATCCCCCTCAAACCATTCATCTAGTGCCACCCTCAAACATCCCTTTTCCAGTACCCCCTTAACACATTCACTAGTGCCCCCCTATAACAACTCATCCATTCCCCTCAAACACATTCATCAGTCCCCACCCTCGAAAACAATCACCATGCCACCCTTTAACACATTCTTCCAGTGTACCTTATAGCATACTCACCCAGTGTCCCCTAAAACATTCATCTATGCCACCCTCAAAACAAACTACCAGTGCTACCCTCAAAACACATTCCCCAGTGACCCCAAAAAAATTCTTTCCATTTGCTACCCCTAACTACTCATCCGTGCACCTCATAACACTTCACGGCCCCCTCATAACATACCATCCATAACCCTCATAAACATTCATTTATTTTCCCCCCTCATAACAAACTCATCCAGTTTTACCCTAAAAACCATTCATCTAGCCACCCTCAAAAAACTCACCGTGCCACCCATAACACATTACCCTTGCCACCCTCAAACACACTCACCCGTCCCCCCCTCTTTTCCCCATTCATCCGTCCCACCCTCATAAAATTATCCAGTGCTCCCCTCGCCAACCCATGACGACACTCTTCAGGCCCTTTGTTTATCTGGGCTGGAATATTGCTGCACAGTAACACCCCCTTTAAAGGGGCGGGGAAATTTTTGCTGACCTAAAAAGTACAGAAACCTTCACGGCGCGCAAACGGAGATAAAACACCTAAATTACGAACGCTTGAAGTTCCTGAACCTGTACGCCGGGGAAAGCAGGCGGGAGGAACATGATTTAAACCGGGAAAATCCTAGGGGGGACTAGTACCGAATTTGCACACAAAAATCACTCATACAAAAGCAAAAGTTTTCGGCAGACGAGCAACACCCCCAATGAAAAGCAGGGTGTCACTAGACGTAAAGAGACAACACAATAAGTGTCGGGCCCGAACTGTTCAACTGCCTTCAGCAACATAAGGAGGATTCCAAATAGCCCCCTGGCGTCTTCAAGCCCCTAAGGGCGGTACCTGACCACCGGGTGGCTCGTACGTTGGATTGGTGCAGCCGCAGAAAACCTTTCTTTGTGGGGTTCGATCCACCAGGGGCCGGGTCACAGCCCGGGCCGGGGGGGCTTTGACCCCCGGAACCCTTTTTCCGGGTAAACCCCGGGTAATACTTTTATCCAGGCTACCCCATAACACATCATCCAGTGCCACCCTCAAAAAACACATTCATCAGGACCTTCATAACACACTTTTTCCCGTCCCCCCTCAAAAATACTTTCCATCCCACCCTCATAACATTTTATCCGGTACCCTCGTAACACACTCATCCAATCCCCCTCATAACCACCCCATCCAGGGGCATCCTCAAACTTTTATCCACTCCCGCCCCACCTCTCACGCACACTCTCCAGATCCCCTGCGACACACCCATGACCCATCACAACACACCCCAAAAACCCCACGAAACACAAACTGCCTTTTTCCAGATCGTGCGCCAAGCACTACAAATTCAAGACGAATTACCGGGAAACACCGGATTCACGAATATACTGTCGGATTCAGGAGAGACATCGTGGTGTGAACACATCTGGCGGCACTTCCCTGCTGGGCCCCCTCCTCCCTCCCTAGTCGTAATGTTTTAAAATTCCCTTAGATTTATTAGGCGGGGGCTTCTCTGCCCGGCTAGCGGGGGAGCTCCCAATTAGCTGGGTAAATCATGTTTTCGTTTGTTTTCTCCCGCCCCCTGAGGGGTGTTCGTTCTGGGGAAAAGGAAGATGTGTTTTTTAAAGGGCGAATGAGGGGGAAAGGGAGAATGAGGGGGAAAGACAAGAGGGTGGGAAGGGCAAAATGAGAGGGAAGGGTAGAAAGAGGGTAAAGGGACAATGGGGTGAAAAGGGGACAATGACATAGAAAGGCAGATGTGGGAGGTGCGAGTGAAAGGAAGGGCGGGAATTGCTGGGGGAAAAAAATGGGTTTAAGGGTGCAGGGGAAGGGAAAAAAATTGAGGGGTGGGGAGAATGAAAAAGTTGGGGTTTAAATTCAGGAAAATGGGGAATAAACAAAACTAAAAAAGAATAAAATAAAAAAAAAGAAACCCCAAATAAACCCAGTTTCTAAAATTCCTTTGCTCACACCCAACGCCACAAACTCAAAAAAAACTTCCCCAGCCCCCACAACAATCCTACATACCATACGAATCCACCCAAACCCACACAACCTCCAGCAACACCCCCCAACACATCCCGCAACACCCACACAAAAATCCAGTCCCCAACAAATCCCGCAACACCCACACAACACACCACAACACCCACACAACACACCCGCACCCCCACAACACACCACAACACCCACACAACACATCCCCCAACACCCACACAACACATCCACAACACCCACACAACCCCACAACCCCCACACAACACACCAGCACACCCACCAACCCACCGCAAACCCCCACACAACCATCCCCAACACCCACACAACCATCCAGCAACACCCACACAAAAAATCCCCGCACACCCACACAACACATCCGCAACACCCCCACACACATCCAGCAAACACCCCACAACCCAAAACCCCCATCACCCCACAACCACCCGCAAACCCACCCCCAAAAAATCCGCAACACCCCCAACCCAAAATCCAGCAACCCCCCACACACTCCCTCACCCCCACAACAATCCAGCAACACCCCCAAACCACCAGCACACCCACACAACCATCCCGCATCACCCACACAACACATCCCCCCACCCACACAAAACACCCGCAACACCCAACAAACATCCACATCCCCACAAAAACCATCCACAAAAACCCACACAACCCCACAGCAAACCCCCCCAACACCCGCAACACCCCCACAAAACATCATCAACAAACCCCCACCCCACCCCCCCCCAAAAACACATCCCCCCCCAAACACCCCACAACACATCCACAACACCCCCCAACACATTCAGCACATCCACAAACCTCCCGCAACACACCAACACATTCACAACACCCCCAAACACATCCCTCCCCCCACACAACACCTCCACAACCCCACACAACACACCCCAACCCCCCAACACATCCCAACACCCACCAACACTCCAGCATCCCCCCACACAAACACTCCCCGCAACCCCACACAACACATCCACACATCCACACAAAACCCTCCAGCAACACCCACACAACACAACCAGCAACCCCACACAACACTCCAGCAACACCACACAACACATCCGCCACACACAACACATCCCACACCCACACAACACCTCCACATACCCCCACAACACCCCCGCAACACCCCCACAAACATCCACACCCCACAACCATCCCGCAACACCCCACAACCCACATCACCACCAACCTCCAGCAACACCCCACAACACATCCAGCAACACCCACAACACATCCGTCATCCACCAACACATCCACAAACAACACAAAATCCCGCACACCCACAAACACATCCACACACCCCCCAAACACCGCAACCCACCAACACATCAGCAACACCCCACACAAACATCCAGCTCACCCCACAACACCTCCGCAACACACCAACCATACAGCAACACCCCCCCACAACCATCCGCATCACCCACACAACCAAAACCCCAAAAACACAAACCTACACAAACCCCCCACAACACAAAAAACCAAAACCCCAAAAAACATCCAGCAACACACACAACACAACAGCAACACCCCACCAACACATCCACCACCCCCCAAAACCCCCCAACACCAAACCCCCACAACACCCCACACAACACATCCAGCATCATCCACAAACACACCGCAAAACACACAAAACATACAGCAACACCCCACACAACACATCCGCATCACCACACAACACATCCAGCAACACCCCACACAACACATCCAGCATCATCCACACAACACATCCAGCAACACACACAACACATACAGCAACACCCCACACAACACATCCAGCATCATCCACACAACACATCCATCATCACCTACCCACCACATTCATTGTACAATCCGGGAAAGTTATCAGCTACGTCATAGTAGAAGTTGAGCCCGACGTACGGACTGCGGCACAGGTCACTAAAGCAATCACATATCAGCGTTGGTTTGAAGCTTCTCTGAAGAACCATTCACAAGTTATCATGTAGAAACCAATCAGGCTGACAGATTTCAGCAACTCGTAAGAGCTCCATTCAACGTGAATATATTATTACTAAATGGTTATAACTATGACTATAATTTTTAAAGAGGTGGACCGGTAAGCCAGCGGAAGGCCTCGGTCAGATGACCAAAAGCTCCAGTTGGGGAATCATCATCTGACTAAGACCCGCATCAGGAAATACTTGTCCTGTTTCCTGACGAGTCTTACCTAACTTAACCATCCAGCGTAATGAAGTGTGAGTAACTATCATATATAATGGGGGAAGCAGCACACTGCTGATATATCTATTGTGTTTTTATAATGTCTGCACTTTCATGCTATTTAATATTAATTGTTTGTCTTTCATTAGTATCTATCGACTCTGTGAGAGTCACGGACTATATAATGCTAAATTTATAGCCAAGGTCGATCGAACAAGACAAACTTTCTAAAAACTGAAAATTGTGACAAAACTCTCATTTACATGATTTTCAAATTAAATTTTGCCAAGTTACTGTCTGTGGTACACCTTTGATTTACCTTTAACCAGTCTCGGGAGTTTTCCTACTCCTGCAGGCTTCCCTGTTGATATATATATATATATATATATATATATATATATATAATATATATATATATATATATATATATATAATATATATATATATATATATATATATATATATGTCGTGCCGAATATGTAAAACTGGCCAATTAGCAAGAACTCATTTTAAATTAAGTCCTTTCTAAAATTTTCTCTTATACGCTCAAAGATATAATTTTTTCATTAATGCTGGTGTAAAAATTTATAATTTTGCACCAAAAAGAACTTAGAAAACTTGCCTAACCTTATCATAACAAGCTCAATTTATTTTAGCCTAACCCAACTAAATATATTTTAGATTTGTTTACAATAATTTAATACTAAATAAACACAGTGAAATATATTTTTTTCTTTAGGTTCAGAATGATTTTGGCGAAATTATTGCATACACAAATTTTCACTTGTCCTATATGGCAAGATGAGCGTTGCTATTTAAGCCAAGATCGCAAGTTCTGCCTATTCGGCACGACATATATAATATATATATATATATATATATATATATATATATATATATATATATATATATATATATATATATATATATATATATATATATATATAATATAATACATAAAACCCATATCATTCCATTACACCGTATGTTTCTTACATGTTAATGAAACCTGTCAGTATGAGCTGGGAAACTTTAATAAGTTAATGGAGATGACGTCAAGCAACCTGTACTCCCACCAGTTAAGTCACTTCTTCACATACAGTTTGCAGCACTTTACTAAGTTAGGTTAGGTAGTCTATATCAATAAAAAATATATATAACATAATGCAACAGAAAAATCGTAACTATAAGAAAAATGGCCATTGAAAAAAAAAAGCCCTAGGCGCTAACAGAAAATGGGCAGCCACTGTGACCGGCTAGAACAACACTGTCAGTTTATTACTGTTCAAGGCGCCTTCAACAGTCACTAATTTGACTGTTTTGCACAACCGTGCCATGACTGCTGCGGTTAATTAAGAGGAGGATCTGCATCAAGCATTTACACGACCGTATCAGCAACTACAGGAATATCTAAAAGTTTCGTTCCAGTTGGGAACGAACGACCTCTCTAACACGAAGAGAATTTACGAGGCTTTCCTCACCGCAGAGAAATTTTAAAACTGGAAAAAAAAATAGAATCGTGCGCGCCCGGGCGCATACGTGCGCACACAGATAACACCCAATTAGGAAACAATTACTGGTAGAAACCAAGCTAATGGTTTTACAGCTTCTTTTAATTTGCGTTTATCGGTGAAGCTGATCAACGAGGGAAGGACTAGCCATTAACACTGCCCTCAGCCATGACCAAGTTGATCTTGGAAACCACTGGGGAATAGTCAGACTCACAGACAAGCAGTCGGTCAGTTCCTGTTATCCACTACTCTACGATAATAACACTCGGTCAGTCACTGGTAACCACTACGCGATAATAACACTCGGTCAGTCACTAGTAACCACTATACCACGATAATAACACTCGGTCAGTCACTGGTAACCACTAAACGATAATAACAGTCACTGGTAACCACTACTCCATGATAATAACACTCGGTCAGTCACTGGTAACCACTACTCCACGATAATAACACTCGGTCAGTCACTGGTAACCACTACTCCACGATAATAACACTCGGTCAGTCACTGGTAACCACTAAACGATAATAACAGTCACTGGTAACCACTACTCCACGATAATAACACTCGGTCAGTCACTGGTGTCCACTACTCCACGATAATAACACTCGGTCAGTCACTGGTAACCACTACTCCACGATAATAACACTCGGTCAGTCACTGGTGTCCACTACTCCACAATAATAACACTCGGTCAGTCACTGGTGTCCACTACTCCACGATAATAACACTCGGTCAGTGACTGGTAACCACTATTCCACGATCATAACACTCAGTCACTGGTAACCACTACTCCATGATAATAACACTCGGTCAGTCACTGGTAACCACTAAACGACAATAACAGTCACTGGTAACCATTACTCCATGATAATAACACTCGGTCAGTCACTGGTAACCACTACTCCACGATAATAACACTCAGTCACTGGTAACCACTACTCCATGATAATAACACTCGGTCAGTCACTGGTAACCACTAAACGACAATAACAGTCACTGGTAACCACTAAACGACAATAACAGTCACTGGTAACCATTACTCCATGATAATAACACTTGGTCAGTCACTGGTATCCACTACTCCACGATAATAACACTCGGTCAGTCACTGGTAACTGCTACTCCACGATAATAACACTTGGTCAGTCACTGGTATCCACTACTCCACGATAATAACACTCGGTCAGTGACTGGTAACCACTATTCCACGATAATAACACTCTGTCAGTCACTGGTAACCACAATACGATAATAACACTTGGTGAGTCACAGGTAACCACTACCCATGATAAAATTTGGGGTCATCACTGTAAACTATTACCCCACCTTTCATAACACCGGCCCATAAAGGGCAACCGCAAACGAAATAATAACACTCGGTCAGCCAAACCACAACCAAAAACCCCCGCATAATAACTTTCGGTCATTAAATTTTCATTTCCATCGTACCTCAAACCGGGCGATAAAAAAATTTGCCCCGTGATTCTTAATGGTTCGCCCAAGCCCCCTAGATAAACTCCAGCGGGATCCCCCCCGTCCCGGGGAGGGGCAAAAGGGATGGGGGGAGAAACAGATGAAGGAAAGGGTTAGGAATTTTCCGGGAAAGGGGATTATTTTTTTTTGTGGGGTGAAATAAAAAAGTTTGTGGGGGTGTGTGTCGTGTGTGTATGTATGTTTTGTGTGTGTGGTGTGTGGGGTGTTGTGTGGGGTGTGTGTGTGGTGGGGGGTGTGAGTGTGTGTGTGTGTGTGGGTTGTGTGTGTGATGTGTTTTGGTGGTATGTGGGGTGGGGGGTTGGGTGGGGTTTTCCCACCTTTTTCTCCCTTTCCCTGCACGATCTAAAAAACAAGGCTTTTTGTTATTCTCGTTTAGAAATAATAACCTGGTTTAAGTTCCCCCAAGGGTTTTTTGGTGCAAATTACCTTGAACATTCCTATGTTTTTTTTAATTTCCCGGGAAAAGAAACCAAAATAGGGGTTTGGCCCTTAAAATGAGACCGGGGATAAAAGGGCCCGCAGGGGCCCGGCGAAGTGGTCGGGGCGGGTTTCGGGGAATATTCCGCGGGTTGGTAAGTGGTCCCATGGGTTGGGTGAAGGGGGTCGCATGAAAGACATACCAGGGTCGCATGTAGGACATAACAGGGGTTCGCATAAGGACATAACAGGGGGTTCGCTGTGGGAAATCAAGTGGCGTATGTGGGACTTACCATGGCAGAATGTAAACAGTACAAGGGTCGCATGTAGGACAGAAACCAGGGGTTTCACATTTTAACAGGCCAAGTGGGTTGCCAGGGAAGGACAGTACCATTGGGGCGAAGGGTAGGACAAATAAGTGGTCGAAATGTAGGACAGACCAGGGGCCCGAAGTAGGACAGTACAAGTGGCCCGCATGAAGGACAAAACCCCTTTGGTTGCATTAGGACAGCCCCAGGGTCGCAGGGTAGGACAGTACAAGGGTCGCATGTAAGACAGTACCAGGGGTCCTGTAGGAAAAGTACAAGGGGATCCCCAGGGTAAAACCAGAAACCATGGTCGAATGTAAGAAAGTACAAGTGGCGCATTTTAACAGAAAAAAGTTTTCCCAGGGGGGCAACGAAAAACAATATGATGTTTAATGAAAAAATTTCCCAAACTATTTCCGTTAGGGAAAACTGGAGGAGATAATAACAGAACAGGTATACACAGACTCGGGCCAAATTCAAAAAGAAGGGAAAAAATAATGTCCGGGACCTGGGATAAAAAGCCCTGAGGATCCACTTAAAGGGAAACACAAAAAGTCCCCAAAAAAAGGGAATCCCCCCATTGCAAAAAAATGTTTAAGGATGGATAATGAGAACTTCAAAACGAAGATCCAAGCCAATGATGATTTTTTTTAAATAAATTTTGTTCATTTTGGGGGGGGGTTGGAAAAATTTGTTTGTACTTTAAAACATCTCCATTCAAAACAGGTGAAATGGGCAGATTAGAAAATGTACAGAGACCCCTTTAAACCGCACGTATAAGTTCTGTCAAGCACCTTAAACACGGGAAAAACGCTAGGAACACTTGACTTTTACCCCTTTGGGAACGCAGGAGGGAGAGAAAATATCAAAATCAAACTTTTGGGGAAAATCCGGGAAAGGGAAAATGGCCCAAAATCTGCACCAAAAAATCACTCCCTACAAAAGTAAAAGACGGGGGGAAAGGCTATGAAAAAAGGCCCCCAAATTTAAAAAAAGTGGGGGGCGCCCCTTGGTAAAACAAAGGGGGAAAAAACCAAAAAGTGTCCCGGGGCCCAAGACTTTTTAAAACCCAGCCTCCCTTTTCAAACATTAGGGGAATTCCCATTTAAAACCCCTGGTTGCCTTCAAGAGAGAGTTTATTTTAAAATGTTTATTAGAAACCCTTTTTACCCACCCTTTGGGGGCGGTAGCCCAAAAGTTTAAACGGGGAGTCATAAGGGTCCAGGGACGGGGCCCTCAAATTTTTTGATAGCTGGGGGCAATTCCCAGAGGTAATGAATTCAAAATTTACAAAGGTAATGAACTCACAATTTAAAAAGGGGTAATGAACCCCGGGGTAGGTCTAGCCCCACAATCATGAAAAGTTAAAAAGGTATTTACAGTTTAAAACAGGGGTACACAAGGGGCCAGGGACCGGGCCCCAAAAGGGTTTTGAGGGCCTGAACAAAGGTAAAAGGAAATTTAACTCACAATTTAAAAAGGAAAAAGAACTCACAATTAAAAAGGGTAATGAATACTGTAAGAATTTTTATTTTTTTTTAAATACATGGCTGAAAATAAAGAACAAATTTTAATAAGAGAAATTCCCACACTTCCAAAACCCGGTCACAAACTGTGGGGTGATTTAAAGGGGTGCAAATTTAAATTGCTGAGTTCTCTCTCTCTAAACACACACCAACAAACACACACACACACAAACAAAACACACATAAAAAATACATACACCACAAAACATAAACACACCCCCCAAAACACACACCACACAAAACACACCACACACACACACACACACACACACACAAAAAACAATACACAAACTCATACCCACAAAACGCAACACACCATCCACAACCCCACAACACACCATACACAAAACACACACTCATACCACAAAACACCCAACAAAACACAAAACACACACCACACCCCAAACACAAACACTCACACCCTCAAAAAACATAAAACACAAAACACACCCCAAAACACACACAACACACACACCCCAAAACACGCAACACACACACACACACACACACACAAAACCCATCACAATATGTGGTAATGCTTTTTTTAAAACACAAAGAAAAGTCAGGGTTTTTTCTCCAAAAAGGGTCTTAATATACCACAGTGGATAAAATACTTGCCTTTCTTGAAAAACTTCGGTGAGTTTTTTTCTAAATTCTTAAATTTTTTATCGCACTCCCAGTACATAATGCCCGCGGGTTGTGACAATGAAGAAGGGATGATAGATGAAAAAATTAAAGATAGATGGCTCCTGGGGTAAAATTTTCCCTGAGCCTTAAGTCCATAAAATTCGGGCAAAATTTCCTTTTGGGGTATTATTTTTCCCAAAACAACTACTGACAACCAAAAATTTTTAATCTATTTCCCTTTTAAAAAAGCCCCCCAAGCTTACCCAAATTTTTATCAGTTCTATAAATGCTTTCTGAAGCCCCAATTAGATAAAACCACAGCATTGCACTCTGACCCCAACTGCCCCCAATCCAAACCCAAAACCTGTGTCGGGTTTTCTGACCCAAGCAGCCACAATTTATGCTTAATGATTTTGAGAGCTTTTAAAGGGATGACAAAAATCATTTTTCCCTTTTAAACTGTCAACTTTGATCCCTAGATGCTTTTTAAAGGGGAAAAGGGAGTTGGAAAAACATTTTGGGGTTGGGTGAGGGCCCCCAATTATTGTTCGTGCTCCAATTTTTTTTAAAGGAGCCATCACCTATACGACAACACCCAGCACTACCAGCTAAACCAGGGGAATTGGTAAAACAAAACCCATAAACGAAAAAAATTTGCAAAAAGGTGTGCTGGTGGACTAATTTTCAGTAAGCTTAAGGCCTCATGTTTGGCTTAAAGGGGCAAAGGTTTTGGGGGTGTGTTTTAAAGAAGAAATTTGGGGGGGAAAAATGGGGGAATGGTATTTTGGAAGGGGGGTTTAAATATTCCATGGACCGGAGAAGTCCCCGCTTTCCCTTATTTGACATAAAAATCATGATCTAAATTCATGCGGAGGGTGGGTTTTCCAGTCTTTCGCCCATCGGAGGAGTGTTCCCCAAAGTGCTGGGGAAATTTTTGGAGGGTTTTCTGTGCGGGGGTTTTTGAATGAGCTTGCCCTGAGCATTTTTAAACCCCCAAATTTAAAGGGAAATTTTTTTTCAGAAACACGATCCCCTTTAAATGTTTTGGGAAAATATAAAGGGTTCTTTTTTGCATTTTAAAAAATTTTTGGCAGTACGAGGGCTTCCTAGAAAAATCCCATTTCCATTTCTGCATTTTTTTTCCACCCTCCAAGCTTCCATCAGACACAAGGCAAGAAGGGGGCGCAAGCAAAAACCCCCCAAGAATCTAATATAAGCAAGATAAAACTTTTTTTCCAAATTTTAAAAAATTAGCACCAACCGGGGGTAAAGCCCTCCCCCAAAACCCTCTAAGTGCCCCTTAGTCTTTTCTTTGTTTTGCGACAAATTCTTTTTACAACATTCCAAGAAATTTGGAACCTAAAACCCCTAGATCCTTTTTATCGTTTAACAAAATTCAAAGAGCCCCAAATCATGAAAATTGGATCGACGAACTGGGGCCTCCTGCGAGGGGGACGCCTAGCCTCTCTGCCCGGGGAGGACCCTTTTTGATATCTTTTTTTTATCAGTAGAGATTTTTCAACCCTCAGGTCCTAAACACACCCAAAGTACATGATTAAGAATTTTTGGGGTTAGAACCCGGGTGGGGAATCATTAAATCATCACAAAACTAATCACAAAATTTATGGGGCTGATGGGCATACCCATTAAGAAATGCTTTAAATTTAGAAAAATTGAACGTGTGGGACTGAGCACACCTCCCTGGGGGTTTTCCAAAAATTCAAAGTCTTTATTTAAACCCCTTCTATGTCCCTCACAACCCCAGAAAGATTTTCCCGTTGGACAGGTACCTTTAAAACCAACGGGGAAGCCCCTCCTCCAACATCCATTTTTTGGCAAGTTCACTAATTATTACAAAGGGGGTATTTTTGGGAGGAGCTGTCAGTGTGCAGGGTGAGAAAAGGGGGCTATGGGAATGAAGCAAAGCTTTCCCTTTCCCTGCATGAAACCATGTAAAAGGGGGGGAAAAAAAATTGTTTGATTCTGACATGAACGATTAAGAATTTATTCCTTTTCAAATGGGTTTTTCCAAACAGCTAGTAAGAGATATGGGCGAAATGCATTTTGTTTTATTGGGCTTAGGAAATTTGGGAAAGATGAGGGCTGTTGGTCCCAAATTGAGGGAGCTCCCTATTACATAGCTCATGTTAAAATAATCAAAGTAATGGGTTACCTGGTACCGACAAAAAGCAAAACTGAGTATGTGTAATAATACCAATCCTCACCAAAGGGGACGTGGGGTTGGGCCCCTTTTTTAGCGCTGCATCAAGTCATAAAATTTTGAAAGAATGTTTCCCCCTTTATCTGCCTTACGAGCATAAAACAAACAAGTCTCTCCCTTGGCCTTCCCTTTTTTTGTCCCTTTTAAATTTTTCCCTTTTGGTACTGGGAAGAATTTTCCCAAACAGATGTAGCAGCCCAAGCAAATGACTAAACCCCATTCGCCCTATTGGGAAGGGGGAGGGTGCGCGAAACTGCCCAGTTTTGGTTACCCTTAATTTTATTTATGTTCCCCTTTCCCCGCCCGGCTAAGTGGGGGGTGAGCCCTTAAAAACCGTTTACCCAAATTTTTTTTCCCCGTCGGTTTTTCCCCCAAAACTCTGTCAAAACGCATCTCAGCAGCAAGGGCAATTTTTGGAAAGCCCAGCAATTCCCGGGGGACGATTTTTTTTATAGGCTAGGCCTATTTTGCGAGCAGACGTTTCAGTGACAAGTTTAGAATCATTTTAATAAGTATTTTTTGAAGGGGGGTATGATTATTAAAGAAAGTTTGTTGGGTTTTGAGCCCAAGAGGTTTTCAGTGGGGGGCCCCTAATTGTTCTGAATACTGCCCCACCCAAAATCCCTTGTTAAAGGTCTCCACAAAGGGAACACTCTTTGGAATTAAAACCCCGTCAGTCAATGTGCAACAAAGTCCCTCATGCCCGATCTGTGGGAACATTAAAACTTTTCCGGGGGGGAAAATCCCACCAGGAAAGGGTAGTATTACAAAAATCTAAGAGGTTAGCCTAGGGGAAAAAGATCAGACCTATATCTGTTTTCCCAAAGGAAGCTCACAGCTGGCGAATGATGTTGAAAACCCAGGCCCCGATCAAGGAAAGCCTCCAAAATATGTGTGGGGGTTTAGGGCACCTACAAAATTTTGGGCATTTTCAGACTGTTTTAAGAGTGAAACAGTTTTATTGAAAATTACGATTACCAAACTGTGGTTTTTCCCAAAGCTTTTGTGTTCCCCATTGTAAATTTGGGCCCAAAAATAAGAGTAGGCTCAGAATGGACACAAATTGGGGGCTCCCAAATAATTTAAATTTTTCACAGGAGGGATACAAGTTTTAAAAAAGTTGAAGCAGAGTTCCCTATATAAATCCCAACAACCCGTATAATTTTAGCCCCCCCTGTTTTTTTGTGCAAAAAGTTGAAGGGGGGAAATAATTTTTTTTTATAAAACCAAAAGTTTTTAAAATTTTAGGTTATAAGCAACAAAAAATGGTAATTTAGGGGGGGTTGGGGTTTTTTCAGGGACTCTGCACTCTTTGCCGGATCAGCCGGGGTGTGGCTCGTACGTTGGGCCTGCGTGCGGCCCCACAACAGCCTAGTTTTATCCCGGGGGCCCGATCCAACGGGAGGCCTGGTCCCTTTGGGCCCGGGGCCCGGGGGCTTTATTCCCCGGGAAAAAACCTCCCGGAACCTCCAGGGGAACCTCCCCGGTAAACCCGGGGGCGAATGTAAAGACAGTACAAGTGTCACATGTTTGGACAGTAAACCCGTGTGCGCATGGGAGGACTACAATGGGGCCCCCATGTAGGACATACCAATTTGGTTTGCAAAGTAGGACAGTACCATGGTCGCATGTAGGACGTACAAAAAAGGGGGCCAAGTAGGACAAAATACAAGGGGTCGTATGGGAAACAGTACCAGTGGTCGGCATGTAGAAACATAACCCAATTTGGGCGCATGTAGGACAAAAACCCGTGGGCGCAAATTTAAGGGCAGTTTTTTAAAAAAACCAATGGTCGCATTAGGACAGTACAAGTGGTCGCCAAATTTGGACAGTACAAGTGGTCGTATGTAAGGGGCATACCATGGCGCATTTTAGGGCCCGTACAATTGGGCGCATGTAGGGCAGTAAAACCCTTTGGGCGCATTTTAGGACAGTACAAGTGGTCTATGAGGACAGTACAAATGGGTCGCATTAGGACCCGTAAAAAGTGGCCGATGTAGGACAGTTTAAAAAGTGGGCGCATGTAGGAAAAGTACAATTTGGGCGCATGTAGGCAGTACAAGTGGTCCCTAAGTAAAGGGCAGTACAAGGGCGCATGTAGGCCCGTAACAAGTGGGTCGCATGTGGAAAAGTACAAGTGGGGCGCATGTAGGACCCGTACAAGGGGGTCGCATGTAGGGAAAACAAGTGGTCGCAGTAAGGGCAAATACCAGTGGTCGCATGTAGGAATACCCTGGTCGCATGTAAGGGCAGTAACAATGGGCGCATGAAAGGGCCGGGACAAGTGGTCCCTAAAAGTAGGGCAGTACCCCCTGGGCCCCCATGTAGGGCATACAAGTGGTCGCATGTAAGGGCAGTACCAAGGCCATGTAGACCCGTACCAGTGGGGCATGAAAGGCCCGTAAAAAGTGGTTTGCATGTAGGACAGTACCAGTTGGGCGTATGTTAAACAGGGACCATGGGGCGCATGTAGGACAGTACAAAAAGGGTTTGCATGTAGGACAGTACAAGTTGGTCGCAAATTTGGGCCGTACAAGTGGGCGTAAAGTAAAAGGGCAGTACAAGTGGTCGCAAGTAGGACATACAAGTGGTCGCAAAGAAAGGGCATTTCAAGTGGGGTTTTTGCATTAGGACAGTACAAGTGGTCCCCATGTAGGACAAATAAAGTGGTCGTATTAGGGAAAAAGTACAAAATGGTCGCATGTAGGCAGTAAAGTGGTCGCATGTAGGACAGTACAAGTGGGGCGCATGTAGGACAAAACCAAATGGTCCATGTAGGACGTACAATGGGGGCGCATGTAGGACAGTACAAGTGGGCGATGTAGGACAGTACCCAAGCCGCAATTTTGGACAGAAACCCGGTCACTGTTCTCTCCTCTCCCCCTGATTATATTTATTTTCATCCACTTGCTCTTTATTTTTTTCCTTTGTCCCTGTTTTCCTCCCTCCTATTGCACATTTTCTTTTTCTCCTTCTTTTAAAACTTTTCCCCCCTTTAAATTTTTTCCAATTCCTTTTTTTTCCGTTTCAAATCCTCCCCTTTTTTCTTATCGGGGGTTTTCCTTCAGGGCCCTATTTTCCCCTTTTTCCCCCTTTCCCCTTTTCTCTTACCTACTTCACATTTTATAATCCTCTCCCGCCAAAGCTAAATTTATTTTTCCCCTTTATTTCCTTTTTTATTTTATTTTTCTTTTCTTCCCTTTGCCCCCTTTTTCCCCCCCCAAACTGCCTTTTCGCCTTTCCCCCCTTTAAACCCTTCCTCCCCTCTGCCTCGCCTGGTTGTGCTGGTGGTTTTTGGGTTTCTCATTAAAAACCAATTAAAAACCTAATTGGGAGTGGGCGGCGTGCGTGTGGGTGGCTGAGCGAGCCCCGGGCCCCCGGGGGGGGTTTCCCTTGTGTAAAGGGCCCGTGCATGTTCCCTTGTGTTGAGTGTACTTTTTGTCGTGTACGACCCCCATAGGGAGGTTCCTTGGCGCTGTTTTAAAGGGGGTCCCTTTTTTTTTCCATTTGGGGAAATTTGGGGAGTGCTTTTGGGTTTTTCTGAATTTTAGCCTGAATGCCTTCCATCCCCCCCCCACCCTCATTTTATAATCCTACAGGTTTAATCCTTCCTCCCAAGATTAATTAAAAATAAAAAGTGCGTGCACGAACATTAATTATGTTGTGTTCATTTATTTTTGCGTATTTACTTGTGTGGGTCTGTGTGTACATTGTGTCGGTGTACGAAGGGGCGCCCCGGGTATGTACTCGGGGTGTGCATGTACACTGTATAAATCGAACCCTCCCCCCATTCACGCTGTACGCCCTGGTCATGCCGTGCGTATGTAATTCGCAATCGGTAATTACAGGAACAGACCTCACATGCTCGTAACGTTCCGTCTTCTTTTTATAAACGAACAGAAATTTTTAGAATATCCAATAGTTTGGCACACTTTTTTTTTCTTTATCTTATTTTCTCCAGGTATTTACTACGCTATATGTGAAGAAATATTTTCCAATATACCTTCTGCCCTATTTATGTATGCGTTTGCGTTGCTAGTGACACTCGGCTGTAAGATTAGTTTAGCGACTAACTAATCTGGGATTTTCACGAGCTTGTATGTGTGAACTATGTGTAGGTTCCCCATTGGTGCTCCATACTCGAGAACACGCCTGAGTAATTGAGCTTTACATCTTCAACTCTTGCATAGGTGGCCAACCTTATGGTCGCTTTTTGTAGCACTGTATGGATGATTGTCCATTTGAAGAATGTACACAGTAACTTATGTGATGTAAACCATAACACGGGTGGGAATAGAACTCATAATCAGAGAGTCATAAAAGCCCAGACCGACGCGTTATCCACTGGACCAACTGGCTACAGTAAGATATATCCAGCTAGGTATATTTCTACACCATAGGAAGGTTAGCATAGGCACCACTGTGACCACAAATGTAAGTTTTTACAGACGAATCTCCCGCCAGCGGGAGATTCGTCTGTAAAAACTTCCTAAGATTTATAAATATACCTTGTTGGATGAATTTTATTGTAGCTAGCTGGCCAGCGGCTAACGCCTCGGTCTGGAGTTTTATGACTTTCTGATCGCGGGTTCTATCCCCTCGGTTTTTTGCAATCGTGTCATTACAATTTCGTGAGTCACTTTTGTGATATACCTGATCCCAGACCTAAATCTGGTTGTAGCAGATTTATCTAAATTGCCAATATATACCCAGATGTACTCCTGTTAGCCCTTTTGGGTCCTAGTTGTTATGCATGTAGATATCCATACCCTCTTACATTACCCTCCACATGATGGGGGAGAGGTGAGCTATATATTAGCCACTTCGGTGGCGGCAGAATCTAAAAATCTAATTAATGATGCAGAACGGTTTGCATGTTTCGAAAAAGGTTTAGAATGCTTATAAGTGTGTGTATGTATGTACGTGACTGGCTATGTACATTTAGTTAAGCAGGGGGAGAGGAATCGAGATTCAGTTCTTGGCACCGCAAGTAAGTTTATTCGGGTACAGGCACACATAAATATAGTTACATAAATTATTATTCGTAGCATCTTATGTGTAGATTATCCAGGAAAAACCCAGAAAAGTCAGAGAAAAGTGACTTATTTCCACTGGGATCGTCAGTAAGTGTTTAATTGTTAGTGCCTTGTGATGGAAGTCAAAAATACAGAGAGATCTTTGTATCACAACTGGTTAATAACGATTTCTTGTGACCATAATAATTATACCACTTAGCCCGTACATAGAAGGTGTTCCAGGGGTCAACGCCCCCTCGGCCGGTCCATGACACTCTTCATTTCACGACGTGCTGTAATCTTAGGTAGCCATTGATCCAACAAAAAAGAAGAAAACTCGGTAATTCCTGTCTTTATTTCATGTTTGGATTAATGTTTTGTAGAGAATGGTGTTAAATGCTTAAAATTTGATAGTTCAAGAATAAGCTAATTAGTGTAAAAGCAAAAAAAAACCGGTTATCTTGTAATAAAATAACTGCAAAAAAAATTATAAAAGAAAACTATGTAATGACCATGTAAGAGAAAACGGAGAAAAATGTTGAATGCGGAGTTAAAACCAACAAAATCAACGTTCGGCTTAGAAAATAACTTAGCTTTTCCACAGTTTTAATCTGATAAAAAAAAAAAAAACATTTTCTTCGGAGGATGGATATTTTAAAAGGGCGTTCGGCCCTTTAAGGGCCAAGCCGGGTTGATAAATTTTTAGTTTCCGCTGGTCTGCCCTCTCTCATTGTCCCGTTTTTGGGGGGAATTGATGCCCCCAAAAAGGGCTGGTTTTTTCCCTGTCCCCCTTTTCTTGTTTCCCAAATTTAAAAGCTCTCCTCCCCTTCCCTTTTTTTTTAAGTCAATTTTTTTTTTTTTTTTTTTTTTTTTGGGGCCTTTACTCCCTTCCTTCGTATGAGGGGTTTGGGTGTATTTTTAATCCTACGTGGGCCCTTTCCCTTTTCTACATCTTTTTAAACTCTGACTTTCTTTTTTGCAAACATCTTTTTATTTTCTGACGTCTTTTTTTTTACAAATTTCGTTTTATTTTCCCCGAAAATTTTGCTATTTCGTCGGTTTTCGGACGCCTTTTCGTCCATTTTCTGCCCATCATTGTTGCACATCGTTAAAATTTCTGACTTTCGGGTTAATATTTCTGTTCGGGGACGTCTTTGTCGTTTTAAAATGGTTCTGTTCTGAGTTTTTTGTTCTAACCAGGGTTTTTCTGTTCTGACGTCTTTGTTGCAACATGGTTCTGTTTTTGACATTTTTTTGCTGCTCAGGGTTCTTTCTAAACGTTTTTTTTGCACAGGGTTCTTTTTCGCGTTTTTTGTTGCTATAGGGGTCTGTTCTGACGTCTTTGTTGCTATAGGTTCTGTTCTACGTCTTTGTTGCACATTTCTTTTTGACATTTTGCTCACATGGTTCTGTTCTGACGTTTTTGTTGCTACATGGTTCTGTTCTAGTCTTTGTTGCTAATGTTTCGTTCTGATTCTTTATTGCTACATGGTTCTGTTGGGGACGTCTTGTTGCTACATGGTTCTGTTCTGACGTCTTTGTTGCTACATGGTTCGGTTCTGACGTCTTTGTTGCTAACATGGTTCTGTTCTGACGTCTTTTTGCAAACATGGTTCTGTTCTGACGTCTTTGTTGTTTACATGGTTCTGCTCTGACGTCCTTTGTTGCTACAGGGTTCTGTTCTGACGTCTTTGGGTTGCTATATGGTTCTCTTCTGACGTCTTTTTTGCTACATGTTCTGTTTCTGACGTCTTTGTTGCTAAAATGGTTCTGTTCTGACGTCCTTGTTGCCTACATGGTTTCTGTTCTGACGTCTTTGTTGCTACATGGTTCTGTTCTGACGTCCTTGTTGTAACATGTTTCTGTTCTGACGTCTTTGTTGCTACAGGGTTTTCTGTTTTGACGTCTTGTTGCTAAAATGGTTCTTTTCTGACGGTCCTTTGTTGCTACATGGTTTTTTTTCTGACGCCCTTTGTTGCTACAGGTTTCTGTTCTGACGTCTTTGTTGCTACATGGTTCTGTTCTGACTCTTTGTTGCTACATGGTTCTTTTCCCTGACGTCTTGCTACAGGGTTCTTTTCTGGCGTCTTTGCTGCTACATGGTTTCTTTTCGGGAGTCCTTGTTGCTACATTGGTTCTGTTCTGACGTCCTTGTTGCTACAGGGTTTTCTGTTTCTGACGTCCTTTTTGCTACAGGGTTCTGTTCTGACGTCTTTGTTGCTACAAGGTCTGTTCTGACGTCTTTGTTGCTACATGGTTTGTTTCTGAGTCCTTGTTGCGGCTGGTTCTGTTCTGACGTCTTGTTGCAAACAGGGTTCTGTTCTGACGTCTTTGTTGCATATGGTTCTGTTCTGACGTCTTTGTTGCTACATGGTTCTGTTCTGACGTCTTTATTGCTACATGGCTCTGTTCTGACGTCTTTGTTGCTACATGGTTCTGTTATGACGTCTTTGTTGCTATATGGTTCTGTTCTGACGTCTTTGTTGCTACATGGTTCTGTTCTGACGTCTTTGTTGCAACATGGTTCTGTTCTGACGTCTTTGTTGCTACATGGTTCTGTCTGACGTCTTTTTTTGTTTACATGTTCTGTTCCGACGTCTTTTGTTGCTACATGGTTCTGTTCTGACGTCTTTGTTTGCTAAAAGGGTTTTCTGTTCGACGTTTTTGTTGCTACAGGGTTCTGTTCTGACGTCCTTTTTTGCTACATGGTTCTGTTCTGACGTCTTTGTTGCTACATGGTTCTGTTCTGACGTCCTTGTTGCTACATGGTTCTGTTCTGACGTCTTTTTTGCTACATGGTTCTGTTATGACGTCTTTGTTGCTAAAAGGGTTCTGTCTGACGTCTTTTTTTGCTACATGGTTTCTGTTCTGACGTCTTTGTTGCTACATGGTTCTGTTCTGACGTCCTTGTTGCTACAAGATTCTGTTCTGACGTCTTTGTTGCTACATGGTTCTGTTCTGACGTCTTTGCTGCTCCATGTTTGTGTTCCACGCCCTTTGTTTGCACATGTTTCTGTTCTGACGTCTTGTTGCAAACATGGTTCTGTTCTGACGTCTTTGTTGCTACATGGTTCTGTTCTGACGTCTTTGTTGCTACATGGTTCTGTTCTGACGTCTTTGTTGCTACAAGGTTCTGTTCTGACGTCTTTGTTGCTACATGGTTCTGTTCTGACGTCCTTGTTGCAACAGGGTTCTGTTCTGACGTCTTTGTTGCTACATAGTTCTTTTCTGAAGTTTTTGGGTTGCTACAGGGTTCTGTTCTGACCGTCTTTGTTTGCTACAAGGTTCTTTTCTGACGTTTTTTGTTGCTAAAAATTCTGTTCTGACGTCTTTGTTGCTACATGGTTCTGTTCTGACGTTTTTTTTTTGCTACATGGTTCTGTTCCGACGTTTTTGTTGCTACATGGTTCTTTTTCTGACGTCCTTTGTTGCTAAAAGGTTCTGTTCTGACGTTTTTGTTGCTACATGGTTCTGTTCTGACGTCCTTGTTGCTAAAATGGTTCTGTTCTGACGTCTTTGTTGCTACACGGTTTGTTTCTGACTCCTTGTTGCTACATGGTTCTGTTCTGACGTCTTTGTTGCTACATGGTTCTGTTATGACGTTCTTTGTTGCTATAGGGGTTCTGTTTTTGACGTCTTTGTTGCTACTTTGGTTCTGTTCTGACGTCTTTGTTGCTACATGGTTCTTTTTATGACGTCTTTGTTGCTATATGGTTCTGTTCTGACGTCTTTGTTGCTACATGGTTCTGTTCTGACGTCTTTGTTGCTACATGGTTCTGTTCTGACGTCCTTGTTGCTACAAGGATTCTGTTCTGACGTCTTTGTTGCTACATGGTTCTGTTCTGACGTCTTTGCTGCTCCAGGGGTTGTTTCTGACGTCTTTGTTGCTACATGGTTCTGTTCTGACGTCTTTGTTGCTACATGGTTCTTTTTTCTGACGTCCTTGTTGCTACATGGTTCTGTTCTGACGTCTTTGTTGCAACAAGGTTTCTGTTCTGACGTCTTTGTTGCAACATGGTTTCTGTTCTGACGTCCTTGTTGCTAACAGGTTCTGTTCTGACGTCTTTGTTGCTACATAGTTCTTTTCTAAAGTCTTTGTTGCTACATGGTTCTGTTCGACGTCTTTGTTGCTACAAGGTTCTGTTCTGACGTCCTTTGTTGCTACATGGTTCTGTTCTGACGTCCTTTTTTGCTACATGGTTCTGTTCTTGACGTCTTTGTTGCAAACATGGTTCTGTTCTGACGCCCTTTGTTGCTACATGGTTCTGTTCTGACGTCTTTGTTGCTACATGGTTCTGTTTCTGACGTCTTTGTTGCTACATGGTTCTGTTCAAAACGTCTTTGTTGCTTTTATGGTTCTGTTTCTGACGCCCTTGTTGCTACATGGTTCGTTCTGACGTTTTTTGTTGCTACATGGTTTCTGTTCTGACCGTCTTTGTTGCTACATGTTCTGTTTCTGACGTCTTTGTTGCTAAAAGGGTTTTCTGTTCTGACGTCTTTGTTGCTACATGGTTCTGTTCTGACGTCCTTGCTGCTACATGGTTCTGTTCTGACGTCTTTTTTGGGCTACATGGTTCTGTTTCTGACGTCCTTGTTTGCTACATGATTCTGTTCTGACGTCTTTGTTGCACATGGTTCTGTTCTGACGTCTTTGTTTCTACAAGGTTCTTTTTCTGACTCTTTGTTGCTACATGGTTCTTTTTCCTGACGTCCTTGTTGCTACATGGTTCTGTTTCTGACGTATTTGTTGCTACATGGTTTTTTCTGAGTCTTTGTTGCTACATGGTTCTGTTCTGACTCTTTGTTGCTACAAAGGTTTCTGTTCTGACGTCTTTGTTGCTACATGGTTCTGTTTCTGACGTCCTTGTTGCTACAGGGTTCTGTTCTGACGTCCTTTGTTGCACAGGGTTTTTTCTGACGTCTTTGTTGCTACAAGGTTTCTGTCTGACGCCCTTTGTTGCTACAAGGTTTCTTTTTCTGACGTCTTGTTGCTACATGGTTCTGTTCTGACGTCCTTGTTGCTACATGGTTTTCTGTTCTGACGTCTTTGTTGCTACAAGGTTCTGTTCTGACGTTTTTGTTGCTACAAGGGTTTCTTTTTCTGACGTCCTTGTTGCTACATGGTTCTGTTCTGACGTCTTTGTTTGCACATGGTTTCTGTTCTGACGTCCTTGTTGCTACATGGTTTCTGTTCTGACGTCTTTGTTTGCTACATGGTTCTTTTTATGACGTCTTTGTTGCTATATGGTTCTGTTCTGACGTCTTTGTTGCTACATGGTTCTGTTCTGACGTCTTTGTTGCTACATGGTTCTGTTCTGACGTCCTTGTTGCTACATGGATTCTGTTCTGACGTCTTTGTTGCTACATGGTTTCTGTTCTGACGTCTTTTGCTGCTCCAGGGTTTTGTGTTTCTGACGTCTTTGTTGCTACTGGTTCTGTTCTGACGTCTTTGTTTGCTACATGGTTCTGTTTCGGGACGTCTTTTTGCTACATGTTCTGTTCTGACTCTTTGTTGCTACATGGTTCTGTTCTGACGTCTTTGGTTGCTACAAGGTTTCTGTTCTGACGTCTTTGTTGCTACATGGTTCTGTTCTGACTCCTTGTTGCTACATGGTTCTGTTCTGACGTCCTTTGTTGCTACATGTTTTCTTTTCTGAAGTCTTTGTTGCTAAAATGGTTCTATTCTGACGTCTTTGTTGCTACAAGGTTCTGTTCTGACGTCTTTGTTGCTACATGGTTCTGTTCTGACGTCTTTGTTGCTACATGGTTCTGTTCTGACGTCTTTGTTGCTACATGGTTCTGTTCTGACGTCTTTGTTGCTACATGGTTCTGTTCTGACGTCTTTGTTGCTACATGGTTTTTTGTTCTGACGTCTTTGTTGTTTACATGGTTCTGTTCTAACGTCTTTGTTGCTATATGGTTTCTTTTTCTGACGCCCTTGTTGCTACCATGGTTTCTGTTCTGACGTCTTTTGTTGCTACATGGTTCTTTTTCTGACTTTCTTTGTTGCTCCCTGGTTCTGTTCTGACGTCTTTGTTGCTACAAGGTTTTTTCCCTGACGTCTTTGTTGCTACATGGTTCTGTTCTGACGTCCTTGCTGCTACATGGTTCTTTTTCTGACGTCTTTTTTTGCTACATGTGTTCTGTTCTGACGTCTTTGCTGCTCCATGTGTGTTCTGACGTCTTGTTGCTACATGGTTCTGTTCTGACGTCTTTGTTGCTACATTGGTTCTGTTCTGACTCCTTGCTGCTAAAAGGTTCTTTTCTGAATCTTTGTTGCTACATGGTTCTGTTCTGACGTCTTTGTGCTACAAGGTTCTGTTCTGACGTCTTGTTGCTACATGGTTCTGTTCTGACGTCCTTGTTGCTACAGGGTTTTCTGTTCTGACGTCTTTGTTGCTACAGGGTTTTCTGTTCTGAACGTCTTTGTTGTTTACAAGGTTCTTTCTGACGTCTTGTTGCTACAAGGTTCTGTTCTGACGTCCTTTTTTGTTTAAAATGGTTTTCTGTTCTGACGTCCCTTGTTGCTACATGGTTCTGTTCTGACGTCTTTGTTGCTACAAGGTTCTGTTCTGACTTTTTTTGTTGGCTACAAGGTTCTGTTCTGACGTCCTTGTTGCTACATGGTTCTGTTCTGACGTCTTTGTTGCTACATGGTTCTGTTCTGACGTCCTTGTTGCTACATGGTTCTTTTTCTGACGTCTTTGTTGCTACAGGGTTTTCTGTTATGACGTCTTTGTTGCTAAAATGGTTCTGTTCTGACGTCTTTGTTGCTACAATGGTTCTGTTCTGACGTCTTTGTTGCTATATGGTTTGTTCTGACGTCTTTGTTGCTACAGGGTTCTTTTTCTGACGTCTTTTGTTGCTACATGGTTTTCTGTTCTGACGTCTTTTGTTCTACATTGGTTCTGTTTCTGACGTCCTTGTTGCTACATGGTTCTGTTCTGACGTCTTTGTTGCTACATGGTTCTGTTCTGACGTCCTTGTTGCTACATGGTTCTGTTCTGACGTCTTTGTTGCTACATGGTTCTGTTATGACGTCTTTGTTGCTATATGGTTCTGTTCTGACGTCTTTGTTGCTACATGGTTCTGTTCTGACGTCTTTGTTGCTACATGGTTCTGTTTTTGACGTCCTTGTTGCTACATGATTCTGTTCTCACGTCTTTGTTGCTACATGGTTCTGTTCTGACGTCTTTGCTGCTCCATGGTTGTGTTCTGACGTCTTTGTTGCTACATGGTTCTGTTCTGACGTCTTTGTTGCTACATGGTTCTGTTCTGACGTCTTTGTTGCTACATGGTTCTGTTCTGACGTCTTTGTTGCTACATGGTTCTGTTCTGACGTCTTTGTTGTTTCAAGGTTCTTTTCTGAACGTCTTTGTTGCTACATGGTTCTGTTCTGACGTCCTTGTTGCTAAAATGGTTCTGTTCGGGACGTCTTTGTTTGCTACAGGGTTCTTTTCTGAAGTCTTTGTTGCTACTGGTTTTCTATTCTGACGTCTATTGTTGCTACAAGGTTCTGTTCTGACGTCTTTGTTGCTACATGGTTCTGTTCTGACGTCTTTGTTGCTACATGGTTCTGTTCTGACGTCTTTGTTGCTACATGGTTCTGTTCTGACGTCTTTTTTGCTACATGGTTCTGTTCCGACGTTTTTGTTGCTACATGGTTCTGTTCCTGACGTTCTTTGTTGCTACAAGGTTCTGTTCTGACGTCTTTGTTGCTACATGGTTCTGTTCTGACGTCCTTGTTGCTACATGGTTCTGTTCTGACGTCTTTGTTGCTACAGGGTTTTCTTTTCTGAAGTTTTTTGTTGCTACAGGGTTCTATTCTGACGTCTTTGTTGCTACAAGGTTCTTTTCTGACTCTTTGTTGCTACATGGTTTCTGTTCTGACGTCTTTGTTGCTACAGGGTTTTCTGTTCGACGTTCTTTGTTGCTACAGGGTTTTCTGTTCTGACGTCTTTGTTTGCTACATGGTTCTGTTCTGACGTCTTTTTGCTACATGGTTTGTTCTAACTTTCTTGTTGCTATATGGTTCTGTTCTGACGCCCTTGTTGCTACATGGTTCTGTTCTGACGTCTTTGTTGCTACATGGTTCTGTTCTGACGTCTTTGTTGCTACATTTTTTCTGTTCTGACGTCTTTGTGCTACAAGGTTCTGTTCTGACTCTTTGTGGCTACAGGGTTTTCTGTTCTACGTCCTTGCTGCTACATGGTTCGGGTTCTGACGTCTTTGTTGCTACATGGTTTCTGTTCTGACGTCTTTGCTGCTCCATGGTTGGGTGTTCTGACGTCTTGTTGTTTACATGGTTCTGTTTCGGGACGTCTTTGTTGCTACAGGGTTTCTGTTCTGACGTCCTTGCTGCTACATGGTTCTTTTCTGAAGTCTTTGTTGCTACATGGTTCTGTTCTGACGTCTTTGTTGCTACAAGGTTCTGTTCTGACGTCTTTGTTTGCTACATGGTTCGGGTTCTGACGTCCTTTTTTGCTACATGGTTCTGTTCTGACGTCTTTGTTGCTACATGGTTCTGTTCTGACGTCTTTGTTGCTACAAGGTTCTGTTCTGACGTCTTTGTTGCTACAAGGTTCTGTTCTGACGTCCTTGTTGCTACATGGTTCTGTTCTGACGTCTTGTTGCTACAGGGTTTTCTGTTCTGACGTCTTGTTGCTACAAGTTCTGTTCTGACGTTTTTTTGTTGCTACAAGGTTCTGTTCTGACGTCCTTGTTGCTACTTTGGTTCTGTCGGGACGTCTTTGTTGCTACATGGTTCTGTTCTGACGTCCTTGTTGCTACATGGTTTTCTTTTTCTGACGTCTTTTTTTGCTACATGGTTCTGTTATGACGTCTTTGTTGCTATATGGTTCTGTTCTGACGTCTTTGTTGCTACATGGTTCTGTTCTGACGTCTTTGTTGCTACATGGTTCTGTTCTGACGTCCTTGTTGCTACATGATTCTGTTCTGACGTCTTTGTTGCTACATGGTTCTGTTCTGACGTCTTTGCTGCTCCATGGTTGTGTCTGACGTCTTTGTTGCTCCCATGGTTCTGTTCTGACGTCCTTTGTTGCTACATGGTTCTGTTCTGACGTTTTTTGTTGCTACATGGTTCTGTTTCTGACGTCTTTGTTGCTAAAATGGTCTGTTCTGACGTCTTTGTTGCTACAAAGTTCTGTTCTGACGTCTTTTGTTGCTACATGGTTCTGTTCTGACGTCCTTGTTGCTACATGGTTCTGTTCTGACGTCTTTGTTGCTACAGGGTTTTCTTTTCTGAAGTCTTTGTTGCTACCAGGTTCAAATTTCTGACGTCTTGTTGCTACAAGGTTCTGTTCTGACGTCTTTGTTGCTACATGGTTCTGTTCTGACGTCTTTGTTGCTACATGGTTCTGTTCTGACGTCTTTGTTGCTACATGGTTTCTGTTCTGACGTCTTTGTTTGCAAACATGGTTCTGTTCTGACGTCTTTGTTGCTACATGGTTCTGTTCTAACGTCTTTGTTGCTATATGGTTCTGTTCTGACGCCCTTGTTGCTACATGGTTCTGTTCTGACGTCTTTGTTGCTACATGTTTTCTGTTCTAAACGTCCTTTGTTGCTACATGGTTCTGTTCTGACGTCTTTGTTGCTACAAGGTTCTGTTCTGACGTCTTTGTTGCTACATGGTTCTGTTCTGACGTCCTTGTTGCTACATGGTTCTGTTCTGACGTCTTTGTTGCTACATGGTTTCTTCTGACGTTCTTTGTTGCTACAGGGGTTCTGTTCTGACGTCCTTGTTGCTACATGGTTCTGTTTGACGTCTTTGTTGCTACATGGTTCTGTTCTGACGTCTTTGTTGCTACATGGTTCTGTTCTGACGTCCTTGTTGCTACATGGTTCTGGGTGTGGCTCCGTCTCTTCCTCTAGTACTTAGGTATTCTGAAAAGGGAACATAAATAGGTTACCTGAATTTGTTTTATTCTTCTTCTCCCTCCAATTTTTCGATCGTATTAAAACACATCTTGTTACTCACTTTGTGATGTGATAATTTCAATTTGCCAATTTTATTAAGAAAATTGTTTCCCAAGTAATAACTAAAGAACGTCTCTTTAGGCCAGTTTCAAACCCTAAATGCCGGTGTATCCTAGTAGGATGTGTTTTTGTATATCAGTGGTGAATTACACTTATGTGCAACATCTGGGTATCTTGTAGACGTTCAACCATTCAGTGGCGGTAGAAATATATACAGTGGGAGCTTTGCCACACTCGTGGACAGCATCAAACATGGTTCGAATTCTGTTGGCTACGATATTCCGCCGAATCAGAAAATGTAACCATTTTTAGATTTCAAATAACTCTGTGTTGATAAATTAGGCACATGTGCAACTCTTGGGTATCTTTATTGAGGAAACGTTTCACCACACAGTGGCTTCGTTAGTCCATATGGTGAAGAATAGGAGGAGTTTGTGGTAATCAGTCCCAAGTGTTGCACATGTGTCTAGTTTGTCAACTTGTCGGTTCTTTGAACCATTTATCTACAACTCTGTGTGTCTCTATATGCAGCAACAGTAGCAGATGCAGCAGTAGTGGGAGCGACGGCATTACCAACCACAACAGCAGTCGAAGCATCTGCTGTGCTACCGTCACCGCCAGTAATAGCGGCAGAAAGAGAAAAAAGGCAACAGCTGAAGCAGCAGTTTCACCACCGTATTTCAAAACAAAGATTGGTAAAGCTCCTGACCCGAACGAGTGAACATTCGTGCCCAAGAACCTCCCTCCTATCAACACCTCCGAGAAGAAGACCTCCAGCGACGTCTCTCTCCGCGGACATGCATCACAGTGCTTGGCTGCCCTGGTACCGTCGCACTAGTGATCATTTGGAGATAATCTGGCCAATGAGCCGCTGCCAATCTGCCACAACACGCACTGCGATGCTCATCTGTTTGTCTCGCCAACAACACGTTCGGTGATACCCATCTGAGCGGAACACCCAGGCACAATAGCGGCTTTATCTGGCTGTAATGTATCACCCGGCAGTCAATTACACACAATTACACGCTCAGTGGCGGCGTGACACTGTCTTTGTACGAACACCAGTTAACGGGAGGGGAGGAGAGGGAGGAGAACGACGAATGGAGAGGGGAGAAATAGTAGGAGAGACAATGAAGGGGAAGGGAGAAGAGAGATGGGAAGGAAAACGAAGGGTAGGAGAGAGTGATGAGATAAATGTATAGAACAATGGGAGCATTTTTCTTTGTAAATTTGATAAGTGAACGAGGGAGAGAGGGAGCGAGCGAGGGAGAGAGGAGAGGGAGAGGGAGGGAGGGAAGGAGGGGGGGGGGGAGGGAGGGAGGGAGGAAGGGAGGGAGGGAGGGAGAGGAGCAAGAGCTGGAAGAAGTAAGGGAGGGAGGGAGACGCGGGGGGGGGGAGGAACCAATAGAGGGCTGGGCAGAAGGATGACCCAATAAACTGGAATGACAGCTAGCTGGAGGTCTGCCCTCCACCACTCACACATTCCTCGCTGCCTCTCGCCTGCCATGTTTGTTTACACTCTCTAAATCCCTCAACCTCACTCCCATCTGTTGCCGCTGATCCCCGAGTTAATCGTTCATGTGGCTGTCATCTCAAGCAGCGTTTAATATATTCCTTGCCCCTTTTACCCCACTCTCAAACATTGATAAATATTGAATCACCTAATGCGCGAAACACGTTAGCAACTTAATGTTTTTTTAAGAACATTGCGGAGAAAAAATCTTCATATGTAGAGATGATTAATGCTGGGTTAACATGGCTTAAACTACTGGATCAACAATGTTTATAATACTGGATCAACAATGTTTATAATACTGGATCAACAATGTTTATAATACTGGATCAACAATGTTTATAATTTCTGGATCAACAATTTTATAATACTGGGTCAACAATGTTTATAATACTGGATCAACAATGTTTATAATACTGGGTCAACAATGTTTATAATACTGGGTCAACAATGTTTATAATACTGGGTCAACAATGTTTTATAATACTGGGTCAACAAATTGTTTAAATACTTGATCAACAATGTTTATAATACTGGGTCAACAATGTTTATAATACTGGGTCAACAATGTTTTATAATGGATTTACAATGTTTATAATACTGGGTCAACAATGTTTATAATACTGGGTCAACAATGTTTATAATTTCTGGGGTCAACAATGTTTATAATACTGGATCAACAATGTTTATAATACTGGGTCAACAATGTTTATAATACTGGATCAACAATGTTTATAATACTGGGTCAACAATGTTTATAATACTGGATCAACAATGTTTATAATACTGGGTCAACAATGTTTATAATACTGGGTCAACAATGTTTATAATACTGGGTCAACAATGTTTATAATACTGGGTCAACAATGTTTATAAATACTGGGTCAACAATGTTTATAATACTGGGTCAACAATGTTTATAATACTGGATCAACAATGTTTATAATACTGGGTCAACAATGTTTATAATACTGGTCAACAATGTTTATAATACTGGGTCAACAATGTTTATAATACTGGGTCAACAATGTTTATAATACTGGGTCAACAATGTTTATAATACTGGGTCAACAATGTTTATAATACTGGGTCAACAATGTTTATAATACTGGGTCAACAATGTTTATAATACTGGTCAACAATGTTATAATACTGGGTCAACAATGTTTATAATACTGGGTCAACAATGTTTATAATACTGGGTCAACAATGTTTATAATACTGGGTCAACAATGTTTATAATACTGGGTCAACAATGTTTATAATACTGGGTCAACAATGTTTATAATACTGGGTCAACAATGTTTATAATACTGGATCAACAATGTTTATAATACTGGATCAACAATGTTTATAATACTGGGTCAACAATGTTTATAATACTGGGTCAACAATGTTTATTTAATGTTAATACTGGGTCAACAATGTTTATAATACTGGATCAACAATGTTTTATAATACTGGGTCAACAATGTTTATAATACTGGGTCAACAATGTTTATAATACTGGATCAACAATGTTTATAATACTGGATCAACAATGTTTATAATACTGGGTCAACAATGTTTATAATACTGGGTCAACAATGTTTATAATGTGGTTAATAATGCTGGGTCATCGTATATTATAATACTGGATCATCGTGGATCACAATACTGGATCATCGTGGATTACAATATTGGATCATCGTGGCTTACACTACTGGATCATCGTGGATTACAATACTCGATCATCGTGGATTACAATACTGGATCATCGTGGATTACAATACTGGATCATCGTGGATTACAATACTGGATCATCGTGGATCACAATACTGGATCATCGTGGATTACAATACTGGATCTTCGTGGATCACAATACTGGATCATCGTGGCTTACACTACTGGATCATCGTGGATTACAATACTCGATCATCGTGGATTACAATACTCGATCATCGTGGCTTACACTACTGGATCATCGTGGATTACAATACTCGATCATCGTGGATTACAATACTCGATCATCGTGGATTACAATACTGGATCATCGTGGAGAATACTGGATCATCGTGGCTTACACTACTGGATCATGGAGGATTACAATACTGGATCATCGTGGATTGCAATACTGGATCATCGTGGATTGCAATACTGGATCATCGTGGATTACAATACTGGATCATCGTGGATTACAATACTGGATCATCGTGGATTACAATACTGGATCATCGTGGATTACAATACTCGATCATCGTGGTTTATAATGCTGGATCATCGTGGATTACAATACTCGATCATCGTGGTTTATAATGCTGGATCATCGTGGATTACAATACTGGATCATCGTGGATTACAATACTGGATCATCGTGGATCACAATACTGGATCATCGTGAATTACAATACTGGATCATCGTGGATCACAATACTGGATCATCGTGGATTACAATACTGGATCTTCGTGGATCACAATACTGGATCATCGTGGATCACAACACTGGATCATCGTGGATCACAATACTCGATCATCGTGGATTACAATACTGGATCATCGTGGATTACTCTACTGGTTCATCGTGGTTTATAATGCTGGATCATCGTGGATTACAATACTGGATCATCGTGGATTACAATACTGGATCATCGTGGATCACAATACTCGATCATCGTGGATTACAATACTGGATCATCGTGGATCACAATACTGGATCATCGTGGATCACAATACTGGATCATCGTGGATCACAACACTGGATCATCGTGGATTACAATACTCGATCATCGTGGATTAAAATACTGGATCATCGTGGATCACAATACTGGATCATCGTGGATTACAATACTGGATCATCGTGGATCACAATACTGGATCATCTTGGGTTACAATACTGGATCATCGTGGATCACAATACTCGATCATCGTGGATTACAATACGATCATCGTGGATCACAATACTGGATCATCGTGGATTACATACTGATCATCGTGGATCACAATACTCGATCATCGTGGATTACAATAATCGATCATCGTGGATTACAATACTGGATCATCGTGGATTACAATACTTGATCATCGTGGATTACAATACTCGATCATTGTGAATTACAGTACTGGATCATCGTGGATTACAATGCTGGATCATCGTAGATTACAACACTTGATCATCGTGGATTTACACATTGCTCAATCCATTCTGAATTACAGTACTGGATCATCGTGGATTGCAGTACTGGATCATAGTGGGTTCCAATACTGGATCATAGTGGGTTTTAATTTTGGGTTATCACAATTTGTAACACACTCCCCATTTCAAGTTAGCATCCCCCTCAAGTTCCGCATGTATCTTGCTCATGCTGCACGTGTATCTGGCTCAAGCTGCACGTGTATCTGGCTCAAGCTGCACGTGTATCTGGCTCAAGCTGCACGTGTATCTGGCTCAAGCTGCACGTGTATCTGGCTCAAGCTGCACGTGTATCTGGCTCAAGCTGCACGTGTATCTGGCTCAAGCACTGCACGTGTATCTGGCTCAAGCTGCACGTGTATCTGGCTCAAGCTGCACGTGTATCTGGCTCAAGCTGCACGTGTATCTGGCTCAAGCTGCACGTGTATCTGGCTCAAGCTGCACGTGTATCTGGCTCAAGCTGCACGTGTATCTGGCTCATCATCAGGTTGGTATTGTGTACCATTACAGTAATGATGAAGCAGTAACGGGAGCGTAAAAATTGAAAGTGGCAAAAAATACGCAGCTCTTAACACATCTTTCTATAGCTAATATTAGTGAAGCAGCCCCAATGAACAAGCAGCCCCATGGAACAAGCAGCCCCAATGAACAAGCAGCCCTATGGAACAAGCTGCCCGCTGTAACATTCAGCTCCATGGAGCAAGTTGCTCTATGGAACAAGCAACCCCATGAAACACGCTGACCGCTGGAAGTTTCGGCCCCCTGGAGCAAACTTAAGCAGTTCCCTGTTACTCAAGATCTGTGTTCGGACTAAACATCATGTACCAAATTAATAACTTTATAATGAATATTTTTACATGTATAATAACTTCAAACGCCACAAGTATTATGAAAACTCATGTTTTCACACTCATTCCTTTGAGGGACTTGGGTACCTTGATGCCAGTTAAGGACTCTTGATTCAATGAATTGGAGCCCACTTGTCCTTGGATTAAAGCTAATCCAGAGATAATTAATCATTTGTAAATACATGTTACAAATAGTGTATAACTTACAGTGTCAGTGTGTAGTTCATACATACAATATACAATAAACATGGAAACTGGACTCCTTTGTGAGACACTAAAGGGAGAGTATCGTAGTGCTGGAGCTGTAGGAGCGAGAGACAGAGAGCCGGCCTGGGAGATGGCCAGGAGATACGGCCCCTCTGGTCCCGTGGGAGGCTGGCACCACCAAGTAATAGAAATTATCGCCCGTATCATCAACTTCTTCCCCGGGTAAACCGGAACCGGGGATGGTTCCCGGTGGTTTCTCATCGCTCAATCTGATCCAAGGGGAGACTCATCCGACCCTACCTCCTTCCAGCTCTCATTTCACTCTTCTTCATCAGTTTTCCAGTTTTATCGAGGGAGCTGGGAAGAAGCATATAAAATGTTATTGTCAAGCGCAACAGATCAACCGAACACATTCTTGAATATTCGCCAGTTAATTGATATCTTTTATTGACAATGAAGATGAGAGGCTTCTCTGATGCTGCATGGCTTCGGTTCAAAGATTTATTTCATTATTTTCTTGAAAATGTAATTATTATGTGTTCCTAGAACAAAACTGAGGGAGGTCCTGTAAACCAAGTGCTAGACTGAGGCTGGGTTCACAATATCACCCACCGGCTCCTGGCCAGACACAATCGCGAGAGATCTGAGTGGCAGAGTAATGCGCACATCATGTACTGCGCCACATCGCTGTGCTCAAACTGTTCTATTCTTCAGGGAGCTACAGAGTAAAACGAATTAAATACACGATTCGGTGACTTTCAGATTTTTCAAATCTTCCATCAGTTTTTCACCCAGGGAGGGAGATCCAGTGAGAGCAATCACCATCACTCACTCCAGCTGCCCTTCCAGAAGGGCACATTGTCCAGTACTGAACTAGCGAACTGCGGCTTTCTCAATCCACTTCGAGAGTATAGCTCCTGGATTTCCTTACTTTTAAAACATCAGTTAGTACAGTTAATAAAACATCAGTTAGTACAGTTAATAAAACATCAGCTAATAGAGTTAATAAATGTTACTCCAGTCACACCCTAACAGCATGTCAAATATCCTTAACTACTCTTCTCCACTCATTACGAGCTTTGTGGTTCAATTTTTCGTCTCTAGAAGAGGTGATATACTCCTCAGAGGGTGCTTGCCCAAGCGTGAATCCAGCACCTCTTTCGTCATAACTGGTGGGATATTTCCCCTTTCGTCTAAATTTACTTACTCTTAGGACCGATGACACTGAACAGACTGTGGCTATGGATTGTAGAAATTAAAAAAAAAATACTTCAAATAGCTTTACTTGCTTAGTAATTACGGTTTATTTTATATGAGCGTGAATTAATCACAGTTGCAAGTTGACAATCCAACTTTGATAACATAAAAACATACCGTGTCCATAGCTGAATAACCGAGCGGTTCCAGTGTTGTGTAAATACTACAAAATTCACTAACGTCCTCACACGCGCCTGATGGATGTTCACATCCGGCAGCAAACACTCACAACCAATATTTTTCTCAAGGCTCTTCCTCGGATGCTTCTACATCTCCTTCCATCCATCCCAGATATACACAGCCTCTTTACCCACCTGCTTTGAACTATTCTCAGTAGATGACTAAACCACCAATTCAACCCCCATCTCTCTCCCACTCTGTGAATTATACCTTTCAAACTTCCACAAAGTCTTCTATTTTTGTCATACCATATTATCTACATGAAATTTATACTACACAGTAACATCAGAAAAAACTTTTCCTCTGCCTTTAACCTCGTACTCACAGCAATATTAAAACACAATACTTCACATCTATTAAAAGATTTGTTTTGCATACAAAAAGCAAGGTTCCTTGTTACTTAAACTCCTCAAAACCAGCATCTTTCTTTCAGTCTTTCTTTATCATCCTTTACAGATTCACATGCTGATATATTTTATTCTCTTCAACCATGTTATATATTCTATCTTTCACCCTCTCTCCCCTAAATTCCCTTTCAAGCTCTTCTAACTTCTGCACCGTCGCTTCAGAGTCTCCCAATAAACTGCATTGTCTGTTGACAGTATTAATGAAGGTTGTAATAACGTGTGTGACATGCCAAGGAATCTAATTTGTGAGCAATATTCTAAATTGCTTGTAGCAAGTGAAATATAAATTGTAAAAGAAAAAAACAATAAAACTTTTGGAGCTTAATTCCTAGACCTATTGTGTACCCATTTACACCGTCGTCGGTAAGATGGACATAGACTGATAAACTAGCCGCGTTGGCGGCAATATGTAATACTGTTATGCGAATATTATTATTATTATTATTATTATTATTATTATTATTATTATTATTATTATTATTATTATTATTATTATTATTATTATTACTATTATTGTTACTATTATTATTGCTCCAAGAAAGTGGTAAACCAGAATAGGTCATACATCGTATATCGATGAGTAAAGTATTTATCTCAACCCATCCCCACACGTAAACCTTCACAACTGATATTTAACTAATACACAGGAAAGAAAGTGTTTTATCGTATACTGAATACAAGTAAGAGTTGCTGACATTACCCTCACATTGTGAACGTTCTATATAAAGTGAAAACCATCAATTCTGTCGTAAGAATAAACGTAAGTCTTCCTTTTTATCACTCGTTTAACAGGAGAGAGAGAGAGAGAGAGAGAGAGAGAGAGTGTGTGTGTGTGTGTGTGTGTGTGTGTGTGTGCGTGTGTGTGTGTTGTGTGTGTGTGTGTGTGTGTCGTGTGTGTGTTGTGTGTGTGTGTGTGTGTGTGTGTGTGTGTGCGTGTGTGTGTTTGTGTGTGTGTGTGTGTGTGTGCGTGTGTGTGTGTGTGTGTGTGTGTGTGTGTGTGGTGTGTGTGTGTGTGTGTGCGTGTGTGTGTTTGTGTGTGTGTGTACTCACTTATTTGTACTCACCTATTTGTGGTTGCAGGGGTCGAGTCCTAGCTCCTGGCCCCGCCTCTTCACCGGTTGCTACTAGGGCCCTCTCTCTCCCCGCTCCATGAGCTTTATCAAACCTCGTCTTAAAACTGTGTATGGTTCCTGCCTCCACTACGTCATTTTCTAGGCTATTCCACTGCCTTACAAACTCTATGACTGAAGAATTACTTCCTACTATCTCTCTGACTCATTTGTGTCTTCAACTTCCAATTGTGGCCTCTTGTTTCTGTGTCCCCTCCCTGGAACATCCTGTCTTTGTCCACCTTGTCTATTCCACGCAGTATTTTATATGTCGTTATCATGTCTCCCTGACCCTCCTGTCCTCCTGTGTCGTCAGCCGATTTCCCTTAATCTTTCTTCATAGGACATTCCCCTTAGCTCTGGAACTAACCTTGTCGCAAACCTTTGTACTTTCTCTAGTTTCTTGACGTGCTTTATCAAGTGGGGGTTCCAAACAGTGCTGCATACTCCAGTATGGGCCTGACATACACGTGTACATGTCTTGAATGATTCCTTACTAAGGTATCGGAATGCGTTCTCAGTTTGCCAGCGCCCATATGCTGCAGCATTATCTGATTGATGTGTGCTTCCGGAGACATGCTTGGTGTTATACTCACCCCAAGATCTTTCTCCTTGAGTGAGGTTTGCAGTCTTTGGGCCACCTAGCCTATACTCTGTCTGTGGTCTTCTGTGCCCTTTCCCTATCTTCATGACTTTGCATTTGGCAGGATTAAATTCGAGAAGCCATTTGCTGGACCAGGTGTCCAGTCTGTCCAGGTCTCTTTGAAGTCCTGCCTGGTCCTCTTTCAGATTTAATTCTCCTCATTAACTTCACATCATCTGAAAACAGGACACTTCTGAGTCTAATCCTTCCATCAGTCGTTCACATATACCAAAAATAGCACTGGCCCCTAGGACCGACCCCTGTGGACCCCGCCGTCACAGGTGCCACTGTGATACATCATTACGTACCATGACTCGTTGGTTGCCTCCCTGTCAGTATTCTCTGTTTCCACTGCAGTGCCCTTCCTGTTATATGCGCCTGATGCTCTAGCTTCTGCACTAATCTCTTGTGAGGAACTGTGTCAAAGGACTTCTTGCAGCCCCAAGAAGATGCAATCAACCCAACCCCCCTCTCTCTTTTGTCTTACTTCTGTTATTTTATCATAAAAAATCCAGAAGGGTTTTTGACACAGGATTTGCCTTCCGTGAATCCGTGCTGGTTGGCATTTATACCCTGTTCCGTTCCAGGTGCTCCACCACTCTCCTCCTGATAATCTTCTCCATAAAATTTTGCATACTATACACGTCAATGACACAGGTCTATAGTTTAGTGCCTCTTTTCTGTCTCCTTTTTTTAAAAAAGGGAACTACATTTGCCGTCTTCCATACCTCAGGGAGTTGCCCAGTTTCCAGGGATGTTTGAAGATTGTGGTAAGTGCACGCACAACATATCTGCTCCCTCTCTAAGGACCCAGGGGGAGATGTTGTCCGGTCCCATGGCCTTTGAGGTATCGATGTCCCTTAGCAGTTTCTTCACCTCCTCCTCATCTGTATGTATGTCGTCCAACACTTGTTGGTGTATTCCTTGCTGGGTCCCCATCTGGTCTGTCCCCCAGAGTCCTTCCTGTCTCTACTGTAAATACTTCCTTAAATCTCGTGTTAGTCCTCACATACCTCTTGATCGTTTCTTGTGAGTTCTCCACCTTCTTTCCTCAGCCTTATCACCTGGTCCTTGACTGTTGTCTTCCTCCTAATGTG